>OX439472.1:24620663-25317810 GCA_949320105.2 Crepidodera aurea | reverse complement strand
TAATAATAATAATAATAATAATAATAATAATAATAATAATAATAATAATAATAATAATAATAATAATAATAATAATAATAATAATAATAATAATAATAATAATAATAATATAATAATAATAATAATAATAATAATAATAATAATAATAATAATAATAATAATAATAATAATAATAATAATAATAATAATAATAATAATAATAATAATAATTAATAATAATAATAATAATAATAATAATAATAATAATAATAATAATAATAATAATAATAATAATAATAATAATAATAATAATAATAATAATAATAATAATAATAATAATAATAATAATAATAATAATAATAATAATAATAATAATAATATAATAATAATAATAATAATAATAATAATAATAATAATAATATAATAATAATAATAATAATAATAATAATAATAATAATAATAATAATAATAATAATAATAATAATAATAATAATAATAATAATAATAATAATAATAATAATAATAATAATAATAATAATAATAATAATATAAGGGAGTGGGTGGCTCAGTGGTAGAGCACTGGACTCATAATCCAAGGGTTGTGGGTTCGAATCCCACCGTCGGCAGAAATCTTTTTCTGATTTTTAATTAATTAAAAATTTAGAAATTGATTTTCATATACCAGGTGTGATTCCCCACTCGACCATTCACTGTTGGGTTCTAATTAACAGTGCTGTTCCTAAAGTGGCGCTGGGAAACAGTAACAAAGCCTACACAGAACACGAGGCTAATGACCAGAGTAGTCGATGCCGTTGACACAGAAGTAAAAAAAAAAAAAAATAATAATAATAATAATAATAATAATAATAATAATAATAATAATAATAATAATAATAATAATAATAATAATAATAATAATAATAATAATAATAATAATAATAATAATAATAATAATAATAATAATAATAATAATAATAATAATAATAATAATAATAATAATAATAATAATAATAATAATAATAATAATAATAATAATAATAATAATAATAATATACGCCCTGCAATTCATTCCCTTACGAGTGAACCCCAGGAGCTCTGCAGCTTGTGCGGGGGAGGGACGGCTATTATTATTATTTGCCGTGGCGCTCTGGGGCGACTTACTGATGCTTGATGGCGCATTTGCTTTAGAGTTGTGGGAAAACCCAGAAAAACCACACAACACCGTCATCGACAACGATGGACTCCTCCTGGATTTTTAAATCTTTGCAGCGTAAACTAACATCAAAGTAATTAATGTTAAATACGCTACAAATCATGCCCAGAAGTAGGCAATGAAAATTTTTATTTAAAAATCTCATTGTCTAGACCGGGGCACGAACCAGAGCACGGACAGACCTATTAATGGTACATATTGAAATGTAACCGTCTTTGCCAACTGAGCCACCGTCGCCGATAATAAAGTGTTGATCTACAAAACAATTTTAAAACCCGTGTGGACATACGGTCTCCAACTATAGAGCACCACCAGCCACATGCCTCCACATGCCAGACTGCGAGGAAGAAATAGCTGAGTACTGCTGGACATGTGAGTCAAAGGGACATAAAGACTTCCGATGCCCTAGATATAAAAAAGCCCTACGTCAGGAAATCAATAGAACAAAATCTTAATACCCTCTCTCTTTTTAATTTTATTTTAATTTTAATCTTATTTTTAACTCTATTTAATCCTACATACTATAGCCCCTATACAGCTGTATTTTACTTATGATACCCTTAAATGGCAATAAAATTAAGAAAATAAAGGTCATACAAATAAATAACGACAGAAGTAAATACTCATACGACATGACTAACATAATAGCAGACAAAGTAGGCAGCGATTTAATAATTCTGAGCGAGCCGAATAAGAACCTAATAAAAAAAGAAGGAAATTGGATTACAGATAAACGGCAAGATAGCGCGATAGTTATATGCAACCGTAGTTTAAAATTAGGCAGAAAGAAAAGAAGAAATGGCTTCTGCTGGGTAAATGTGGGGGAGTACAGAATTTTTGCATGTTACATCTCTCCGAACTGTACTCTAGAGGAATTTGAAAGGTACTTACAAGAACTGGAAAGAGATATAAAAAGTACGAAGAGAAAGGTACTTCTAGCTGGGGACTTTAACGCAAAGTCCTACCTATGGAACTCTTCTCGAGAAGACAGAAGAGGGCAAGTAATAAATGAATGGATATCAAGAAACAGACTTGTGGTTCAAAATAGGGGAAATATGCCGACTTTCATCAGAAATCTACAGCAATCAATCCTAGATATTACTCTCACTACAGAAAATTGTAAGGAAGAGATACAGAATTGGAAAGTCCTAGCAGGTGAGGAGTCCTTAAGCTTACATAGATTTATTTACTTTGAAATCCATGGAAAGGAGAAGGAGGTGAAGTACAAGAAAGGAAAAAGAGGCTGGAATCTAAGTAAGCTAGACTCGGAAAAATTTAGAATGGCACTGAGACAAGAAACAGAAGCGCTAAAAAATACCAACGTTACAGAGATAATAAAAGCCATCAAAGAAACATGCGATAGGACAGTGCCTAAAAGACCTAAGGAAAACACGAGAAAAGAAAAATACTGGTGGACGACTGAGATTGCTGAAAATAGAACAAAATGTAATCAGATTAGAAGGCAAAAGAGCAGAACTCCGGAACAAAACGTGACCGAGAGGGAGAGGTTAAATGAAGAACTAAAAACAGCTAGGAAAGTACTGAAGAATAGTATCGCAAGATCCAAACAAAAAAATTGGAATGAACTATGCGAACTAGTAGAGAACGACACATGGGGACAAGCTTACAAATTGGTCATGAGAAAATTGAGACCTACACCACTTGATATACCGACGGAATTTAGGAAAACAATAATAAACACCTTATTTCCAAAACAAGGGATAAAGACATGGTTACCTGAACAAGGAGAGGAGGTAGAAATTCCAGTAGTGGATGTACAGGAAGTGACAGCGGCAGCTAAGCGATTAAAAAATCGAAAGGCACCGGGGCCAGATGAAATACCGGCCGAAATAACTAAGTTGGTGGTAGAAGAAACACCGAACCTCATAGCTCGGATGGTAAACGACATATTTAAGTCCGGAAGATACCCGAAGCAATGGAAGACTGCTAAGTTAGTTTTAATAAAAAAGCCCGGAAAGGAAGAAGATCAGCCGAATGCATATCGCCCCATTTGCCTTCTGGATACATTGGGGAAACTCACAGAGCATGTAATCGCGAATAGGCTAAACAAAGAACTGGAGGAGAAGGGACCCCTCGCAGAAAATCAGTATGGATTTCGAAAAGGGAGGTCTACGGTACATGCCATTCAGGAAGTAGTGAACAAGGCCAGGGAAGAAATCAGGAAAAAACACAGCAAAAGGGGGTTATGTGCGTTGGTGACAGTGGATGTCAAGAATGCGTTTAACTCCGCCTCCTGGACAGAGATTCTCAAGGAATTAAGGAGACGCAATATTAGTAAATACCTACGCGTGCTGATAAAAAGCTACTTCTCCGACCGGACGATCGTGGACGAGGATGAAACGGTGTACTCTGTAGCAGCGGGAGTCCCCCAGGGATCTGTTCTGGGGCCTTTACTCTGGAATATACTGTATGACGGTATATTACGAATAGAAACATCCCAAAATACCAAACTTGTTGCTTACGCTGATGATTTGGCTATAGTAGTTACTGCCAAAAATGAAGAGGTACTAATAAACGAAACAAATCAGGCACTGGAAAGAGTGGGGAGATGGTTAAGAGATCACGACCTGAGTCTTGCACCTGAAAAAACGGAGTCTGTGCTCCTCATAGGCAAAAAAAGGACAAGGATGGAAATAAGCTTTAGGATAGGAAGTCATAGAGTAACACCCAAAAGAAATTTAAATTACTTAGGCATAACCTTGGACCGAGGCATGAACTTCAGGGAACATCTTTTGAAGATTGCCTCTAAAGCGACTAGCGCAGCTAATTCTTTAGCGAGAATAATGCCAAGAATAGGTGGAGCCTCGGAATATACAAGAAGGCTGTTAAGCGGAGTCATTAATTCCATTATTCTCTACGCGGCAACAATATGGGGCGGCAGCCTGGAAAAGGAATACAACCAAACCCTATTAAAGAGAGTTCAAAGAATAGTCGCGATTAGGATATGCAGGGCATATAAAACAGTCTCTACGGAAGCTAGTTTTGTACTCTCAGGATTAGTCCCAATTGACTTGATAGTGAGGGAAAGAATTGAGATAGAAGAGGGAAGAGAAAAAACGGTGGCTAGAAGTAACACGATGAATAAATGGCAGGATCAATGGAACACCTGTGAAAAGGGTGCTTGGACGCGATCGCTTATACCCCTTATAGACCGATGGATAGCCAGGGAACATGGCAACGGCAATTTCTATCTGACTCAGGCTCTCACAGGACACGGTTGTTTTAAGGAGTATCTTTGCAGGATGAGGATAACGGAGGAAAATGAATGTGAGGAATGCCAGCAGATAGATACGGCGGAACACACTTTATTTCAGTGTGAAAGGTGGAGAGAGGGGAGACGGGAGATAGAGAGAACACTTGAAACAACTATAACAAGTGAAAATCTAGTAAACGCTATGCTGTCTGGAAGGGGAAAATGGGACCTGATCATTATGTGGATAACAAAAGTTATGAAACAGAAAGAGGTTGAGTTAAGGAGAAGGGAGTAGACTATAGTCACTTGCAACATCAATGCTCGCTCCTCTGAAGGAATGCGGACTCGCGGTACCAGAGGACTAACTCTCAGAGCGAAGGAGGTTTTTTAGTGGGTAAAAATCCCACATATCTTGCCCGGACGTACGGGAAGAATCTTTTAGAAGATTTTCCTCCTGAAGAAAAAAAAATAATAATAATAATAATAATAATAATAATAATAATAATAATAATAATAATAATAATAATAATAATAATAATAATAATAATAATAATAATAATAATAATAATAATAATAATAATAATAATAATAATAATAATAATAATAATAATAATAATAATAATAATAATAATAATAATAATAATAATAATAATATACGCCCTGCAATTCACTCCCTTACGAGTGAACCCCAGGAGCTCTGCAGCTTGTGCGGGGGAGGGACGGCTATTATTATTATTTGCCGTGGCGCTCTGGGGCGACTTACTGATGCTTGATGGCGCATTTGCTTTAGAGTTGTGGGAAAACCCAGAAAAACCACACAACACCGTCATCGACAACGATGGACTCCTCCTGGATTTTTAAATCTTTGCAGCGTAAACTAACATCAAAGTAATTAATGTTAAATACGCTACAAATCATGCCCAGAAGTAGGCAATGAAAATTTTTATTTAAAAATCTCATTGTCTAGACCGGGGCACGAACCAGAGCACGGACAGACCTATTAATGGTACATATTGAAATGTAACCGTCTTTGCCAACTGAGCCACCGTCGCCGATAATAAAGTGTTGATCTACAAAACAATTTTAAAACCCGTGTGGACATACGGTCTCCAACTATAGGGCACCACCAGCAATGCAGACACAGAGGTTACAAAACAAAGTTTTGGGAGCCATCGTCGATCCTTACTACGTTTTCAATGAGACAATTCAATACGACATCCCTATGGAATCCATTAGTAAAACCATAATTGGATTCAGCGTGAAATACAGCAACAGAGTGTCAGTGTATCGAAATGTGCAGGTTAACCGGTTAAATAGGAGTGAAATCAACGAAGTTCGTAGGCTGAAACGTTTGCTGCCTAATTAAGAATATCGGACAGGTAAGCTTAGTCTTAAGTTACTTAATACTGACTTTCACTTGCGTCAGCAAACAAATTACGATAAAATTAGATAAATATCACTCATTGGAATGAGACTATATATGTAATTTCCTTAATTATCAAACCAAACACTATTGCATTCTTTAGGCAGACTTCAGATCTCTCTGGGAGTTAAAAAAAATTAATAAACTATAGCATTATTTTTATCCGGAAATAATATTTAACTAATAGTGTATTACTTTATTTATAATTATCAATATCTCATGACAACAGTGAAAAGGTCAATCACTTCCTGAAATGAGAATCACTGCTAGTTTTGCGCACTGTATAGTTCTGGTTTATTATCACCTGTTGGTTCAGCGATTACTGTTTGCCATATAAATCTATATTTGTCTTGGAGAGTACACAAGTGTACCAGAGTGTCTCTCAATCTTGAATTGAACAATAATTCTATTTAGATCAGTCCTAAAAATAAAAATACCATGTTTGTTTATTTGATTCACTGTATAATTATTATTGTATTATAATAATGTTGTACTTACCTAACCGTTATTTCTGAAATTTTCTTTTGTATTGTAAATATTATTTTTATTATGATACCGTCAACATTTACATTATTTGTTTTCACAGCCTATCATTGTTTCTTATATGTATGGAGATATTATATCTTTCAGTTCTGTCAACAATCAGATGATCAAGGTTTTAAATATTTTTGTTGTCGGTAGTTAAATATTAAGTATCGTATTTGCGGTGTTGTTTATTATGTAGAGATACGTCATCTTTTGTTGATCTCACATCTCATGTTTTCAACATTGGCAGTTCGTTTTGTTTTACTATTTCACACAGTAGTATGAAAAAGAGAGAATATTGATTTCGGATTGAAGCTTCATCGACCATAGATTTGTGTCGCGGAATCTGTCATTCAACCATTCTTTCTGTTTGTCGGTTAGAGAAAAGAGTTTGGTAAAGGCAATTTTTTTGGGCCGTCAAGAGGCCATAATCAACGTTATAACTGACGCAAGGTCTATAATTATTGTTGAACGAGCCTTTCAGTGTTTTAATATAACCTCTGAGTTTAAGAAGTATGTATTTGTATTTTTTTATATAATTTTCAATCGAGCACCTGCCATTTTGTGCTTTTTTTTTAACTCAACACGTGTGTGAAAATTAACATTATTCAACAGGGTCCTTCGAATCCTTCTTGAGGATATTGCTGTAGGACATTGAAGATAATCTTTTCATCCTTCTTGAGGATATTCCTTCCATCCTTCGTTCTGTACGACATTGAAGATAATCTTTCCATCCTTCTTGATGATAATCATTATACTATCTGAAGATAATACTTCTTGAGGATAATCATTCTACTATCTGAAGATAATCTTTCTTGAGGATAACCATTCTACTATCTGAAGATAATCCTTCTTGTGGATAATCCTTCTACTATCCGAAGGTAATCCTTCTTGATGATAATCCTTCCTTTCGTTTAGCGTTCTACGTATTGAGGATAATCCTACGTCCCTTTAGTAGTGAAGAAATCACATTGACAACTGAAAAATCAGCCCTTCTACAACTAAAAAATTTATAGGTATTTTTTATGAACCTTGATTTTTTTAACATATCTTTTTTGTCACTGGGATAGATTTTTCAACATCCTGTTTATACTTAATTACTTGTATCACTTTTAAAAAGTTTTTTGTACATAATTTTAAATATATGTGTTTTTTTATTTCATGAGATTGGTGCAAATATTTGTTTCGATTTGTAAATTTCATAACCCAAAATGTAGTGCTGCCCAATTTTAATTTATTATGAATTTTGACTATTTTTTTAACCACGACTCATTGCCACTAGACGAAGAGCTGCCGTTCGCTGTGTGTAAAAAAATACGTGCAATACTTGTTTTTGAGGTACCACAAGAAAATTAGTATTCCTTAAAATATAAAATGTCTAAATTTAAACAATGAATTCTACGACAGTTTTTCAAATTATTTTTATCTATTAAGCCACAAGAAATATTGACTTAATGCTTTATTTGCGGCTATTGTATCTTCACAACAGTTTCCAATACTGTTCTAATCACTATTCAGTCCCAGTTGCACCACTTCTTGCATGCCCTCCCATAATTACTACTGTACCGCAAGATGACATGTAAAATATGATTCAAGCCATCGTATTAATATTCCGGTTATACTCACAGCCCAAACATGATACGTGTTGAGCACTGACACCACCGTTCGAACTCCGGATTCTCGACTGTCTTGTAAAATTAATTGATCTAGTAATTAGTCCCTTAGTTGAATTACTTCCAGCAAATTCATGATATCTGCTCGGTAATGTATATCGTGCAAGGTTTTGCAATTACGTCTAATTTGTCACGTGGAATGTATATAGGCGCGCCTTATTGGCCAGGGAAGTTCAGGAAATGAACGTCGTGGCACTGAAATATGTCGAAAATTTGTATTGTAATTAATTTTCGCGCGGCTGATATCCAGTCACACGTCTCCTAAATATAATTACCTACTGTGAGTAATGTTAAGGACAGTTTTTCATATTGCAATAAAACGTACTTGGTGTTTAGTTGAAATTGCCGTTGTATACTAAAGAATATGTCAATATGTTGAGTTGGGCGAATGTAAAAAAGATTCTTATGATGGACAACCTTCCTTTTTATTTGTTAAGTAGCTGACAGACCAAATTATTTCCAGTACCGAGATTGGTTCTTCAATTTCTGGTTGGGTAGCTTCATGCCTCTTTATAACTTCCCATACAAATCCGATACACGCATTCCTGGGTTGTTACTATGGCAGCCATTTTTTGTTTATCGAACCCGTATAGTAGCTCCCCTTAAGTTTATACAAATACAACGTTTAAAGGAAGAAACTGCGAAAAGAAAAAAAAAAGTGCTCTTTCACCAAGACAGATATGGTTCCTTTGATAGTTCCTGACAATGGCTCTTCAACGTAGCTTTCTGCCTCTGTGAATTCCGTTCCCTTCTGTGAGAACCTTGTCCTTGCTATTCCTTCACATTCGCATAGGATATGGATCGAGGTTTCTTCTTCTGTCTGGCAAAACATGCATGTGGTTTCTTCTACCGGACCTATGTTTTTCATGTATTTATTGAGTTTGCAGTGTCTTTCTATTCTTGCTCATTAGGTGTAGTGTAGGTGATGGCTTTTTGAGAAACCTTTTTACCTGCCTCTGTCCTGGTTATTGCTTCCACCAGCTTTGGTCCTGTTATTCCACCCATTTGCTGATTCCCTCTCTCAGCAAGACAATGCACCGTATCACAAGTCGATCTGGCTTCCAGCGACTACTTCCTGTGTGCATACCTTAAAAGAATGCATCACGAAAAGGGATTTGGCTCCAATAAAATTAAGTTTATTTTGAGGCTAAAAATAAATCGTTTTACAAAAAAGGCATCGAAATATTATTTTATTATTGATCCTATGAACTTATTCATCTCAACAATAGCAACTGTACGGCAAATTGCTCGCCAACAATTGCTCGTCTACAGTTGCTGGACCACAATTGCTCACCAGGAAAGTTGCTCGCTACACAATTGCTCGCCAGGAAAGTTGCTCGCTAACTGCGTGACAGGATGTTTTAGATCTTTTTTACCTGAATATAAATATAAAATATTATATTCGTTAAGTGACAATAATGTATCTATAAGAAAAATATGTATAAATATTCAAAAATTATAATTTTGAGATATGACACGCAGAAATTCGATCAACGTTATGCGCCAACCCAGCAACGCTCAAAGCGACATTATGCGCACAGACCGTAAGTTAATAGTTATATTCAAGAGAAAATAATAATAGTTGTGTTTGTTTACCTAAAATTCCGGTAGAGCCGCGCTCGTGTCAAGTTCAATACTCTCAAAATGACATCATGCGACGCGACAGTTATCCCAAGCAGAAAGGGTTCGTCGAATATACGTCGAATGTATGTCATCACTCTACGTAGAAATACGTCGAAACAACGGTCGATTCGACGACACAATGTCATAGTCTAAAAGACGTCGACCTATAACGTTTAATCGTCGACGTCGACCTATGACGTCGAAATATTTCTTGTTGTCTATCTAGGTAGGTATAATAAATAAATCAAAATTACATTGTTAAAACTAAAAATATTTTATTGAACAGGTTCCACAAAGATCTTACAGCTATTTTTCTCCTAAAATTTACGTTATGGCGAGTATAAATTAAGCTTTACGGAGCTAATTAATACTGTTACCTGATGAGTAGAATATCTTCTGCAGTGGCCAAAACACTTCTGTTTTTCTTGTGGTTAACCATGTACTATTGATCATAGATAGCCCACCTCCATCCTCGTCTTCTCTAAATTCCATTACGGAATACATTAGAAAGCAATAAAAACCGTATAAGAACTAATCAAAACGTAAAACATTTGCGTGCTACGCGTGCCGCCAGGAGCGGAAAAATCGTCACCCATACATCGTATAATACGCATGCGTCAAAATGACAGAACGTGCGCTTATAATCAATTTCAAATATGTATTAGGTATAACCACAAATTTGAAATTATAACAGACTTTACGTTACAGCCATTCTTAAGCATTGATAAATGTTTTTGATTTGGTGACACTGAGTTTACATATAAATATAATATTTATATTATTACTTTTTAATCACACTTTCATGCACTTTCACAAAACGTTTCTAAGTTTAATTGGATATAAAATGTATAGTATTGGTTACCTACATATCATTACTATCATAAGCGTTTTGTCATTTTAACGAATGCGCAATACACGATGTATGGATGGTGATTTATCCGCTCCTGTGCCGCCAATTAACTTCAGCATGGATGATAACGGATACGGATACGTCAAGGTCCTCAAGTGACTTAGGATCGACGTATATTCGACGAATCCTTGCGGCTTGTGTGTTTACCTAAAGCGACATCATGCGGCGAGGCCCGTAAGTTAATAGCTGTGTCTTTTTTCCAAAAATTCCGTTAGCGCGGCACTCGTGTCAAGCGAAATTGAAATGGGCAGGCGTATATTTGGTTAAAACGAGTTGTTCTGCAGTGTGGATACGTGCAGGATAGTCTTTTAGACTGATCACATTTCCAAAATACTTTCTGATTGTTTCCTTTATCTTTGATATATAGATGTCCATTATCCAGCAACTTCCGTTTTCCCTTCTCGTTTTGCACAAATTGTAACGCCATTATTATTTAGGGAGAAAGACAAACTTATAACACACTGAACACTATCACGAAATGAATAATAACAGACTGAATTTAAAATGACAATTCCACTCATATGTAAAAAATTTGAATATGAAAATTCAAAAATCGTAGTTTGCTATCAGATATTTAGCCGATGAGGAAGGAAGAGAAAATATAACTGGATAAATCGAAAATACCACGTTGTCCGGTTAACGATGTGTGTTTGTTATTTATTTATGTGTCACGTAAGTTTAAATTCATGGAATCGTCTTACCAAATATCACCTCGAGCTCAGATTTTGGACAGGATATATTTTGTAAGTTTGATTTCTATTTACTTTCATATAGGCGATCTGTTTAACAAAATAACTCGACCTGCGGTCTCGGCTTTTTTCACAGATCTCGTTAAATTTCCAATGAAAGTAAATACTCTAAATCAAACTTATGAAAAATATCCGGCAAAATCTGAGCTCTAGTGGCATTACCACCGACAATTCCACTCATGTAAAAAATGACATATGCAAAGTCAAAAATCGTAGTTTGCTATGGGATATTTATCCTATGAGGAAGGAAGAGAAAATATAACAGGATAAAAAATCGATAATACCACGTTGTCCGGGTAACGATTTGTGTTTGTTATTTATTTACGTGTCACGTCAGTTTAAATTTATGGAATTGTTTTACCAAATACCAGTTCGAGCTCAGATTTTTGGCAGGATATTTTTTGTAAGTTTGATTTCTCATATGAAAGTAAATACTCTACATCAAACTTATGAAAAATATCCGGCCAAATCTGAGCTCTAGTAGTATTACCCCCGAATATAAAACGCAAAATATTTTGACTTATGAACTTTGATTTTACCGGACACCGTGGCCTAGTTGGTTAAGGCCTCGGTCTTTATACTAGGCCAGTGTACGGTGGTAGGTTCGATCCCTGCGAAACTGAAGTGGAATTAAAACTCAGATAAGACTTTGGCAAGTGCAAAAAGGTATTTGTGTCATACGCAGTCTCATTCACGCCGGTAAACAGGCCGGATGAGATCGGATATCTCGTGGAACTGATAGGGGTTGGTGGCACATTTACACACTTGTTAGTCGGTAGATCACATACATGACAAAGGCATAGTCCTGAGTTTAAGGTGATTGAGGACCGTAGTTCGGAGCCCACGATAAGCTGTAGATCCCGTCCAGATTAGCCCTAGTTGCAGAAAGGATACGTTAAAATTAAGCAAGCAAGCAAGAAGATCTTTGATTTTGATGTTTACCTGCAAATATATGCTGACTTTATATATCTACAATTGTTGGCCAGCAACTTTCCTGGCGAGCAATTGTGGTCTAGCAACTGTGGGCGAGCAACTGTGGGCGAGCAATTTTCCGGTAATCAACTGTAGGTCATAGTTCCATATCTCTATCGTAGGTTGACTTTGAACTGGAAATATCTAAATAATCCGAATATCTTCTAAATTATTTAAGAAATTGATGAAACATTTGACACCAAGTAGTCAAATATATGTAGATTCGTCCTCTAATATGAAGAAGATGATAAAGCAGCGCATAAATATTCAAGACAATTTTCAACATTTTTATTTGGTACCTAACCATATACTTTCGTAGAATATTTATTATTTTGTTAATAAAAAATTGATATGTGGTATTAAAACTTAAGCCGTTGATAAAAATGGCACTTACTTTCATTATTACTTTTTCGAACACAAAACGTGAGTGTTATTTTATCTTTTTTCATGGTTTTTTAATAAAATATATTTATTTGATTTCGTGTTAATTTTATTTTTATGATTGTATTTATTGTCAATAGTAGGTGTGTATAAAATTTACTGACAGAGTTTTAATCAAATAGTAGACTTATTACTAAAAATGAAGCTTAAGGCGACATTATTTTTTTCTTTACTAAGCGTTGGTAAGATCATTTATTTAATTTAGTTGTCAGGATATCAACTATTAAACCAGGTCCAAATATATATTGTTATGCTCTTGTGAAAATTCTTCAAAATACTTTTAATAGCCCCACGTTGGGATCCCAATTGTTATGCTTAATGAATTCTTCTCAATTCCTTTTATACGCCCCACGTTGGGAACCAATTGTTATGCATTTGAAATTCTTCTCAATACTTTTAATCAACTTTATTTTAATCAGTTCACATTTTTCATTTTTATCAAATTCCAATTAACATTAACATAAACTTCAAAAAACTCCAAACTGTCAACACCACTATCCACTAAGTCCCCTTCACATAATTTATTTTAAAATACACTTACAAATTTAGCCCCATTTTAACATCATAAATATTTCTTACTTTTTACCGTAATATACGAAAATTTGAGATTTTTGTAAGTATTTATAAATAAGAATTTTGTGGTTCGTTTTGTCGAATGTCACCTAAGGATATTCTTTTGGAACTCTTAAAGTGAGCCCGCACTAGGCAGAACTGCACTTGAGCGCAGCGACGATGCAAAATATTATTTTTCTACAAACGTCAAAAAATGACAAGGTTCGCGCACAAAATACATATTTCGAGCACTGCATGTAAACTATATTTTTAAATTTTAATTTTTTTTTAATAGATTTTTGAATTTTAACATTTATGGTCCTCGATCAAGCAAAAATCCAAGAAATGATTTAGTTCTAAATGTGTAACAATAATTAAGGCTTTTTAACACTTTTCAAGTTGTGACAAAATTTTACACTACTTACCTGATTGTATTTATTATATACAATGTTAACATTAATGATTTAATGATACAGCCAGTACACGAACCAATATTTATTCCTAAACCAGATAATTCCGATTCAGCCCGTGATATGGTAGTTTTGGGGGTTGGAAGACTATCCATTTTTGACATGGAAGCAACTGCCGTAGCGGTGATAGCACTTGATCCTGATATTTCACACAGACTAAAATTTGATTTGATATTTGAAGTTTATTATAGAATCTTCCACGTATCCTTCGGTCACAGTCGAAGATTTCCATCCTCCCTGTCGCTTCAAAACACATATATCGCCTCCCGCATTAGCAAAAAGTGTAGCTGAAGTTATCCGAAAACAATGACCAGTGTAGGCATCAGAATTTGGTAATTTTAAGTGTTTCGCTACAATAACAATGCAATTTATTCCAACAACTTGATTAAAACATCTCGTATTTTTATACTTCAAAAACACTCGGCGACTGGTAGCATAACTTGGATAATTTTTTGAATTATGGAAACAACTTGGTAAATTTCTTTAAATCCACGTATTCTTTAACATTATGTACTGTTTTCAACAAATAATATATTGCCCATAACGTTGAAGACTTCACCTTCTTAGACTTATCTGCACAATATGCCAACAGCACATTTTCGAATATTTTTCTTGCTTTATTTGCTTCACGGCACTCTTTAATTTACTGATATGTATTTTCATACTGGCGCCTCGATTTCTCCGGTAAAAAATGTGAAATTACCGAATTAGCCGCATCTACCAAATTGAGTGGGGTACTCCTTAGTTCATCGCCACAATTTCCATTATTTTACAGTTAAAAATATCAGGAACTAAAAAACTCCACCATAAAGTCACTCTAATATAATTATCAACACCTGTCACTTTAAAATAATTGTCAACAACTGCCATTTTGTTTCCATATTTGCAGTACTTACTTGATTTGGAAAAACATTACTTATTACTTATTTTAGAACAATTTTAAGTATTATACAGGGTGCGCCAATTATTTCCACTCGATCTCTAGCACCGAAACTGAAAGAGATATCAACAAGATTTTTGTAGGGGTAGACAGTGTCACTCGAACTACAATTTTAAAATATTTTGATGTATACAGGGTGGCTAATTTTTGTGGAATGAAAATTAATTTAGTTTTTTTAAATTGAACACCCTGTATACGATTATGACTTCTGATTCTACTTAATATTAGATTTACGGTAGTTTTTTGTATTTGTAAATCCGACGCGGCGTTGACAAGTTATTCCTATTTTAAGCAGATTTAATGAAAAAATAGCACAAAAAACACATTTTTTGAAAAATTTCTTAAAAAAGCTACTATGATGTAAATGAAACATGCACCTATCACAATAATCACACAACATCTTCACCTGTTGCACAGGGTGTTTGCCGATGGCGTGCCAATAGTCTAGTTTTCAAATGGCAAAAACTTAATTTTTTAAAATGGGACACCCTGTATATTTTTCTTCAGTTAGAAGCTCTCCCTAATACGCATTAAAAAAATATAGGGTTTTGCACATCTAACTTTACTATTTACTTTAATAATTGACTTTAAGTGACAAACAACATATTTTACACAATTTTTAATAAGTACAAAATTTTACAAAGTTTAATCGTAAGAAAACTACAATAGTGAAAGTTAAAATTTATAGTAGGTGTTCAAAATGTCTTCCATTTTCATTTATACATTTTCTTGCCCTTTTTTTCATTGATTTCCGTACTTGCAGGGGTCACCTGTCTAAATGCTGCAGTAATTCTTTCTTCCATATTTTCTTTTGTGGTAACCTCTTCTTTGTAAACAATATTTTTAATAAAACCCCACAAGAAAAAATCGCAAGGTGTAAGGCAAGGCGATCTAGTAGGCCAATTTATAGGTCCTCCCCTTCCTATCCAACGATCCTGAAATTCCCTATTTAATCAATTCGAACATCTAATAGGTAATGTGGTGTGGCACCATCTAATTGAAACTACATTCCGTTGCGATAATTTTGAGGCACATTTTGCAATAAGTTGCGAAAATCATGTTCTAAAAAATCTAAAAATATAGCTTCATTTACAGTCCCATCAAAGAAATAAGGACCAATTACATAATCACCTATTATTCCCGCCAACACATTCAAAGACCATCGATACTGTGATGTTGTTCTAAATAAATGTTCGTTGTGGTCCGAATAATAATGGAAGTTGTGTCTATTTACACAACCGTTCTTATGAAACGTGGCTTCGTCGGAGAATAAAACTTTGTTTAAAAAGTTACGCTCTGTATTTATCTTGTTTATAAACCATCTACAGTATTCCACTCTACGCGCGAAATCACGTGGTAACAATTCTTGGTGAAGCTGGATATGATAGGGGTGATATTTATTCTTTTTTATTATGCGTCTAATTGTGGTATTGGAAATATCTAACTGATTGCTTGATTGCCTTGTTCTTATATTGGGATCTTCGACTATACTGATCATTACCTTATATTCGTTGTCAATAGTAACAGCTGTAGTTTCACGTGAATGTTTTTCATACTTGACGGTTCCTGTTCTATCAAATCTATTCTTTAAATTCTCAAAAGTATCCTTTTCTTTGACGATAGACCATACTAGCAAGAAACGCATTTTTTTGACATTCACCCAGTATCCATATCATATCAATATTTTCTTGAACACTATAATTCTTATTAAAATCCATTTTTTATACACAATATCGAATAAATATAGTAGACGTGATACAATATAAAATTTTATGTTGACAATTAATGCCATAACAAAATATACCTACTGTCATTTTCATAGGTAACTTGATTTCTTATTAAAAATTGTGTAAAATATGTTGTTTGTCACTTAACGTCAATTATTAAAGTAAGTAGTAAAGTTAGTGTGCAAAACCCTATATTTTCTTAATGCGTATTAGGGAGAGCTTCTAATTGAAGAAAAATATACAGGGTGTCCCATTTGAAAAAATTAAGTTATTGCCATTTGAAAACTAGACTATTGGCACGTCATCGGCAAACACCCTGTGCAACAGGTGAAGATGTTGTGTGATTATTGTGATAGGTACATGTTTCGTTTACATCATAGTAGCTTTTTTGAGGAATTTTTTAAAAAATGTGGTTTTTGTGTTAATATTTCTGAAGTGCTGTTTTTTCATTAAATCTGCTTAAAATAGGAATAACTTGTCAACGCCGCGTCGGATTTACAAATACAAAAAACTACCGTAAATCTAATATTAAGTAGAATCAGAAGACATAATCGTATACGGGGTGTTCAATTTAAAAAAACCAAATTAATTTTCATTCCACAAAAATTAGCCACCCTGTATACATCAAAATATTTTAAAATTGTAGTCCGAGTGACACTGTCTACCTCTACAAAAAATCTTGTTGATATCTCTTTTAGTTTCGGTGCTACAGATCGAGTGGAAATAATTGGCGCACCCTGTATATTTCTTAAGTTTTATTTTTATTTTACTAAACGAATCCCAATCCCAAACTTAAAAATCAATTATATTAAGAGATATACATTTTTTGATGTTTGTAGAAAAAATTTTGTTTGTAACTCGTGCGCGAAATACTTTAAAGTAGCATTTCGCGCACTAGATACAAAAATAACTATTAATCGAATCTATCAGGCGACAGTATATACCACACTAAGACTACCTGTTCTCTTTTAATCCGACAGGTAAATTTCACACTCTCTAAATTTGGATGCCTTAATCCTGCATGTAATTTTCACACCAGACACCAGGCGGTAGGCAGATGTCAATTTAAATATAGAAACACATGAAATAAAAATTTTAATTCACTGTATTAATAATAAAAAATATTAACAATAAACATTTTTAATTGAACATATTTACAAGAAAGGTTGGCAAAAATTCGACACACATTTTAAAAAATGGAAACGAATAATTCTCAACAACTACAGCTAAGGTGAGGTGAAATATTTTGTTCAAAAAAAAGATGATTCAAAAGTGTTTACCCGAACTATTAGTGTGCTTTGAACTTTGATATGGATTTACCAACCCGCCTTGTAAAGAAGTGTAATTCTGTATTTATTAGTTAGTTAAAATGAAAGGCAAAAATACTGAAAATGCGATTTACCCTGCTTTACCCTACTTGGCTGTTATTCATCCAAAATAAAAAAAGTAGTTTGCAAAAACTTTTAAAACAATCTTTGTAATTTATTATAGGAACTGGGTTAGTCGGATCCACTGTCAGACTTACATTAGAGATTGAATACCTGTTGGGGCATATAGCCCAAGGAGTAGTTGTTTGAAGTCCAGACGTTGTGGCAACGTTGACATTCAATGTCCAATTCCTGGGAGATTAGACTATTTTTCTTTTCATTTGTGCAATTTGTTTACTCCCATAAAATATTTCGGTAGAAATATATCAGTACTAAAACATTCACAGGTCGCTGCTTTTTGCTAACTTTGAGTTCGTTATTATTGTGATAGATGGCGCTGGGCTTTCTCAGTTCTTTATACACTTGCTAACGCAACTGTATTCTATAGGAACTGGGCTAGTCGGATCCACTGTCAGACTTTCATTAGAGATTGAAAGTCGAGCTTGTCTACGCCATACTGAAGAGTCACAATAATGCCGAAACCGGTCTATGGATGACGGGCTCCTTTAATAACAAAATCAAAGTTGTTGGATTAATGTCCTGATATCTCAGGTTCCAACCAACGTCGGGACTTCTATAATTCAATACCTGTTGGAGCATATAGCCCAAGGAGTAGTTGTTTGAAGTCCAGACGTTGTGGCAACGTTGACATTCAATGTCCAATTTCTGGGAGATTAGACTATTTTTCTTTTCATTTGTGCAAATAAAGAAAATTTCTTTAAAATTAAACGATTTTAAAGTATTTTACTATACAGTTTAGAACTATGAACACGGTTTTTTATTTTAGTGTTGATACCACCAACAATCTCAAAACGTGTAGAACGTGATGAATCAGAAGGATTCCACCACAGTAAAATGTCTATAGCTGGTTTATACAGGTTGGATGATGGTCATTTTATATGTTCAGGAGTCTTTATTACTAAAAGACATATAATAACAGCAGGAGACTGCTTCAATTTAAATCCTACACCAAAAACTTTGTTAAGAGTTGAATATAGGGACAGTTCAGTTTCCTACACAGCATTCGAAAATTTTATTGTTGATGTAGCTCGTTACAGGTAAATTCGAAATTAGAAATGACTAATTAAGTATAAAACTGGTGAAGGACTCTGCTTAAAAAGCTCAGAAAACTATATTATCCATTTTTTTCAAATATGGCCAGAAAGCTTTTATGGATAAACATACCAACACTTTGATTTGGCTCCTTGGATAACGAAATCAAAGTGTTGATTTTCCTAAACAACCATCCGAGTCGCGTCTGAATCGTGTAATTCAACGCCTGTGGGGGCTTTTGTCCCAGAAGTAGTTGTTTCGATTTGGACGCGATGCAATTGTTAATATAATAATTTTATTATTATACTTATATGTTTATGGTACAAACTTTGAGATTGTTTTTATTCCATAAAATTTACCATTAGTGTTTATTGTAATTTTAAATTTCGTATCACCAAAAGTTGCTACAAAATATGTTAATTAATTTGTTTAGGAACGAACTTGCAGTTATAAGAATTCCTCAAGCATTGGATGTTATACCCATTTCTCTTATTTCTGAAGATGAACTTAAAGAAGCAATATCAAGACAACAAAATGCAATTTGTGGAGGATGGAAAGATTTAAATGAAGTTTTTTTATCAGATGTTTGGTTGTTACCAGAAAAAAGTAAGTATTTAAAAAAGTAATAAAAGTATTTTTACTTCCAATTCCATGGAAGAAAATTCATAAATGAATACTTTAAAAGTAACTTTGAAAAAAGAATTTTTGATGTAATTTTTAAGGAGCAGCTACATTGTCAATTTGTTCTTCTTTAAACAACCAGGCACCTTTCTTATGGAAAAATGGGTTTCCGTCAAATTTTCTGAAACGTTGGTATGTTGTAAAACTCGATTCACTGACAAAAAGTGTCCATTGGCCCAAACCAATCCTATGGCTAGTTTTCGAAGTACAGGGTGTTAAACATCCGAAATGCAACTTTTTTGTATCCAGATGTGTCATAACAGACCTATTTTAGTCCGTTTGTTGTAGAACAGATGAATTATAGATTAATTACCATTAATATTTTATAAACAATCCACGTAGAATTTGGTTATTTACAGGATGGTTCGAAAATAAATAATGTTTATTTGAAGAAATCATTTTTTTTTATAACAGCATTAAAAATACGAGCAAATGTCATTGTATTATGAATATACATATAGTTTAAGTAATTACCTCCTGGTGATGAATCATATTTTATATACGGTGACTCATAAACGTAGTTATAGATAACATGTAGCGTTTTTAGCTTTTATCTTAAACAAATGTAGGACCTGTCACTACAATACTTCGTGAGACAGCGTGTTAAACTGATTGCAAAAACTTTAAATATTAGAAGAGCTGTGTTTTGTGCACCACCCTGTATTTTAAAAGTTTCTCTTATAAATTTTGCTGTTTTCAGTTTTCCTAAAATGTATACCCATATTTACTAGTTGAAAGATGTTTTTAATTTCTATGGGTACACATTTTAGTAAAACTGGTCATAGGATTACAACAAAATTTTGATCAGTTAAATAATGAGAAAATGTATTAACTTATAAAGTTGACGAAGAAAGTTTTAAAAAACAGGGTGGGGCATACAACATGGCTTTTCTAATTTTTAAAGTTTTGCAATCGGTTTAACACCGTGTATGACTTAGAGTGGCATCGTACATTTTTTTAACATAATATAAAAATTTAGTTTATACGGGGTGACTCGTTAATGTTATGAGTCACCCTGTAGAAAATGTGATGCACCACACAAGAAGAAATTACTTAAACTATATATTCATGATGCAATGACATTTTCTCATATTTTTAAAGGTAGATATTATAAAAAAATATTTTTTCAAATAAACTGTAAATAACCAAATATGATATTTTTCGACATAACCGGCTCCAAAACGCACCCCCATTTTTAGCTCCTGTCATGCATTTAGAGAGCATGCTCTAAAGGAATGACACTCCCAAGCGGATTACAAATTTTTCAATAAATCACGTAAAAATGAATATTTTTTTATGATTCAAAGTTCAGATGAGAGAAGGAACCTGTAGCTATAATAGCGTGTTACTTTTTCTTTTTATCTTTTTCTCTGAATTATTGAAAAACCGGGCCAAAGTTTGTTTTTGCTCGATATTTTGACCCTCCTATCAATTTATTCATATTTTTTTTATCAAGACTAAATTCATCGAATCCTTTTTGATAATGGGGCTTTGCAAGGTGTTAAATATATTCAGAAAGATTCAGGAGCTCAGGAAGCTCAGGAAGGACAACCACCATGTGTTCCTGGAAAAGAAATCCTCTGTGAAAGTTCATCGTCGAGGTACTCCATAATGAAAAATGGCAAGTTGAATATCGCTGACAAACATTTTACCAAGGACTCGACAAAACGATTCGAGCAAAGACTCAGCCCTAAGAAGAAAAAGATTTTGATAAGGAAGCGCCATATTTTCAGATTCTCAAAATTGCGAATTTCGAAACGTCGTTTTTGCAAAAAATATTAGTGTAGCGAAAAAAATCATAGGGACAACTTTTGTAGGTAATGAACTTCTCTTCATTTTTTATATTTTCTTCTTCATGACAACGCTCGGCCTCCCGACCGAAAAGTCGTAAAAACTTATTTGGAATTGCTGAAATGGGATATTTTACTACATCCGCCGTATTTTCCGGACATTGCTGTTTTATGAGATTTTTAGGTCATACAGATAATACCAGAAGAAATAGCTGGTTATGCATCCTCTTTGAAAGTAATTTCTCAAAATTATAGTGATTATTCTGTTAAATATCGGTACCAAAGGTTTTATATATATTTTTATGAAGTGTAATTGATACTATAGCTTCCTTTGATGAGGTTTTCTTATTTTTTCGTTGCCACATTGTAAATAAATAATTAACAGAAACGATGAATTTAATAAAGTCTTTTTTTTCAGATTGTGTTCAGGCTTACTCAAACTTGTTACATCCAGACGACAGAAATTATTTTGACACAAATCTACATTTTTGTTTTCAACCGATGAATTGTTTTCAACCAACGTTTTACGGAGGTCCGCTATTCATAAATGGAAAGTTAGCTGGAATTAAAGTCCATAACTATCGAGGCTACTTAAGCTCCCTCTACATGAGAATTAGCAATTTACAAGAAATTTTAGATATTATTAGTCTAGAAGAACGTCTCCCACTATTTGAAATCGACGCTACTGTTCATTTGGATCCATTGGTATCTTCAAAAAACTATCAAAGATGGGTCATAAAATATATAGACGAACCAATACTAGAGTTCAATTTAACTAAACACAACAATCTGATAATGAACTTTAATTATAGATTCCCATATTTGGATAAAACTATTGGTAGTAATCATTTGATTCCTTCCGATAATATTATATATATCATAAAAAATTTTATATATCATCCCAATAATGAATGGGGGACCCCTTATAATGTCCCTGATTATTATTTGTTTTATACATGCAAAATATTCTTAGGAGCTGATATACCGACTGAAGTTGATTATATAATGTTTCCTCGAACAGCGAATGCTCTTGGGTTTAAATTTTATTACTAGTTATTAAATGTATAATTAATTTTGTTTGTATATTATATTGAATAAAGATGCAAAGTGTTAAGACTATTTCTTCATTCTAACGAATGATTTTAATACGATTTTCTGCTTCGAAGTTCTAAATGAAATTGGCAAAGTGATCAAATCATAGAAATTTGAAATACGGAGAAGTTTAGCTTTATACTTTTTACATATATTTCCCATTGAATTCTTGAACTTTTGATTGACTAAAATTCTCCAATAAACTGATAGTAGTATATTAAAGAAGTATTTTATAAAATCATTTTTGACATTTAATAAGCGATTAAGTCACTTTAGGGGAGCCGTTTACTAATCAACCGCTAAATCATAAACTCCCTATATTCTTATCCAAGCCCTAAAGATTGATTGACTATTTAAATTTTTATGAAGCCGGTCTTAAATATTTAATTTTAGTAAACGTAACTATCCACACGTTTTTACCATTTTTTACATATTTTCACCCTTTTCGGGTCATATCTTATCGACTATTTCACGCACTTGTCCAATCAGGAGCTATAGTCAAGTTCGGATTACCAATAATACCCCAAACTTGACTCTTGCCTCTGATTGGCCTGTCAGGTTTGGTGTTTCCAGATTTGTGTATGTGGCAGTTAAATGTCAAATATAATGAGATGGTTAAGTATTTCAATGTTTTAATTTTTATTTTCATTTTATCAATACCAAAATCAACAACTATCAATTTTTTTATAACAAGATTCCTAAAATTTCTTCACAATTTCCACTAAAATTTATTCACGTATTATAAATACTTTTGTAATACTGAATATAATTTTATTATATCTCTTACTAGTTCCCCTTTTTTTAATGTAATTTTTTTTAATTTTACTCTTCCATCTGTAAAAATATTTTCCTATGGTTACTTCCACTCATCATCGATGATACTCTTTGTAATACTCTTGCATTTATTTTCGAATTTCTAAATCTGTCCAATACTTGGTTTTCAATCCTATTAACTTCTTTAGTATTAAATTGTATCTTATCCAGCTTCTCACTTTGGTCAATTTACATATCCCTCTTAATATTTTGATATTCAATTATGTGTTCCTTTCTCAGGTCTTCTATATTAGATTCTATTTTTCCTTCTATCTTACATTTTTCTTTGATTTCCTTTCTTGTTTTTAAATTTTCTTCCTCTGCAATAGCAATATTTGTTATTAACCCTTCCTTGATATTTTTTTCTAATTTCATTACTTCATTGTTTATCAAATTATAGTTTGTGTTCGTTTTTATTATCTCCTTCACCATTTGTCCCATTCTCTTATCCTGTATCATTATTTTCTGTTTCTGATTAAAAAAAAATTAATAGTTGTTGATTTTGGTATTGATAGTTGTCAAAGTGTTAATTTGAAAATTAAAACTAAAAATTAAAACATTGAAATACTTAACCATCTCAAATGGCGCCCAACGTGCGGCTTCAAAAGTAGAAGACTAACAGTAATGGTAATATAAAGAAAAATGGAAAAAGAAACAGGAAAGAGATTGCACCATTTAAAGGTTGTAGAATTAAAAGAAGAATGGAACTTTTAAAAAGAACAAAAAGAAATAGAAGTAAATAAAAAAGAAAATGATATATAGAAAATGTTTGAATTATTGGTGAAGAAGATGGACCAATACCAAGAAATACAAGTAAATTTGAACAAAAATACAAATACGTTAGATAGAATAGAGAAGAAATTTAAAGAATTTGAAAACAAACAGAAATTGACAGAACAGAAACTAATGGAACAGGATAAGAGAATGGGACAAATGGAGAAGGAGATAATGAAAACGAACAGAAACTATAATTTGATAAACAATAAAGTAATGAAATTAGAAGAAAATATCATGGAAGGTTTAATAACAAATATTGCTATTGCAGAGGAAGAAAATTTAAAAATAGGAAAGGAAATCAAAGAAAAATGTAATATATTAGAGGGAAAAATAGAATCTAATATAGAAGACGTGAGAAAGGAATACAGAAGTGAATATCAAAAATATGAAGAGCGATACGCAAAATGACCAAAGTGAGATGCTGGATAAGATAAAATTTAATAGGATTGACAACCAAATATTGGAGAGATAAAATTTAATAGGATTGAAAACCAAGTATTGGAGAGATAAAATTTAATACTAAAGAAGTTAATAGGATTGAAAACCAAGTATTGGAGAGATTTAGAAATTCGGAAATAAATGCAGGAGGATTACAAAGAGTACCATCAATGATGAGTGGGAGTAATCATAGGAAAAGAAGAAAAAATATGGAGAAATATTTTCACAGATGGAAGAGAAAAATAAAAAAAAATTACAGTCAAAACAAGGCGAACTACTAATAGATAAAATAAAATTATATTCAATATTACAAAAGTATTTATAATATGTGAATACATTTTAGGGGAACTTGTGAAGAAATTTTAGGAATGTTGTTATAAACAAAATTGTAGTTTGTGTAATGACATTTAGTGAATTTGTTTATTTAAAAAAATTATGTAAAGATAACTTTAAAAAAATTGATAGTTGTTGATTTTGGGATTGATAGATGTCAAAGTGTTAATTTGAAAATAAAAATTAAAACATTGAATTATTTAACCAACTCGATAAACAACCACGTTGTGTACACATTTAAAAATGAGCAGATTTGGGATAAATTCCGTCGAATTAATCAATTAATGTTTCTTGTTTATTAAACTTTGTTTAATTTCCATTGAAATTAAACAAATATTCATTGCATTCATAGAAAATAAATGTCAACGTCACTGAGGAGCAAACACGTGCGATATTTAAGACGCAGTTTTTAAAGTAATTCATTTACAAATAATTTCTAACTTGCGAGTTAGAATGGGAAGGAACGGAGAAACTTATTATAACACTGTACTTCCGGTTCCTCGACCATCTGCAGGCTTGTGTACGTAGACACACGAGATCGGAACAATTTAGATAAGCTAATCTTTTCGACCATCGATCGTCACAGCGCTCCATCGTTTATTAAAATGCGAAGTATTTTCAATTGCTTCCTGTTACAGCAAAACTCATTTCATTTAACTTAATGCTCTCTGATGCAGCAAACAATATTTTTTAAATTCAAATTCACAAATGCTCCTAAAGTGCAGCAAAAATAAAGTGTGGCTTTGATTGTTCAACTGACTACATCTCCGTTAATAATGTAACGTAAAAATATTTTATTTCACAATGTTGTAAAAATACAAATTCATTCTGAGTGTATAATAGTGTAACGTAAATCATTTTAGAGTTATTTATTGTTTAACAATTAGTGTTGTTTAGTGTTACCAAATAATGTTTAAAGAGATTGGTAACAAAAAACTTGCCTCGGCCGACCTTGGAAACAGTTGCAAAGGGTATTTTTCATTGAAAATACGTCAAATTTCTTTCTTAACTTTATGTTACATTCAAGTTAAATGAAAACAAATCTGTTCATGTTAACTTTACTAATAAACGAAACCAACACATTCCCATAAGAATAAATAACGCTCAGATTCCCTATGCTAATACAGCAAAATATCTTGGAATGACACTCGATGCTAGACTTCGCTGGAAAGTCCACATTAAAAAGAAACGTGAAGTGCTTGGTATAAAATATAAAAAGATGTATTGGTTATTAGGAAGAAACTCCAAGTTGTCCACACATAACAAACTGCTCCGCTACAAGCAGATATTGAAACCCGTTTGGACGTATGGTAGTCAGCTTTGGGGCTGCACCAGTAAAAGTAACATCCAAGTTATCCAACGTTTTCAAAATAAAGTATTAAGGAACATCGTCGATGCACCCTGGTACTGTCGCAACAGTGATCTTCATAGGGACCTGGATGTAGAAACTGTTGACAAGACTATATCTAAATCTGCCAGCAGCCATGAACACCGGCTGCTCCAACATGGGAACGTTGAGGTCATCCAGCTCCTCGATAATACCAATTTAGTAAGAAGGCTCAAGAGGACCAAACCTTTTGAACTAGTTCAGTGACAGTGCTAGTTACAAACAGAGTATTGTGTGGATTTGTGTTACACGTTACCGGTAGTGTTACTAAAATTATCAGACCCTAAGGTACACTAGTGAGTAGGACCTTAGTATTTAAGAATTCTAGTTAAGTTAGGTTGGAACAAAATTGCTTATTGATCTTCATGATCAGATTGTAATTATAGAAAACATTCCCAGAATGTTTTGCTACGAAAAAAAAAAAAAAATGTTATATTCGGGCAGGTCAGGTTAAAACGAGTTGTTCTGCAGTATGGACACGTGCAGGATAGTCTTTTAGACTGATCACATTTTCAAAATACTTTCTCGCTGTTTTCTTTATCTTTGATATATAGATGTCCATTATCCAGCAACTTCCGTTTTCCCTTCTAGCTTTGCACAAATTGTAACGCCATTATTATTTAGGGAGAAAGACAAACTTATAACACACTGAACACTATCACGAAATGAATAATAACAGACTGAATTTAAAATGAATATAAAACGCAAAATATTTTGACTTATGACCTTTGATTTTGAAGTTTACCTGCAAATATATGGTGCTTTTAAATCTCACAATTGTTGGCGATCAACTTTCCTGGCGAGCAATTGTGCTCGAGCAAATATGGACCAGCAGTTTTCTAGTAATCAACTATTAGTGATAGTTCCATATCTCTATGGTAGGTTGACTTTGTGATAATTTGAACTGGAAATATCTAAATAATCCGAATATCTACTAAATTATTTAAGAAATTGATGAAACATTTGACACCAACTAGTCAAATATAATAATAATAATAATAATAATAATAATAATAATAATAATAATAATAATAATAATAATAATAATAATAATAACGTTTATTTTTAAAGAATTCAAATTAAAATACCTACATAAGTACTATTACAAATATTTAAAAATAAAAATAAACGTTGATACCTCGCTGAGGCATTTTAATGCCTGCGTGCGAGTTATTTTAACATATCTAATATCTACACGAAGTTGTAATTTTTTGAACCATAAAAATTCCAAAACAGGACCATGGGAGTGACAAAACTCACAAAGGTTGTGAAATTAAATCACACAAGCTCCTAAGAACAAGGACATTAAAAATGTCCTACACTGCACCATCATCTGGACTTCAACAACTACTCCTTGGACTATATGCCCCACCAGGCATTGAATTACAAAAGTGTAGTTTTCTATAGTTTTGCAAACTTTGATTTTGTTATTAAAGTGAAGATGGCGTTGGGCTCTCCTCGTTCGTGATACACTTGCTATAACGCAGCCACTTTTATCAAGAACGAGGCGAGTCGAATTCATTTTCAGACATCCTTTAGTGACAGGATGTCGAGCTAGCCTGCTTCTTATTGATGAGGCACAATAATGCCGAAACCGGTCTAAGAATGGCAAGCTCCTTTAATAACAAAATCGAAGTTTTTGGGTTAAAGCCCCGACTTGGTCGGGCACCAAACCACGTCTGGACTTTCTTAATTCAATACCTGGTGGGGCATATAGCCCAAGGAGTAGTTGTTGAAGTCCAGACGCTGGTGCAGTGTAGGACATTTTTTATATCCTTGCTCTTGGGAGCTTGTGGGATTTCATTTCACATCCTTTGTGCAGTTTTGTCACTCCCATGGTCCTTTTTTGGAATTTTTATGGTTATCTAATATCTAATAATATAAAAAAAGAAAAAATGAAGTAAATTGACAAATACAAACAAGTTATTATGAATTATTTAAATATATAAAAATATGAAATAACATGACAACGACAACAAGTTATTATGAGACATTTAAATGTATAAAGACACTTAAATGTACAAGTAATATTAAAAAAGTCACAATAACAGACATTAAAACCAACATTATCTGGGTTAGGAAATAACGTAATTTGGAGATAGATCTTAATAGGGAGTTATAGACATATTTGCTAGTTAATGAAGATTCTTTCTCTAAGATGAATAAAGCGGCGCATAAATAGTGAAGAAAATTTTCAACATTCTTTCGTGGAATTTATATTATTTTGTTAATAAAAAAATGATATGTGGTGTTAAAACTTATGCCGTTGATAAAATACCACTTACTTTCATTATTACTTTTTCGGATACCATATGTGAAAATGAATCATATCAACCCTAAAAATCAGACCGAAAGTAATATTTTCTGGCCCTGGGTCGCAAAAATCATAAAGAACACGATTTTACAGTTTTTTACTCTCTCCACACCTTTGACTTTGACGTTTCACATGAATTTTCATTAAACGTCAGTGTAACCAAAATCTGAAATCAAGAGAACAAAACTGTAATAGTCATTTACGTGTCAAGCTCGGAAAGTGATACTTTACAGTAAATACTCTTTTCGAGTGTGGCGCGTACAATATTTTGTGCAGCCACCAATAATTTGACAATATCTTTAACCGGTTTAGAAATTTGTAATAATACACAAAGTGCATCAAAACGTCAAAAACATCTACTGACAGATGGCTAAGGTATTGTCATGGCAACTGTGATATTTAACATACCCATTTCATAAGAGCTCGGGAAAGTACGTACTTTGCGAGCAGTTATGTCAATTTTCCGATCTAGACCGACAACGACGCACTTTCCGAGCTAAACACTGATCGGAAAAACGCATTTTCTAAAGTGATAACAAAAAATAATAATACGTTCTGATTCTGAATAATTGTGATTGTGTGTATTAGTGAAAATGAATAATAATTCAGGCACTGATGAAGAATTTACGAATACTCCACAAGACTTGCAAGAAGAAGATAGAGCAATGTTTCTCTAACGGACCCCGCACAATAGCTTAGGAAATTGGCCCACAGTGGGATTTGCCTTAAATATACATGTTATTCTTATTGAGTTTCTGATCAAATGTTCTCGTGGGTCCCATCCTCTAAGACCAATGATTTAGCTCTCAGGGCCGTATTTAGTATAGGTACCAAATAAACAAAAAACAAAATTACGATCGATTAAAAATCAAAATAAGAAATGCTATCAAACTTGAATGTACAGTTTGTTGTAATATCTGTAAAAAAACAGACGAAAGCATTAAAATATTAACGTTTTGTTCAAAACGGTTCAGTTTGATGTGATTTAAGTAAAAAATATGAAAACCTGTTTTCTAGAGACTTGCTATTTCTCATGTTTACATGCAATGTCGGCACTTGCAATCTATTCGGGACTGAAGTATAGCTCGTATTGATTCTAAATACAACCAAAAAATGTCAATAGTAATCAAAATAGCATTAGAAAACAAAAAATGACACACAGAATACTTAGACATGATCATGAGTCGTTTGAAATTGATCTTAGAGTGAATGAACCTGGACCTGGACACTTTTTCAAAAGCCCATAATTATTTTATTTCCTATTAGAATTTAATTAAATAAGAAATATTATAAAATATTATCATTTGTCTTTTAGCACATGTCCTCTGTGAAACATGTTTTGTCCTACAGGACCGTATTTAGTAAAACTGTATTTGCCAAGTGATCCACAAAAAACCGAATCAAATGGATTTTATTATAACAGTGGTTGATAGCTCGTTTGAAAGATGAATGTAGCTTTCTTTGTGTACATAACAAAAGTGGTCGCCATCTTAATATCCAAGATAGTCGGCCTAACCTATAAACGTTATGAAAGACTTATCTTGTAGCTTTTTAAGAAAGCCAGTAACAGGAAAAATAGGAACTACAACGTTTTGATTATTGAAATCGGTCATTTACTTTTTGAATTATCTAACTCTATAATATAAATATAACTCTACTATCTTATTATAGCTATATCTAATTCATAACTCACAAAGTTGAAACCGATATTTCCAGGGTGGTGGAAGTAAACAAAAAAGTTAAGCAATCATCAAAATAATACTCGAACACTTACAGCTGCTGGAGTATCGCATCTTGCACTGGACGATTTGCGGCATCTTTAATATGCTGTCTATAGATAATAATACGACAATATGCTACAAATATGAGCACATGTTGCCAGCACCCTTGTGACTGATTTGCAACTGCAGTAGTATCCTATTATCAATACATCTTCTTCATTATTCTCGTCAGGCTGGTTTTCATACATAGTGTATTGAATAAATACTTGATATTTTTCTCTCCCTCTGAGTCATGAATACACTCTAAGTCTAATAAATCCAGGTTCATTCACTCAAAGATCAATTTCAAACGACTCATGATCATGTCTAAGTATTCTGTGTGTCATTTTTTGTTTTCCAATGCTATTTTGATTACTATTGACATTTTTTGGTTGTATTTAGAATCAATACGAGCTATACTTCAGTCCCGAATAGATTGCTAGTGCCGACATTGCATGTAAACATGAGAAATAGCAAGTCTCTAGAAAAAAGGTTTTCATATTTTTTACTTAAATCACATCAAACTGAACCGTTTTGAACAAAACGTTAATATTTTATTGCTTTCGTCTGTTTTTTTACAGATATTACAACAAACTGTACATTCAAGTTTGATAGCATTTCTTATTTTGATTTTTAATCGATCGTAATTTTGTTTTTTGTTTATTGGGCACCTATAATAAATATGACCCTGAGAGCTAAATCATTAGTTTTAGAGGATTGGGTCCATGAAAACATTTGATCAGAAACTCAATACCAATAACATATGTAAATTTCAGGCAAATCCCACTGTGGGCCAATTTCCTATTGAAATTTCCTGCTATTGTGTGGGGTCCTTTATTGCCTACAAAGTCTAGACAACGCGCAACGGTAAAAGTGCTATAAATTGTTTAACAACTGGAAATCATATGTAATAAATATCAAATACTATTAAACGAGCAAGGTTTGTATGTGTGTGTGTGTGTGTCTCCAGAGGATCTCGAAATCCACTCGTCAGAATTCAATGAAACTTTCAGGGTAGACTAATTCCTATCTAAATCGGCAAAAAATGTAGGTCTCATGTCTGTGAAAATTCCATCTTCCGAGATATTTACAAGAAAAGTTAAGCTTTTAGTTTTATTTCCTAGCAACGGAACATAATAATAACTTGTTTCTATAGTAATATATAGTATAAAGGAAAGATGAGTACAGTAAAAGTGGGGATATAACGTCACATTCCATAGGTGTACTTTTCGAAATAAGTTTCTATAATAAATAAGGTCACAGCATATAAAATATATATACGCACTTCGTAGATTAAATTTTGAAGTTATATTATTTACACAAAATAAAAATAAACCTTATGCATCTGACACTTTAACATTGAACGAAATTGAACCAATAAATAACAAGGAGGATTATATGTTGGGATTAAACTTTTTTTAATCTCTTGGCATTAAAAGTAACGCTTCAGTACTTACCTAAACTCAAAGATTAAAAAAAAAGTTAGTTCAAGAACTATCTTTAAAAGTCACTGTCTTCACTAAAACTACTGGTATTACTATAATTGTCTTTTCTGAGGTTTATTATTATAGGTTTTACTAAATTATCCATTGATATATCCACTTTCCTAAATGAATTTTCCACATTTTTAACATGATCAATGTATTTTCCCCAATGTTCTCTATTTACATCTGAAACTGCCTTCAAAAACAAATTTCGCACATCAAGAAATTTAAATGTTTTATTGTTATGAGAAACATAACCTTTTAATAATTGTGACCAGATCAGTTCAATGGGATTTAACTCTGCGTGGTACGGAGGCAATCTGAGAATTCTCTGGCCATCTCATCTATAATATATTTTTTGAATTTGTTTTTATGTTGCCTTGCTATTACTAATAATTCTGCCTTCAAGGATTTAGGAGGACTGATAATATTTTTAGAATGAAGCCATTTTGAAATATATATTAATACAAAATTCTGAATCAATTAAAATTACGACACGGCTATGAATAAATAAAGTCTGACTTATCTGTCAAAAGAACAGATTTATTACAGTAAAAACCATGGAAACAAGAATCTAGACAAAAACTATATTAGGCCGATCAGATGTATTAAAATTTAAATTTTAACTACAAATAAGCATTGAAGGATGAGGTAAAAATAAAATTTCTACCTCTTGAACCTGTATTACGTTCTGCAAATTAAATACTGCACTCCTTTCTTCTGTATAGTATAGCATTAAAAAGGTTTGACTTTATTTAATTTCTGGCGTTTCAATCTGAAAGAATTCAATTTTAAATTTGCCGCTTTATATAAAAAAGGAAAGGTTCATTTGACGGACATAAATAATTTGCTTGTCAAATGACAGCCATCTCATAAATTCAAAGTTGAAAATACAACGTTGCCAATTCAATTTCAGAAATCATGGGTTTAGGTAAATATTTATAGGAACGTTGAGTAACACTGTTAAAATGGACACTTGTCAAAATGTGACACCTGTAAAAACGTGACAACTGTTAAACTGTGATACGTGTCAGAATGTAACAACTGTCAAAATGAACAAATCTCAAAATGAACAAATGTCAAAATATGACACCTGTCAGAATATAACTAATGTCAAAATGTCACACGTATCGTACTTTTCTTTATTTATTACAAAGATCTAACCTAACCTAAAGCTAATCTATTTTTTTTGGCGGGTGGAAATGCTTTATGCACATCGGGTAAAGGTTCTTCCCTTCCCCGATAGTGTGATACTACCCCTTACGGCTACTATTTTATTATGCGGACAGTTTTAATATTTAAATTTTCATTATCATAGAGAGAGAGAAAAAGAATGAATGCTTGTACACGTGTACTATTAACATAGATTTCAATTTTTTATTTTACAAGAAACTTTAAAAAGACATTTAAAATTCTCTATTTTCATAGTACATTTTAAGGTTGATTGTGACTTTGTATTTTCCAAGAACAAATTGTAATGTAATGTACGAATGAACTATTTTTGTAACTGAAAAACTTTGAAAAAATATGATATCAATATCTGCCACACGTCGAGAGTCTGGTCACAGGTTTTTGTGGAGGTTTTTACCCAAGTATGAATATCAGACCTATAATTTTCCTTCACTGCAGATCAATAAATAATAAAATCAATTGAACATAGAGTTTTTCTTATATAGTGATAAATAGAGTGCGCTGAGCGATTTTCTGTTGACGGGACCTGTGCCCTACACGCTGCTGTTGTTCGTCCCGGAAACGGGGCCTGTCCGCCGTGACTATTCGCGCAGATCAAGCGTCAGTAGATGTTGCCCTAAAAGGGTGAAATCCCCAGAAACTAGGCAACTTTTAATGCATTTAACTAACCTGTGACAAGCAGTTAATAAACGTCAACAACAGCTGCAGCCAATTGAAAATTAACACTGACAGCTTTTTTAATTTTCCCGCTTACTTTCAAGCCAATCGCCAATTAACTTTTTATTTATGCCCCTTTCAGTAGATCAAGTAGATGTTGCCCACTCCGTGATTTTCGCGAATTAATTAATAATTTGTCATGTTATAAATATACTTAAATTATATACTCATTGGGCTGCTCAAAAATGTAGATTTGAATATTAAGAGCGAAGCTCGGTGACCAGATATTAAAATACTTATAAGTCTCTTATTAAATTCTACCTGTATTTGTAAAATTAAAGATTTTTGTTATATTTTCCTATTTTTTGTTTTTTTTTTGTAGGCGAAAAACAGTTGTGAGTCATATATGCAGATCTGCCCTTGTGACACAATATACTATTTTAGAACACAAAACGTAAGTGTTATTTTATCTTTTTTCATGGGTTTTTAATAAAATATGATTTCGTGTTAACTTTATTTTTATGATTTTCTTTATTGTCAATAGTAGGTATATATAAAATTACCGATAGAGTTTTAATCAAATAGTAGACTTATTACTAAAAATGAAGTTTAAGGCGACATTATTTTTTTCTCTACTAAGCATTGGTAAGATCATTTATTTAATTTAGCTGCCAGGATCAACTATTAAACCCGGTCGAAATATTAACTTTTTTGGAATACGTGTACGCACCTAAAATAGGTGTAGATTTGAATTAAACTAGTATTGAACATTTTTCAATAAACATAAACGTCGCAAGAAAATATATTGTAAAGCCGATTGGGTATATTTCTTTTTTTACCGTAATATACGAAAAATTTAAGATTGTTGTAAGTATTTATAAATACAACAAATATGAGAAAAACTTGTATATTCATTAATTTTATCAGATGCTTTGGTGGTTCCTTTTGTCGAATGTGACCTAACGATACGCTTTTGGAACTCTTAGGGCCGGTATTTTCAGCTTCGGATAAAGTAGTTTATACTTAAAAATAAATGTTAACTGAAAGATAACAGAAAATACCGTATCTTCATCTTCAGGTAGCAGTATCTACCGGTTAAAGTACCCTTATCCCCAGGATAATCTATCTGAAGGGGTATTCCGTTGAATACTGATTTTATCTAACAGTTAAAACCCAAGAGCATGCGCACTGAATTTAAAATAGAGGGACGATTTGTCAACATAACCTAAGAGAACCTTCATTCTTATTTTGAGATTCGTTTTCTACTTGTTTCATGTTGTTATAAATAGTGATTATTTTTTACTTATATTAGAACCCAGCAGTGAATGATCGAATGAGGAATCACACCTGGTATGTAAAAATCACTAAAGTGAAAACTTAAATCATTCTACAACAAAATTATTTTTTTAAATGGATATATTAGAAGATTTTAAGATGTTTGCTGATGTGTTGGTCTCATTAATGACATAAAATCCTGAACAAGACTACAATGTTAGACAAGGAAGAGATCATTTCAATGAGTGGACCCAAGTAGCATTTTTCGTGGACGGAACGTGGCGGCCACGACATTAGAAACTAAAGTGTATTTCCAAAGTATTTGCCACGTAATAGAAACGGTTCTATAACGTGGCGGTGACTAAAATGGGGAACATTTTCTTGATGGCATCTACTTGGTGGTGTGGTGGTCGACACTAAACCCGAAACTTTATTTACTGCGCATGTCTTTTTGATTTCTTCCATTTTCCTTGCTTTTTCTTTATCCTTACATAACTGTTAACATAAGTAGGTACCTACGTAAAATTGGTTTAACAATATTCAAAGGCAAAAAGTTGGAACGATTGAAAGTTTACTGTCAAATATAGTCGAAATATGAGCACGCGCCTTTGGAATACTTTATAATTTAAGAAAAAAGTTAAAATCTGTAAATTTTTCATGAAAATTAAATGCTTAGATGCTTCAAACTGTCTTTTTTTTTATCAATTTTTGCTATTAAAATCATTAAATATTTTATGGAAATGTAGTAAATTTGAAGCCGTACTGACGAAAAAAAGTTTTTTAAATAGCGTGTTTATTTGGGAGATGCCCAACTCGGCACACCAAGCAGATAAACTGTACAATTATAACCCAAGTCGGATCATAACTATGCAGGTATAGTTTATCTATTTTTAATTGCAGAACAAGAACATCTCGCTTTATACAAGCCGCCAATGTCGACAAAGCAACTTGTCGGCACATCTACAAGCCGCCAAAGCAGAACAAAGGAACTTGTCGGCCCATCTAGGAATTTTGTTTCTGCAATTGATAATGGAAAAACTATAATCTGTTATATATAGCACACCTCGGCACATATCACTGTTCATTCTTTGAAGTTTTTGGATTTAGCACATTTAAAGCTTCGTGAACTTCCCCAATAGATTTTGGCAAAGCTGGCACCAACCTTCGACGGGCGTAATATATGTTTTTTCTTGCGCAATGTATCTCTTTTGACGTTAGATCATATTTGTACACTGCTTACAAAGTTGTCTCATCACTTTTTCTGGGTTTTCTTTCAGATTTTTTGGTTGAATCTGTCAAGATTTGCCTTTCCAAAACATTTGTTTCCTCGTGCTCGTGCGTATGATATGCACTCGATTCATCCAAATCATGAATGACGGCTTTGCACTTGTCTCTGACACATCTCCATTTAGATTCTCCAGAAGCTAGTCTTCGATAATGTTCCTTGTACTTAAAGTTATTTAGCACTAATAACATTTTCCCCCTTTGACTGTACATTTCCTTCAAATTTCCAGAACTAGCCATGTCTCTGTTTTTACTCTTTATGCACTCTTTACTGTGCTATGATATAATATGATATAATCTATAAAATTAACCGTAATATAACATGTCGAGATGAGATTCACCCTTTTTCTTAAGGTGCGTCCAGACATGCGACCGAACGCAACAGAAGGCACATGTAAATATGTCTATATGCGTCATAAAATTGACCGTAATTAAGTGTGCCGAGACGAGCTAAACGCGTTTATTTTTCTCATCAAGTAATTTTTGTGTGGAAAAACGAAAATTGTTGCAATCATATATTCAAGTGCCGCCACTTTAAAGGTATATTAATGGTTCCCAAAACGACACTAAAACTATCACGTCCACTTTAAGGTCACTGCCACATCTAAGTGGTATTTAAGTGATATGGTTTGGTGGCCGTAACTATTATTTTCCACATTAATGTTTGTGCAACTTTGAGGTAGTCTCGCTTAGTAGTTATAGTTTCAAACACCTTCAGTGGTACCAAAATATTATAAAACTATTAAGTGAACTTTACGTGACTACAACTAGGCAAAAGTAAAATGTTATAAAAGTTATTCTTACTGTGTAAGGGTAGATTTAGTGATTATTACGTAATAGACACCCAATCGTAGTTGCGATATCAGTTTCTGTCACTATAATGCTACTTGGGTCGGTACTTTTGATTTGCTTGTTTTTTTATTTTAGTGTTGATACCACCAACAATCTCAAAACGTATAGAACGTGATGAAGCAGAAGAATTAGACTACAGTATAATGTCCTCTGTAGCTGGTTTATTCACTTTGGATGATCGGTTTATATGTTCAGGAGTCTTTATTACTAAAAGGCATATAATAACAGCAGAAGACTGCATCAATTTAAGTCCTTTAGACGATAATTGGTTAAAAGTAGTATATAGTTTCAGTGACGATTTTGGAGCTCCATACACAACATTTGAAGATTTTGATGTTCATGTAGATGTTTACAGGTAACTTCGAAATTAGAAACGACTAATTACCTAAGTATATATATATATATATATATATATATATATATATATATATATATATATGGTGAAGGAATCGGCTTAAAAAGCTCATAAAATTTGCCCCTTGTGAAGGTGAAATTAATCAAAACATTTAATTTTAGTGTTTATTGAATTTCTACATTTTAAAATTTCGTATCATTAAAAGTTGCTACAAAATATGTTAATTAATTGTTTTAGGAGCGAACTTGTTGTTATAAGACTTTCTGAAGAATTAGATGTTATACCCATTTCTCTTATTTCTGAAGATGAACTTAAAGAAGCAATAGAATGGCAAGAAAATGCAATTTGTGGAGAATGGAAAGATTTTAATAAACCTTTAACAATTGTTGGGTTGTTACCAGAAAACAGTAAGTATTTAAAAAAGTACTAAAAGTATTTCTACTTGCTTAATTTTTTTCGGTGACCGTGGCTCAGCAGACAAAGGCGTTTACATTTCAGTATGTACGATCAAGTGGTCTGTCCATACTCTGGTTCGAGTCCAGGTCTAGACAATGAGATTATTAAATAAACTTTCATGGTCTTCTTCTGGGCATCATCAAAGATTTTAATCCTGGGGAGTCCATCGTTGGCGGTTATGGTGTTGTGAGGTTTTCTGGATTTTCCCACAACTGTAAAGCCGTCCCTCCCCCGCACAAGCTGCAGAGCTTCTGGGGTTCACTCGTAAGGGGGGGGGGAGAATTGAAGGGCATTATTATTATTCAAATTCCATGGAAGAATTCATAAATGAGTACTTGTTAGTAAACGTTAGTAAATAAATCAATTGTTGATGTAATTTTTAAGGAGCGACGACATTGTCACTTTGTTCTTCTTTAAACAGATTGTTATATTTCAATTTGAAATATCTGTTGGAACTGCTTTCAAAGTCGGCCGATGCACTGATTTGTCGTGACAACACCGCTTCTTTAAGCTTTGTCTGAATTTTCTCAATGGACTGTCTATCATTAGTTAGTTTTCTCTTTTCCCAGAATCCCAAATGATGCACACATGTTACTTTTATTAACAGTTTTATTAAAAACTTTAACTAACAAGAAACGTAACAAATGTGGCTCGATTGAGATATACACTGATTAAAAATATTCGCTAATTTGCGTTTCATAGCGTTGTAGTCTAGTCTTTGTTCTAGAATTGTTAAGTCACGCCCACTGGTATACGTCTAGGAATTCGGATCCGGAAGTGTGAGGTGCCATGATGAGATTCGTCCATCTCAATGTTGGGGAGTTTGTCTCTCTTCGATTTATAGAGAATGAAAAGTTTTGATTTGATTTATTATTCATTTCAAATACAATATCAGTGGCGCAGCTTTTCAAGGGATATCTGAATTGCAATGGCGTAGTTGCAAATTTATTTATTAAATATGAATGAAATGAATTATATTTAATTTGTGAATGGAAATTAAGCACAGATTTTCTTTATTTCGATTCATCTTATTCAAAATTTCCAATCTATTGAATCCGTTCCAATAAAATTTCAAAAGCTTCTTTTTCTTCTTGGATTTCGTCTAACAGACCAAACAAAATAAAACCTATTTTTTCAATTACATTTTTAGCTCATAAAATCACAAATAACTCAAAAAATAGGACATCTATCTATACAGAATGATGTAGATGTTAATAAATAACAATGTATTTCAATTAAAATTGAAATCATTTCCAGTTTTGTTTCGCCCTGTATACAAGTAATAAATAATTTAATAAAAAGGTGCGTTATCATTTGAAGTGATTTGAGCACTTTTGCAGCGGTTTCCCGGTCTTGCTGACCTTTTAAACCCTGTTTGATTTTTGCTTTTCAATAATGTGGACTGTATGTGTAGAACGTACAAGAACTCTTTCCCCCGTCTCTCCAGTATTACCAATAAAACATCAGGAATTTCATAACACCTTTTATTTAAATTTATTTAACGAAGAACAACAGGAACAACACATAAAAACATGTAATAATAGGTACTATAACTTAACTATAAATAACTAGTATAATATTTTAACTAGTTGAGCAATTCACTGAAGTGAATGTTTAAAAAATGAATTTGGAAATTGAAGTTGCAAATATTCGATCGCATCGATTTTGTGCGATCCGAACTATACGAAGTGTGGAGATATACTAATTGCGATCTGAACTGAACGAGGTATTGAGCGATACTAATTACGATGTGAACTAGACGGAGATTGGAGTGATACTAATCTACAAGCGCGGCTTTGCCGGTTGCATGAAGCATCCAGACAAAAGGCTGGATAAAAAATTGTTTTTCGCCTGGCTAATATTCTAACGTTCTAACGGTCGAAATCAAGGTTGAGTGTCTAGACTGTTTTTTTTTATTGTTATTTAAGCGCGTCGGTTTGTCCGAGGTGGCGTGTTTTCACGGCATTGCCGGATTTACGCAATACTAATAATCGTTATGGAAATTACGATTTATGTTCAATTTTTGATTGAAAATTGAACATCATTTAAATTAAACTTTTCCCATTGTTGGATTGGGCGTGTAAGAAAACTTTCTAAGTCAAGTTCGTCCTTTCGTAGAGGAGTTAGTGTTACTTATGAAATTTAAGAGCCGGTATTTATTGTTTGCATTTGTTTTTTGCATCAATACATAACCATACTTTTTTAATAATAATAAAAACAAAAATACCCAAAATAGCCTCCTCAAGTTGGAATATTCATTTAAGGTATTAGAAATATCTGTTCTAAGATTTTTAGGATTAAATTTATGAAAAATTGTACATGTGTATTTCATTTATATTTTCATGGTGTGTTGAATGTATTTCATTGGAATAAAATGATATACTCATGATCAAATATCTCCAACTTTAATAAGTTTTTCTTACAATTTTTTTGGGAAACCTTTGTATATTCCACATAAACATAAAGGAATTTTGAATTTCCTTACGTAAATTTCGCAGTTTTGTTTGGGTGTAGGTATCCATAGTGTTAAGAGTTTAATTTAATCGCTTTTTTAATCTACAATAGAGCTTCTCTTAAAATTGTTTTTTTAATGGAGAAATTCTATTAATCAGGTACAAAGCTGTTAATTTATTGCATCTACATATTTTTCTGAAAATCCTTTTAAGGGGACTAGATAGAGATACCGAACGTAACTGCCTTTTTGTACCGTTATGTTCGAAGCTAAAAAAACAACATAAAATTATGGTAAAAATTAGAATTACCTTTCATTTTCATTTATAATTGCTTGTATCAAAAGGAGAAAATTCAATTAATCCATTACTACAACGCACTCAAAATAAATGGTTTTAGCCTAAAACATTTTCTTATTTTACATCATGTCTGTCTTACATTTTTCATTTTTTACTTCTTTGGTTAGGCATAAAATTTTTTTTGTATTTTCTGCACGAATTACGTCTTTTTGTGCATTTTAGGGCAAAAAAAAAAATTTTAAATTTTTTCCAATTTTTTGGTTAGGGAGGTTCATGTATTAATTTTTTTGTGTTTTCTACACGAATCACGTTTTTTGGAGCAAAAAAAAATTCAAAAATTTTTCCAAAAGAAATTGTATGGACATACCCGACCTACCCCAAAACGACAACACACTTACATACAAAAATTCTGTAAAAACCAGGCCAAATAACGAGATGAATGAACTCAAAAAAAAAAATTTTTTTTTACTTTTTTTGCACGATTACATTACATGTATAGTGGACGGCGGAAAAGTAAACATTTTTCTCACAAATACCTATCAATTATTCTTCTGTCACAAAAAACAAATGTGTAGCCCTGAGCACTATTTTAAAATCCAATATCCAATTATCTATTCTTGCTTAAAAATGGTCATCTGAATAGGGTTATTGGTTTTTTGAACTGATCTTCAGAAATAACTAATGACTGTTGTATTCTTGCTTTCAATGTGCACCTGAAAAGGTAACGGCCATGATTATTGGTTATTGAAAAATAACCAATATCCAATGGACGTCTGAATAAGCCTGAATATTTTGGTTTACAGTTAACATATTGGAAAGTGGTAAATTCTTTAATATATTAATCATCTCCATTGCTTTCTAGTTTTTCTCTCTAACTAGATTACGTAAAACCTCTATGAGAAATAAATATTTCCAAGTAAAGTTTATAACAGTTTTTAGCACAAGTGAATATTCAAAGCCATTTGATTTAAAAATGTTATAAAGGGTTCAGTAAAATTTAATTGTTTCCTGTTTCTTATTTCCTATTTCCTGTTTTTTGCTTTCTGTTTCTTGTTTCCTCTTTCTTGTTTACTGTTTCTTGCTTCTTGTTTCCTGTTTCTTGATTACTGCTTCTAGTTTTCTGTTTTTGTTTCCTGTTTCCTGTTTCTTATTAATTGTTTTTTTTTCTGTTTCCTGTTTCTTGTTACCTGTTTCTTGTTTTTATTACCACACCCTTTATGAGATGTTTAGATCACTCAGATAATACCAGAAAAAATAGCTGGTTATGCATCTTCTTTAGAAGTAATTTCTCAAAATTATAGTGACTATGTTAGATATCGGTACCAAATGTTCTATACCTATACAGGGTGGTCCTTAAGTAATTGTACATAGAAGTATGGTAGATTACTCACTTTAAAATATTACGATTTGAACCTACTTGCTCTAATAAAATGTGGCTAATAAGGAATATACAGGGTTAAATTTTAAGATTTATTTTTTGCAATAACTTTAGCGTTTTTAGATATGTATACATAAAAATTTGGAACTAGGGGTTTTTGGGCACGAGAAATGAGAATGTGGTACCTTTTTTTTCTTCGCGTGGAGGAGGTAAAAAAATGCGTCGTCGCTTTCCTTTTCCCTCAGTATTTCTGAGATGAGGAGATGTCCCTCTCTCCAATTTTTTTCCTCCCTGAGCATCCAAGCTATGAATTCCGCGGAGCTGCATCCGTCCAGGTTTAGGCTGACATTATCTCTCTTGTTTGCCCACCTATGGCAGCGCAATATTGTGTGCTCCGGATCATCCACTTCTGCGTCACAGTAAACGCAACTTTCGTCGGGAACCTTCCGTATTTTGTAGGTATACCTCCTAAAACAACCATGTCCTGACAGGAATTGGGTCATAAACTAGTCTATGTTTTTAAAGTTTCAGACTAACCACACACTAAGGTCTGGAATCAGGCTCTTCGTCCATTGAGCGACGCTCTCCAGCTCTGTCCACCCGCGCTTCCACCTATGGATCGTCTTCTCCCTTTCTCTCGTCCGATCTCCTTCCGTTACTCTACTTAGGTTGTGCAGCCTTAGCCTCTCTTCCACCAGTAAGTCCATCGGTAGAGTGCCACTAATAACTGCCACTGCTTCCAGTGACACCGTTCTGTACGCGCGCACGACCCTCAGGAGCGCTTTCCTTTGCGTTGAAAGAATCATTTGTCTGTATTTCTCTATTGCGATGACCTTCCCCTATATGGGTGCGGCGTATAGAAGCACCGACGTAACCACGCCTGCCAACATCCTTCTGCACATCGTGCCGGGTCCTCTCAAATTTGGCAGTATTCTTCAGAGTGCTGCGGTCGACTTCCTGGCTTTTTCGCACGTCTTCCTGGCGTGTTCGTTCCAAATAAGTTTGTCGTCCAGCCACACGCCTAGGTATTTCACAAATTTGCTCGGTATTACCCTCACATCGTCCATGTCGAACTCAATACCATCCCTGTTTCTCGGGCCTCTCCGGATAATCGCCTCTGTTTTTTCTGCCGCAATTTCAAGACCCTGTCTCTCTATCCAGCGTCTTATGATTCTAAGGGCACTATCCGTCCTTCCCATCAAATCGTCCCTGTCGTCTGCATTCACGAATACGGCAAAGTCATCCGCAAAGGCCGCCGTCGAGCATCCTTCGGGCAAGTCCAAATTCAGGACCCCATCGTACACAACGTTCCAAAGTAAGGGGCCCAGCACCGAGCCCTGAGGGACTCCCTGCTGCATATCGATCTATGTCTTCCCTATCCGGAGTGATCTGCCTGTAAAGTAGTTTCCCACGATGTTTTGCAGGTATTGACTGACCCCCATTTCCCTGAGGGCTTCCATAATTTTACTCCACTTTGCCGTATTGAATGCGTTTTTGATGTTGATGAAGACGATTGCTCCCCACTTCCACCGCTTTGTCGACGACGTAATGGATGGTATGTAATGTCGATCTTCCCTCCCTGAACCCAAACTGTCTGTTCGAAATCGAACATTTTTATCTACGCCAATGGCAACAAAAGAAATAAAAATAACCAAACCGCATGCCTAAGTGCCCAGCATAACAACAGTACAACACACGTCGTGAATCAAGGCCATCGCGCAGATAATCAACGCGGAAGTAACTCACCGACGAGATAAAACTTCAATGCTAAAGCCGCCCTTGTCGGCAAGCGCCTTTACATACATCGCGACACATTGGCGAGACTGCACGTTGCCAAAGAGATAAAAAAGGCACAACAATAAAGCCGAAAACGCGTACCCGTGATTGGCCCCGGAAGGATCTCGCCTATCGACAACCGTCTCAAATAAATCAAAACCAGTAGAACTTCTATCTACGTATGAACAGGTCGCAATCATTGGACTGTTCATACGTAATAAATTCAGCAATTTTTAACTTATACAAATTGCATGATATTACATACATACCCGTATTCACATTCAGTTATTATTTGAGCAATTGCAAACACAGTTTTGAATTTTGTTATATTCTATGTTTGTTAAAAAGTTATCGTTAATATATAAAATTCAAGTAATCAGTGTATAATTTCGCTACAACCTCTATACAGTTCACACAATTTCTCAGCTAACTTAAATCTACAATAAGTTGGGACAGGCCCATCTGAAGGATGTGGCCTAATAAGTTTGGGTCTCCAAATTTGGTATTATTTGGAACTTCCCAAAACACTGTCTTTCGTATAGTGAGTTGTTGTCCTCCAGCTCTGTTGATAGTCTTGCATTCACCAGGTGTTCGAACAGTTTTCCTAAGCTATCTATTAGACATATGGGTCTGTATCTCCTAGGATCCGTATCTCCCTTGGGTATTAACACCACCTTGGCCTCCTTCCATCTGCTGGGGATTTCTTGCTTTCTATATCCAACAGCCTCTGAGGGAATTCCTCCACTGCCAGCTTAATCGTTTCTAGCAGGATGCCGTCCGGTCCTGGTGCTTTTTTGCCTTAAGTTTTCCTACAGCGCATGTAATAGAAGAATGTGGTACCTACTTCGATGTACTTTGTAGAGGGCGCTAGTTAGGTCACATTTGTGGCATAAATATGTGCTAAACTTTTTTGCTCTTTAAGTTAGCGCTATTTTTGTAAAAGAATATTAAATCGACGTTACTTTAGTAGAAAAATGTATACTTGTTAGTAATCTTAAAACTTAACAGTTTACGAGATAATCGCATTTTAGGAATCAGCTGCATGATAACACTGGTCGGCAAAAAAAAAGAATTCTTGCCCTGATACCATTATTACTAATTCTTATGTAAAATGACCTGCTGAATCCGGATATGACCTCAATTTTCCCCCATCACCCACCGTTTTTGGGGGTGGCCCCTACCTATTTTTTCCACAATTTGGAAGAACGAAAAAAAACGGTGGGTGATGGAGGAAAACTGAGTTCATATTCGGATTGAGGAGGTCATTTTACATAAGAGTCAGCAAGATTAGTGTCAGGGCCAGAAAAAATTTTTTTTTATCGACCGATGTAATTATGCAGCTGATCCCTAAAATTCGATTATCTCGTAAACCGTTAAGTTTTAAGGTTAATAACAAGTATGCTATTTTTCTACTAAAATAACGTGGATTTAATAGTCTTTTACAGAAATAGCGCTAACTTAACGACCAAAAAAGTTTATCGCACATTTATGCCACAAATTTGGCCTAACTAGCGCCCTCTACAAATTATATCGAAGTGGGTACCAGATTATGATTTCTCGTTCCCAAAAACCCCCAGTTTCAAATTTTTATGTATCCATAATCCAAAAACACTAAAGTTACTGCAAAAAATAAATCTTAAAATTTAACCTTTAACACCCTATATATTCCTTATTAGCAACATTTTATTAGAGCAAGTTGGTTCAAATCGTAATATTTTAAAGTGAGGAATCTACCATACTTCTATGTAGAATTACTTAAGGACCACCCTGTATATTTGTTTGTACGTGTTTATGAAGTGTAATTGATACTTTAGCTTCCTTTGATGGGTTTTTCTTTGTCATATTGTAACTAAATAATTATCAGAAACAATGAATTTACTAAAGTTTTTTTTTTTCAGATTGTGTTCAGGCTCATTCAAACTTGTTACTTCTAGACGACAGATATAATTTTAACACAAATCTACATTTTTGTTTTCAACCAATGAATTGTTTTCAACAAACGTTTTACGGAGGTCCGCTATTCATAAATGGAAAGTTAGCTGGAATTAAAGTCCATAATTATCGAAACCGCTTAAGCTCCCTCTACATGAAAATATCCAATTTAGAAGAAATTTCAGATATTATTAGTATAGAAGAACGTCCTGTTAATGTTATACAATGGCTAGGTGGACTAATTGAATTAATTATGTTGAATTTTTATATTACATTCTCAGAGCTATTTACCGAGTGGCAGAAGTCACTACCTCCTCGTAGTCATCATCCTCATTACTCAGGACCACTATTTGAAATCGACGTTACTTTTCACCCTGTTTCATTGGCATTTTCAAACTATCAAAAATCGGTCTTAAAATATATACAGGAACCATTACTAAACTTCAATTTAACAACACAAAATAATCTGATAGAACATTTTACATTCAAAATATTCTTGGGAGCTGACATACCGACTAGCGTTGATTACATAATGTTTGCTGGGACAGCGAATGCTATAGGGTTTAAATTTAATACTAGTTCTGAAATTTATGATTAATTTTGTTTGAATAGTATATTGAATAAAGATACAAAGAGTTAAAGGCTTTTTCTTAATTGTAACGTATGGTTTTAATACGATTTTCGGCTTCGAGGTTCTAAAAGAAATTGTTTTTAAGGCAAACTGATCAAAACATAGAAGTTTTCAATACGGAGAAGTTTAGCTTTACACGTTTTATATACCGGGTGTATCAACGATGCGTGCGTGGAGGATAGCTGCTTCCCTTTTGAAGATAGGAAAAAATGTTTCAAATAAAAGTTGTAGGTAGCAATGAAAGCTATGTTCCAAAAATAACTACCAACATACAGGGTGTCCCATAAATGTGTGACTTATCAAAGTTATGTTTTTTTAAATGAAACACCCTATATATTTTTACTCGATTGAATTCCTTCGGAAGAGTGCTTCTCAAAAATATAGCGTTGTATGGGTTTATACCAGGTAGTTCTGAAGTTATGGTGACATTTATGTCCCAAAATGGGTTCATTCAACACCAAATATCTCAAAATCAATAACTAGGAATAACAAAAACTTTTCACCAAATATCCTCGAAAACGGTGTATTTTAATTTCATATTCATAAATTTACCGAATGGCACTTTTCCCATACAGGGGCAACCAAAACTCGGGATCATTTTTTTCCCAGTTTTTTCAAATGGAACACCCTGTATATAGTGCCATACCAGAATAGTCAACACTATGAGCTTCCAGAAAATGTAGGGTTTGCCTACTTGATTTTCACCGGAAATGCATCTAATTCTTAAGGAAAGTATGAAAAATGTCATAAAAGCAATAATGATATTTTTTTATTCAATGATGGACAAACATGGAACAAAATAATCTCAAAAAAATATAAAAACTGTCATTTTATAGTAGATGTTCAGACAATCACCCGTTTTGAGCTATGCACAAATTAAGTCTATCTACGACTTCAGTTAAAGTTGATCTTGTAGTAGAGCGAAGTAATCCTCTAATTCTATTTTTCCTTCAGCGTCGTTGGTTTGCCGCTAATTTATTTTTTTGTTCACTTCTTGTGTTTCACATTTTCTGTTTCCACAAACCTCTCCTTCGAAAACTCTCGAGTCGCATATCGAACTGCATACATTCTACTGGCTAAAAGCAGTTTCTGTAACATCTATCCGGAATGTAGATCACTTTATCAATTATATCAAATCACCTTTTTTAAGGAACATTTTAATGTTTCAGGAACTGTGAGTGAATTTATGATTTAAACCTAATATTTGATGTCGATCATGTTTATCATTTCTTCGGTGGATAATTTCATTTCGAAACGAGAAAATATTAGATTTAAACTATAAATTCACTTCTATAATAAAATGTCATGTTTGTTGACAGTTCCAGTAACATTCAAATATTCCAAGGGTGATTTGATATAATTGATAAAATGATCGACATTCCGGATAGATGTTACAGAAACTGCTTTTAGCCAGTAGAATGTATGCCACTCGAGAGTTTTCGAAGAAGAGGTTTGTGGAAACAGAAAATGTGAAACACAAGAAGTGAGCACAAAAATAAATTAGCGGCAAACCAACGACGCTGAAGGAAAAATAGAATTAGAGGATTTCTTCGCTCTACTACAAGATCAGCTTTAACTGAAGTCGTAGATAGACTTAATTTATGCATAGCTTGTTTGTTTGTTAATTTTACCGTCTCTTTTCTGACCTAATGGCCTAAACTGGACAGTTTATCGTGGGCTCCGAACCACGGTCCTCAATCACCTTAAACCCAGGACTTTGCCTTTGTCATGCAGGTGATCTACCGACTAACAAGTGTGTAATTGTGTCACCAACCCCTATCAGTTCCACGAGATATCCGATCTCATCCGGCCTGTTTACCGGCGTGGATGAAACTGCGTATGACAGAAATACCTTTTTGCACTTGCCCAAAGTCTATCTCCCCGAACACTGACCAAGCTGAATCGGCAGACGCCTTACCAACTAGGCCACCGTGTCCGGTTATGCATAGCTTAAAACGGGTGATTGTTTGAACATCTACTGTGAAATGACGGTTTTTTATATTTTTTTGAGTTTATTTTGTTCCATGTTTGTCTATCATTGAATAAAAAAATATCATTATTGCTTTTATGACATTTTTCAGACTTTCCTTAAGAATTAGATGCATTTCCGGTGAAAATCAAGTAGGCAAACCTTACATTTTCTGGAAGCTCATAGTGTTGACTATTCTGGTATGGCACTATATACAGGATGTTCCATTTGAAAAAACTGAGAAAAAAATGATCCCGAGTTTTGGTTGCCCCTGTATGGGAAAAGTGCCATTCGGTAAATTTATGAATATGAAATCAAAATACACCATTTTCGAGGATATTTGGTGAAAAATTTTTGTTATTCCTAGTTATTGATTTTGAGATATTTGGTGTTGAATTAACCCATTTTGGGACATAAATGTGACCATAACTTCAGAACCACCTGGTATAAACCCATACAACCCTATATTTTTGAAAAGCACTCTTCCGAAGGAATTCAATCGAGTAAAAATATATAGGGTGTTTCATTTAAAAAAGCATAACTTTGGTAAGTCACACATTTATGGGACACCCTGTATGTTGTTAGTTATTTTTGGAACATAGCTTTCATTGCTGCCTACAACTTTTATTTGAAACATTTTTTCCTATCTTCAAAGGGGAAGCAGCTATCCTCCACGCACGCATTGTCATTTTTGTTATTAATTAAATAATAATAAGTTTTGCCGATGACACGGCCATTATATATTCCGCCCCAACTTGGGAAAAATTAAAAGAAAACATTGAAAATGACTTTCAAAAAATTTCTAAATGATTCCAGTATAATAAATTAACACTTACCTACAATAAAAGTTGTTATTTACCATTTACTTCATACTCTTGCTACTTACCACACTTAGGTCCATTAAATATAGGCTACAGCCATCAAATTACGGAAGCCGAAAGTATAAAGTATCTTGGTGTTATCATCGATCGCCATCTTCGTTGGGAACTACACATAAAACAAATTGTTAAAAAAATAAGAGGTTTTTTACCAAAATTTAAATATCTGAGAGATTTCTTACCTGTGACAAGCTTAGAAACTATATATTTTTCTTTAATAGAGTCCCAGCTCCATTATGGTATTCTGGGATGGGGGGAGTATACGATTCGTATCTAAACTATGTTTATATAATACAGAAACGGATTCTAAAAATAATTTATCAAAAACCAATCATTTATCCAACTAATCAATTATATAATGAGTGTAATTTATGCGATGTTAGACAGCTATTTTGCAAGAAAATACTTTTATTTGTCAAACAAGGAAAAGTTAAATTAACCATTCATGAACATCCCCACAACACCAGAAATAATGACAGCATATATTACCCGCGATCCGAGAAAACCATTGGACAACGTAGCGTAAATTATTTGGCACCACGCCTATATTCATTGTTACCTTGCCACTTAAAAAACTTAAATAGCTATAATTCGTTTAAAATGGAATTAAAGAAATGGATTTTGTCAAATGAAAGGACTTATTTTAGTAACATTGTCAACCAAACAAATGTTTAAGTTTTAAATATTTAAATTAATAAAAAAGACAAAAAAATACATAGATAATGTAATAAACGATTCATTTTATACGTCAAAGTTAAAATTGTTTTATAAATTTTACCTGATTATGTCAATTTCCTGAATATGTCAATTTTCCTGATTATGTCAATTTTCCTGATAATGTCAAATTCCTGGTTATGTCAATTTTCTGATTATGTCAATATATATTATGTATGCCCTTAATTACCTGATTATGCTGTTAAGCTTTTTCATTCACAAATACAAGTAGGTAAACTACTTCTGTGGAAATTTGTTTATTCACCTTTTAATTTTTAATTTGTCTATGTAAATGTATTTTTTAATGGTTTACTTTATAATATTATATTTTTATATCTTTTTTCTGAATAAACATATTATTAATAATATTATTATTATTATAAGTGAGTTCAGTTAATAAAATTGTTACCATTTTTAATATTTTTTATTGAAAAAAATTATGAAATTATTAAAAGAAAATCTTAATATTAAAAAAATTAAAACTTTTTGTTTTAATTATATTCTATACACTCATTCTACATTCATTCCAATCTAAAAAAAATTAATATAATCTAAATACACACTACCCACGCCATCTAAGCACTTTAATGGCGCAACAATTGTTTCTAAAAGAGATACCTGTTAGTGTTTCTTTTTGGAACAGTCCACTTAATTTCCACTTCCGATTTCCGATACAGTTCGTTCCGTCGTCGATGTTAATGATTGATGAAATGATTGCACATTGCTATTCCATATTATTGACTTACTCTGGAGAAATGTCCATCATAATACCTCAAACAGTAAGTATTCCATCTTTGTAATTATGATAACTTCACAATATACTTCGTTTATTTTACACACGTCTTATAACTTACTTGTACATCAATTTTAAAAAGGAACTTTGTTTTTCTTTATCATTTTTTCATTAATTCTTATAGCATAAATTTTGTACAAACTTCCCTCAATTTCTTAAAACTTTTTTAATCCTAGATTGCCAGCATATTTTACTGACCAATCAGCTTGATATAACTGGAAAGATTTTGACATATCTCTTAAAAATGATAACAATTCTATATAGATTGTAGATTGTAGATTACAAAGGGGTCGATTGGTCCAAATTGGCCTTATCACACTGCGACTTATAAGATCTTTTGTGTCTACCCTACATCTATGTTTTGTCCAGAAGATCTGGCTTTTCAGAAAGCCTACTATCTTTTTTGGAACTAGTTCTGTAACCTGATCAGGAACCAAGGAAGACCTGTTCCAGTTATTTAAGGCGTTGGCGGAAAATTACCCTGCAGTTGCAGATAATATGTTCCGCCTTCTCATCTGCATCATTGCAGAATCTGCATGTTCCACTGTCCGCTTTGCCCATTTTACAGATATGATATCTGAGTGAGCAGTGTCCAGTGAGAATTCCTGTGATTACTCTGAGATCAGATTACTGAAGCTCCAAGAGCAATTTGGCGTATCGAGCAGAAAGGCGTATTAAGCTTTTTGCTTGTCTTTGGCCTGGAATGTTTTTCCAGTAGACTGCACTAAGTTCCTTTTCCCATTTTCGAACTTCTTCCACAATGCGGCTTTTTGGGATACCACAGAATGGTTCTGGTCCAATAAAAGGAGTAGAAGCTCCTTCTTTTGCGAGACCATCAGCAATCTCATTTCCGACAATTTCTTTATGCCCTGGCATTTATAACAATGTTACTTTGTTGTGGCTAGCCAGTTGCTTAAGATGTGGACTTCAGAGCCTTTAAAGTAGCCTGACTATCGGATGCAATAAATATTCTGGCTGAGTTGAGGCTTTTTTTAAGGCACTCTTGGGCACAGAAATCTATTGCTAATAATTCCGCTTGGAATATTGTTGGAATGTTTCCCAGGGTTACTGATATCTTAGTCCTAGGGCCGGTAACCCCTATTCCTACTCCTTCGTTTGTTTTTGACCCATCAGTATAGTAAGTGAGGACACCTCTTGTAATTAGAGCGACTTCGGTTTGTGTTAACTCACGTTCGTTGATGACAACGTTTAACGTGAATTCGAAATCTTGTTAAGCAGACATGAAGTCCGTGAGCATCATCATGGATTGGGTTGCTCCAACCCTTAGTATCTCAAGATGCCCCGTTAAGTCGCCGGGTTTCAAAGATTTGGCCGGTGTTAGCCTATAGGCACTTTCCAGAGCGATCCTCCACACATGTAGATGTAGTAGAGGAAGGTCCAGCATTACCTCTAAGACTGCACTAGGACAGGATCTCATTGCATCCGTGATCCCTATACAAGCGAGGCGTTGCACTTTATGCAACTCTGTTATTGTCCTTTGCTGCGTTGTTTTGTTCCACCAAACAAGCGCAGCATAAGTGATGATTGGTCTGATCACCGTTATGTATGACCAATAGATCATTTTCGATTTCAGACCCCACGTTTTCCCAAAAAGCCTACGGCACGTCCACAGAGCCCTTGTTGCTTTTGAGACAGTAAGTCTCCTATCAAGGATGACTCCTAGATACTTCAGCTCTTCTGAGAAAGAGAGAGTTATTCCATTCATATTTGGGGACGGAATGTTTAATTTCCGCCTGTTAGTGAATGGAACAAGTGTCGTTTTATTAGGATTCGCTATCAGCCCTTCCTTCGAACACCAGGTAGTTAGAATGTTAGGCAATGAAAGGCATATTAATAATTTTATATCAATATATTTCCTATTGAATTCTTGAACTTTTGATTTACTAAAGTTATCCAATCAACTCGTAGTAGTATATTAAACGGTCCATAAATTAAAAAAATATTTTATAAAATTAATTTTGACATTTAACAAGCGATTAAGATACTTTAGGGGAGCAGTCCTTCTATCGATTGGTCAGGTAGTGTGCGGCGCTACACCCACTAAAACCCCTCCGCTCTTCTCCCAGTCGCTGGACTAGCCGTTTTCGGTCTACTTCGGCATCTGGGGGTTTCATCGTTTTCATCTGTGCCTATCTTCTTCCTTGTCTGATCCTTTACTCCGTCTCTTTACTGCTCATGATTGTTTTAATCATTTTTTGTACGATCTTCCAGTTGGCTTTGCTCTCCAGCATTGTATTTATCATGTTGGCTTCACATAAGTTCCGTCCAAGCTCCGGGTATGCAATGTGTCTTATTCGGTCTTGGACAGGAGAACGTTGTGTGCCCTGGCGTATCTACCTCACCGCAGTACTCACAGCCGCTGTTCTGCTCTTTCCCTATTCTTAGAGTGTACTCCTTGATGTATCCATGTCATGCACCTGGGTAAGGTCGAGTTCCCTGTGCCTGCACTGTGTCCAGTCCTTGATCTCAGGTCTCTTGGTCCACTGAGCCGTTTCTACGTGGTCCGCCCACTCTGCTCGCGATGCTCTCAGGGTCCTGTCCCTTTCTTCCTTCCTCCGTGTCTTGTCTTGTCCGACATTCCTTTGGTGCACCCTCACTAGTTCATCTACCATTAGGTGTATCGGGACTATTCCGGTGATCACTTGCAGTTCTTTCAGGGACGAGGTTCTCTAGGCGCAGGCCACCCTCAGCAGGCATTTTCTTTGCACGAGCTTCATCGCCTTCTTGTTCCGTATCGTTCTCAGGGTTCCTGCTCGCGTGGGCCACGCCACACATTACCTCCCTCTTCCTTGTCCGGGGACCCCCTATGTTTGGCATTAGCCTGTTTAGTTTCTCGGCTCTTCCCTCTGCTTTTTTGCATGCCAGTGAGTTGAACTGTCAGCACAATAATTGTCTACAATTTTTCCTAAGACACCTAAGCTGTTATTTGTTTCATGTAAGTATTTGGAAATGGCAATTAATTAAAAAAAATGTTCCACTTACTTAAATGAACATAACTTAGGTTATAACTCGTAATAATATACTCGACCTCACAAAATGATTTTGATATACCAACAAACACTCATGGCCAACAAGCCTTTCCTTCTTCATGTTCTTAAAAAGCTAAATTAAAATTAATTATTTTTAAATTATTTAGGTGTGACATTTTCTTACTGAATCGCACACTTGCTTGAATTAATAACCGGAAATTTTTTTCTCGCCCACGTCCCTCGTCTTCGACTCGGGATAATTTTTAAAACATTCTTGGACTCGAAAAAATTTCCGGTAATAATCCAAGAACTAGGGAGATTACAAGTACAAACAACTAAAAAAACTCAATTTCAATTTTTTTTTGGTATAGAATATTCTAACGAAGGTGGAATTTTTTGAACCATAAAAATACCAAAAGTACCAAAAAAAAAAGAAATAAGAATATATCATGTCATATTATTGGCTACTACAAAAAAAGTTCATAAACTAATAAAGAACATCAATACAAAAAAAGCACCGGGCTTTGACTTGTTCAGTGGTGAGATATTAAAAAAATTACCCAGGAAAGCTATAGTAAAGCTTACTACTCTAATTAATGCATCATTAAGGCTCAGGTATGTTCCCATCCTACGGTAAACTGCGGAAGTAATAATGATACTCAATCGGGGTTTCGATACTCAATCGGGGTTTCGAAAAAAATATTCATGTGAAGCAGCACTTCAGCTTGCATTATGTAAATTTAAAAGGGAAGTAGATGCTAATAAATATGTCGTAGCTGTATTCTTAGATCTAAAAAGGGCTTTTGAAACCATAGATCGACAGATTCTATTAAGAAAACTAAAGGGGTATGGTTTTAAGGGTGAAGTGTATAAATGGTTATCTCACTACCTAATGGATAGAAAACAAAAAGTCAAAGTTTGTGATATCATCTCCAATGTAATAAATATCCATGTAGGTGTACCTCAGGGTAGTGTATTAGGCCCCCTCCTTTTCATTCTGTATTTAAATGACTTGAATCTTTTTATAGACGTTGATTTTCTTAATATATTCGCAGATGATACTTTATTAGCTTGTTTTGATGAAGATCTCAAGAATGCCTTAAATAAAATGAATTCTGCTCTTTCTGCAATAAATAAATACTTACAATTAAATAGATTAAAACTAAATACTTTAAAAACCAAAGCAATGATAATAACGACGAAATACAAGTACAATTGTCTAAATATTAATGAAATTAATCTTAAAATTAATGAAGAAAAAATAGAAATTGTAACATCCATAAAATATCTTGGATTTTATATTGACAATCTTCTGTTATTTGGTAATCATTTTGATTATATGTTTAAAAAAATATCTAAGAAAATATATTTTTTTACAAGAATATCCAGAAGTTTATCACTACAGTCCAGAGTTACAGTTTTCAATTCAATTATTCAGCCTCATTTTGATTTTTGCTCTTCTGTTACCTATTTGTTTAATCTAAATCAAGTATCACAACTACAAAAACTACAAAATCGGGGTATGAGGATTGTTCTGCGAACAAATCGATATACTCCAATTGTAAATATGCTTCAATCTCTGCAGTGGTTCTCAGTCTCTCAGAGGTTATACTATTTAACGATGATTTTTATATATAAAATTCTACATAATTTGGCACCACCCTACTTTAATGAATTTATTAATTTTAATGTCGATATTCATAATTACGACACAAGACATAATAACAATATTTACATTTCTACAACCAGTAAAAAGTGCTCTATGAACTCTTTGTTTTTTAAAGGATTTGTAAGCTATAACAATTTACCAAAAACAATTAAAACTAGTTCATCATTAAGAATTTTTAAACACCATCTAGCAGAATATGTGAAAAAAATAAATAAATAAAAAATAAATAATTACAATCATTGTATTGCTATCTTCTGTGATTCTATAGATCAATTTCTTATTTTTTAATTATAAATTTCTTCAATGTATTTTAAATTATATCCCAAGGTATTTTTTATTTGTTATGTAATGTATTTAATTAGTGTACAATTTATTTAACTATTTTACTTTTGTACTTCTTATGTTATTAGAGATTTATATTTTTGTGTATATTAGGGTTACCTATTTTCAATAAAGTTCTTCTTCTTCTTTTGCCTAAAGTAGGAAAATCTAGCAATGAATTAACGTCATACAGGCCAATCTCCTTACTACCGGTAATCTCAAAGATATTTGAGAAATTGTTGTTACGCAGAATGAATCATATAATTATACAAAAAAACATTAACCCATCACACCAATTTGGATTTCGCGATAAACATTCTACTATAGATCAGATCCATCGGATAATAACTGAAATAGAGAAATGATTGGAAGAAGATAAAATTTGCTCGGCTATATTCTGGATATCGCTAAAGCGTTCGACAAAGTAAGGCACCAAGGCCTGATAATGAAGCTAAAGAAAATATTTCCTCTGCAACTGGTTGAAATTTTGCATACCTATACCAGCGAACATTTAGAGTTAAATGGAAAATGAGTACTCTGAGCTCAAACCAATAAAGCTCAGGGGTCCCACAAGGCAGTGTTCTTGGGCTGGTAGTATATCCTTTGTATACATCTGACATTCCGTAGAGAGAAAACATAATATTAGCCACATTTGCTGATGACACAGGAGTCCTAGCAGTAGCCAACGGCCAATCTTCAAAATGCAGTCAATGATATCGAACACTGGTCTAAAAAATTGCGTATAAAATTTAATGAAGACAAACAAAAGAATTAGGTACCTTCCAATCAATGTAAATAACAGTATTGTTCCTATAAGAAAACAGCTAAATATCTGGGTTTAAATATGGACATCAAACTTAAGTGGAAGGAGCATGTTAAAAAATAAAAATATATATTGGTTGATAGGTACGCACTCGCAGCTTTCTATTCAGAACAAATTATTAATTTACAAACAGGTTCTGAAACCGGTGTGGACTTACGGCCTGCAACTATCCGTTTGTACCAAAAAAAGCCTAGAAACGTTCCAAAACCGAATATTAAGGAATATTGCAGGTGCTCCTTGGTATATTCGGAACAACTATCTACATAGAGACTTCCAAGTCGAATATATCCCAAGTAAAATCAAGAAAGTCGCCAGAAGACATGAAGAGAGGCTCTATAAACATCCCAACCTTGAAGTGCTCCAACTTCTAGACAACCAACCACAGATGCGAAGGCTCAAAAGAACTAAACAGTTTGAGCTTGTGCAAGTGTTAAGTGTAAAGCAGAGTTAGTGCTGTGCTGTGTAGTCACAACGAAGAAGCCGGCTTACGTTAAAAACTAGGATGGACCACAGGAGACATCTAGAGTACAAACTTTTAGGAACTAATATATTTTCCGAAAATAATCCTCGAAGAGTGTTTAAAAGTAATAAAAACAAAACTTTTGTCGGAAAACAATCGTCAAAAACAATCAAACCAATTTAAATTTTCATTTATTTCTTTTACGGTATCATAGTTCGACCTTGACATATTTGGAAGGTACACGGCGTTTAGAGCGAACTCAATAGACCGAACGGCATTTGACCGAACTCAGTAGACCGAAAATCAATGGACCGAAACCTCACTAGACCGAAACAGCAATAGACCGAAAATCACACGGAAAATTTAGGGTAAATTATAAGTAAATTAAGAAAAATCAAGACGACTGAATAAAAATTCCGAAAGGGGCTGGGGGAAGGTAAATGAGTAAATATATTTTTTTCAAAATTCAAAAAAAAAAAAATTCGGCCACATTTGAGATTTTGATAATTTTATTCTGTTTAAGTAAATATATGTTTTGAAGGTTGGAAATTTGTGGCTGAAATATGCAGGGGCGGATCCAGACTTCCGTTTTGGGGGGAGGTCACAAAGATATTTTTATGGTGGAGAGGTATTATAACTGAACATTGAAAAATTATTTTTTGAGTCAGATGGTAAACTCAACTCCAAAAAAATATGGTCTTTGATCAGCAATTTTCATCAAACCATCCAAATATTTGGAAATTTATTGAAGCACTGCAGAGAGAGCAGGGTCTTAATGAAATCAAAATAGAACAATATGTAAGTGGCGAAGAACCACCCAGAAGCCAGAAAAAGTACAGGGATTGTGCTGACAGATTAAAGCGCCTTGTCAGTAACTTCGATAATCAAGAATACATGGACTATTTACGTGGGAATAAAAAAATCGAAAAAAAAACAACAAAACTTTTATTAATCAATATAACAGAACTAAATTAATATATAATCAAAAATAAACAAAAAAAACTAAAATTAAACAACAAAAAGGTTCTAACTAACAATAACTTCATAGGTAGGTAATTACGCTAGTAAGTACGCTATTACTCCATTTATTAGATTATTTAAGTTTGTTTTTCATCAATATAATAGAACTAAATTAAAATATAATCAAAAACAAAAATTAAAATAAAAACTTCTAAACACGCCAGCCTACGCCTGAATAAATATTTATTTTTAGATTTTATAAGAATTTAAATTAAAAAAGCATAATTTTTCATCATTATAATACAACTACCTAAGGTTGTGAAATAAATCACACTTGTTCCCAAGAACAAAGACATTAAATGTCCTACACTGCACCAGCGTCTGGACTTTAACAACTACTCCTTGGGCTATATGCCCCCCAGGTATTGAATTACGAAAGTCCAGACGTGGTTAAAGGTTCTTGCCATTTTTATACCGGTTTCGGCATTATTGTGCCTCGTCAGTAAGAAGTAGACTAGCTCGAATTTCAATCTCTAAAGAAATTCTGAAGATCGCTTTGAACCCACCAACTCTTAGTACAAACGGTTAAGTCGAGAAAGAGGAGGTGAGTGCAGTTTTATAATAGAATCAAAGCTTGCAAAACTATAGAAAACTCTTACGAAAGTCCAGACGTGGCTTGGCGCCCGACCAGTTGTTGAAGTCCAGACGCTGGTGCAGTGTAGGACATTTAATGTCTTTGTTCTTGGGAATAAGTATGATTTATTTCACAACCTTAGGTAGTTTTGGTACGCCCATGGTCCTTTTTTGGTATTTTTATGGTTCAAAAAAATTCCACCGTCGTTACAATTTTCTATAGTTTTGCAAGCTTTGATTTTATTATAAAAGTGAAGATGGCGTTGCACTCACCTCCTCTTTCTCGACTTAACCGTTTGTACTAAGAGTTGGTGGGTTCAAAGCGATCTTCAGAATTTCTTTAGAGATAGAAATTCGAGCTAGTCTACTTCTTACTGACGAGGCACAATAATGCCGAAACCGGTATAAGAATGGCAAGCTCCTTTAATAATGCAATTGTGTATGCAACCCCAATACACCGGGAATTTTTTGCTTTTAATAATTGTCAATACTCTCTTCTAATCATAGATGGCAGCACATCTAAAAATTTTATCTTATAGCGGATATAGCTACTGACTTGTACGAGTTTGGAATTTTATTTATTGGATTCGAAAAGCCTAACTGACGAAGCCGAAAGGCAGAAACCGGTCTTAGGATGTCGAATCTGATAAATTAAATTCCTTACTCATTTTCTAACTTTGTATTAATCTCTGAAAGGGATACGAAAGAAGAGAGTTACATTTTGACTGGAATCAGTCAAATGAAAGCTTTGCAACACACAATGCAAATTGTGTATGCAACCCCAATACACCGGGAATTTTTTGCTTTTAAGAATTGTCAATACTCTCTTCTAATCATAGATGGCAGCACATCTAAAAATTTTATCTTATAGCGGATATAGCTACTGACTTGTACGAGTTTGGAATTTTATTTATTGGATTCGAAAAGCCTAACTGACGAAGCCGAAAGGCAGAAACCGGTCTTAGGATGTCGAATCTGATAAATTAAATTCCTTACTCGTTTTCTAACTTTGTATTAATCTCTGAAAGGGATACGAAAGAAGAGAGTGACATTTTGACCAGAATCAGTCAAATAAAAGCTTTGCAACACACAATGCAAATTGTGTATGCAACCCCAATACACCGGGAATTTTTTGCTTTTAATAATTGTCAATACTCTCTTCTAATCATAGATGGCAGCACATCTAAAAATTTTATCTTATAGCGGATATAGCTACTGACTTGTACGAGTTTGGAATTTTATTTATTGGATTCGAAAAGCCTAACTGACGAAGCCGAAAGGCAGAAACCGGTCTTAGGATGTCGAATCTGATAAATTAAATTCCTTACTCGTTTTCTAACTTTGTATTAATCTCTGAAAGGGATACGAAAGAAGAGAGTGACATTTTGACTAGAATCAGTCAATTAAAAGCTTTGCAACACACAATGCAAATTGTGTATGCAACCCCAATACACCGGGAATTTTTTGCTTTTAAGAATTGTCAATACTCTCTTCTAATCATAGATGGCAGCACATCTAAAAATTTTATCTTATAGCGGATATAGCTACTGACTTGTACGAGTTTGGAATTTTATTTATTGGATTCGAAAAGCCTAACTGACGAAGCCGAAAGGCAGAAACCGGTCTTAGGATGTCGAATCTGATAAATTAAATTCCTTACTCGTTTTCTAACTTTGTATTAATCTCTGAAAGGGATACGAAAGAAGAGAGTGACATTTTGACTAGAATCAGTCAAATAAAAGCTTTGCAACACACAATGCAAATTGTGTATGCAACCCCAATACACCGGGAATTATTTGCTTTTAATAATTGTCAATACTCTCTTCTAATCATAGATGGCAGCACATCTAAAAATTTTATCTTATAGCGGATATAGCTACTGACTTGTACGAGTTTGGAATTTGATTTATTGGATTCGAAAAGCCTAACTGACGAAGCCGAAAGGCAGAAACCGGTCTTAGGATGTCGAATCTGATAAATTAAATTCCTTACTCGTTTTCTAATAAAATCAAAGTTTGTGGTTTAAAGCCCCAACTATGACAATTAGCGGGCCAATTCACTTTACTGGTGGTGATAATATATTTTCCGCTTCTTTATCGTCCGCATCGGTATTTGCGTTTTAGAGTATTTTTAATTCAGTAGTTAATTTAAATTTTCAATGTACAGTTCTGGAATACACTGTATGAGAATTTGATAAGAAAAACAATATCAATTTTATGTGAAAACGATAAATTTTATTGTTGAATTATTCATGATTGTAAAGTATAAACGACTAATATTTAGAGTTCTGAACAGTAAAAATATTTTATTAAGGTTCTTAGAAAACTATTGGAAAACATGATGTTTAAATTGTTTTTCCTGATAATTAACTTGAGTAAGTATAATAAATAAAAATCACTAAATTATTATTAATCAAATTGTAACAAAAGGACGAAATATCTATAACTAATATGTACTACTCGTTTATAAAAAAATAGGATTGATTATTAGTATTTATATATGTGACTAGAAGAATGAAAACGGAACGGTGTACAAAGAAAATTTGGAAAACATAATTAAATAACTTCCTCGTTTTGACTTATTGCTAAAATTATGAGTTCATCTGTAAAGACGCCTATGTTTTTTGTTGTTTATTGTTTACAACATGTTAAGCACTATTCTAAAAATACATTAGCCCAGTTGTCAGAGAGTTTGACCTCGCACAAAATGTGATATCGATGAAACTTGGCACTTAAGTACTAAGGGTGTAGAAAACAAGAAAAAAATCTTTGCTGCTCTAAAGTGTCTAACTTCACAATTTCGAAAATAAAATCAAAAATTTGGTTTTTCCATTATATCCCGAAAAAAAAAATCGAAAAACTAATAGCATCACGTGAAAGAGCTGAAAATTTTACTAAAAAATGATATAAGTTATTTTGAAAAATAATTTGTATTACTATAAAAAATTATTAAAAATAAGAAAGCAAATTCGAGAACTCTACGCGCGCCGAGCCGTTAAATACAAATATTCAGGCGAGGCGTTTTTACAAAATGAGCATTGGGAACCAAGTAATGAAAATACTTCAGAACATTCTCACACTTCTCAATATTTTTCAAATTTTCAATAGAATAATGTAATTTTGAATATTGGTTGGATTTTACTTACCTTTATGTATTCTTTCAAGCAGTGTATTATAGGGTGGGCTGAAAAAACCTTTTTTTTTATTTCGAAGTTATAATAGCACGGAAATCATATAGACTAAAAAAAAGGAAAAAAAATATCAAAATCGGTTGACATCTTCCGATCGCGCATAGGCCCTAAAGTTTGACAAAATATGAAAAAACTTCATTTTTGCGATTATTTTTTTTAATTTTCGAATTAGAGGTTTTCGTAATGTAAAACGTCTTCAAATAGAGCCAAAAACATTGTGTTTTAATTTGGTTTAAATCAGTTGATATCTTCCGATCGTGCATAAGCCCCAAAAATTTGCCAAAATATTGAAAATTTCACATTCTTACGCATTTTTGGTATCACAGGCCGACAAAAAAAAAAAAAATGAATTTTACATGTGAGTATACTACCCCTATGGATTTTGAGCCGCTGAATCTGAATCTGGTCTTAGAATTTACCCTGGACCCCACAGTTTTCCCCTATCCTAGGGGAAATGCGTGAAATCTTAGAAATTTCAGTATCTGTGAAAGCAATTTCGATCTACGCAAAACGATGTTTTCACGTATCTCGAGTCGCTTAGTTCTAATCTCACTGTGGAATTTCGCTAGAGTACCTCAGAATTCCACTAGCCTAGGGGAAAAAGTGTTAAGCTGAGCAAAACTTGTGATTTCTATTTTTGCGCAAGAAAGCTTATATATTTTCGTATTTTGACTTCCTGACTTCATATCTGTAGTACAAAATGTTCCACATTACTTCAAAATTTCCCTAGCCTAGGGAAAAACGAAGAAAATTGTGCAAAAATCGAAGTTTCATGCAGGCCTTTTTCGTACGGAGAAGATGATATCTTTCCGTCTTCTGAGATGCCGTGTTCATTTGTGTCATCAGAATTTTCATCCAGCTCTTCCCAATTGCCCTAGCCTACGGAAAATTCCATTATTTATATATTATTAGTTTAATAATAGAAGGGTGAAGAAAAGACCTTTTTATCTCACAGAGTTCTGTAAGATAAAAAAGTCTTTTCTTCGCCCTTCTATTAATTCCTACTACCCACATATGGCTAACCCTAACTTAAATATTATTAGTTTGTTCGTCTTTTCCTTGTTCTTTCAAATTCTTTTCTTTTTTTGCTTTCACCTGCAACATCCCTCTTCAACAACCAGCAAAAATCTGCCACCATGTGTTCATCCCATCGCCCCTGATAATATCGCTCCATTTCTTTGATATCTTGGTGGAAACGTTCTCCTTGTTCCTCACTGTAATCACCAAGATTTTCAGGGAAGTGTTTGAGATGGGAATGAAGGAACTGTAATTTTATGCTCTTTTATGCTCTTTTTTTCTTCACTGGATTAAAACCACTTATTTGTTAAAAAAGTTTTTAATTGACGTTTCGGCTTTCTCTATCGAAAGCCGTTATCAAAATGACATAACAAAATAAATAAATTTACTATAGAAACAGAACACTTGATTATCTTGCAAAAATATGACATCAACATAGTATACTTAGAGTAAGATTTTGAGATTGAAGATGTCAAAATCTGTTTCAATCATATTTTTGTGACGTTTCTGGGAACGAATTTTGAAAGGATAGCGCATTTGCATATTATAAGAGAATTTATACTTCGTCATAAATAAAGTTTTCTTAAGAAAAAACAAGATAAAAACTTATGATACTATCCCGATATAGAGGGTATCCTCTTTGCAATCAACTCTTTTTGTAAAATAGGTACCCAAATTTTTGAAATATCGACCGAACAATTAGAAACACATTCGTTATTATTTAAGCATATCAATGCTGCTTCTTTAACTTTGCGGTTATAATTATTCGGTTCTTTTAATAATCTAGTTGAAGAATTCCATTGTATTTTATGACCAAAATCCCATGCATGTTCACATATTTTGGATTTTTCGAATTGTTTATTTTTAATGTATAATTGGTGTTCATTAAGTGTAATATGAAAAGGTCTAGATGTTTCTCCTATATAAAATTTATTACATTCGCATGGAATTTTGTAAATACAATTTTTTGTGTTTTGAATTTCATTAAAAGGTTTTGTATTTACTATTAAAGATTTTAATGTATTATTAGTTTAAAAAACTGTTTTTAAATTAAATTTATTGCCAATCCTTCTAATCCAATCCTGCAAATTGCAAAGATATCATCTACATATCTAAACCAGACAGAAGGCCTTAAATTTTGTTTGTTTATAATTTCCATTTCAAAATCCTCCATGAAAATAAACAAAATTTAAGACCTTCTGTCTGGTTTAGATATGTAGATGATATCTTTGCAATTTGGCAACACGATAGGGAAAATATTGATACATTTTTATATACTATTAATAATTCGGAACCTACTATTAAATTTACAATTGAAATTGAAAATAAAAAATTACCGTTTCTTGATGTACTAATACACAATAACAACAATTGTTTTGAAACATCAGTTTTTAGAAAAGAAACACATACAAATAGATGTCTAAATTTTAATTCAAACCACTCAATTTGTGTTAAACGAGGTATTGTCAAATCTCTTTCCGATAGAGCAAAAACAATTTGTTCAAATGACAATATCTTAAATAATGAATTATCACTTGTTAAATCTGTCTTGATTAAGAACAACTACTCAAGTAAATTTATAAATCGTGAACTTTACCGAGACATCAAAACTAAAGATCAAAATTTAAATCCCCCAATAATTCATTCAAATATAGTAAAAATCCCTTATATTCCAAAATTATCGGAAAAACTTAGAAGAATTGGCAATAAATTTAATTTAAAAACAGTTTTTCAAACTAATAATACATTAAAATCTTTAGTAGTAAATACAAAACCTTTTAATGAAATTCAAAACACAAAAAATTGTATTTACAAAATTCCATGCGAATGTAATAAATTTTATATAGGAGAAACATCTAGACCTTTTCATATTAGACTTAATGAACACCAATCATACATTAAAAATAAACAATTCGAAAAATCCAAAATATGTGAACATGCATGGGATTTTGGTCATAAAATACAATGGAATTCTTCAACTAGATTATTAAAAGAACCGAATAATTATAACCGCAAAGTTAAAGAAGCAGCAATGATATGCTTAAATAATAACGAATGTGTTTCTAATTTTTCGGTCGATATTTCAAAAATTTGGATACCTATTTTACAAAAAGAGTTTTTATCTGGTTTTTATCTGGTTTTTTCTTATGATAATATTAATAAGATCAATTCATTTATGACGAAGTATAAATTCTCTTATAATATGCAAATGCGCTATCCTTTCAAAATTCGTTCCCAGAAACGTCACAAAAATATGGTTGAAACAGATTTTGACATCTTCAATCTCAAAATCCTATTCTAAGTGTACTATGTTGATGTCATATTTTTGCAAGATTATCAAGTGTTCTGTTCCTATAGTAAATTTATTTATTTTGTCATGTCATTTTGATAACGGCTTTCGATAGAAAAAGCCGAAACGTCAATTAAAAAGAGAAATTGAAATACAAACCACTATGAGCTTCAGAAATGAACCTTGTTCTTGAAATTTTCGCAACATGTTTTTCACTATTTTCTTATAGTCGTCACTTTTACCTAAGAAATTGTCGACAACTTCCTTGCACAATTTTCTTCGTTTTTCCCTAGGCTAGGGAAATTCAGAAGTACTGTGGAACATTTTGTACATCAGATATGAATTCAGGAACGCAAAATACGAAAATATATAAGCTTTCTTGCGCAAAAATAGAAATCACAAGTTTTGCTCAGCTTAACACTTTTTCCCGTAGGCTAGTGGAATTCTGAGGTACTCTAGCGAAATTCAATAGTGAGATTAGAACTAAGCGACTCGAGATACGTGAAAACATCGTTTTGCGTAGATCGAAATTGCTTTCACAGATACTGAAATTTCTAAGATTTCACGCATTTCTCCTAGGCTATGGAAAAACTGGGGGGTCCAGGGGAAATTCTGAGACCAGATTCAGTTTGAAGTCAGAAAAACAAATTTTTACCATGAAACTTTTTTTTGTGAAATTTCCCAAACTCAGTTTGCCAACTCGTCCGTCTAAGATTGGGGGGGGGGGGTGGACAACCACAAAATAATATTTAAATAAAAAAATGGTGAAAACTTTATTTTTAAGAGCTCTTTACAGTATAATAATTATTTTTGATGAAGAAAAGGGGGATGAAAAGTCCTTTTCTGCGTTACCTACCACTCACATATGCCTACCCCTAACTTAAATTATTTTTATTTCAGGTTTAGTAAAATCATTTACCTCTTCAACCGTATTGTTCCAAAATAAAGTCAAGCTCGGCGTCATTCCGTACCTAGCCACTATACATAACGACCACAATCTTTTTTGTTGCGGAGCCATTGTTGATGAGGATTTGGTAATCGCTCCAGCAAATTGTGTGAGGGGAAATCAGTCTTTTTTCATATCGACTGAGTCAACTTTGTTTGGTACTTTTGGACAAACGGTTGTAGGCAAAAATATATTTTTTATGGACCCGTTTTCTGAATTGTAAGTTCATATATTTTTTTAAAGTTAAATTGAGCCTTTAATGTTCTTTTTCAGTTAAAAAAGTTACTAGGGATTTTCAAAAAAAACAAAAATGCACTTATACTATCGAAAAAAAAAAATGTTTTTTTTAATTATTTTTATTTCAGAGATGCTGTAGCTCTAATTCAAACTAACACACCAATTAATTTTAATGATAATGTTAAAGCCATTGACATAATGTCTGAAGAGAAAATAGATGAAGTTTTGGAATATACAAAATATGGAATAATTACAGGATGGGGCCCATCTAGTGGTACCAAGAAAATTATTAAAACTTTAGAACAAGCAAAAGTAGACTTAATGTATCCAGATGGTAAGTTGTTTTTATTCGTTTTAAGAATTTCACACCGTTTTAAATTTTTTTCCATCAAATAGAGTAATCATCAAAAGACAGAGCCCCTGGAATACTCAATATACACATACAATGTGTCCCAAAAAGATTTATACAATTGAACAAAAAATGTAATCTTACAGTTCACAAAAAAATATTCTTGATAAAAAGCTTTGCTTGCATCTATAAACAAATATAAAACATTCTCTGGAATACAGCAAAAATAAAAAATGATGATTTGGATTTGGAGAGTAAAATATGTTCAATTGTTATTAAGTAGGTACCAATTCTTTCTGTGAAATGTAAGATACATTTTTTGAAACACACAGTATAATAAATTGTTTATTTATAGAGTTAATTGTATTTATATTAACCATTTTAAATTTTTAGAATGTTTCAAGAAGCTAAAAAGATTTAATTTTACTGAAAATCTTCATATTTGTGTCACTCCAAAAATGAAGGAATTTCGATCAATTTATTACGGAGGTCCACTGATAATTGAAGATCAGCTCGTTGCCATTAACCTTAGAGAAAAGTTCCCGATTGGTTCTACTTATTTTGTATACACTAAAGTGGATAGCGTTTTTAAAGCATTCGTAAAGAAACACATTCGACATTTAATAGAAAATATGGATAATAGTTCTTCAGAATCATCAACTGAAACATTTTCTGAACCTACTTCTTCTTTAACCTCATCAAATTCTTCGTCTAATAATGAGCATAATGATGATAATGATAATGACGGTGAATCGCAATCTGAAGCTGCAGTAACAAGTTCTGAATCGAATAATACGGATTATCCTCATAATTCTTCAGGATCATCAAATGAAGCTTTTTCTGAACCTACTTCTTCTTCTCCTTTAACCTCATCAAATTCTTCGTCTAACAATGAGAATAATGATGATAATGATAATGACGGTGAATCGCAATCTGAAGCTGCAGTAGCAAGTTCTGAATCGAATAATACGGATTATCCTCATAATTCATCAGAATCCTCAACTGAAGCTTTTTCTGAACCTACTTCTTCTTCTTATTCTTTAACCTTATCAAATTCTTCGTCTAACAATGAGAATAATGATGATGACGGTGAATCGCGACCTGAAGCTGCAAGAGCAAGTTTTAGATCGAATAATATGGATTATCCTTATATTGCTTTAGAATCATCAGCTGAAACTTTTTCTGAACCTACCTCTTCGTCTTTAACCTCATCAAATTCTTCGTCTGGCAATGAGAATAATGATGATAATGATGATGACGGTGAATCGCAATCTGAAGCTGCAGAAGAATCTTATTGGGAAAACATTGGTCTTCTGTTGCCTCCTTAAAAAATAAACACTAATGTTCAATTTATTAGTAGTATTAGTAGTAAGAAGTAGTTAAAATTTTATGTCTCGATAGTAAATAAACCAAAATTTGTGTTGCAATAGAACAATCAGTTTAGTTTTTCATAGTTGTAGTAATAAAAAAATAAGTTAATAATTGTTGTCGAATAAGGTATTTAGTATGGGAGGGGCAAAGATATAGCAATAAAATCTGTGATGGGGGTGTCGATACACTACGACCTATAAGATCTATTGTGCCCCCTACTGCTGCACAATCGTTGAGGATGTCTCAACGATTAGAGCAGTTCCTCCAGTCCTATTGCTTTCAAAAAGTTCAGGATGTCGGAAGGCTTCAGATTAGGTAGATCTTCCTCTTCTATTTGATATTCTCCAAGGTATAGTACCCTTGGATTTTGCTGGGTAATGCATTCTGAGAGAATGTGGATTGAGGTTTCCTCCTCTTCCTCGCAGAATCTACATTCTTCTTTGTCTACTAATCCGAGTTTCTTTAGGTGGCCTGTCAGACGGTAGTGCCCTGTTAGGATACCCGTTAGTATTCTGAGCTTATTTTTACTTTAACTGATGCAGTCGTCAGATCTCTTCTGGTTATAGTTCCCCAGTAGTGTCTTGGCCTCCCTCATTCCTTGTAGTCCTATCCAGTATTGAGATCTTTTCTTATTTACTTCTTTTCCAAGTTCATCAAGTATTGTACTAGTGCTTATTCCGCAGAAGGGTTCAGGTCCCAGAAATTGTATTTCAGTCCCCTTTTTTGCGAGTACGTCTGTTATTTCATTACCCTCCACTCCAGTATGTCCCGGAACCCATAGTAGGGTAACAGTTCTTGCCTAGTTCGTTTAGATTCTCTAGGCACTCCCAAACTATCTTAGAGTTGATTACATGGCAGTTCAAGGCATTAATGGCTGCTTGACTGTCTGACATGATGATGATCTCTTGTCTGCGAAAATTTCTTTCTATGTTGAACTGGACACATTTTCCGATGGCGTATATTTGCTTGGAAAATGCTCGGAGATTTGCCTAAACTTTCGGAATATTTGGTTCCAGGCACATATACTCCTATTCCTGTTCCTTCTGTTGTTCTAGAACCATCTGTGTACCATTTCATGGCACTTCTCTTGAGTTTTGGGATGGTATCTTTGTCCCATTCGCTTTTGTTACGTAGGTTTGTGTTAAATTCTTTCACAAAGCTAAACTTCTTTGTCATCTCATCTTGGGGCATGTCCCAGGTTTGGTGATTTCCAGGAAGGAGTCGAAACTTGCGTTTGGTTTCCGTGTAAAGGCATGTAAAGGCATGGTGGGGTTGACGCTAAGTCCCATAGATTGACACCATTCTTTAGTATAGTTCAGCCCTCTTTGAACTATATCGCAGAGGGTATTCTCGACACGATATACCAATCTCGGTCAAATCGCAGAGGAGTCGATCCACTGTTAAGCTCCACATAAGAGGGGAGGCCACTCCTCCTTGTGGGCATCCTCTGGTTGTATAGTTGGAAATAGTGTCTTGTATAATTTTAGTCTCTGTTATTCTGGTAGACAGTAGTCGCGACATCCATCTGGATGTCGTGTTGTCTACGCCTCTTTCTTCTAGTGCTCTTTTGACAGCTTCGTGTGGTGTGTTGTCAAAAGCCCCTTCTATGTCTAGAAAGGCACACACTACAGATTCTTTGTTCTCTAGTGCATCCTGGATTTCATCTGTCAATTGCACCAATGCTGTCTCCGTAGATTTGCCCGTTTGTTACGCATGCTGATGGGGGTGCAGAGGCACCCGTTCCAGGATTTCTGTTCTGATATAGTTATCAGTTGCTTTCTCCACCGTTTTCAGAACGAACGATGTGAGCCTAATTGGTCGAAGGAATTTAGTTGTATCCCATTTACCTGTTTTAGGAATGAAGGTGACTCTGGCCCTTCTCCAAACTTCCGGTATATTTCCCAGTTCTAGACTGCTACGACACATACTCACCAGGTGTGGTAGGATTTCTTCTTGCCCGCGCTGGAGTAGGGCGGGGAATATTCCATCAGCTCCTGCTGATTTAAACGGTTGGAAGGTGTTCAAGGCCCATCTTATCGTCTATTGCTGCAGATATGTCTGGCCATTGCCGTATCTTCTCTGGTAGGTTTACTATACCGTTCTGGAGTGTGCCCTATAGAAATATGTTCATTCCCAGGGAAGTGAGTGTCCAGTAAGAGTTGGGCTCTTTCATTTTCACTTTCGGTGTAGCTACCATCTGGCTTCTTTAGAGCCATTGCCTTTTGGCATGACTCTATATAGTCTAGCGGCAGCAGGTGTGGAGTCGATATTTTCACAAAATTTTCTGAAATTATTTTGTTTTGCTTTTCTTAATTCTATGTTGTAGGTGGTTAGTTTCTCGGTGTAGCTTTGCCAATCTCCGCTACTCTTTGCCCTATTGATGAGCTTTCGAGTTTCGGATCTTAATTTTTCCAGATTACAATTCCACCAAGGTGCGTCCCTACAATTTCTGCTTACTTGTTCGGGCAGCTCGATTCGTATGCATCGATTATTGTCCCATTAACTTCTTTAATAATATTCTCCAGTTCTAGGTAACAATAAAATAAAATACGAACAATAACATTCTTGGAATGGACCACATGCATCCTATGAACTTCTTCAACACTAACTTCGAGATAATTATGCAGGATCAAAGGAAATTGATAGATGACAACATTAAGGGTAAATCTGGAGAAAGTATCCCTGGAGAAAATATCCAAGACCAATGAAGGAACTGGTACTGGAATATACAGTGAGGGGAGAAACTCCCAAATAAGTGTATCATTAGGAACAAACACTTCAGTATTCCTGGCGGAAATGTAAGCTATCTTTCAGAACACAATAAAATAACTTTAATGTGTGTTCCAGGACATTGTGGCATCGAGGGCAACGAAAAAGCTGATGAACTAGCCAGAGATGGTTCATCAACTCTATATATTGGCCCAAAACCAGAACTCCTTAATACTAAATCCAACATCCGATGATCCATACGGGACTGGGTCAAACGAAAACAAAGAGAAGGGTGGAATGAGGCCCCTCTCATACGCCACGGGAAAACATTCATTAAAGAACCGTCCAAACACAAAGCTGAAGAACTACTCAAGATGAGCAGGAATCAATGATGACGGGTTTTCTCTCACTTAATTGTTTAATTATATTTAACCAAAAACAATTTGCTTTTTTATAATTCAATTTTGAACAGTGTGTGTAAGTCATATCGTGACGTAAGTTTTGTGAATTCTTTTACTTTCTGTTTAAATATGAAGGATTCAATTCTTATATTTACAGGTAGGAAAGAAGATCACTCGAATATCTGAATATGTGAAGCATAACTTTTTATAGTTTTTTTTTGTAAAATTAATAATAAAAAAAGCCCCATTTCTGGCCAACTTTTTCAGACATACAATAGCCAATTTTTCAAATAGCAGTAACCTTTAATTTTTTATAGTCCGTATTACTCAGTTGTCCACTTATTCTCAGCAAACTTCAGCGATCTAATAATTTCAACGTAGCTGGAAAGACATTACCTGAAAAATTACCAAAATAATATTATGTGCTGCGGGTAGAAAAGGCAAATAATGTTAATATTACCAAATCCGCCAACCGTGAATCTTAAAGCTTTGCATGAATTTATAGTTTTTCGCCGACATATGCTGAAATGGAGCACGTTTGAGCTTACATTTAAGTTCAAGCTCAATGGCGTAGACGCAGAATAACTAAAGTGTTAAAAGAGTACATATTAAAAGAATACTCATATCACGGGCCTACAAGAAGAGTGTCGTGTTTTCTAGACTATATAACTAACTAATCTAGTGTCCCAACTAAAATTTTTAGCCAAATAATTCGAGTTTTGTTCAAATTTTGAAAAAATCCCAAAACAGGTCAATATTATCCTAGAGGGGGCTCAATTTTTATCGTAGGCTCAAACTTATTTTTTCATGCCTCTCGCGCCCAGAACCACACCTTGAAAAATCTTAAATGGCAAGAGGTGTTAAGTGACACATCATTTTGAATTCCATTATGCAACCCAGTTTTTTTTAGTTTGAGAAATCTGCTTAGATTATTGTGGAAGAAAACAATAGCAGTTCTAAAAAACAATTTAATTTTAACGAATGTACTGTTCAGTTCAAGGTTTTTTAATTTAAATACTTTTGTATGAATTTGTTCCGATTTTCCCAGAAGGTTTTCTCAATTTTACCCGCAGATGTCCTTGACCGTGACCTCATGAGGTCAAGCGGACCTCGGATTCGGATTCAGCGGCCCTGAAAACCTTTGTAAGAATTTTTTCCGATTTTTCCCAGAAGGTTTCCTCAATTTGATCCTCAAATGACCTTGACCCTCACCTGATGAGGTCAAGCGGACCTCGGATTCGGATTCAGCGACCCCAAAAACCTCTAATTACAGTAGTGCGGTTGGCGCAGACAAAAATTATTTCTGTGGGACTGTGTAATCTAAGCAGTTATCTCAAAAAAGAGTCATCCAAAATAAAAAAAGAATGGGGTTGCCTTAGATAATGAAAGTAGCTTTAAAATGATGTTTCACTTAACACCCCTTGCCATTTAAGATTTTTTAAGGGGTGTTTCTGGACGCTAGAGGGATGAAAAAATAAGTTTGAAACTACGATAAAAATTGAGCCCCCTCTAGGTTAAAATTGACCTGTTTTGGCATTTTTTCAAAATTTGAACAAAACTCGAAATATTTGGAATATTTTAGCATTAGTATGTCTACAGAATGTCCATTTAAAAAAATATAAGATACACCACTGCGTGCACGTAATGCTCCTAGGCATAAATGGAAACTCTAGAGCTTTCTTACATTTCAACCACTTTAATGACGTACGTTTAAACTTAATTTCAAAGATATACGTTGCAGGCTGAGAAAAATTCTCTTGGTTTCTTAGCCACTACGGCACAACTTTGATAATTCGTTTTAAAGAGAATTTTCTATATGCTGTCGTTAAATCTCTTTCATTGTTCTAAACTTTATACAAAGTACAGCTAAATAACTTTTTTGATAATTTAATTTAAACTCCAATATTAGAATTAGGCTGTTTCTAATATCATTCTTAAGATCTATCGTGTTTAAATATCCGATCGATCTAAAAAATGTTAGAAAGCCAATTTGTTTAAAAGAAATTAAAGAATTTAAAATAACAGAAAAACAAATTGGATTTTTGGATTCATCAAAAGAAACTTAATAACGAATTTGTTAAATCAAAAACACAAAAACACATTTTTAATATACAACATGATCACAGCGAAAGAACAAACAAGGTGTTAAGTAACAATACATAAAAAACTGAGAGGAGTCAACGAATAAAAAACTAAACATTTGGTAATGATTTGTCGAGAAATTAATGAAAAAGCGCATAAAATTATAAAAATAGAAAAAGGAAAGGAAAATACAGGTTCGAGGAAATCAAGAAATTTGAATATAAGGGAGCTACAGTTACAGCTAAGTGTTTAAAAGAACAGGCCCCTGCGCAAGGGGGGAAGGGTTAACTTAAAAAAAGTAGGGATTAAGAATTGGTAGAAATGAGCGAAATACAGAAAAAAGGAGAAAAGCTAAGAAAATTAGGTCGAGTAATATAGAGCACCAAATTGTTTGTACATGTTTATAAAAATAAAAAATTATTGAGATTGATTAGTATCTTACTCTTATTCACCCATTGTGAAAACTACTTCAGAAATTTCAAAATTCTAACCCTACCTGCTCTATTTATATTCGAATCCGTCTGCTTAGTTCACAACCACTTTCAAAATGTATGGGAACCACCAACTCGTAGATTTCCTACAAGAAAAAATACCCACCTCTGACTTAATAAAAAATTCCATTACCTACAATGCCAAAAAATTGTATAATAACCTTCCGATACAGTTAAAATCTATAAATACTTATGATAAGTTCCGAAGATCGACTTAGGGCTTTTCTTCTAGAAATACCATATTACACAGTGACAGAGTTCTATAAGGTGCCATAGACGTTTGGGTTCCAACATGTAGAAGCATTAATTAAATTGTCAATTTTAATTTAAGGTTTAAGTTGTAATGACGGGTATTGCATATCCAATGCAATTGTTATTCGTATTTTGTTTGTGTTTTGTTTCGTTTAGTTATTTATTTATTTATTTAGCGTATGGCAACACATGATTTAAAAACAGTAAACAAAACAGAATTTATAAAATACAAAAATGTAAAGGTGTATATATAAAACACATACACAAACATAAACGTAGAAACATAAAAGAAATAACACATTTATATCTCTATCGATAAATTTTCAATCCATTGAATCGCCGTATGTGGGAGTGTGAGGAAATCAGACATTACACCAGGGTAGGCCGTGGTCTCGCAGTTCTCCACAATATGCTGAATGGTCTGGTTTTCCCTTCCGCAGTCACACAGTGGGTCCCGAATTTTATCCCATTTATGTAGTGAGTCCCTACAAAGACCGTGATTTGTCCGAATTCGGTTAGCGATTTTCCAGATGCGTCGTGGTAGGTCGAAACCGGCTGGCTTATCATGCGTGTTCAAGTGCTGACTTACTTCAGGAGGGACAGCTCGATTCCATGATGATTCCCATCTCTGCTCGATGGACAAATTCTCGTCGAGCAGGTTTTTAGCTGTTTTTATTACGGGGCATCTGGATTTAAGCCTAGTGGATGTGGCTGCCGAGATGTAGTTATGGATTGGGAGTTGTTCGTTATGCAGTATTTTTCTATATTCTCGGATTAGAGCTCCTTGTCTTCTTAATTGAGGTGGTGGGATATGGCTGAGGGTGGGGAGCCAATGAGTCGGGGTACTATTTATGCAGCCAGTGATTGTTCTCATAGTAGAGTTTAGTTGAACGTCTAATTTGCCAGTATGACTACTATTAAGCCATATGGGAGCGCCATACTCGGCCGAGCTATACACAAGTCCAAGAGCTGCACTTCGCAGGGTTGAGGCTGTAGATCCCCACGTTGTACCGCATAACTTCTGGATGATGTTGTTTCTTGTGCGGGCTTTAGCTGCTGTTTTTTTCAAGTGAGAGTTGTATGTGAGGGACCTATCAAGAGTGATACCAAGGTACTTCGGGGTTGGGTTATGTTTCACAGGGTGTCCATCAAACTGGATGTTCAGTTGGCGTGCGGCTTCCTTGTTGTTGAGATGGAAACATATGCACTCTGTCTTGTTTGGATTTGGTGTCAGTCTCCATTTTCTGTAATATGCTCCCAATATAGCCAGATCGTTTGTTAGGATTCTTTCTGTATCCTTCACTGTGTTGCGGCTTACGGCAAAGGCCAGATCATCTGCATAGGCGAATTTTAAACTAGTAGTATCCGGCATGTCCGCAGTGTAGAGATTAAAAAGTGTCGGAGCAAGAACAGAACCCTGGGGCAGCCCATTATTTAGGATTTTTGTGTGGCTTTGTGTTTGTCCCATAATCACCTGGAATGACCTATTGCAGAGCATATTATTCAAGAGTGAGCCCAGTGTTTTGCAAGGAATCAGTTTTAAAAACTTGTACAAAAGTCCTTCTCTCCAAACTGTGTCGTAGGCGGCTGATAGGTCCACGAAGACCGTTGATGTTTTCTGTCGATTTTGGAATCCTGCCTCGACGTAGGTCGTAAGGCTGAGAACCTGGTCTACACAGCTACGGCCTTGTCTGAAGCCTGCCTGTTCGACGGGGATGTGTTCTGAAATCTTCTCAGCAATTCGGTTAAGAATAAGGCGTTCTAGGAGTTTAAAACAGGCACTCAGTAATGCAATTGGTCGATAACTGCTAGCCTGTTCGGCAGGCTTCCCTGGTTTTAGAATGGAGATGATCTTCGTTTTCTTGAATTCCTTTGGCATGTTGCCGCTATGTAGGATGTCTGTGAAAAAATTAGCTAGCCAGTTTTTGGCAAATGGGCTACAGTTGATGAGAAACTCATTATGCATACCGTCAAATCCCGGAGATTTACCGATCTTCATCTGTTGGAGTGCGATTGAAACTTCAGCGTACGTAAAAGGTATCGAGTAATCAGTCCTTTCCTGACATGAGGCTTTGATCTCCCTAAGTTCTTGTTTAATATGTCTGGTATGCTCCTTCTCCTTGGGTGCGCGTGACGAGGATATTATGTGATTCGCTACTTGATTGGGTGTTATCGGAGGGTTATTCTTAAGGACTGGTGGACTTTCGCCCATTTTCTTCAGCAAGGCCCATGCTTTTCTACTTGAGTGCTTGAAATCCACATTCTCTGTAGTTTGGATCCATTTTTGTCTACGGGCAGCATCCAAAGTGAGTAGCAGGTCTTCTCCTATTTCAGCATCACCACTGTCAAGGTATTCCTGGTATTTTGTTTCGCTCTCGTTGTTCCAACCTGGTATATAATCTTTGCGAAACCCTCTCGGAATGTGTTTCTTGGCTGTTGAGATAACAGCACCTACAAATCTCTTGTAATGTTTGTATGTAGGAGGTATCCATATTAAGCACTTGTCCAAGTCTCTGGAGAAGGCGGGCCAGTTGGCTTTAGAGAAATTCCACCTCGGTCTAGGGAGAGATCGTATAATAGGGATCTGGATGCCCAATTTAGTGAGTGCCGGTCTATGTTGGCTTTTAGGAAAGTCCTTCAGGATGGATCTTTGGGCATGAATTGGTTGGCCGGAGTTGCTGGTTGTTACAAACGTTAAGTCAGGGTTATATTCTCTATTCCACACCCTTGATTTGAACGAGCCCCTCTCTTTGGCGTCGAATATTAGTTGGATGTTGTTTTCCGTAGTCCAGTCGTGTAGCCTCTCGCCATTTGTATCATTACGTTGATACTTCCATTCAGTATGGTGGCTATTAAAGTCGCCACTATATACTGCTGGGTGTTGGTATTGCGGTAATACGTTGCGTTTAGTTATTTTCACCGAACAAATTGTGTGCATAGGCGTAACGAGGGGGGTTATTGGGGATGTTATTGCTTTGTTATTGCTTTGAAAAAATTAACAAAAAATTGTAAGTAACAATTTAAAAAAAATAAAAATTTGAAAGATTTTGCTTTTTCAAAATTATTATTGTAGGATTACAGAAATAAGGGTTAATAATGCCAAAAACACAAGATAAAAAGCTACATGAGTATTAGTGGAGTGAAATTAGACGAAAACATTCTGAAAGTGGATGTAAGAGCGAAGTCAATTTTTTGAATTTTTTCGATTTTATACTTAAAGAGAAGCTTGTAAAAAATTTTTCAATAAATTTGGGCTGAAGCTCTGCGAGATATGTGCCAAAAAAAAATTAAATGACCGTGATGAAGTAGAGTATCAATCCGTATAGTAAGGATTTTTTAAAAAATGCATCCTTACCTCAAAAAACGAATTCACGACCATTATTTTTTTTACTGAATTGGCAATACATAACCAAAGAATCCTCGAATCTTCTAAAAAATTGGAGAAAATATGTATTTTTATACCGGGAACACATAGTAAAAATTTAAAAAAAAAATGCATTTGTCCAGCTAAAATCGGCATTATTCGAAAAAATTGAATTGGCCGCATTTTTGGAAAAACGATAGTAGAGAAAAAAATTTATCTTACTATTTTTGTCTAAGAAAATCCAATATTTTAAATCTTTATTTAAAGTGCCCAATTTAGGGAATAATACAAAAATAAAAATTCGGTTTTCATTTTTATCCAATTTTTTTATCGCGATATTTATGCTTGATACTCTGTATTTCAGTCCACAACATCTGTAAAAAAATAAAAAAAAAAAATTCAGGTTCTAAAAGTAAGATTTTTGTGAGGGAACGAATCAATATAAATCAATCAATATAAAAGAAATAAAATGTTGGATTTTCTTAGACAAAAGTACACACAAAATCCTTCTTTTTAAGATAAAAAAGTTTTCTCTAGTATTGTTTTTCCAAAAATGGCGGCCAATTCAGTTTTTTTTCGACTGCCGATTTTGGCTGGACAAATACATTTTTTTTATAATTTTTACCATGTCTTCCCGACATAAAAATACATATTTTCTCCAATTTTTAAGAAAATTCGAGGATTCTTTGTTGCCAATTCAGTAAAAAAAATAATGTGCGCGAATTCGTTTTTTGAGGTTAGAATGCATTTTTAAAAAACCCTACTATACGGATCGATACTCTACTTCGTCACGGTCATTTTATTTTTTTCCACGACTATTAGAGCCGGAGATATTTAAAAAATAGTTAAACAATCCACTCGAAAAATACCAAAAATGCCCTACACTGCACCAGCGTCTGGACTTCAACAACTACTCCTTGGGCTATATGCCCCACCAGGTATTGAATTACGAAAGTCCCGACGTGGTTTGGTGCCCGACCAAGTCGGGGCTTTAAACCAAAAACTTCGCTTTTGTTATTAAAGGAGCTTGCCATTCTTAGACCGGTTTCGGAATTATTGTTCCTCATCAGTAAGAAGCAGGCTAGCTCGACATCCTATCGCTAAAGGATGTCTGAAAATGAATTCGACTCGCCTCGTTCTTGATAAAAGTGTTTGCGCTAGAGCAAGTATATCTCGATAAATCAAAGCTTGCAAAACTATAGAAAACTACACGAGGTGGAATTTTTTGAACCATAAAAATTCCAAAAAAGGACCAGGGGCGTAACAAAACTGCCTAAGGATGTGAAATAAAATCACACATGTTCCTCGTTCGTGATACACTTGCTCTAACGCAAACACTTTTATCATGAACGAGGCGAGTCGAATTCATTTTCAGACATCCTTTAGCGATAGGATGTCGAGCTAGCCTGCCTCTTACTGATGAGGAACAATAATTCCGAAACCGGTCTAAGAATGGCAAGCTGGTCGGGCACCAAGCCACGTCTGGACTTTCGTAATTCAATACCTGGCATATAGCCCAAGGAGTAGTTGTTGAAGTCCAGACGTTGGTGCAGTGTAGGACATTTTTAATGTCTTTGTTCTTGGAAACATGTGTGATTTTATAATAGTAATAATAATAGTCTTTATTAAATAGGTATTCCTAATTTACAAATCAATTACATAATATTTATATAGGTGAGACAGTTTAAAAAATTAAAATTTAAAAAATCTGAAAAGTATTTGAACAGAATATTTGAAGTAAAATTTACTTACGTCTTAAATACTTAAAAAGTTCTGACTTAAAGTTATCCACGGTATTACAATCTTTCAGCTCATTGGGAAGTTTGTTAAACTCAAGCGAACGATTGTGAAATAAAGAGTTCTGTGTTCGTGAATAGTTAGTACGAGTAACGTAAAAGTTTGTGTTATTTCTAGTTGGGTATGTGTGAATTTCGCTGTTGTATTTGGGCTGTGTTATTTTAAATATAAATATCATCGCTGAATAAAAAATTCGACATTAACTTAATTGGAGTATACCGATTACATTCTAATAGTAAGCGCATTCCTCTGTTTTGTAGTTTTTGCAAAGAGTACTATTTGCATCGAATAGCATTAACAAGCTACTACAATAATCTAGATGTGGCTGGATAATAGTTTTATACACTAATATTGCTGTATTGAACGACACATTCCTTCGTAATCTACAGAAAAAGTACAACTTTTTTTATATTTTGCCATAAATGTAGTTAAAATGCTTTTTCATACTCAATGTATGATCTATCTGGAAACCAAGGTACTTTAACTCAGTAACAATTTCAATTTGCTCTCCAAATATTTCCACATTGATATGTGTTGTATCTATTTGCCTATACTTATATTCAGTAGTAATAATCATCCCCTTTGTTTTACTTACATTCAGTTTGAGGCGATTAGTATTTAGAAAGTCTGATAGATTGCGTAGCGCATTGTTAATTTTTTGAACCGCTCTTTCTAGTATTTCATCTAACGCTGCAATCATACTATCATCCGCAAATACACTATGCTCCTCATAATCCTTCACATACCTAATGTCATTGAGATATAAAATAAATAAGAGCGGTCCCAAGACACTGCCCTGCGGAACACCGCTGTTTACATTTTTATTACTCGATTTAGAGCTATGAACCTTAGTATTCTATGAACGTTTACTGAGAAAGTTTTGGAACCATAATAACACCGTATTTGTAACTCCATAGTATTCTAGTTTTTTTAGTAATATGGAAATGTCAATAGTTTCAAAAGTCCGTTTAAAGTCTAAGAAAACAGCTACAATATATTTTCCACTATCTATATCAAATTTCCATTTTGTTAACCTTACTTGTAAGGCTGTTTCACACGAAAGCTTAGCTCTGAAAGCAGATTGATATTCCATTATTAACTTATTATTTTCTAAATAATCCGATAACTGATGATATACAGAAAGCTCTAATATCTTTTCTATTGGGGGCAGCGAGTTAATAGGTCTAAAATTTTTAGCTTCATTATTATTTTCTATTTTAGGTATAGGTACAACTGTACTTACTTTTAGATTCTCTGGAAATTGACCAGTTCTCAGTGAAGTGTTCATAATTTCACATCCTTAGGCAGTTTTGTTACGCCCAAGGTCCTTTTTTGGAATTTTTATGGTTCAAAAAATTCCACCTCGTGTAGTAAGCTTCTCTTTATGTATAAAATCGAAAAAATTAAAAAAAAAATTAACTTAGCTCTTACATCCATATAAAATTCTAATTTCACTCCACTATATTGTATAATATATGTTGGAGTGGTTGACTGGTGGGGGTAACCCCCCATGACTCAACTCTAGTTACGCCACTGTGTGTGTGTGTCTGTAGCTCTTTTGTGTTTATGAATTTTAAAATTCTGACTTCAGATAGTAGTCGCTTCAAAGTAGGCTTAAAAACCCCAAAACTTCGAACTTTTGTCGGAAAGGTCCGATCGGGGTAATTTTTTGTGCAAATTGTTCATTGAGACATGAGATTCAAAGTTGACCAAAATCTCGATGCCCCCCCCCTTCAAATTCACCCTAGTTGGGGGGAATTCTCGGCTTTTTTCAACAAGGCACATATTTCATAAAACTGCCATCCCAAGCGGGCCAAATGTTCCACTCGGGGGTTTTGAAGTGCCCTGAATCCATTTTTTGGGTCATGTGTGTGAAAGGACGTTCGGGGGTCCAAAACATATTTCATAAGATGTCCATAGAAATGTGTTTGTGCTGCCAAATTGGGTAGGGGGGTTTCGGAGGGCGGGGATCTCATTTTTGTCGAGAATTAACCCTTGTCAACCCATCAGGGCCATATAAAAAGGGGCCCATGGGGTCTCAAATATCATTATCATGCGAGATTCAATTTCAGTACACAGAATTGGTACGCTCTAGTGTTATAAGGCTACCAAATCTATATTTGGGCAGCCTGGGATCCTGTGACCCAACCAGGGGTGGCCAAAAGGGGTGCCGGGGCCTAAAATATGAGATTTGATTTGATATCAACATGTAAGATTGATATGATTTGGCCAGCGAGTATACTCCATGGCCTTTTTGAGTCCATGTCACTCTCTAACGAATCCAGGTATGGGCGATAGGGGTCCAAGGGGCCACAAATTTAAATTCTCGTAAAATTTAATTTTCTCATATAAAGTTGGTATGTTGAGGGTTTGTAAGGATGTAATTTTATGGTACCCTGAAGCTGGCCAAGCCATTTCAGCTCGTACCAAAAATACCTATTGGATAATTTACTAACAATTTATTAGAAATTTATTCCCCCTTTTTTTTATTAACCTTTCCGGTCAAAAGTTATTCATTATTTTGCCACCTTCAGTCTGAACCTAGCCCGGACCTTGTTAAAACCTTATAGATCATTTACTAAATTTTAATTAGAATTTACTAAACATTTATTAGAAATTTTCTCCCCATTTTTTTGATCGGAAAATCGCAGTGGGAAGCAGTAATAAGACATGTATAGTTCGTGTAATACATCTAGTCCGGCCATCTGAAAATTTCTTTAAAGTCGATGTTCAGTATTCTACTTTAATATATAGCTCAGGAGCCAGATAATATTTCTCGAGTTGATAAAATAGAAACATGCATTCCCTAAATGTAATCGAAGCGAGTAATCGCTCGGCCACCCGACCAAATCATAGTTTAACTGGTCTTTGCGTCCCGGCAACGTAGCGACATCCTTTGCGGCAGTCTCAAAGGATGCCGTTACGTTAGAAGTTTTTTTGGTAGCAACAAAGGCGCCGCTTTAAAGCTGTTAAATTGGGGCTACTATATGTATTACACGAACTATACGTAAAAAATATCATAGAAAATAAAATACAACAAAAAATCAAATAAATAATAAATATTTTCTTTTATGTGGCGAGCACTTGTTACGTGTCTTTAACAGTCTTGTAAGTTCCAAACTAAACTATTTGTGTTAAAAAAAAACAATGAACGGTAGCTCCATATTTTAAACAGCAAGAAGGCGAAAGAACTTTACGAATATGAAAGTAAAAGGCGGGCATTATTATACTTCTATTATAGTTCGTGTAATGCATATAGTAGCCCCAATTTAACAGCTTTAATGCGGCGCCTTTGTTGCTAACAAAAAAATTTCTAACGTACCGGCATCCTTTGAGACTGCCGCCAATGATGCCGGGACGCAAAGACCAGTTAAACTATGATTTGGTCGGGTGGCCGAGCGATTACTCGCTTCGATTACATTTAGGGAATGCATGTTTCTATTTTATCAACTCGAGAAATATTATCTGGATCCTGAGCTATATATTAAAGTAGAATACTGAACATCGACTTTAAAGAAATTTTCAGATGGCCGGACTAGATGTGTTACACGAACTATACATGTCTTATTACTGCTTCCCACTGCGATTTTCCGATCAAAAAAATTGGTAGAAAATTTCTAATAAATATTTAGTAAATTCTAATTAAAATTTAGTAAATGTTCTATAAGGTTTTAACAAGGTCCGGGCTAGGTTCAGACTGAAGGTGGCAAAATAATGAATAACTTTTGAAAGGCGAGGTTAATAAAAAAAATGGGGAGTAAATTTCTAATAAATGTTTAGTAAATTCTAATTAAAATTTAGTAAATGTTCTATAAGGTTTTAACAAGGGCTGGGCTAGGTTCAGACTGAAGGTGACTAAATAATGAATAACTTTTGAAAGACGAGGTTAATAAAAAAAATTGGGAGTAAATTTCTAATAATTGTTTAGTAAATTCTAATTAAAATTTAGTAAATGTTCTATAAGGTTTTAACAAGGTCCGGGCTAGGTTCAGACTGAAGGTGACTAAATAATGAATAACTTTTGAAAGACGAGGTTAATAAAAAAAATTGGGAGTAAATTTCTAATAATTGTTTAGTAAATTCTAATTAAAATTTAGTAAATGTTCTATAAGGTTTTAACAAGGTCCGGGCTAGGTTCAGACTGAAGGTGGCAAAATAATGAATAACTTTTGAAAGGCGAGGTTAATAAAAAAAATGGGGAGTAAATTTCTAATAAATGTTTAGTAAATTCTAATTAAAATTTAGTAAATGTTTAGTAAATTCTAATTAAAATTTGGTAAATGTTCTATAAGGTTTTAATAAGGGCTGGGCTAGGTTCAGACTGAAGGTGACTAAATAATGAATAACTTTTGAAAGACGAGGTTAATAAAAAAAATTGGGAGTAAATTTCTAATAATTGTTTAGTAAATTCTAATTAAAATTTAGTAAATGTTCTATAAGGTTTTAACAAGGTCCGGGCTAGGTTGAGACTGAAGGTGGCAAAATAATGAATAACTTTTGACAGGAAAGATTAATAAAAAAAAGGGGGAGTAAATTTCTAATAAATTGTTAGTAAATTCTAATTAAAATTTAGTAAATGTTCTATAAAGTTTTAACAAGGTCCGGGCTAGGTTCAGACTAAAGGTGGCAAAATAATGAATAACTTTTGACAGGAAAGGTTAATAAAAAAAAGGGGGGAGTAAATTTCTAATAAATTGTTAGCAAATTCTAATTAAAATTTAGGAAATATTCCATAAGGTTTTTACAAGGTCCGGGCTAGGTTCAGACTGAAGGTGGCAAAATAATGAATAACTATTGACAGGAAAGGTTAATAAAAAAAGGGGGAGTAAATTTCTAATAAATTGTTAGTAAATTATCCCATAGGTATTTTTGGTCCGGGCTGAAATAGCTTGGACAGCTTCAGGGTACCTAATTTTATGTTGCCCTGGCATGCAACCATTAGGCCCCAGGGCTGCACGAATAAGGGTGCTGAGGGGGCGAAACTCTCATGTTCACCTGGGACTCGATTCGATTTGATTTCAGTATATAATAAGAGAATTTGAAAGGGAGGGGGGGCCGAGCGGCATTGAGATTTTGGTCAACTTTGAATCTCATGTCTCAATGAACACTTTGCACAAAAAATTATTCAGATCGGACCTTTCCGACCAAAGTTCGAAGTGAAAACCTACTTTGACAGGACTATAGATAGAGCATCAAAAAGTAAGCTTAGGGTTTGATGTGCCCCTCCGTACCTCTTCGGGAACACCTTAAAAAAATATCAAAATTTAAAGTTTAAAATGACATTGAATTTAAAATAGACACATGATTGACGATTTTGGTAAAAGTGAGTAGACTGTGGCTGCCCATGCTGGAACCTCCAGAGTTAGACGACGGGGCCATGTCTGGGCCAATACTGGAAAGCCCAACTTCGGCACACCCATATTGGTCCATGCGTGGGCCATAACTTGATATTCAGCCTTGGCCAGACCTGTAATCACCCGACCATAGGCCAAGACGGACTAACCCGGCCTTGGCCAAACCTGTGGTCACCCTACCATGAGCCAAGGCTAGGCCAACCCGGACTTGGCCAAACCTGTGGTCACCCAACCATGGGCCAAGGCTAGGTAACCCAGCCATGGCCATTCCAATGACGACCCAAGCTTGAACCAAGACTGGTTAACCCAGCCTTGGCAGTTGGATGGCGATCCAGGCTAGGACCAAGACTGATTAACCCAGACTTAGCCTTTGGATGGCGACGCAGGCTTGGGCCAACATGGGCTAACCTGGCCTTGGCCAAACCTGTGGTCACCCTACCTTGGGCTAGGTAACCCAGCCATGGCCATTCCAATGACGACCCAAGCTTGACCCACACTGACAATCAAAAGAAATCCCAAGTTCACACAGGACACGCATGCGCAAATCCGGACTTTGCGATTTATCGCTTCGTGTGGAATCGATGTAGACAGCTCTAGACCTTTGTAGTAGATATAGTCAATGAGTTGATCGTGAAAGTTTGTGAATTTACTTCTGTTGTGTATACAGTATACTTTGGCTTATATTTTATTGTCACAGGATATTAAGTGCTGACTTATTGAAATAATTTAATGAAATCTCAGATTCATTAAAACCATTTTCAGTAGTCGAATTTGACGAAAGAATCAGTGGCAAGAAAATTGTCGAAAGAAGTTCTGAAAATGATTCTCTACCAAACCACTGTGATCAATGATTATTTATATTTGACGTTTAACTGTCACATACACAAATATGAAAACCATATATATTGTTATGATTTATTAGTTTTGTGAAATTAAATTAATTTGTTTTTACTGAAGGTATGGAAGAAAATAAAGTCCTTTTTATCTCATAAGTTATTTATTTGAAGAAACGACCGGTTTCGGCGATCAAGATATCGCCATCATCAGGCCCATAACTTTTCCACGTAGGAATTACGTGGTGTGTTTCCTGTTGTAATATAACAGACAGAATAAATAACTTGTGAGATAAAAAGGACTTTATTTTCTTCCATACCTTCAGTAATTATTACTCACATATGGCTAACCCTACTTTAAATAATTTGTTTTTATTTATGATTATAAGTTTTGGAAAATTAAATTATTTTATTTTTATTCATTCACCTACTACTGCAAAGAGATTTTTTTATTATAAATTAAGAAAATTAATTTTATTTTTGAACTCACCTTTTGGCATAAAAGTTATTGCTTATTTGGGCGCCATGTTCCATCATATAGAAGAAACATGAGATCTCTCAACTCAGAAGTCGGTTCAGATCACAGCTTAGTTGAATAATAAAGAACGCAGAGTTTTAAAAGTTATGACATAATTTTTTTTTATTTAAAACATATACAATACAACATGGACGAAAGGAAATAAAACAAAACAAAACGATAAATTAATATTAATGAACACTAAACCCTTTTTAGAACTAAAGAAAAAGGTAAGTAAACTTTTCTTATATTAAACCTTTTTTATTATTACTAGTGTAGATAAAATAGAAGAATTCTAACCTTAATCTGTCTGTCGTTACTTGTCTAAATTTCTTTGTTTTATATTTTTTATAGGCCTTTTTAACTTTGTAAAATATCTAGATATTATTTAGTATTTGATGGTACCTTTGAATTTTTACGTAGGATCAATTATTCTTATCCATAGGGAGTTGTGCAGCCAAAAAAAAAATTGGATACGGGATCTATTAACTGTTTATTTGTTATTTTTCAAAAAACAAATTTTGTAAAAGTGTAACGTATAATAATAATTAATGGGTAGGCAATATATTTTTATCAAATCTTGATTTATGGAATCTATTGTTTTCGACAAATTAATAGCTGACAAAAACAAAATTTTCTATGAATGGTAATTAATTTGTTTATATTTTTTTAGAAAATTGGCATGTTCGTGTTTATTACAGTGATGGCGCTGATAATAGTAAAGGCAAAGAAGTCTGGGAGAATAAAATATATTTAAATCAGGTGTTTGTAAACTGTTTTTAAAGTCTAAGTACCGGTTATAAAAAAAGTTTTTAAATAACAGCAAAATCCCAATTGCTTAATATTTGCTTGAATTTTATAACTTATAAAATCTGAATAAAATTAAATTTCGTGATTTAGAACTTTTCATTAATTAACAGCATAATAAAGACTTATTTGTTAAACGTTCTGTCACACATTCTCAAAATTTAGTTTCATTGTTTTGTACAGTGTGTTTGCAAGTTCTGGAAGTATTGAAAATAAATTTAGAAAGAAACATCGGACATGAGCTACAAATGAACATATTGAAAATGAAGTGATGCTATCGTTATTGGAAAATCGAAAGGATTCACTTCGAAAAAGATGAGATTTATTTACTAAAAGTTTAGTTGCAAAAATTTTACAATCAAATAAATTTTACCCACACAAACCCCAATTTACCCATACTTTCAAACGAAGGAGATTTTGAACGAAGGTTCGAATTTTGTGCAAGCATCCAAGAGAATTGGAAGATAACAGATTTATGACACAACAAAAACTTTCTCTGACGAAAAGCAATCAGCAAATGAGTCAAAAACATGCCCAAAGCTTCACGGACGATCCCTAGGACAGACGCAGGCAAAACGCTTTCTCAATAGTACAGTGAGTTTTCAAAATTGTCGATGACACCCACCAATAGAGAATCAAAGTGTGTCCTACTAGACCCGAACAGCACCAAACCACGTACCATTTTCATTTCCAGGATCGTCTTCTAGTGCATTCTGTGAGTCGGAAAAAAACCTCGAAAAACACAAATATTTTAAGCAGCAACCAAACAACCTCTCCCCCCCCCCCGTTTTCGAGGATGCTGAACACGATGACGGTGGTTAAAATTCTTTTGAAGGCTGCCCAACCCACCCTCAAAATAGGTGAATCGCTGATTCCGCGTCTTCTACCGGCAAAATATATCTTCCCCCCGTTTTTGAGGATGCTGAACACGATGGCGGTATTTGAAATTATTTTCGACTTAGTCCCACCCCCCAAACGGCCAAAAATCACTCACTACAGTGTGAATTTTTTTTTGCTGTAAAAGAAACACCGCGTCATCTCCCTTTTTTGAGGATGTTGAGAATGGTGATGTTACATCTATACACCGACTTGGCCACATACCCCATACGGCCAAGAATCACCCCCAAAATGGGGGAATCGAGAGTTTTTTGCTTACAGCAAAAAAATGTTTCACCCTGTAGAGGGTGCTTTTTGGAAGTTTAGGGGATGGGACTAAGCCGAAAATAATTTTGAATAACGCCATCGTGTTCAGTATCCTCGAAAACGAGGGGGAGAGGTGGTTTGGTTGCTGCTTAAAATATTTGTATATTTTTCCGACTCAGAGAATGCACTATTCGTCAGTCAGAGTTGAATGTCACCGGCCGTCGCTTTTTGTTTATTTTTGTTTGGTTGTATTTACATATTTACAGATAAGGATAGGTCCTAATAGTTGAAAAATGTATTCCTTTTTTATTCTTCTTATATATAGTTATTTAAATGTAAATAGAAAAAATATTTTTTTCCAATTTTCATTTGTTTCAGTTAGTGGATAATTGTGATTCGAACTATTTCAAACGAACTAAAATTGACCCGAGTCCGTCTCTGACCAAGTTCTCGTCTCCTCAGAGCTCGTATCGTCTCGGTTCCCGCGCTCAATTCACCCAGTTTAAAAAACTGGCAACATTCGCGCAGCTAGAACAAGCGTGGATGTTACATCTCTAGTCTCTTTAATCTAAGGGTGTGGCGGTTATAAAAAGAGTATTGTTGGACCAAACTTTTTCTTGATGACCTACCACTAAATAGAAAACAAAAAATATGGTACCAACATGATGGAGGAATATGTCACTGTAAAAAAATATTTTAAACCCTAAACAGGAACATGGAGTTTTGGCCTCCAAGGTCTCCAGACATTAACCCTCTAGGCTCCTTTTGAGGAAGTATAAATATAAATAAAAGCAGCAGTTTTTAATTATTTTCTTATCCCTTCCTTCAATACACAATCTAACAATTGCTGATAAGGCGACGCAGTATTCAAAAATTTTTGGTACTTAACAATTTCAATGAACATTTTGCTCTGGATTATAATTTGGAAAATATTTTACTATTCACTCCAAATCATAATTTTTTATTTTCCCTGTATTTCAGCAATTCTTTTGATAATTTTATTCTTGATTATGAATTTACAGGTCATGCAGAGCTTTTTACTGAGAATTTTTTTTGTAAAATGTAAGATAAACTTTTTCTTCATTTGTATAAAACTTTTTGGGGCACTATAATGGAAGACACATAATCACGTGACCTGTACCTGATGTACAATTTTTATGTATTGGCGTAAAGTTCCTTTTGTTTGGTACCTTTTTAAGTAGAAATTATTTTTACTTTTTTTATTAACCCTAAAAATAAAAAAATTACTTATAAAACGTAAAATTTTATTTAAACAATTTACAGTCAATCTGTACATAAAGAAAATGTATATATCAGAAAAGTCTTGAAATGCTTATTAAAATAATGTAAAGCTTAAATTAATATTACATATATTATATTTACTTTAATCACACGATAAGTTTTTCATTAAATCTTAATGCCTTATTAATTAAGTACGCAATGTACAATTTTTTTGAATTAATTATAATTTGGATATTTTATCACTTATAAAAAATATTTGTAACCCGCGAAACTCCAATTTAATTTGGTCACTTTCGTTACAACATCCTCGACTTTTGTTCGGGATTTTATTCAAGTATTTATATCCTTGTTTATTAATTTTATGCCTCGAGTTATCATTTTCATACTATTCTTCATGTTAGTCAGCAAATCAAAATTACAAAAGAGAGTAAAAGTCTCGGCGTTTTTTGGATCCACGAAACGTATTCAAATTCTGTATTGTCAACCTTATTTTTATTGTTTTAAAGATCCGATTTTTGTTGTTGTTTTAATATCTGCCACGGATCAACGTATTCGTTTAGAATTTTCCAGTGCGTTATCATATTTCTTACCTAATTACTATTTTTGTTAATATTTTAGTTTAAGTATGTTAATTTTTAGGCCAATACTTTCATAAGCTTTAGTGAGATATTTGAATATTACCTACTATTAGTTTTGAAATGAAATCATTATTATTAATTAATCATTAATCGATTCCTCGAAAGATAACTCCCATCCATCAAATTACCGATATGCAGAAACTACAAGCGACTTAAGGGTCATCGAATTTGCTACTACTTAGTAGATCTCTCTAGCACTCTCCAAGGCACAACAAATGCCTGTAAAAGTTTTTATTAGGGGTTAAATTCATCGTTTTACCATGTGCACCCAGATATATTACGTACGTAATATACTTACAACTCGTGTTACGTACTATACTTTATCTACGCCTCAACAAAAATAACTATTTTGGTTAAATATAAATTTTTAAAACTGACATTTAAATAATAATTGACGTTTCTGATTAATAATGACAGATTTAAAAGTGTTATATACAGGGTGACCCAGGGGTGTGTGCATGCTCCATAACTTTTTTTCTACGCAACCTATCGATTTGATGTTTTTTTAAATGATAGGAACGACAATGAGGCACATTCTAAAAATATTTCTATTTATATACAGGATGTCCCAAATAAGATACACAACTAAGTTCTGTTTTTTTAAGTGGGAACCCCCCATTTTTGTTACATATTTAGATTCGCCATTAAATTGACGATATAACGCACCTAGGTTTCTTCGACTTATTTGCAATAGTTTTTGACTTATGTCAATTTATGTGTCAAAATAGCGTTGTGCAGAGATCCACAAAAAATTCAGAACTTCAGAACTGTTCAAGATAACTTAATCAACTTTTTTCCAGTCGATTCCTTAAGCTTTAGCGCATCTTTCGAGACATAGACGAACTCGCAGTCGATGTTCTATCGCCTACTACGATTTTTTGAAAATGACAAATTACAAACAGCAATAACTCGACTTTTTCAAATGCATCACCCTATATTTTATTAAATCACTGCATGGCATATTTTAAGAGCTTTTTGCTGATACAGGGTTTGTGGGGTTTATTTGGTAAAACCTGCGATATTTATGCAAAATAAGAAATGTTTGACGGATATTTATTCGAGTGTGCCACTGTCGTAAAATTTGACAGATTCATACAATTTTGAAAAGAAAATGTTTCAACAAATTGAAATTGTAATAGAAACAGAAATACATTACAAAATAAACAATTTAATAATACAATTTGCAAGAACATGAAAGAATGATGAATAGGAAACATTATCAACATTTTCGATTTATAACAAATGCTCGTACTTAGGTTACCGTCACCATCATGTTCCACACAAAAATCATTATTTCATGTTCTTGTAAAACTATTTACTAAAATTGTTTACTTTGTTATGTATTTCTGTTTATATTGCAATTTCAGTTTGTAAGTAAACAATTTTAGTAATACTATTTACAAGAACATGAAGTAATAATTTTTGAGTGGAACGTGATGCTGACGGTGACCTATGAGCATTTGTTATAAATCAAAAATGTTTATAATGTTTCCTATTAATCATTCTTTCATGTTCTTGCAAATTGTATTACTAAAATTGTTTACTTTCTAATGTATTTCTGTTTCTAATACAAATTCATTTTGTTGAAACATTTTCTTTTCAAAATTGTATGAATCTGTCAAATTTTACGACAGCGGTCTACTCGATTCCTTTTTTTCTCGAATAAACCGTCAAACATTTCTTATTTTGCATAAATATCGCAGGTTTTACCAAATAAACCCCACAAACCCTATATCAGCAAAAAGCTCTTAAAAATGCCATGCAATGATTTAATAAAATATAGGGTGATGCATTTGAAAAAGTCGAGTTATTGCTATTTGTAATTTGTCATTTTCAAAAAATCGTAGTAGGTGATAGAACATCGACCCCGAGTTCGTCTACATCTCGAAAGATGCGGTAAAGCGTAAGGAATCGACTGGAGAAAAGTTGATTAAGTTATCTTGAACAGTTTTGAAGTTCTGAATTTTTTATGGATCTCTGCACAACGCTATTTTGACACATAAATTGACATAAGTCAAAAATTATTGCAAATAAGTCGAAGAAACCTAGGTACGTTATATCGACCATTTAATGTCGAATCTAAATATGTAACAAAAATGGGAGGTTGCCATTTAAAACAACAGAACTTAATTGTGTATCTTATTTGGGACATCCTGTATATAAATAGAAATATTTTTAGAATGTGCCTCATTGAAGGTCCTATCGTTTAAAAAACATCAAATCGATAGCTTGCGTAGAAAAAAGTTATGGGGCATGCACACACCCCTGGGTCACCCTGTACGTTGACTAAATCGATTTATTTGTACTATATTATTTATTAAAACCAACCACTAAAAAATGTTTAAAATGACACATTGATTAATAAATAGCAATAATTGATATATGGTAGCACAGTTACGTATAAAAATATTATAGGCATCATAATTTTAAAAATAGAGACAGATTGTAATCTTGTATACGTTTTTCTAAAATATTATTTGTAACTGTTATGAATAATTCGTTGTTTTTATTTATATATTCGAAAAGTAACGATTGACTATGACAAAATAATCCAAGTTATAAATACTTCAAAGAGATAGAAAATAATTATACAAAATATATAAAATATAAAAATTACTTTTTTACACTTATTATAAAAAAATATACATATACATTTAATAGCACTGTCAATATAAGGGAGGTGGTAACAATATAAAATAAATCAAAACAAAATATTCTAAAACAGATGACTAAAATTATAAAAATCGAAACAAAGAAGTTTCAAAAATTGAAACTATAGAATTTAAATTTCAAGATGTACGAAATATACCGATTTGGTGGAATAAAACAGCAAATGTTTGGCGATTCTCATGAAGAAACTGTAATAAATATATACGTAACAAAAAGACAAGCGAGGAAAAAGGATAAGAAAACTAAACTAAAGATGATATGGGAAACAAAAATAAGCAGAAAAGAAAATCGGGACTATAATAATTATTAATTAAAATTCCATTTTTAATATTGATATTACCCCCATTTCATTAGATGCAGTTGTTAGACTTCTTTCTTTTTATCAAATCTTTCCATACCGGTTTGATATAACTTTGAGGCCTTCCTTCAACAATAGTTTCGTTTAAAGACACCAAACGAGCAGTGCACTTTCTCAAGGATCAAGGATCAAAAAGTTGAGGGTAGGATTTTCAGATCGTTGTGGTAGGTACTGATTTCGAATTTTATTCTCGAATAATTACTATGAGATGAAGGCAACCAAGAATGAAGCGAATGGGGGGTTAACGCCAATAGATTTTTATAGATTTATAATATCCATGATGTACATCATGGACTACAAATCCTAAAAAAACTAATGAGAAGTCTGGAAATAATGTGATACATTTCAAGTAAATATGTTGACAGGTGACATGTGTCAAAAAAAAAAATGTTGGCACCCCTGTTAACAAGTGACAGATGCCATATGTTAAAGGGGGCGTGGCTTAAAAGTGGAGAAGTGGGGGTGGTATGTAACGCCATACCTTAAGAACGTTTTTCAAGAAATAATGACTGACACGTCTCGTAATCTTGTTTATAGAAAAGACATTTTTTTTCAGAAACAGATGAACATATCTGGATTTATATTAATGTGTTTTTAATTTTTGTTTTTTACCGTAATATCTGATATTGGAATAGTATAGTTTAGCACTCTCATATCCTTAATTTGGGAAGTTTGCAAGGAATAGAAAGAGTGGAAGATTGTTCTTCTCTAAATAGAAATTTATAAAATTAAAACGAAATAAAATAATTAACTGATTTTTTCTTTTGTACTTTGATTATTTATTATTGCGACTGCACCTCCCGTAAATATAGCATTTTTTTTTAATAAATACATTGTACAGGTATTTTTAAAAATTATCTGTATTTTCAACGACGGACTTTTTGAATAGACACAAATTTAAAACAAATTATGGCACAATCGAGTCCATTATTTAGAACATTGTAAAAGTGGATTAATTTTGTTTACAAATTTATTAATTAATTAATAATTTTAATTATAAAAAAAATAATTTATATAGACTATGTTAGACTTTAGGGAAATATTTAAAGATTTGTAATGCTATAATATAATTTGGTTTGTTTCTATATTTTGTAATTGACAGAAAATCGCAGACTATTTTTTTAGTGGTCCAAATAAAAATGTTTTTATTGTATATTTTAAAGCATTTAATTTTTTAAGCCTAGTTAAGCATATGATAATTGCAAAAATATTCACAGGATTTTTTTTATATTTACAATTACAAAAAAATGTTTTGAAATAAAAATAAATTAAAAATAATTTTCCAAAATTTTACTAACTGGCCAGAACAGAAAGAACATATTTTAAATCAGTTTTTTGTGCCCTTTGCAAATCTGTAAATAAAATTATAAAATTTTAATATACAGGGTGGCCAGCTAAGATTGTAGATGCTTGCGGCAAAAAAGTTACTACTAAAACGGCCAACGGAAAACACAGGAAAATATTTTCAAGTTTCTGAAATGGCCGCTAGGGGGCGTAACTGCAATCTAAAAAAGTGATGTTTCTGTGAATCCCGCTATATTAACCTAACAAAAAAATACCTGATGTTTAAAGTTGAGGATAATCTAAACCTTTTTTGTTTGACAATTTTTGTTGTATCCATAAAAATAAAGTGGTGGGGGATATTCAAATGTTTCAGTAAAAAACATTTATATATTGGAAACGTCTGAGCCGATTTTAACAAAATTGGTCTAGTTGAAAAGAGCTATTCTTGTGATACAAATGTTGTAATATTTGAGTTTTGTTAGTTTCGGATGTCGCCGCTAGAGGGATTTTTTTTCCGATATTCCGACAGAAATGGTTAATTTTCTCAAAAAAATTAAATATATTGGTATGATTTTTTTTTTCATAAAAAAGTAGCTAAATGATGCCTAAACAAGCTCGAGAAAACCGCATCTCGATATCTAGCCTGCGCGATCACCACGCTTAACCGAATTGGTAATGCATTACGTAACATACCGAGTGCCGAAATTGAAGCTGCAGTTTCGCCTACCCATGAGAGGCTTCAGCAGTGCATAGAGCGTTATGATCAGCATTTTCATCTTTTATGGGGGCATTAAAAACCTTTCTTTTTGAAATCGGTCCTTTTTAGGGCCACAACTTACATAATAAAAAGAATTAAATAGTTTAAAAAAATAAAAATTTAAGGGACTTCCGTATAAAATTTTCGTTGGCCTAAATTTTAGGTTAGGAACAAGATATCGAGATGCGGTTTTCGTGAGCTTGTTTAGGCATCATTTAGCAAATTTTTCATGAAAAAAGAATCATACCAATGCATTTAATTTTCTTGAGAAAATTAACCATTTCTTTTCAACTAGCCGAAGTTTGTTAAAATCGGCTCAGCCGTTTCGAATATAGAGTGTGATTTTTAACTGAAATCAAAAATTGTCAAACAAAAAAAGTTCAGATTACCCTCGACTTTAAAGATCATATATTTTTTTGTTAGATTAGTATAGCGGAATTCACAGGAACATCACTTTTTTAGATTAAAGATTGCAATTACGCCCCCTAGCGGCCATTTCAGAAACTTGAAAATATTTTCCAGGTTTTTCTCATCAGATACAGTACCTCGCATTCTTAGTTGGCCACCCTGTACAGCAAGTTGTTCTCATATTATAAATATTTATCGATTTTTTCTGAAGCCAAACCTGGATTTTTATTTCGCTTAATAATTCGAAAACTTCGTCGTAACTTCTAGTCCAGTGAAATATTAGAAACACCTCGTAAACCAAAAAATGTAAAATATTCAAATAAATGTTCTAGTAAAATCGGATGTCATTGAAAAATATAATCTCCACTAAATTTCATCCAAATTGGTCTATAAATTATGGTAACAGCCCTTAAATTATCAAATTAAATTAAAAATTAATTGGGTTATTTAAAAGGAGTATTTTAAATAACAAAAATGATTAAAAACTGGCCTTACATAATTATATATCGCGGTTTTAAAGAATGAACTATTAGTATTTACAAAAGTAAGTAGTAAATGAGGACACGGAATAAACAAAATTGTGCTTTATCCCTGTAAAAATATAAATTAGAACTAGTTCAAATTTTTCAATAATACTGCAAACTGCAGAAACACTAGATCTCTCTCTGAAATCAAATTGTTTGATTCATACACAAGTTGTTGGAACACAACCTTTTATAAACTTTGACTATTAGGAAATTCCTAAACAAAGACATTGGCAACAGAATTAAATTGTTTGAAATAACCCCCGATGTCATTCCCTTTCTGGTTCTTAAGTGACTTTCAAACAGGCCAGTAACTGCAGAAAATTATTGCTGCTTTCGTTGGGAATTAATTTATATGTATTATTTAGACCGTGATTTGTGCATAAAAATAGAAAAGTATGTATAGTATGCATTAAAAATTTATCAAAAGATGAGTAAAAACAATTAATAAAAAATATTTGTGCCTTGAATACTGTAATAGTATATTATATACCTAGGCGGTAAAGTGGCATATTTCAGGCAGAAGTTATGACAAAATGGCGTAAGGCAGCTTGACAATTTATAATTAAATATGAGAAATGAAAAAGAAGAAACTAATACAATAAAGTTAAGTGAATCTAAAATACTTAAGTTGAGATTGCGTACAGGACCATTGTAAATAATTAGAACAGGAGAAGTAGAAGTGCCAATGTTTGGCAAATAAAGCAATGTACCTGTTTAATAAAAAAAATAGTTCACCCAATTATTACGAGTGACCCTGTATATTCTAAAATTAAAACATGGCTCTGTATATGTTTAAACTGCTCTGAATAATATTTATTTTTATTTGTGGATTATAAATATATTAATAAAGAACAAATTGTCTCTTATTATACAGGAGAAATTTAATTTCAGCGCACCCTTTGTATTCAAAGGAATATAGATAAAGGAATAAATTTTACGTCATTTAATAAACATACTTCTTCTCCGCACTCTGCAACAATACGTACTTATTTTTGGATAATTTGTATTACCATAAAATATTCATACATTATTTTAAATCACCCAGCAGAATATTTTACATTTTGATTGCATTAATTTAAAGAAAATATCCATATTGAAAATTTAAATAATTATTTTCATCCGATCTGTGAATAATTTCTATCAAAACTTACAGCTAACTTTGGCTCAAACTATTTTATTTTTAAAAACCTGTGATATAGACAAACCACTTCAAAAATACATCAAATATTTTGGATTAAAATTACCTTCTTTGTATATTACAGTTAAATTCTCCGTTAGTGTCGAACATTTACAATATTGAATCGAAAATCTCTACCTACTGGCCTAAAAACCGATTCAAGTCCCATTGGCGATTGTGTGTTCTTTTTTAATCTCATCAATGGTGGCTATGGAAATTTTCTTCTCCTCGACCGAGTCGAGTGGAAACTTGAAATTCAGTTCTCCGTCGCAAAACAACGGACTGTGATTATTTCCGAATATCGATTCCCCTTCGATAGTAGCAATTTTATCCTCATGGGTGTAGTATCTGGCGGCGTGCCGATTGGTATAACATAAAGCCCCAATTATCGCCAGCACCGTTAAAAGTAGCAGGAAAATCGAAGTACTAGCTACAAGGATGCCCACTTTCCCATCTTCGCCTATTGAAAAAAAATTAGCGTCGCTCGCAGTGTAGCTCGGAGAATTACACCAAGTCAGCTCGTTCCTTTGTATCCTCTCCAACTTTTTACCTTTCACTGTATATGGTGCCGAACACACTACTTCGCGAAATATCGCGCTTCGATTCACGCGCTCCAGCATCGGAACTATATGACACAAGTCGCACGACCACAAATTATTATCCAAGTTTATGCTCGGCGTGTTATCCAAAGCCATGAGAAAATCTTCTTCCAAACCTCTAAAGCGATTACCTGATATATCTAAGGTGGTCAGATTAAGAGGCAAAATATCCTTCTCTAACGTTGACAAATAGTTTTCGCTTAAATCTAAAATAGCGACGCTCTTAGGAATTATTTCTGAGTCTATTTGTGCTAGACCGCAGTCTGAAAGTCTTAACTCCTTTAAATTACTTAAATAAACTAAATATTTTAACGATTCCATCCGCAAGTGGTTGCCGCTTAGCACTAATTTTTCCAAAATTTCGTATAGCGGTTCCAGAAACTGCATATCACTTATTCGGTTGTAGCTCACATCCAGTTCGGTCAAATTACGATTTTCGGCAAAAGCTCCAGCGGATATTTTTGAAATTTTGTTATTAGAAAGGCTGAGTTTCTTCAGAGATGTTTGATGTACGAATGTTGTGTTATCTATGGCAGTGATGACGTTACTGTCTATTTTTAGATGGCGCAAATTTTGTAAGTTCTTTAGATCTTCTGCGGTTATGTTTCTGAAATCGTTTTTACCTACGTCGAGATGGACCAAGTCTGGTAAGAGGTGGAAACTGTCGTTGTTCAATTTCGTTAAGGCACAGCCACGACACTCCAGGTACGTCAGTTCCTGAAACAAATAAAAAATATATAAATAAATTGTATATTGCTAATACCAATAGCTGTATAAAGGTATAGTCTTTCAACCTCAGGAGTATGAGCAAGAAAGTCAGAACAAAGATGTATGTATATTAGGAAGTGGTGTCACAGTTGATTTTGCGACTAAATCTTAAAACCTTGTTTTACTGATTTGCTAGTGAATTCTAGATGGCGCTACTTCTAAATTAAATTATTTTCAAAACTTATAAAATGTTTTACGTTCCAAACATTGCAGATAGTGGTTTAAAAATTTTATGAACTTTGAACTCATTTATTGTAATAAAATAATATTTTTCCTACAAAACATTTTAAATGTTACAAATTCCTCCTATCTTTCTAAAAGTATAGCGTATACAGTGCGCGTGTAAAGTATGGAAACATGAAGATATCTTTGAAGATACAATAACAAAATTTTGGTTACGTTTATTAGATGGACCAGCGATTTTAAATTTTACATTTTCGATGTTGCCAAATGACGGTTTCTGGGATATAGGAACATTATGTTTATTTTTAAATGGTACAAACTGTATATTTTACAATGTTCTATTACATTTTTTGCCCAATGCAACATACAAATTAGGAAAACATTTTTATTTTGTAATTAAGAATATCATTGGGTTTGTTAAATGTAGCCTAAATGTTTAGATATACTCCTGTTTTTGTTTCATTTAAATCAAGCAAGTAGTGTTAAAGTTACGAAAATTTTAGTTTCAGTCATATTCAAATATTTCGCTGAGCGTGCCTTGCTCGTGTGATGTCATTTTACAACACAACGTTCTCACTGTACACTCATTCATTGCTTTGCTATCGGATGTTCTCTATGTTCAACCACAATAACGTTTGTATGTAAATCAGTATTACACTTGTGTTATAAGTGTAATATTAGATATGGATGACGGTTTTGAAAAAGAACAATTTGATAACTTGGATCAGCTCTCTTCATGAGTTCCATATAATAGCGTGTGTGAGTCTGAAAAACATGGACCAAAAGTTGCCCGGATAGAGAGCACCTCCCTCCCCCCACCGTTTTAGAGGATTCTGGATTCTGAACACGATGTCGGTATTAGAATTTCTCTTTAGGCCAACCCAACCCCTAAAACGGCCAAAAACTACGGACAAAAAAAAACATCCCTGTCGGATGTGAGTTTTGGGCGGTGGAGGGGTTGGTGAGGGTCAGAAGTAATCTTCAACACCGCCACCGTGCTCAGCATCCTCTAAAACGGGCGGAAAGACGTTTTTTTACAGGGAAATAATGTGCTGCCCGTTTAACCCCTATAGGGGGTAGTTTTTGGCCGTTTTAGGGGTTGGGCTGGGCTAAAGAGAAATTCTGATACCGCCATCGTGTTCAGAATCCTTTAAAAAGGGGGGGGGAGGTAGTCTGGATCCGGGTAAATTTTGGTCCATTTTTCATGGTTTTTTCCGTCTCACACACGCTACTTCTTTCGACTTTTAGGTTCGAAAGGAATAAAAAACAACTTTTCTGGTGCATTAGTAGTTGTATTTAAACACTTTGGCACAATACACGATTTTATAGTTTCTGGATTCGACATTTTTATCAATTTTCGCTGCACACACTGACCGACCGTTGTAAAGTGACGTCACAATAGCCGATGACTCCGCGTCGTCGCACGCCTATCTAAACATTTAAATATCTCGGAAACTATAAGACGTATCAAAAAAAAAAATTATGGTATTTTTTTTATTTTTAATACAGTATACTGTAGGGTAAAAATCAAAAGTTGGTGATATTCTTCATTAATATTGCAGTATAAACAGAAAACAATATCTAAAGAAAAAAATTAAAGGAGATGTTCTATATTATGATATCCTTGTCTTTGGAAACATATCTCCATTCTGAATGAAAATTCATCCAAGACTTTTCTAATTGTTTAATATCTAGTAAAAATCTAGAGGTGTCAAATCCGGATATATTGCTGGACATTTGATAGCTCCTCTTCTTCCAATCCAACGATTTGGAAATCTAATGCCGAGAAAGTCACGAATAATAAATAATGTATAATAAATATTCATCAGCTTTTTCATAATATGATGTATTTGTAGTTTAGATTTTTGTTCTTGATGAAAATTGAGAATATAGAAGAAATATTATAATTCTACTTTTTAATAGGTTTTTTTATTTCTTTATCATAACCATGAGCGTAGAAACAGTTTTATGAATGGATTACATATTAATAGAGCAAAATAAAGGGAAAACCCAAATCAAAAGATTTAAACGTAACTTGTTTCGACCGCAGTTGTTATAATTTAATAAAAAAACTAAAACAGAAAATATTTAATCAGTTAAAACATAATATGATAAATTGGGCAAGTTAGACATCATTCGTTTTGTTTGGTTGACACTTCATGTGATTTAAAAATTTTAAATTCAAAGTGTATATTCCCTCATTACCAAACGTGATAAATAATTTTCAGAAAGTATTTATAAATTTTCATAAAAAACAAATTAATACAAATTATTTAGAGCGCATGTAGATTTTAGTCAATATGCAAGGATATGATATACAGGGCGAGAAGACGAAAATTTAATGCAAATAATGTAATAATCCGAGTGCTTCCGAAGTACCTTACAATGAAAAACCGCATCAAACCAACGTAGCAACCAGCTTGAGTAATAAATAACTTTACCTCCCTCGAATTCCCCAAAAATGCGTATTTTAATGTAGGAAGGTTAATTGGATTATGGGTAATTAACAATAATACATTTCTAATGAATTCTGGCTATTTATAGTTAACATTAAAGGTCCTTTTCAAGTAAGAAACAATTATAATTAACAAAAATTCTTAGAGCGATCTCTACGGCCAAATATCAAAATTATTACTTAGTTTGATGAAATAAAAATGGTTGTCTTGAGAATTTGCGACATCTATGATCGAGAAACTTTAAAATACTGGTGAATCAGCCTAAAAATACAGATATTTTTACTATATACAACTTATTTCCCCCTCCTACGATAGGACCAAAAACGACGAAGTCCATCCATACGATAGGTCGAACACTACAAAAAAGTGTTTACTTTTCCAAAAGGTTGACTGACTATACCTTTATACAGACAACGCTAATATTGAGGTTAGGTAGAAAGTTAATGATATCTAAAACTGTATTTTTTTATAATAGTTTGACCCTCCTGGTAGTTCCGAAACGAATTGAGATATCGATATGAGTAAAAAATAGGATAAACTTATCAAATCAAAAATTATATGGTGATGACTTTATGAACGCACTATATAACTAGGCCATAAATGCAAAATAAATTTTAATGATGCTTTAACTTAAGCAAAATGGTAAAATGATAAAAACCTACAGTGTCCTTTTTTACGATAAACGCAAACACTAGTTCTATGTTTTTAAAAAGCAACTTTCCAGAAAAACTTCATGTAAACACCGTAAAACGCTTAATTAGAAAAAAAATACATCAAACGAGGGAGAGAAAAACTTATAGTTGAAGATGAAATTATATTCAAAAATACTCCGCAACTGCTGCATCCGAGTTGTGCACAACTTACCTACAAAGTAAATACTAGTTAAAGCCTGTTTCAACTCCCTGTTTATTTACTAAAATAAAATAAGCAGCAAAATTCTCTCGAGGCTCTAGAAATAACCAATTCCAAATTTCCGTGGAACTTCAAATATTAAGAACTTATGAAATTGGATTAGTTAAAGTTTTTGAATTAAACATAGTTAGATTTTAACTTTAATTAATTAAGAATTAATAACTTGGCATGAACATATTATCCAGAAATTTAATCACGCATTACTGAAGAAGCACGTTGAAATTTTATCCTCATAGATTTCAGACGAACTTTTACGTATCAACCAAGGGGAGCTTTACTCTGATCTACAAGAAATAAGAAACAAAACAAAGTATTCAATTACCAACTTGTTAAAAAGTATCAAAAATAAAAAGCCATTAGACATTTTTTTATTTAACTCACATCCCAAGACATCGGCATATCTGCCAATCAGATTTCATCAGCTGAATAAACTCTCGTTTCCAGCTATCGCAGATACATTTAAGACTAATGAAAAAGAGTTCGGATCGAAGCAAACCATATGAAAAACAGTGGAGCCATCTACTAGATGGCCTACAGAAAGATCTTGGTTTCTTGTAGATACACTGAAAAAAACGAATCCCGGGAATTTCCGGTTAAATGAATTCCTGTTGTTTAAACGCAACTATTGTTATTATAACAAGAAAAACCGTTCTGAGAACAATCTGTACTTGCAATCTAACAGGCCGTTTCCAGTTAAAATGAGTCCAGTCGTATGAACAGGAAAAACGGTAAGTATTGCAGTAATAAGGTACTTTTTATTTAACAGGAATATATTCCTGTCATCTCTACGATCGTAGAACGTTGATTTTAACAGAATTCCAGTAAATCCCACAATTCAATCCGGTACTCTGAGCAGTACGCGCCGACGGCGGCACACAACAACAGTTTTATGATTACATAACAGATACAGGGTGCGCCAATTATTTCCACTGGATCTCTAGCACCGAAACTAAAAGAGATATCAACAAGATTTTTTGTAGGGGTAGACAGTGTCACTCGGACTACAATTTTAAAATATTTTGATGTATACAGGGTGGCTAATTTTTGTGGAATGAAAATTAATTTGGTTTTTTTTAAATTGAACACCCTGTAAACGATTATGTCTTCTGATTCTACTTAATATTAGATTTACGGTAGTTTTTTGTATTTGTAAATACGACGCGGCGTTGACAAGTTATTCCTATTTTAAGCAGATTTAATGAAAAAACAGCACTTCAGAAATATTAGCACAAAGACCACATTTTTTAAAAAATTCCTTAAAAAAGCTACTATGATGTAAATGAAACATGCACCTATCACAATAATCACACAACATCTTTACCTGTTGCACAGGGTGTTTGCCGATGGCGTGCCAATAGTCTAGTTTTCAAATGGCAATAACTTAATTTTTTCAAATGGGACACCCTGTATATTTTTCTTCAGTTAGAAGCTCTCCCTAATACGCATTAAAAAAATATAGGGTTTTGCACATCTAACTTTACTATTTACTTTAATAATTGACGTTAAGTGACAAACAACATATTTTACACAATTTTTTATAAGTACAAAATTTTACAAAGTTTAATCGTAAGAAAACTACAATAGTGAAAGTTAAAATTTATAGTAGGTGTTAAAATGTCTTCCATTTTCATTTATACATTTTCTTGCCCTTTTTTTCATTGATTTACGCATATCTCTTAGCATTGCAGGGGTCACCTGTCTATATGCTGCAGTAATTCTTTCTTTCATATTTTCTTTTGTGATAACCTTTTCTTTGTAAACAATATTTGTAATAAAACCCCACAAGAAAAAATCGCAAGGTGTAAGGCAATGCGATCTAGTAGGCCAATTTATAAGTCCTCCCCTTCCTATCCAACGATCCTGAAATTCCCTATTTAACCAATTGCGAACATCTAATAGGTAATGTAGTGTGGCACCATCAAATTGAAACCACATTCCGATGCGATAATTTTGAGGCACATTTTGCAATAAGTTGCGAAAATCATGTTCTAAAAAATCTAAAAATATATCTCCATTAACAGTCCCATCAAAAAACTAGGGACCAATTACATAATCACCTACTATCCCTGCCCACACATTCAAAGACCATCGATACTGTGATGTGGTTCTAAATAAATGTTCATTGTGGTCCGACTAATAATGGAAGTTGTATCTATTTACACAACCGTTCTTATGAAACGTGGCTTCGTCGGAGAATAAAACTTTGTTTAAAAAGTTACGCTCTGTATTTATCTTGTTTATTAACCATTTACAGTATTCCACTCTACGCGCGAAATCACGTGGTAACAATTCTTGGTGAAGGTGTCATATTTATTCTTTTTTTGGGATCTTCAACTATACTGATCATTACCTTATATTCGTTGTCAATAGTAACAGCTGTAGTTTCACGTGAATGAAATTCTCAAAAGTATCCTTTTGTGGATGACGTCTTTCTGGGTATCTTTGTACCCTACTAGCAACAAACGCATTTTTTGACATTCACCCAGTATCCATATCATATCAATATTTTCTTGAACACTATAATTCTTATTAAAATCCATTTTTTATACACAATACCGATTAAATATAGTAGACGTGATACAATACAAAATTTTATATTGACAATTAATGCCATAACAAAATATACCTACTGTCATTTTCATAGGTAACTTGATTTCTTATTAAAAATTGTGTAAAATATGTTGTTTGTCACTTAACGTCAATTATTAAAGTAAATAGTAAAGTTAGATGTGCAAAACCCTATATTTTTTTAATGCATATTAGGGAGAGCTTTTTGTGCTAATATTTCTGAAGTGCTGTTTTTTCATTAAATCTGCTTAAAATAGGAATAACTTGTCAACGCTGCGTCGGATTTACAAATACAAAAAACTACCGTAAATCTAATATTAAGTAGAATCAGAAGACATAATCGTTCAATTTAAAAAAACCAAATTAATTATCATTCCACAAAAATTAGCCACCCTGTATACATCAAAATATTTTAAAATTGTAGTCCGAGTGACACTGTCTACCCCTACAAAAAATCTTGTTGATATCTCTTTTAGTTTCGGTGCTAGAGATCGAGTGGAAATAATTGGCGCACCCTGTATATACATCTATGGCCAGCCGCATTTGGCTGGTGTTCTTTATTCTTTACAATTTCATTGTTTCATTAGGTTACTATTAGATAATCTGAATTGTTTATGAATTATTGTTTGTAGAATAAATACTTTTATAACTAAACTAGAGTACTATAATGTATGAATGAAAGATCTTTAATTCAACGGAAAATTCCTGTTAAATCGATACTACAGTTCCGATTAATTACTTGAAATTCCTGTAAAACCTGAAGTTCGAAGATTCAAATACAACTATCTTGTTTATTAACAGTAAATTCCTGTTAAATCGAAATTACAGTTCCGGTAAAAGTAAGGTAGTTCTTGCATCAGATAACCTACCCAAGCATAAAAGATCAAGCTCGCGTCAGCACGAGACGTTACAAAATACGACATTTTGATTGGATCAGGTGACCCGTTACCATGCAAACAACCCTGAGAAAAAAAAAAGACAGATATGTGTCATTATCTTGTTAGCGTAACTTTTTATTTCAAATAAAATGTCTCAATGTAGAACTGAAGATCACCACATCGGTCCCTTAGTACCGTTTTTACGAATCAAGTTTATTTCGAGAACTTCGAGTACCGACTCAGTTTTAACCAAAGTTTCATTTCATCCAAAAAAAATGACCAAACCTATATATCCGACGTAAAATTTCCCGTACAACACGATCCCGCCATTAATTTTCCCTCATTTAACCGAAAAATTTCGTAAAATCGGAAAAATCGATTTTTTTTTGAAAATTCGTATCTCGAAAAATGGTTTTTTTTTCACCAAACCAACGGGAAATTCTCATAAAAGAGAGGTAGACCTAGACTCTCTAAATCCATACTGTCGATCGGATAAGATTTTATGTTTTTTAAGAAAGAACAAAGTCTAGTCTTTATTATTTTTTCTATTATTTTTGAAATATTATATGTCCATAATTAACCATTTCTGTTTTTTCTCCATTTTTGTAAAGTGGTTTTACTTATCCAATTTTTAGGATTTTTGGAAAGCACCCCGTACTGAAGCATTTATTTATTAAGTATGTCATTCCAAACACCACAATTTTTAAAGGAAAGGTGTTAAAAATTTATATTTACAGTATAATGATACTAGCAACGTCCTTGATTTCTTCACAAGTTTAGTGCAATTTTGAAATTTTACTGCATATTAGAGAACATAAGAGTAGCTATAGAATGTCGTTTTCTCTGTGAAACGCTGATATTATCAGTAAAGCATACAGTGTATCGCACGATTCCCTTGACCTAAATATTTGTAGAAATTAGGAACATCTATAGTTTTATCTATATGATTTAAAATATAGTTTAAAATGTATAAAAAAACTTCCGAGCTTGCTTTTTGTGCTATCTTACAGATTTTTGTGCGTGCATTTAAATTTACTATTTTATTATTGCTTCTAATTCAAGTGCATCAAAAAGTATTCAAAAGAAAATTTCGATGTCTTTTTAAAACACCTTCTTATATTTTGTATCCATGTCTTGTGCCACTGTGAAGTTCTGGTTAGTCTGAGGTTTCCAACAGTAGGCGAAGAAAAGTCAAGGGTATTATGCGGGAGTTAAAAAAAAATTACCCTTGGTTCACTGTGGAACTCCAGCGGTACACAGTGAACCAGGACATAAGTTACCAAGGATAAAACATATAAACAACATCTTGATCAACATTTAATACAAAAATAAACAATATTTCTTAATAATAGGAAAAAAATATAGAATACAAAACTAATTGTATCTTTAATTAAAATCTAAGGAACGCCATTGTCTAACGCATGTTAAGTGCATTGAAAGAAACATCAAATTTGCAGTAGGTAAGATTGTTGTCGAATTGTTCCGTACACTGGTTCAGTGTAAGACATCCATAAGTGGTTCAGTGTGTACCACCCCGACTTTTTGATAAGAAAAAAATTATCAAACCAAAATGTTCATTAAATCATTAGTTTTTATACTGAAATGCCGAACCCATTCATCATTACTAACGACAAATTAGGAACAATAGCCGCTGTGATATAAACAAGGAAATTATGAAAAATATAACTTAACTTAAAAATTTTAGTTTGGTATCAAAGAATCACGTAAACCTCTTTGCTACAACAACACGTTCTCGCTGCCAAACTGAGGAATGATGAGGAATTGGGATTAGTGTCTTATGTCACGTACGTTTTCAACTTTAATATTTTAAATTTTGTTAATGGAGGGGGTGGTTTACTGTACCTGCATGGTTCACTGTTGAACAACTGACCCTAAAGATAAAATTTTAGCTGTGAAATTCAAAGAAAATTGGTTAATCCTCGTGATCATCTTTTGCTGGTGCAAGTCACACTCCGGATTAGGACCGCTGCAGGTATAGTAGAACCCACCGATTTATGAGAAAGAAAAAACGCTATAAAAACAGCAAAGGATACCGCCAATAGAAGAAATACTGATTTATCTGGACATTTTTGAGTATTTTAATGTCAAAAACACCGTACACTGTCCATATACATAAAAATAAAATGATATTTTGTCTATTAGGATTGCGTAAAATTTCTATATTGATTAACTTTCTTTAATATGAATTTACATTTTAATTTCTATAACGCATATTAGATTTGAATAGAGGTTGACCACTCCACCTGGCCCATAGCTTCATTTTCTGATCTCTTGTGAGATTCAGAAACGTTGCTAATTAAAATTTTGTCTCAAATTTTAAAAACACGGTGAATAAAGCCATAAATATTATAAATTAATTAAGTTTACCTACCCTATATCAACCCTCACCATCGGAATCACTGTCATCAACATTGATAATAAATTTGGTCGGATTCGTTATATAAGAATTTTCTTCTTTGATGACATGTTTGATTTTTTTTGCCAATCATCAGCTGCAATTTTGTTAATTTCTTCTTTTACCAAATTTGCTATTAACCCATCAAATTTGGGAAACACGTTATGACGCCTTATTCTTTTTTTAAGTTGTCCCCAAATTAATTCTAAGGGGCTAAATACACAAAAATAGGGCGGAAGGCGCAATACCTCGTGGCCATTTTTTGATGCCATTTCATCAATAAATAATTTTTTTCAAATGATTGTGTGCCTAATACTTGAAGCAATTGTTTTTTTGTATAATTTTCTTTGAAATAAAGTTCATGATTTCCTGAGGTTCTTTTACCAAAAATGTTCTCTTCCTCATCGGAGCTACAGGAATCTTTGGGACTACAACCTGATACCACATAATCCATTGGAAGATCATTTAGAGATTGTTCCGATTCTTTAGATCCACTTAAAGAAACTGTATTTTCCCAAGTACGAAACATATTGAAATTGACACAGAATAAATAAATAAGAAGTACACTGTAACAATATTTCAAAATAAAAAAAAGTATGTATATACAAGGAAGCCATTGAAATAGACTAACGCCACGAATCACCTACTATTCACTAAATCAAAAATCAAGTGCGAACACAAGCACAGTGTATCACTGTATGAATATTTTCCTAGTCCCCACTACTGAAGACAATATTTGTCTAACTTCTACTTCCTACTTTAATTGCAGAACAAACTGATCCCGCTTTATACAAGTCGCTAATACCGACAAAGCCACTTGTCGGCACATCTACATGCCGCTAATACCGACAAAGACACTTGTCGGCACATCTACATGCCGCTAATACCGACAAAGCCACTTGTCGGCACATCTACAAGCCGCCAAAGTAACCTGTCTGCACATCTGAGAATTTTGTTTCTGCAATTGAAAATGTAAAAACTATAACCACACTTCCATTGTCGCCTCTTATGAGTGTAACCTCACACCCCACAGTTTGGTTAAATTAATTTAAGACAAAATTTTAATTAGTAATTCAAATCTAATATGCGTTATAGAAATTAAAATGTAAATTCATAATAAATAAATATACGCCATTCTCCCCTATAACGATATCCAGCTAAGTTGGTTATTGAATCTTTGCACAGTGGTCTTAATAGCCAAAATATTATTTTATTTTGATGTATATGGACAGTGTACGGTGTTTTCGACTTTAAAGTGCTCAAAAATGTCCAGTCACAGTCACCGCAATTTACATTTACGGCAGGACTTATTGGAAATTTCAGATTTTTCGTCCTGTATCTTGTATATTTAAAATAACACATCATCGTGGATTTATATTAAATGGTATTTACTTTCTATTCTACTAATTAAAGCGTCAACATTATGTTTGCTTTAGCATAATTTTTAATTCATCTATACCTTTAAGAGACAACGACAACGTCGACCATCTTGCAATTATTTTCGCTAAATTAAACAGTTCCACTTTCAACTTCACAAACCCGTAAAATGGATTTCAACTTTATTATTAACAGCCGAGTTGACTCTACTATCAACTGTTAAATAGTTGCTTTAACAACTCCTTCTCTTCATCCAACAAACCCTTTTAAGAGTTCGGCCGTCAGAGAAACTGCACGCTTTCGAATGGAAATTACGTAGGTTGGATTTTCGTGGGAAATCGCCAAAAGCGTTGCACCAAAGGTAAGTTTTGGCAAGTAGTTGAAGTTAAAGTTGAAGTTGAATTATATTGGGAGTACAAATTAGTTGTGTCAGTCTTTTTGTGTTCAAAAATTTATTTATTTCGAAACAAAATTAATGAACAGATCAATTTAAATATTTTCCACCGCCAGCCTGCCAAAATCTTTGAGCGTTTACAAATAATATTTAATGAAAATTGCGATTTTTATTAAAGCAAAAATGAAAACTACCTTAAGATTTTAAAGAACTTCTATAATCTGACAGTTGTGACTACTATTTAATTGAAGCTGAACAGCAGCCAACTAAGTTTTTGTCGATTTTTATGGATTCTCCATATAAATGTATGTGACGTGGGCAAAGTGCCGTGGGGAAAAATATTCCCGCACAGTATGAGCAATATATGATTTTGAAATTAAGTAAGCTATGAGAAACACGCAGTTGTAGAAAAAAAAATTTTACGACAGTGCGCCGTCTGCACTCGTGTCGACTGTCTGTGATCCGTCGTCGTATTTTCGTGAATTTATAAGTCAAGAAAAAACTATCTTGTAAAACATTTTGTTGTATTTTCGTCGCAATTGAAAGGTTGGGAACTCTGCCTATACAATTTCAAAGACATTATGTTCTTTTTTTAATAATTTTATAAAAGCAATATCGTTTATCCATCGGTCATTTAAATTATACAATTACATATTGTCTTTGAAGAGTTCAGTCGGTTGGGATCCAAAATCAAATCAGACATTAATACAGCTTACAAATATTTCGTTAAATCCGCAGAATCGGATATACCTACATTGTGACCCCAATAAGTTCTGAGCTTTCATCAATCAAAAAAAGGGAACAACTTCTATCTCTAATGTTATGTCATAAAATGATCAATCACTGACCTCTCCCCAAGATATTGTAAATTGATTCGCTGATTACTTCAGTAAATCATACATTCCATCCACCGAACACACTCAATATGATGATGAGGTGCATCACACTTCTATCAACATTTCAAAATTTGAACAATCTGATGTTCTATGGGCTCTTACGCAAATAAAGCCTAAGAAAACGACAGGTCCTGATGAGATACCAGCATTTGTCTTCAGAGAATGCGCGCAAGTTCTGGCATATATCCACTAACAATATTATTTAACATTTGCATCAAGATCTGTTCAATTCCCTCTTCCTGAAAATGCTCAAAGGTATGTCTAACTTCCGACCTATAACAATTATTTGCAACTTTTGTAAAGTCTTGGAGATTCTACTACAACGTAATTTGTATCCTTTGGTAAGCAATAAACTGACTCCATCTCAACATGGATTTATGAAGGGTCGATCAACAGTCACCAATCTCATCAATATTTCACAGTATGTTGTTGAAGCAATCGATAACCGCAGTCAAACTGATGTTATATATACAGATTTTTCAAAGACATTCGATAGACTTGACCACGGAATGTTATTGAAAAAATTAGTTCACTTTGGACTTTCTGACTCTCTTTTGGGCTTATTTTCTTCATATCTATATGATAGGAAACAATATGTCGTTGTCAATGGCTTCAAATCAATCGATTACTTTGCATCACCCGGTGTACCCCAAGGGTCTAACCTAGGCCCACTGTTATTTAATATATTTATAAATGATATTGTTGATGTCATTGATGTGAACTGTCTGCTATACGCTGACGATATGAAAATACACTGGAATATAAATGAATTAAGTGATTGTGAGCGATTTCTTGTAACCTGGACAGAATTCAATGCAATGTTATGTCTTTCACACTCAAATCAGAACCATTAATTTATAACTATGCTATCGATGGTAAAACATTGGATAGGCCGGAAACATTCGTCGAATTAGGAGTGACCTTCGATCCTCAGTTCTCGTTCGTACCACATTTTTACAACTTAGTATCTGCGGCGTTCAAAATGTATGGGGTTATAGTTCGTACAAGTCGGGAATTTTCTGATATGACTACATCCAAAACGCTATACTACTCGTTTGTCAGGTCTAAGCTTGAATATGCTTCACTAATATGGAACCCTCACTATCAGTTACATATTGTCATCAGTTCAACGGCGCTTCCTGAAGTTTTTGAGCTTTAAAATAGATGACTCCAATTCACCAAGAGGTATTGTGACCTTCTGGAGAGGCACAAGATAGATGAGTTTAAGTATCGATGAGAATGCAATTCAGTGATTTTTTTATACAAAATCATCAATAATCAAATAGATCGTCCTGATTTCGTAGAAAAACTTGATTTTCATGTTCACAGAACTGCATCTCGGGTAAACACCACTTTTTATCTCGCAGCAGCACGCACAAACATCCTTAAGTTCTCACCAGTACACCATATGTTATCGAACTACGACACGAAGTTCTCTCAGATCGATATATTCAACTGTTCTGTAAAAATTATAAAATCCGAATTTTTCAAATAATTTTATTTTATGTAAATTTATTCCTGCCTACATTCCTGCTCTGTAGATGGGATTTGTTCTGTAGAGTAGTGATTAATAAATAAATAAATAAATAAGAACCAAATATTAAAATAAATGTAGTCAAGATATTGTGATAGTAGATGATAAGGAAACTCAAAAATTAATTATTAATGATCTCCATTTACTACCAACAGGGGGACACACAGACACACAGACATAAATCGTACTTTGAATAATATTAAAAGACCTTATTTTTGGGTTAATGAGGAAAGACATTTTAAAATTCGTAGGTAAATTTCAACAATATCAATAATGTAAACATCGGTCATAAAACCTCAACCTTTAGTAATTACAAGTACAGCTCAATTTGCTTTTCAGAAAATATGGAATGCGGAAATAAATATATTTTGACATTACAGTGTGATTTGTCTAAGTATGTAGAATGCTAGCCTTTGCCAAGTAAAGAAATAAAATTGTCACTATCATGAAAAAGAACAAAAATTTCAGGAACTTGTATGAAATGGTTTAAGGACCATTTGAAAATTAATTTTAAAGATCACAGTTACTAGCATTACATTTAAAATCTGGTACCTTGTTCCAAAGCGTTCGTTGAAATAGTACATTAAGCAACGCATTTCATATGGCATTCTGTTATGGCACGAGTGCAAGTTAAAAAACGAATCGCGTAGCGATGAGTTTATTAAAGGACGAGTGTCATAACAGCCGTATGAAATAAGTTGCTTATAATACTTTTTATATTTTGCCATTTTATTAATTTTTTAATAAATTTATACTTCGCATATTATAGAAAAGATTGCTTTAAAAAAAATGAGTTGGTAGCACTGTAGTAGAATTTTTAAAATTTAACAGATTTATTAGATACAAATGACAAGACAAATGTCAATTCATGTCATTTGTTGACTCATATTACCAACCGTATAACACAAAAAGTTGAGTACTCTAATGAAACATTAGAGTTCTCAAATGCGTATCATAATGTAAAATATTATAGATGCAAATTATAAAAATTTTATTTTATGTTATGGAATACCTGAAGAAGTTTTGACGGACAAAGGTACGGAATTTTAAATGTAAAGCTAGTAAGTGTTATCTTTAAAATTAATTTTCAAATAGTCCTTAAACCATTTCATACAAGTTTCTGAAATTTTTGTTCTTTTTCATGATCTGAAACTAATTTTTTACAAAGGCGCTCTAACGAATACTTGTATATTACTGTGTAATAATCATTAAGGTTTTATAATTTTCTTATCGCTGTACAGGGTGGCCAAATAAAAATGCGAGGTACTGTATCTGGGAAACTGTCCATCGTAGAGGCTTGCGGAAAAAAAAGTTATGACTAAAACGGCCAAGAGAAAAACCTGGAAAATATTTTCAAGTTTCTAAAATGGCCGCTAGGGGGCGTAACTGCAATCTTGAATCTAAGAAAGTGATGTTTCTGTGAATTCCGCTATATTAACCTACCAAAAAATACCTGATCTTTAAAGTAGAGGATAATCTGAACCTTTTTTGTTTGACAATTTTTGCTGCCTCTCTAAAAATAAAGTGGTGGGGGGTATTCAAAAGTTTCGGTAAAAAACACCCTGTTATTCGAAACGGCTGAGCCGATTTTAACAAACTTGGGCTAGTTGAAAAGAGCTATTCTTGGGCTACAAATACTACAATATTTGAAGTTTTGTTAGTTTCAGATGTCGCCGCTAGAGGGCTTTTTTCGACATTTCGAGAGAAACGGTTAATTTTCTCAAACAAATTAAATGCATTGGTATGATTTCTTTTTCATGAAAAAGTAGCTAGACAAGCTCCCGAAAACCGCATCTCGATATCTTGTTCCTAACCTAAAATTTAGGCCAAAGAAAATTTTATACGGAAAGTTGTGGCTATAAAAAGGACCGATTTAAAAAAGAAAGGTTTTTAATGTCCCCGTAAATGCTCTAAATGCTGACCATCATGCTCTATGCATTGCTGAAGCCTCTCATGGGTAGACAAAACTGCAGCTTCAATTTCGGCTCTCGGTATGTTACGTAATGCATTACGAATCCGGTTTTTTATATCTCTCTGGTCGTAGGTTGAGTCTGAAAATCGAGACAAGTTAAGTCTGTTGATGACTTCCTCTTCCAATCCAACGCTGTTGTAATACTGCATTAATATGCTCTCACACAATAATGGAGAATTTTTATATCAAATTCTTTGGACCGATGAAGCCACCTTTAAAATCTGCACAATATGCATTATTGGTCTGCAGAAAATCCGCATTGGTTGCGTGTGAAGTTCAGCACCAAGGACGTTGGAGTTTAAATATGTGGTGTGGCATACTGGGAGGCAGAACTATTTTTTTAGCAATCCCTAAGCGGCAATATCTTTCTTGACTTTTTAGCCAATAAATTACCGTTGTTGTTGGAAGATGTTCCACTCGAAACAAGTCAAAACTTGTTTTTGCAGTTGAATGGTTGCCCAGCACATTATGATATTATTGTGCGAGAGAATATTAATGCAGTATTATAACAGTGGTCGATTGGAAGAGGAAGTCCTGTTTCCATGGCCTGCGCGATCACCAGACTTAACTTGTTTTGATTCAACCTACGACCAGAGAGATATGAAAAACCGGATTCGTAATGCATTACGTAACATACCGAGTGCCGAAATTGAAGCTGCAGTTTCGCCTACCCATGAGAGGCTTCAGCAGTGCATAAAGCGTGATGATCAGCATTTCGAGCTTTTATGGGGGCATTAAAAACTTACATAATAAAAATAATTAATTAGTTTAAAAAAATAAAAATTTTAAGGGATTTCCGTATAAAATTTCGTAATGCATTACGTAACATACCGAGTGCCGAAATTGAAGCTGCAGGTTTGTCTACCCATGAGAGGCTTCAGCAATGCATAGAGCGTGATAATCAGCATTTAGAGCATTTACGGGGGCACTAAAAACCTTTATTTTTTAAATCGGTCCTTTTTAGGGCCACAACTTACTTAATAATAAAAGGAATTAATTAGTTTAAAAAATAAAAATTTAAGGGATTTCCGTATAAAATTTTCTTTGGGCTAAATTTTAGGTTAGGAACAAGATATCGAGATGCGGTTTTCGGGAGCTTGTTTAGGCATCATTTAGCTATTTTTTAATGAAAAAGAAATCATACCAATGCATTTAATTTTGTTGAGAAAATTAACCATTTATGACGAGATGTCGAAAAAAGCCCTCTAGCGGCGACATCTGAAACTAACAAAACTTCAAATATTATAGCATTTGTAGCCCAAGAATAGCTTTTTTCAACTAGCCCAAGTTTGATAAAATCGGCTCAGCCGTTTCGAATATACAGGGTGCTTTTAACTGAAACCTTTGAATACCCCCACCACTTTATTTTTAGAGATGCAGCAAAAATTGGTAAACAAAAAAGGTTCAGATTATCCTCTACTTTAAAGATCAGGTATTTTTTTGGTAGGTTAATATAACGGAATTCACAGAAACATCACTTTCTTAGATTCAAGATCGCAGTTACGCCCCCTAGCGGCCATTTCATAAACTTGAAAATATTTTCCAGGTTTTTCTCTTTGCCGTTTTAGTGATAACTTTTTTTTCCGCAAGCCTCTACGATGGATAGTTTCCAAGATACCGTACCTCGCATTCTTATTTGGCCACCCTGTACAAAGACTGAGAGACCTGAGATCACTGTTACAATTTTTACTAGTCTCAGAAAACTCCTAAGTTTACAATATCTATACATTTTCAATGCGATGTTAAGACGAACCCAGATAACATATTTTTTTAAAACATCGACTACCCAAAAGAAAATTATAAATTTTTAAGTAGTAATAAAAAAGTCACAAAATGTAAAACTTGCATTCGCTCGTGAAATTTCTACTAAATAAAATGCAACATTGTATTTCATACTGTTCTCATATTAAGTATCCATTCAATTCACTTAAAAATTTTCCAACCTCCTAAATATACATCTCCCCAATTTTCCTCCTTTACGGCATCTGAAATTCAATCAATAAGAAAATAAATATCCCGGACATTAACAAACTTTCAAAGGAACCTAATCAATATTCCTGACTTGTTGATTTACTTGAAACTCAAAAGTTAATGGAGCCTGAAGTTTTAAGAGAGGATTAATTACATACCTGAATGTCTTTGAAAACTTCGGGGTGTAATTCTCTCAAATTGTTGCCGCTGAGTTTGAGAACCCTCAGTTTGCTGATTTCCAGGAACAACCTCGGAGTTAGCTCTTCGATCCTGTTCCTTTGGATCGACAGCAACTTAAGGCCGTGTAAGTATCTGAAAGTCCCGCTAGGAAGCGAAATAATTCTGTTGTCGTCGAGATACAACTCCTTTAAATGCGACAAGCCTCGGAAATTGTGGTCCAAGGGTTGCGTTATGTTATTCTGAGACAAGTTTAGGACGTCCAGTTTATTCAAGCCGTAGAAAAAATGCATGCCTAATTGGGGTATATTCGATTTTGTTATGTGGATCTCTTCCAAATTCTTGTAACTCTGGAAAACGGGGCTCATAGTCAGCGAGTTCATGTTATCGTCCGGTGCTGTGATTTTAATAACTTCCGTCTCTAGGCTGACATTATTAAGATTCAAGGGTCCCACCATGCCGCCTTCTTTACAGGTCACGACGTTTCTTCCTTTATGGTCCAAATAGCATGAACATCTCGTCGGGCATAGTGCCCACGTTTGGGAAGCGTAGTAGAGCAAAATGAGGAGCTTGGCGATCATTCTGGAACAAAAAGTGTAATCAATACAGTGTCGTAGTTTGAAATTTTTAAATAATTTAATACAAAAACAAGGCGAGCAGTGGAGATAATTAGCGTAAAATGGCAAACCTCCAAGCGTAAATACTTCATTTATATTTAAAACTTCAATTGCTAAAGGGATATTTTATAGGTTGAAAGTACATTTAGTTAATTTATTAATTTTAAAAAAGAGTTTTGTGTGGATACAATGTTTAGAAATTTAAGTTGGCTAGAAAAATAAACTAGTTTTTAAATACAACTAGGAATTCTTTAAATAATGGCGTATACAGTTTCTAACATTTAACCTAGAAGGACAAGCAGAAGTAAGAAAATTAAAAAAATGAATAAGATTATTTTTTTCATCTGTCAAAACAGTCAGATTTTGTGGTTTCGGCCAATAACAGCTCAGGATCCTAACCAATAATTGTGTTTTATACTGATAAAACCGCTTATTCGTAATTGTTTTTTGATTAAACTGTGGTTACCTTTTTTGAAATGTCAAATATAAATATTTAACAACTTTTATTTAGCATTATCAATTATTATTATACTAAAATGTATTGCAAATCTATATTAATATACAAATTTCAAAATGTATTTGTAAACTAACTTGTTTATTCGTTTATTCACACACACACAACATCAGTTTTTGAATACCAAAATACTTAAAAATTCATAAATCTCTTTAAAACTGACAAATGTCAAACTCTATATCCGAATTAAGCCAAACGCGATCACGTATGCCTTGGTGGTTCTATATTTAAAACTATAACAGCTCAATATTTTTTGATGTTTCAATTTAATTTGATAAAGAAAATTGTGTGTAAAGTGTCTTTTGCATAAATGACTATATTCTCTGTTTTTAATACAAAATGATTCCAAAAATAACCTTCGAAATACCACACGTCCTCTCAAATTTTATAGATTAAATTTTTGGTCTCCATACTCAAACGCCTTTATTTCAGGCAAAACCACTCAAACAAACTGATTTGAGATAAAATCAGTTTGTTTTCGTGTTTTTTCAAAATAAAACCGTTTTCGTGAAAACCAAAAATTTAATCGATAAAATTTGGAGGACTCGTGGTATTACGTTTGATAAATAATTCAAGTATACAAAGCATTAGTAATAGTATTAAAGTAGACAACGAAATAGTGATTTAACAATTTAATAATATATTAATCCGTTCATTTTTTACAGAAATACATTTTTGATGGACGAATGAAATAAATTAACTAATCGTTACCAGGTCTGTAAATACGAAACCGGATTTTGCTCATAGATGGCTCTAGTTGTCATTGGCTTAACTTTCGTGTGTTTACATTTGTCAAAGACAAAATTCTACGCGATGAAAAACTATGTTGTTGTATTGTTGTAAGTTAAAAATCTTTGACAAATGTAAACGCAAGTAACAAGCGCCATTGACGCGTTTGATAATAACTACATTGACAACTGCAGACCTGTTATTTCATGGTTTTCTTAAATTTTACTCGGGGACACCTGAAAATTGAAATATTCTACATGTAACTGCTGGGGCTGAAAACATGAAATTCTCTAAAAAGTAAATAAATTAGCAGGAATTTCACCGTTGTTTTCAATTGTCAGTATGGAACTACCCATCAATTATCAGTAAGTCGCCTCAGAGCACCTCGGCAAATAATAATAATAGCCTCCTCCGCACAATCTTTGCTTCTCGGGTTCACTCGTAAGGGGGTGAATTGAAAGGCGTATATAAAGCTGGAAACATACAATTTTATGAGTGATTTTTTATGAAGAGATTTTTAATAATTTGTCAAAAAATATGATAGAGTAACTCATAAACTACGTGATGCTAAATGGCCGAATATGTCTTCTAGAAGAAAATTACATATGGCAACCTTATTTCATAAAATTATTATGTTCAAGTCTCCACCATACCTGTATGTTTCAAAGGTCTTTTTCTTATAATATTTGCAAGCTATATAATGGTATTACCCAGTCTATTAAACAATTTGGAATCAACCTTTTTTCAAAAGAATATAAAAGAATCTTATATACCTAGTACTTCAACATAACATAACGTTACATAATATTGTATTTTTTCTCTTTAATGCTACTAAAACTACTTGATATAGTGCCTTGTGCTTTTGATAAATTCTTGTTTATCTTAAATCTTGTTTATCTTGTTTATTTTTGTTTTATTTGCTATAGGTCCGACACTTTGGTTCAGTTTTTACTGTTTGTCGGCTCTATTTTGCAGTTATTGTGGGTACGATATATAAAGGGTGATTCATAACTATTGGGACATACGCTAAGGGCAGGTTATTGGGACCAAAATATGACGATAGAACCAAATATACCTTAATAAAATATTGCTGTGGAATAAGATACAGGGCGTTAAAATTGAAAATTTTTCTAATCAAAATCGGTACAGAGGCATAACTTTGTACAAAAAATATTATTTTATGTATTATTTCACATTTTGTTACAGGGGGAGCCACGTGAATGATTCCTGATGATGAAATTAACTGGTAGCTTTTTTTGACAAAACTTTTTAGTGATTTTGATCAAAAACTATGACGTAAACATAATTTCTAGATGAAATTGGTACTCTTGTTTAAACACCCGTTTTCGAGAAAAACGCAATTGAACAGTTCTGAGAACGGGATTTCAAATAACAGACAATAAAAAAACTTGTAACATAAGGCTTCTATTTCAACGCTATATAAAGCAGAATTAAAAATAATTTAACACAAAAAGAGCAAACTTAAATTAAATGTTCTATGTGGCCTCCTCCGACTTCTATGCCTTTTCTAATTCTTGTAAAAAAGGATGTCAAATAAAACATTAGTCTGTCCCCATATAAAACTATAGTTCTTCCATTTTCAATTGCAGAAGTATAAAAACAAAATTCCCCGATGTGTCGGTAAGTTGCTTTGATCGGCTTTGGCGGCTTGTAGATGTGCCGACAAGCCGCCAATACCGACAAAGGAACTTGTTTTTATATTACTGCAATTGAAAATGGAAGAACTATACCTGTTCAATTGCGTTTTTCTCGAAACGGGTGAAATTATCCTGTTTAAATAAGAGTACCAATATTATGTAGAAATGATGATTTACGTCATATTTTCTAATCAAAATCACTCAAAAGTTTCGTCAAAAAAGCTACCAGTTAATTTCATCATCAGGAATTATTCACGTGGCGCCCCCCTGTAACAAAATGTAAAATAATATTCCTCGTACAAATTTATGTCTCTGTGTCGATTTTGATAGCAATTGACAAATATACAGTGACATTATCAGAAAAAAAATTCAACTTTAACGCCCTGTATCTTATTTTACAGCAATATTTCATTAAGGTATATTTGGTCCTATCGCTATATTTTGGTCACAATAACCTGCCTTTAGCCTATGTCTCAATAGCTATGAATCACCCATTTTTTTCCTATATGTATGTATGTGTATGTTTTTTTTATTTTTTGTTTTTATTATATGTAGCTGCAAATGAAGATTATTATTATTATTATTAAATATGTTTGCTAACGAAAAAAGAAATCAAGCTCAGGAAAAAGTTATTTTTTCTTGTTTGGATTCTTCACTAACACTTTATAATCCTCATATACCATTTTGGTTGCCAATCTTTCCAAATTTACAAACAAATTCTAAAATCGTCTAATTTTTCTCTGAACTAGAGTTTGTTTTTCCAAGCACTTTTCCTGTTATTTTTTTTAATTATACACCAACTAATTCCGTAACAGGTAATGTAAAAAATTCATGTTCTATTTCTTTTTGGAAAAATGTATCGCTTAAAAAAATTCGCTACGCCACTGAATAAATTGGCACACAAAAAGGCGATGGAGGAATAATCAGGAACAACAATAAATCTGTTCCTGTTGCTGATTTATTACTTTAATATATAGTATATCCCGAATAAGCAGTACATTGATGATTTGTACGACTTGCAATACAGTCTATTTATTTTCAAGTAAAATGTTACTGCTGGTCTTTTGTTTCCAATGCGAATTTGGGATACAATTAATTTCAAGGAGAATTTTTATTTATTAAAACCAACTAACAATATTATATGATACGGAGGAAGTGGAATTAATTCTGCAATTTACCAAAAAGGATACAATTGCTGGAGATACTTGAAAATGAATAGCAACACAATATAGGAAGCGGCCGCAAAGTTATCACTCTGAATTGTTTGTCAGTATTCAGGTATTTTTTGGAATATTATTGGCAGAAACTTTTCTAAGCCGGAATCAGGCCGTATGATAAGAAGTATTTTATAATGAGAATTTAGATTTAGAATACAAAACACAATTTAAAAACTATAAACAAAAATTAAAAATTGATAAAGTATCAAAATTCAACTGACAATAAGAAAAATCCTATGTTTGGAAACTAGTTAAAGAAAAAAGCGGCATGCATGGTAAAGTCAAATCAACAAATTAAACTAAAAATCAATGAACAGATAATTGAAAATAATGTTGAGGTAGCAAATAGTTTTGTTAATCACTATACTAATTCAATGAGAATATTAAATGAAAAGCATTTTGGAAGCGCTAGAACAGATTATACAAAATGTCATCTGAATAACATTAATTCGTTTTTCTTCAATGAATTTAAAAAAAAATTTGAAACAAGGCATGGTAAGTTATTAAGAATTCCAAATCATAGAACAACGTTATATGAAAAATGTCCGTCTTATTCTGGAATACAATTATATAATAAGTTGCCCCAATTCATAAAAAATGAACCAAATTTTAACTCTTTTAAGAAAAAACTTTTGATTTATTATATTCTTTGTAAAACACAGACTTTTCCAATACCGTATAATAATGGGCTTACTGGAATAAAGAAATTTTTTTTACACGTTTATATGAAATATTCTACTATATACTTGATGCTCCAAAAAAAATCATATGCTTTGACATTCATCTTTGACAGCTGCTCTTCTTTTTTTTAACGCTTAGTAATTGGTTCTATGGTTAGAAAATATTATTTTAGATAACTAAACTACGCGGAATCAAACAATAGTCGCAATAAAGTTTAACATGAATTTTCAGAACATATACTGAGCGTCCAATGAAAGGAAAACGTTCGAAGACAGAACATTGCACTGTGTATCACCTCTTTGTCACATCGAACGCTCAATCTCTGTCTTTATTATGGATCAACGGTTACACGTTTACTATAACAATATTTGAATTTTGTGTTGTTTTGATATTTTTAATATTTCAATTTTTCCTAAAGCCGAACCTGGATTTTCATACCTCTCAATAATTTATACACATACTTTATGAGAAGTTCCCTTTACCTACGAAACACCCTGTATATAAATAAATAGATTTAGTATACGTCAGCAAATATATAGTTCCTGCATGACGCATGACGATACCGCTGCTATTTAAAAAAATGCACTTGATCAAGTTCCTGCAAAATGACCGAAGAACCACTATTTGTTATTAAAGTAGACTTTTTTATAAAACACCTCCAATAACATGATATGACATACAGGAAAGAGTATATTTTGAATCGTCACTGTACAAATGCTTGTAAATATAAGTAGTTTCTTCAAATACCCCCTTCAGGCAAGCCGAATGAGACAAAACTTCGTTAAATTATGCATCACCACTTTAAGCTACCATATGTACATAAGCTGATCTGTTCGAAAATTAAATGTGTCCATAAATTCATGTAAATTTAGCTTAAGTTTCTATCTTATACCCTTTCACAGCTGTTCTAGTAATTAGATGGTATCAAAGCATATAAAATACCCTATCTTGTTTTCATTATGAGCTAATTGTAAATTAAATGGCTCATTTTCTTTAATGAATCAAACATTACGCTGTGTTTCATTCCCTTCAAGATTTACCTTAATGACTTGCTTAATCTTGACAGACTTGCTAGTACGTATTCAAAGTTTTAATACCACTGGTAACTCGCAGTATCTTAACAAAGGAAGTTGCGATGCAATTTTCTTATGTAAGAAAAAGTTTTTTCTGTTAAAATATATCTGAAGAATGTTTATGCAGTCCTTTTGGACCTATGAGATTGACTAACATTTTCTCCTTCTTTTGAGTAAAGGTAAGTAGAGATAAAATTGATTATAATTTCAATCCTCGAAGAGGGTGGCTAACTTTCTGGTCTATTAATGTTCCGTGAGAGTGAATTTTAAACGGCTTTTGAAACCAATTCATTTTAAGCCTCGTATACACTTGCGAAACGAACGCTTTTGCCACTATGGTCACCAGTGTTAATTGCACACATTACACCAGCACCGTCCCTGATTATAGAGTACTCATTTGATGGAGTGTGGGTTATTTCGTGGCGTGGCTCCAATTTGTATATTAAGGACTTCGTAGCGGTTTAACCTGATAGGATTGTATGCACTATATACTATAGAAAAGGATAATAGCTGATCTAAAAGTCCTAATAACACAACCAACTTTAATGATAAAGAAAGAATTTCCGGCCTGCGAGAGAGCAGTGGAATATCACACATGCGTTAGACTATGCAAAGGATGGACATAACTAGCAGTAAATTTGATCGCTTTAACTGTGAACCCTTAAAAAAAGAAAACTATCAGAGAATGTCAAGAAAACAATTATACGACTTTGAAAACTCACCTAATATAGTGTTACATCATACCAACACTCAAATATGAGCACGATATGAAAATATATTATTATAAATGTTAGTTTTATAATAAAAATAGGGAATGAATCTAATATCACAAATTTTAGACACATACACAGCCAAAAAGTATGTTTACATATTGCAAAAAAACATAACTTTTATTCTTTCTTTAAAAATAAATTCTTACCAGATGTCCTCAAGAAGGACAGCTTCGAAAGACGGAAAATGCTTTTCAAATGGAAACGCCTATTTCACAACTCTCTGCTTCATACATTTGACAGTTTATAAGGTCATATCTCAGTACCAAGTGTTACGTTAAAGTATTTCGTAGGGATTCTTATAGTGTAAGTACATAAGCAGAATCCTTGTACACAAAAGGGAAGGACGTAATACCGAGCTGCTGTATTTCCATATCTTTTATATACTGACAAGCTAATAACAGCGTTTACCTTAGTCGCTTACTACATGCACTACATGATTGATGTTATCAGATTAAATTGGCTGCACAAGGGTATAGAGCAAAAGCGTTGGAATAGTTTAAATTTAAGCATGTCAGAGGGGCTGTTTTAAGAATAATTTTCTTAATTTTGGCAAATTTAACTGAAATCGTAGCATCCTACGGTTTCAGCAACTATACAACTGACAGGGGATATGATAAAATCCCTTACTTTAAAAGTCACAGCTCCACACCGTTGCCCAACCTTCAAATTACTAGGGGAAAGTTTTTTTACATTTATATTTATAATTCGATGATATACAATCACTCGTCTACACTTACTGACTTCATACGTATTGTAAATAACCTCTCAAATGGCAATTGTACTCAGTTTTCTCTAATTAGTAACTGTCTTGATGTTTCTAAACAATATCAGCATAGACTATTGTTATCACGTTCGTCTTAAAATATTGTATTAAAGAAACAACAGACTCCTTGCAGCGGTTTCTATTTAATTAACCTATTTATAATATGTATGTTTTTATATAAATCAAAATAGTACGAAACTCAAAAGGCTGACGACGTTGTACCTACTTACATTGACAATTTATTCAAATATTACCAATTGCTATGATAAAATTAGCTGTCAACATACAAGGAAGTAGCTTTCAAAAAATAATTGTTTTTTTTTGGGTACCCAGAGCAGTTAAAGAAAATATAAAGCAGATGACATTGTGATATTAGCTGTCCATGAACTCCCAGTCCCACAAACCTGCAAGACCATCTCTTCCACATAGAACAATGGACCAAAAGATGGAAGATAAAGATTAATGAAAGCAAATATAACATTCAAATTATAGAAAGAAAAATGCCCTTCAGAGCACATTAACAATACAGAAATTCCATTAAGTATTTGCGAATCCACCTAGATACCAAATTCAACTGTTGAGAACACATAATATAAAAACGAAAACAAATAGGCCACAAAATGAGAGAAATGTACTGGCTACTTGGCAGAAACTACTATTGTACTAGGCAGTAATCATTCCGATCTGGACCTACGGTATCGAGTTATGGGGCTGCGCGAATCACAAATCCTAAGAACAATAGCAGACGCCCCGTGGTATGTAATAAACCAGATGCTACATCAGGACTTCCATACTGCAACAGTCCAAGAGATAATACGGAAGAAAAGTCAGAAACATCTTGAGAGACTAGAAGCACACACCAATAATCTATTACAACCACTGGTACCGGAAAGAAACAATAGAAGACTGAAAAGAAGATTGCCAACAGACGTCAAATAAGGTGAAGAAGAGGCCTTCTCAATGGAGAAGTCTCTACAAGATATTGGTGGGACTCCCTCCAGCAAAATAGCTTTTTGAACTTAAAATTCTGTTGGCTGTTCAAATAATCAATATATAAAAAAAGAAAAATTATGAATCGGAACCTGATGGTTGAAGGAATAAATGCGGAGATACAGGGTAGATCTCGTACCAGCCAAAGTTGCTTTGTCAGAACTTGTCGGCACATCAAAGTAGCTTATCGACACATCAAAGCAAGTTGTGGATACATCAAAGCAATTTGTCGGTACATCTAGGAATTTTGTTTATATATTTCTGCAATTCAAAACGGAAAAACTATATCGACTCTAATGATATGGTACTCATCCATATAGTGATGGAGAGTATAGCGATAAGGACAACCTACAAAATGACCAGAGAAGGATCCACCAAACGCAAGTTTCGACTTCTTCCTGGGAATAACCAAACCTGGGACATGCCCCAAGATGACATAAAAAAGATGATATACAATTAGATACAATTAGATAAGCTTTATGAAAGAATTTAACACAAAGCTAAGTAACAAAAGCGAATGGGACAAATACACCACCCCAAAACTTAAGAGGAGTGCCATTAAATTGTACACAGATGATTCCAGAACAACAGAAGGAACAAGAATAGCAGTATATGGGCCTGGAACCAAGTATTCTGAAGGTCTAGGCAAATCTACGGGCTTTTTCCAAGCTGAAATCTACGCCGTCGGAAAATGCGTACAATTCAACATAGAAAGAAATTTTCGTAGACAATAGATCATCATCATGTCAGACAGCCAAGCAGCCATTAATGCTTCGAACTTCCACGTAATCAACTCCAAGATGGTGTGGGAGTGCCTAGAGAATCTAAACGAACTAGACAAGAACAACACTGTTAACCTCTTATGGGTTCCGGGACACACTGGAGTAGAGGGTAATGAAATAGCAGACGTACTCGCAAAAAAAAGGGACTGAAACACCATTTCTGGGACCTGAACCCATCTGCGGAATAAGCACCAGTACAATACTTGATGAACTTCGAAAAGAGCTAAATAACAAAAGATCTCAATACTGGATAGGACTACAAGGAATGAGGCATGCCAAGACATTACTGGGAAACTATAACCAGAAGAGATCAAACGACTGCATCAGCAAATGTAGAAACAAGCTCAGAATACTAACGGGTATCCTAACAGGGCACTGTCGCTTGAGAGGGCACCTAAGGAAACTTGGATTAGTAGAGGAAGAAGAATGCAGATTTTGCGAGGAAGAATATCAAATAGAAGAGGGAGATCTACTTAACATGAAGCATACCGATATCCTGAACTTTTTGAAAGCTGGAGGAACGAATGGGCAGCAGAATGGGGCACAATAGATCTTATACCAGGAACCAGGAATGAAAATAATAACAGAGGTAGAGAGGAAGAAGGGAAAGTGGTCCAGATATTGTAACGAAGAAAAAACGACTTCTGGCATATAAAAAAGGATAAGATGTTTCACGTAAAACATACTATTTTTTACTAATTACTAATTTATAATTTGTTCGAATACAGTATTTTTAATATTGTTAACCGGTGATAACAAAGACATTCGCTTTCAACATAAAATAAAAGCTTTTATTCATGCGTTGTGTACCGACCGTAACATTTTATTATAAAATGCGGAAGTAAGTAGTTTAGATCCAAAATTCAATTTTGATACTAAATTTTCCATTCGGTACGTTGTACCACACAAAGGTTCAGGTCGAAATTTATTAATATTTTTTTTAGTATGCCAAGAATTTAATAGAGGGTAATAAAACTTCAAAGCTTTGGATGACATGCTGCGCTCTTTGCCTAAATATTTGGCATGATAATATTATTCAATAGCTCACAAAAGGCAATATTTATGTTTCGAGTTCACCATTTACCATGGCAATTAAAAATAAATTTTAAATTTCACCGCTGGGATTAATCACTTATTGAAAGTTTTGTTTATCGAGAAATTGTCGGTGTGTTAATTCGAATTTTATTTGTTAAAATATAGAGAGAATTAATAAAAAATATGTAAACGAGTTAGAAATTTAATTTATTCGATTTTACTTCCTAAGACCGGTTTCTGCCTTTCTACTTCGTCAGTAAATTAGGACAAAACATAAAATCAACATTGCGAGTTGTATTTCTTCTGTATTATTAGTACATGAACATTTCACTACTGTAATAGAATGAATGGTATATTACGAAAAAAGGGCTGATTCAACAATTAAAAGAAAATTTAAAGGTTAACGTGTCTCAAACGCGATTACCTGTTGTATAATCCGTCTCTGGAGTAGTGGATAGTAACAGCGGTAAACGCCCAATGCATTTCTCGGGCACAGCAAAGCGGCAGGTACGATTCATGTATATACATGCGGACGACCAGGAAAATTGTGTTCTATTCAACCAAGGTCGCTTCAATGGTCCTTCATACCAGAAGTGCATGAGTCAAAAAATAAGCGATTTGAGACTAGTTGCGAAATATTTAAAACAAGAAACACAAAATCACTCATTCTGGAACAACTATTATTTTTACCGAACAAATTGTTGTGTGTGTGTTGATTCTTTGTGTTTATGAATTTTAAAATTCTGACTTCAGAATTTGATAGAGCATCAAAAAGTAAGCTTAGGGTTTGATGTGCCCCTCCTTACTTTTCGAGAACACCTTCAAAATGGGGTCCAAAATATGAAAATTTTGAAGTTTAAAGTGACATTGAATTTAAAGTAGACACATAGTGAATGACGATTTTGGTAAAAGTGAGTAGACTGTAGCTGTGTTGATTAGAATAAGAACTGACAATCTAAAATTGTATTAATACTTTCACTACAATTTGTTCGGTCTATGGCAACGCTAGAAGAGCATTCTTAATGCTTTCATAGTGAGTAATATACTTTCACGACGTCCGTTATCGCGACTGCAAAAAGCGCTCGTGAGCATCGGGCCTTACAGGTGCGAGACTGGTTTTTCAACTTAGGCTTACACCAAAAATAAATTCAGAAATAGACTACATGCAACTCCAGATTTTCGCGTTCAATTGTCAGACATTAAGTCTAATTTTAGTGCTATTATAAAAAAATTTCATTCTTCACATTAAATATGTAGTTACTGTGCAAATTATTTTTTATTTATAATGTATTCCTTCTTTTCATGTCAAACATGTAAATATTCAAACTACAAGGTACAATCATCAAAAAAGTATGATCAATTAGGGCTCCATAGTCAAAAAAAAAATTGGAAACCGCTGACCTAGACAAGATTGCCTGTTTATTCTCTGCTCGCTCTGAGAATTTTCAAGATAATGTACATAATAGTCATAGTGGGTAAACGAATTCTTAATTACAGGTTAGATTATGGAAGATTCATTACTTCCGTAGACACAGGGGGGCAGATACTACCGGGTGGTATTTTGTTTTTGTGGGAAATTCAAAACATATTTTTTTGATTCTGTTTTATTTCTATAAGGGTTGGGATAGCGTTGGAAAAAAAGGATCTTTGCGTTAATGTTTTTACGAAGTGTTGATTTTCAACATCTAAGATTGTATGTACTTATCTTGGTTTATCTACACTCTCTTTAAACATTGGTGAGTATAGAGTAGTTTAATATTGAGTATTTTTGTTTTCTGGTATATTTTATCAGTGCAGAAACGTTTATTTTTTTTATGATAAATTTGAGCAGTGCATTTTGTGTAAGCCAAAATAAAGTCGGCTAATGAGTTATAGTGCATTATGAGGTGTTTTTTTTGACATGATATCCCTTAAAGTATAGAAGATGTGTATTACTATACTTAAAAAATCAAACTAGGATATAAAAAAAAAGAAAATATTAATGCGATGAATTTTTGTATTTGATATTGTCAAAATGAAGTTATTTTTTACTTTTGTTTGTAGTCATTGATGAGAAAATTAATTAATAATAATTTATTTAATTAATATAAGTAATTACTTGACATTTTGGTTCGGTAGCTCGGTGAATTTTTGCTTCTTTTTGTTCCAAAACTGGTCTAAATTTTTAAAAAATATCTAGTTTTAACATTGCATTCATGTTTGTGGAAATCTCAGCAAGTTAAAAAGTATCCGTCGGTCACTGTTTTAAATTTCTATGGGGAAATAGACATATACCTTCTATTTCAAATTATGCAAACTTATTTGCATTTCGGTATATTTATATTTGGATAAATATTGTATGTTTGTTTGTTGGAAATAACAATAAAGTTAATACGTCTACCGGGTTTGGACCGTACCATTTCGAGAATAGATCTCGACGTTTTACCTGCCATCGAAGGAGGCTTCTTCAGGAGAAATGAGAACAAGCAAGGTAACTGAAAAGGAAATGATACACACTGTATATATAAATTATATCTCACCGCTGCTTATTTAAAGTTTGGCTTGACGCTATCCCGTTATTTAACCGCCTAGCTCGAATATAATCAAAATGTACATAAACACAACACATTTCGCTACTGGGTGATAGATTGCACTAGTTACTTGGTTATATTATGTGTTTATAGATATATGTAAGTGTTGAGGGCTCTGGATTAAGCCCTGTGTTCGAATTTCGTGGACTGTATTTTGTAGGTTTACTTCCTCAACTCCATCCAATAAAACCAATGGACACTTTTATTTAACCATTTATTAAAGCTCGTCAAATAAATAAATGAACAACAAAAAAAACAACAAAGTAACAAAAATTACATTAAATTAGTAATTGTGAACAAGAACAAAGTATTAAAGTTGATTTAACGAAATGACCACATCATTCAGAAAATATTAGTTTGCGTGTGTACTGTATGAGTGATAGATAGACACTGAGAGGTCCTAGCCTGATAGCAGCTAAAAACGCACTCTGTTTAGATTTAAATATAAAATGAAAAATACATTGTTTTAGACAATGGAGCGGCTAGTCTGGTACGCGACTGAAAACACACTGATTTTAGATTTTACGAATTTTACCGGTTTCAGATATATCCCTTCCTTTGGCCGGCAATTTGTTCTAGAAAGATTCGAAAGATTCTTTTTAACTTATACCGCGTAAACAAGTCTAGATTCGACGGTTAAATTTACGACCCATTAATTAACATCGAGCAAAAAATAACTTTGATGAGCCGCGCTTCCGGGTCGTCCGATGCCGCAATTATGAAATGGAGAAAAAAATTGTTTTTGCCGGCCCCGCCTTTGTGACACCGCTTCGTCAACATATTTGGTGCAGCGTTGTCGGTTTTATGGTTTTACGAATAACGAATATGAGTTTAGATGTTTAATTATCTGAAAATTAAACATTCTCCCCCCGCGAAAAGAGGCGGAGTATGGTTCTTGAAAGTTTTCTAAAAAAAATTTTTTTATTAAGTTGGGTCATCACCCTGTAGTTTCGGAATGAGTTTAATTGAAATAAGTTTGAAAATGTAAAAAGTTTTAAAATGTTTGGATATTTGGATCCTGGCCGCTTGTGGGCGCATAGTTTAATAAAAAATGTAAAAAGTTTTAAAATATTTGGATATTTGGATCCTGGCCGCTTGTGGGCGCATAGTTTACAAAAATTGGATATTTGAATCCTGGCCACTTGTGGGCGCATAGTTTAATAAAAAATGTAAAAAGTTTTAAAATATTTGGATATTTGGATCCTGGCCGCTTGTGGGCGCATAAGTTTAAAATATGATTTGTGCAAACGATTTGTGATTAGGCATCACCGAGCCATGTTCCTTATTTGGAATTAAAAAACAAAACATGCCAAAATCTTAGCAACATTTGCAAAAATTGCAACTATAGGCGTTGGCTTTCCCAGATCTGCTAGCAGGAATATCCCAGATCAATTCCTTAGCCCTCTCTCTATAACGACTACCTCAGCCTACAATAGCAGTACATGAATATTTGAGCGAAAATGGGCAAAAAGATCCCAAGGGTATACGATTACCCTGTATGAAAATAGAATTGTTTAAAATATTTGGAATGGATATAAAATCCTAAGGGTATTTGCTCACCCTGTATGAATGAAAAAAGTTTAAATGTTTCTGAATGATGAATATAAAATCCTGAGGGTATTTGCTCACCCTGTATGAATGAAAAAGTTTAAAGTTTTTTGGGAATATTTTCCGCTTGAGGGAATCACCCTGTATAAAAAGAATTGTCAGAGTATCTGGAGACGAAGTGTCCCTAGGGTATAATCTTTGGATGAGATCACCCTGTATGAATGAAAAAAGTTTAAAAGTTTTCTGAATGATGGATATAAAATCCTAAGGGTATTTGCTCACCCTGTATGAATGGAAAAAGTTTAAAAGTTTTCTGAATGATGGATATAAAATCCTGAGGGTATTTGCTCACCCTGTATGAATGAAAAAAGTTAAAAGTTTTTTGGGAATATTTTCCGCTAGATGGAATCACCCTGTAGAAATAGAGAATTTGTCATAGAATATGGGCACGAAATGTCCCTAGGGTATAATCACCCTGTATGAATAAACAAGTAAATGTGTAACAAGAGACTTAATGAAGATCATTGTTATGAGTTGAAATGAAAATGTGAACGAAAAATACAAAAAATTGCGACTATAGGCGTTGGCTTTCCCAGATCTGCTAGCAGGAATATCCCAGATCAATTCCTTAGCCCTCTCTCTATAACGACTGCCTCAGCCTACAATATCAAAATGGGCAAAAGAAATCCCAAGGGTATACGATCACCCTGTATGAAAGTAGAAAAAATGAAAAAGTTTAAAATATTTGGGAATATTTTCCGCTTGTGGGAATCACCCTGTATGAAAAGAATTGTCAGAGAATGTGGGCACGAAATGTCCCTAGGGTATAATCTTTGGATGAGATCACCCTGTGTGAAAATGTTTAAATGATAGATATAAATCCTAAGGGTATATGCTCACCCTGTATGAAAATGAGAAAAAAAATGAAAAATAGAAATTGCATCACTGCTTGTTTAAGGTATTTGCTATAAAATGAAGTGCCTTCTGAAAATTAAAATGAATGCGTTTGAGCGTTTTAATTTGTTTTTAAGATTTATTTATGTAGTTTATTCGATTGATTTTTGTTTGGTTTTTAAAATGATGGGTTATTGATCCCTTGTATGTAAAAAAGTAGAAAGATTTGATTTAACGAATAGTTTTTTGTTGTGGAATGTTTTTTCCAGTACAACAATTGAAATGAATGTACGAACACCTTTTTTGGCCACATCAGAGGATTTCTGGTACAAAGTAAAGTAGAAATGTCAAAGAATGTTTATGATAAAAATAATTGTTTGAGGGTAGTTTTCCCTGAAAGTTGAATACATGAAAAAGTACGATAAATGGATAAGTAATCCTGAAAATAGAGCCTTATTAGAAGGACATTTTTAAAGTTTTTATTTGTTGAAGAGGGTAGTTTCCCTGAAAGTTGACAAGAGTTTTGAATTTTAGAACGATACATAACTGGGCATTTTAGTATCCCGTCTACAACCCCTTGGACCTAGTTTGGCACCAAAGGGAGGTGTCTCACCATAGAGATCACCTGGCATTGTTGATTGACAGAGTCTGGGCATCCAATATCCCTGGGGGTAGTTTCCCCATACAACCCCTTAGATCTGAAAGATACCAAAGGGAGATGTCTCACCATAGAGATCATCTTATTTTTGTCATAGAGTCTGGGCATCCAATATCCCTGGGGGTAGTTTCCCCCATACAACCCCTTGGACCTAGTAAGGTGCCAAAGGGAGATGTCTAACCATATAGAACATCTTGTGCGAAAATGAAAAGTAGAATTGCTAGAAATTTAAATGTTTGTTGTTAGAGAAAAATCAAAATATATTTGCAAGAGAAGGTATAATCTTTTAGTAGATCACCCTGTAGAAAAAAGTATAAAATTGTCAACGAAAATTGAAATATGTTTGCTAGAAGAGGGTATAATCTTTTAGTAGATCACCCTATAGAAAAATAATGCGAACGAATGCGAATAAAAATAGTACAGGAGCCTTGCTATAAAATGAAGGACTTCCCTTTAGATTGAAAATGCGAAAATAAACGAAATACAAGAAGTCTTTAAATAAAGAACTTCTTCTTGAGTGCAAAACGAAAAAATAGAAAAGTATGTGCAATGAACGATAGATTGAAAATTGTTTGGCTATGGAGAGCCTGTTGCTAAGGGATAATTTTCCCTATGAACGAGAATAAAAATATAAGGGTATGCAGCCCCTTTGTACCTCTGATGCGGCGCTAGTTTCTAGAATAAAAGGGAGGTGTCTTATTTTTGAAGAACACCTTGTATAAAAAATGGAAAAATAGTAAAATGTTTTTATAGTATTGAGTTGTAAGTTAAAAAATGATTTTTATTTATTAAGTGAGATATTAGATCTCGAAACAACGATCAGCTGTTGTTTTGTATTTGCGACGAAAATGAATTTTAAGAATAAAGTTTGATTGTAAAAATAGCGAATGTTTATGATTTGAGTTTTAAATATTGTTTAGCGATTTATTTGTAGAATCGTAGAACCATATCTACGGGTTTTTTACGAATTTGTTTAACGAAATGATTTGAAAAATGCGAGAATTATTTTTTGCCGTCGGCAAATGGAAAAAAGTAAGTTAAGAATAAATGCGATTTGATTATTAGTGCGATTTTCTTGTACGAAAATTTGTTTTAATTACGAACGATACGAGTTTTTTTTAAATTGTGTTTGTATAGTGAACGAGTTGAATTGTTGATTCTTAACTTGGAAAGGTGGCGTTTTAAAAGCCTAGTTATTTTTTAATAAACTTTCGTGCTGTTTACACGAAATGTAAAAATTCGAATGCATATTTTCTGAATGATTGTGACGAGATTTGGTAGCGAGAACAATTTTTCAATTTTTGACAGAGAAATGTTTGTATATATGAAAATTGAGTTCATTTTTGAATTGTAGATTTTGATTGTGTGAAAATTTGTTCTTTCTGTTAGAACACAAAATATGTACGATAAAAATACGTAAATACAAGTAAATGCAATGTATTATAGGTTAAAAATATGCGACAATTATATAAATACAGAAAAAAATGTATAAAATGCGACAAATGTTTTATATGTTAAGAAAGAATGAAAAATACATGTATCTCGACTTTATAGCTAAAAATATGCAGAACACACAAGTACGAAATGTTTTCTTTTTTATAAATGTTTGATAGTTTACAGTAAGTAAGTAAATAAATATCTACGGCCGGCTAGTTAGCGCATGCACCGAGAATTTGGTAAGTTTAAAATACAATGAAAGTTTTTTATACGTAAATGTAACGAAAAAATGTGTGCATTAATTTACCACAAGCCTACGATTGTTATCGGACCGCTTTTAAGTGGTTACAACGAATTTAAATGAGTTTTACAAAAATACCTTTACCACAAGCCTACGATTGTTATCGGACCGCTTTTAAGTGGTTACAACGAGTTTAAATGAGTTTTACAAAAAATACCTTTACCACAAGCCTACGATTGTTATCGGACCGCTTTTAAGTGGTTACAACGAGTTTAAATGAGTTTTACAAAAAATACCTTTACCACAAGCCTACGATTGTTATCGGACCGCTTTTAAGTGGTTACAACGAGTTTAAATGAGTTTTACAAAAAATACCTTACAATTTCTTGCTGTGAAGAGTTGCTTGAAGGTTTGAAGTTGCTTGAAGTTTGTAAGCCACCATAGGCCTACTGATGAAGTTGAAGAGTTGAACTGGATCGCTCAGGATCATTGAAGAGTCTCTGGAGTCGCTCAGGATCATTGAAGAATCTCTGGAGTCGCTCAGGATCATTGAAGAATCTCTGGTTTAAATCCGGATCGTTTGGACCATGATGAGGTCCTGGAGAAGTAACGAAGTTTTGCTAATTGAATCCGGTTCGATGGGACCATGTTGAGGGCTCTGGATTAAGCCCTGTGTTCGAATTTCGTGGACTGTATTTTGTAGGTTTACTTCCTCAACTCCATCCAATAAAACCAATGGACACTTTTATTTAACCATTTATTAAAGCTCGTCAAATAAATAAATGAACAACAAAAAAAACAACAAAGTAACAAAAATTACATTAAATTAGTAATTGTGAACAAGAACAAAGTATTAAAGTTGATTTAACGAAATGACCACATCATTCAGAAAATATTAGTTTGCGTGTGTACTGTATGAGTGATAGATAGACACTGAGAGGTCCTAGCCTGATAGCAGCTAAAAACGCACTCTGTTTAGATTTAAATATAAAATGAAAAATACATTGTTTTAGACAATGGAGCGGCTAGTCTGGTACGCGACTGAAAACACACTGATTTTAGATTTTACGAATTTTACCGGTTTCAGATATATCCCTTCCTTTGGCCGGCAATTTGTTCTAGAAAGATTCGAAAGATTCTTTTTAACTTATACCGCGTAAACAAGTCTAGATTCGACGGTTAAATTTACGACCCATTAATTAACATCGAGCAAAAAATAACTTTGATGAGCCGCGCTTCCGGGTCGTCCGATGCCGCAATTATGAAATGGAGAAAAAAATTGTTTTTGCCGGCCCCGCCTTTGTGACACCGCTTCGTCAACATATTTGGTGCAGCGTTGTCGGTTTTATGGTTTTACGAAAAACGAATATGAGTTTAGATGTTTAATTATCTGAAAATTAAACAGTAACGAAATTGAGTACGAAATATTCAAACCGGCACAGAATAACCAGGATTTACCTTCTTTTATGTATTCAATTTTTTTAAGTATAAACTACCCAAATAACAAATATGAGGTTAAAAATTATTTTGCAGGAACCATAGTTTGCTAATTTTAAAAGTACACCAAAAATATATCGCTATTTGATACTAAGAAGGGGCCGCCAACAAAATTCCTGCCGGAAACGCGACTGTATACTAATTAATAATGGTATCTATATTTTATTTAAATAATTTACCGTAGGCACTCTGTTAAATGTCAGCTTTTAAAAATATTGATTGGTAAAGTGCTTAACTCACTTCGCCAAAATACATTGACTGCTTTTAATCTTGTTATTTAAAGCGGCCGATACGAGTAACTAAAGTCCTAAGCGTTTGTGTTATAAATTAATCCAAACAAATCGTTTAGCTACCAATCCCATTTCCCATTTAAAAGCCCAATTCACTATCGCAAGTGTATATATATTGACGCATGATATTATTTATGTTATTTCTTTTAATGTTAGTTTTGGGCCAGTGATTAAAGTTTTATTATACAGTGTGTCGCATTTAAGATGAAGACAGATTTTAAATTTTGCACAGTCATACAGGGTGATGGGTCACACTTTTTAAGATAATCAACTAAAATCTAAACTTTAAGATATGAAAAAAAATTATTAGAAAAAGTTGTTCAGAATACTAGATCATTTACAATTACCACTTGGGAAATCAATTATCCAGACTGAATTCAGTTCGTGATCTCTCGGGGTACTATTTGATACTAAATTAACTTTCACTGATCATATACAAGCAGTTATCAGCAAAGCTTCCCAAATGCTAGGTTTTCTCCTGAGAAATGCCAATAGTTTTTTTATTAACACCCTGAAATATGTGTTCTTATCTCTCGTACAACCAAATTTATTTTCATCAAATTCATAAACAACATAGAGCGTAGTCAAAATAAGATTCTGAGATTTGCTGCTTTTAAAATGGATCTGCAGTATTGAGCCTATATGTATATGCAGATCTTAAACAGGTTGAATTTGTGCTTTCTGGAATCAAACAGAAAAAATCTGATCTTATAGTACTGTTCAAAGTACTAAATGGCGATATCTCCTGTCCACAGTTACTTTAATTCGTAAATTTTAAAGTTTAAAGTTCAGATTTTAGCTGAATATCTTAAACAATGTGATCTAACACCCTATATGACTGTGCAAAAATTCAAAACTGTATCATAAAAGCGACACACTGTATGTATTTTCATTATAAATAAGCTAGTTGTATCTTTGCAAAATTTTGGTTTATAATATTTTTTCCACCTTGCGCCGTAAAAATATTTGAATTAACAATTTTCCACCTTGCGCACGTCTCTGTGCAAGATTGAACAAGTCCAATTAATCATCCTAACACTCATATATCTTTATTACTGTTCTGATTAATGCTGCGGACCAATCCTTTCAGATGCCAAACAATGCGGTATTAGAGGATTGTTCGGTGAAACACACTTTTCGCTTCTCTCGTGTCCGAATACAGAAATGAGAAATTTTTGTGCTTAAAATGAATAACATAACAATGACAGTTGGAGCTTTTCCATAAATACGTTTGTTTGGTGAAGCTGTAATGGTTTGGAGTTAAATGCAATTTGGACGAAAATTGTAAAGTACAAAAGCACATGTTCCAGTGGCATACAGACAAAGACGAGTTGTTGCAGTATTTGATGAAAGAAGAGGTTACTTTGTTATAGTTTATTGACATCTAGTGATTTCTTTGCTAGGATGCTGGTCCTATCGCCAGCACCCACCCCGTAGCTCTTGTCTCCATTACCAGTCTGTATAGGTTCTTCACCAGTTGGCTGTTGTATTCTTCGGGAGTTAGCCTTTTTTTTCTGAGAGGGGAAACCGCAGGGCACCCTGACGCCATGATCAGGGTAGTCTGGGGCGCTACTCCCACTAAAACCTCCCTTAGCTCACTAACCCCAGAACTGTCATTTCAGACGTGACCTCAGGGCTGGAAACTGTCTTATTTTATCGGCCCTCCCTCTGGAATTCTCTCTCCTCTTCTTCCTTTGTTCTCATAATTTCTGTGACCGCTGCAAAACCTTTACTCCAGTTACGGTTGTTCTCTAACATTTTATTTATAAGCTGATCGGGGTTATCTTCGTCCAGCTGCCAACCGAGCATTTCCCTGTTCCCCTCCCATCTGTTACACTCAAAAATTGTGTGTACGGCTGTGTCGCATCCGCCGCAGTAACCGCAGGTATCGGTATCCTCTTTCCCAATTTTTTTCGTGTATGAGTGGAAGCTACCGTGGCCGCTCAGAAACAGCGTGAACCAATAGTTCGTTGTTTTGTTGCCACATGCTAGTCGGTATAGCCTCGTGCGTTCCTCTATTGAAAGGTATATTGGAGGAACGCCGCATATTACCGTTAGCGCTTCCCCCGACTCGGTCCTGTAGCTACTGCTGATCCTGTTAAGTGATCTTGTCTGCGTTGCTAACAACATGGTACTGTATTTGCAGACTTGGTTCCATGTCGGGAGTCAGCTTAGCCTGCCTGTACATTTCCCACCTTTTGCGGTCTAGTACCTAGCATTCTGACATTATACGTTTGGCCATTTCTCTCCCTTTACCACATTGTCTGCAGGTTGACACCTAGTTAGAGATTGATTTGATTTTAAGAATTTGATTTGAGTTTGATTTGAAATCAAATCCGTGACACTACCTTGTACCATATTTTTTCAGGTCTGTTTTTTCGTTTTTCTCTCGTATCAGCTGATAAGGTTTACGATATGTTATTGTTTATTTACTAACACTTTTACAGTTTCTATTTTCAATTAAATATTCGCTTTTTATTGGGAATATAGAGCAGGCGAGATAGGTAACTTAATTGCAAACACGTAAAATAATTTTCTGCAGGGTTTTTATGATTGGAAGGGATAAAGGAATATGTACGTAATTCAAGTATTTTACAATCATCACTTCCATGGTATCGTTTTTTTGCCAAACCACTTTGTGCAACAATAATCCACCGTCAACAACGTACTTGGTAAAGCTTCTGTGCTGGTGAGTTGATCATATATGAAAAAATGATTTTTTCCTATAGAATTTTAATACCGAAAAACATATACCTACGTTTGTTAATTTTCATCTAAAATACATTATTTTCTCGGAAATAATCAGAAAGAAATACGATTTTTCGAATTTTTCTCGAGAGTTTTGAGGTTATGTTAAAAGGTGACCTTTAAAAGTTGAAGATTTGTTCATAGTCTACAACTTTCATACTGAATATTTTTCAAAACTATTTAAAAAATAATTATTTTTTATATTTATCTGCATTTTCATTATTACAATTGAATATTTATAACAATACGGAACAAAAATCAAATTTCAAATAAAACAATGAAACACTGTTTCTTTTGTATTTTTTCTGTAGAATTCAATGGAGTAATCAGTTTTTTAATTTTATTAAAAATTTAAACAAATTATCAACAACTACTGAAAAATTCGTTATTGCAAAAATCATTTTTTGAGTTTATTCAATTTTGGAGCATGTTTTTAAATGGGGACTATTATTTTTTTTATTACATCAAAAAGTTCACGTAAAAATAAAAAAAGAAGCACCTAAAGAACCATGTACGATGATATTTTGCCAACCAACTTTATTTTTGAAAAACAAATGTTTTTAACCTAAAAACTTTAATATCTTGAGAACCGTTGAATTTTATAATCTGAAATTTTTTTTGATTATCTGGCTCCTACAAAGGTATACTTCCACAAAGTTCATCAATATTAAATTATTTTTGCGGAAATTAAAACAAAAAAATTTTTTAAATAATTTTTGCATTTCCGCGATAATTTTGAGGTTATGGTAAAGAATAAATCACATAGAAGTTGTACATTTTTTCTAGATCTACAACTTTGCCATTGAATATTTTTTGATAAGACGTTAAGTTTAGCGGAAAATCGCAAAATACCATTTTGCCTCCCTTTTAACCCCCTCAAATTAACCCTTTAGTACCCTTCTTGTAGGACGAATTTTTTTTACATTCTTTGTAAGCCGCTTTAACTCTTCCAATGATAAAAACCTTGCAGAAAATTATTGTTGACTCTAAATCTAATTTGCCTGGTCTAAAATCGAATTATCGGTAGGAGAAAATTGTGTTGATCACAAATACGTGATAACACTCAACCTGCAGCATGTCCACTCAATCAAGTCGTTGAGCTTAATGCATTCGGTTCAAATCCAAAGAAAATACCTATATATATAATAATAGTTATATTCCGTAACAAGTGTTGTAAGTAGCATATTACACATGAATGGAAAAGTTATGCACATTAATACAAATATTACCAGACAATTACAAACATTTTGGTTCATACAGTATGCGACAAGGATAAAAATAAAAAAGAAATAATAATAATCACTGTCCCAGTTGATTACGAAATTCAGTCAAATTGTAGAAACAGTTATCTGTAAGATTTTGTATTCTGTAGGCAGTAGGTTGTAGATATAACTCTTCACTTTTTTTTATAATTACACTGAAATCTAGTTGCTAAGGATCTTTCATGGTTACTATATCGTTATTTTCCACCAATGGGATAAAAGCCGCTAGCTTGGAACGTATCTGGTTAAAGTTTGAATAAATATGTTTTGATTGATAAAGGTAGGAAATATATTACAGTTTACTGGCCCCTTGAGTGTGTCAATGAAACATATTTTACCGTTTTTGAAAAAATGAAAATTGCAGTAAAATATTGTTTATTATTGACAGCATGTATATTAATAAGAAAAAGAAAACATCGGCGATGTAGTGAATAGTTACGCTACGATTAATTCTGCTATGAAATAATCATTTAACCAGATTTAATTAAACAAAAATACTGAAACCTAATTTCTAGTGATTGATTTTAAAATTATATTATTAATAATTGCAAACAAAATTATTGAAAATACGTGTACATTAAACCTATAAATTCTGTAAAATGGTGAATGCATACCGGCCACCAAAATTTAAAAAATATACCTGGTATCATAAATTTTGGTGAACGCGCTTTTTACAGCCACCAAAATTGTAACCATCCATTTTATACATTTTAAACAATTGTCTATATAGTAAACAGGTTTCCAATGTAATTAGTTTTTAAAATACAGGATGAAGAAAATGTACCAATAACCTTACTCGTTCAATTTTTGATGTTAATATCCAAATGTTTTTTTAATTCTTTGTTAAATTTAATTTTAAAACGTCTTAAAACCATGTATGCAATTATTAATGCAACTTATTTGTTCGTTCTGGTAATAATTATATCCACGAAGGACCACGAAAAAGGACCATGGGAGCAACAAAACTGCACAAAGGATGTGTAATAAAATCACACAAGCTCCCAAGAACAGTTTTGTCACTCCCATGGTCCTTTTTTGGAATTTTTATGGTTCAAAAAATTCCACCTTCGTGTAGTTTTCTATAGTTTTGTAAACTTTGATTTTGTTATTAAAGTGAAGATGGCGTTTGGCTCTCCTCGTTCGTGATATGCTTGCTATAACGCAAGTACGATTATCAAGAGCAAGGAGAGCCGAATTCATTTTCAGACATCCTTTACTGACAGGATGTCGAGCTAGCCTGCTTCTTACTGAAGAGGAACAATAATTCCGAAACCGGTCTAAGAATGGCAAGCTCCTTTAATAATAAAATCAAAGTTTTTGGTTTAAAGCTCCGACTTAGTCGGGCACCAAACCACGTCTGGACTTTCGTAATTCAATACCTGGTGGGGCATATACCCAAGGAGTAGTTGTTGAAGTCCAGACGCTGGTGCAGTGTACGACATTTTAATGTCCTTGTTCTTGGGAGCTTGTGTGATTTTATTTCACATCCTTTGTGCAATAATTATATGCTGTCGACAATCACATAATTTAAGTAAGTAATTATTTATACCTGTATAATGCATTTAGATCTAGGAGTTTTAAAATAAAGTTATTTTCCAAAGTTTAAAAGTCAGTGACACATTTTATATGAAGTACAAATTTTATTTCGCAGAAAATACTGGAAATTTTCGTTTAGAGTAGAATATGGTATCTATGAAATCCTTGGCTCTTAAATTAGGGCCACTTGTAACTCGAATATCGCTCTAAATTGTAGTTAATACAACTTGTATAAATTTACTTTCATACTTGACTAAATTTCTCAAGACAAAAAGATAGGTCGCTTAATATATTTACTTTAATATAAATACTGTGATACAGACTTTGTATTTTATTTTTTAAAAACTTTTAACCACATTTGAGACGTGGATAACCTTTTGGATTTAATATATTTATGTTTTTCCATTTTGGACCATAAAAAACAGATAAACCCTCTTTGCCATACACAGCCTTCTCATAAATATTTTTACATACGCTGGTTTTCTTTTAGTCGTCAATTGGTAAATTTGGTAAGCTTCGAACTAATCTAAGCACGTCTGGCTGAGGTTAGAATGTGGATGGGTGATCACTGACATGCTGATCGCATGCAGGGAAATCGCAAGTTAACAGGTAAGGCCCCATCATGTCTAACTCGGACAAGTCTCTTGTTAGCTTTTGAGGGTTGCTCGTAGGGCCAACCATGATGAGACAATTTTAATTTTTTATTGTTTTGAAATTATCTGGTTCTTTAAGTTCGTTTTAATGAACAATAATAATACAAGAAAGATTAGTAACAAAAGATTTATTTGTCTGTATACCCTACCCAGTATTTCCGATTTTCTCAGAAAATGAGTTATATTTTCAATAACCCCTTAAAGTTATTTACCGAAATGATGTATGATTCTCTTACTTCGCCACCGAAAACAAATAAGTTTCGTGTCAACTGCAAATATATATTTTTTTCGAAAATACATAAATTACCAGTGTGAAATGTAGGCCGCTATTCGGAGTTCAGCTCGAAAACAAATATTTTATCAACTCAATTATATCAGCTGATCGAAAAATGAATGTAACGACTGGTTTTTGTAGAATGTTTGTAAAGAATTTTCCAATGCAAATGACAGGATTTAAAGAAGTTAAACTGTATTTACTGAGTGTTTTATTTACCTGACAAAATTTTATAAAAACTAGTAATTGACAATGGTGTAGTCCGTTTCAAGATATAAAGAAAATCGAGAAAAATTATTAGTTGACAAATAAGAGTAACGATAATACATTGAATACATTTCTAGATGAACTAGTTGAGCAATTGCGAAACTAAAAGTACTAAACACTTACAGAAAAAATAAAATAATTAAATAAATTCGAAAGAACGGAAATTCGTGGTTATTACAAAAGAAATAAAATAGAGCATGAAGTAAGTATACTAGATATTCTAGCCAATGAATATAATGATACTTATTTTTAAGACAAAAATATAACTCAGATAATTCAGCACTTATACCAACCTGCAAAATAAGTTTTAATTTAAAAAAAACGACAAACAGTATAAGAAAGTACATTTAAAAGTAAACGCAGAATTTCAGAGAAGAAAAAGAGTTCAAACTCCCAAAATAAAAAGTAAGGAACAAAAATAAATATTAAATTAATTTTCTAACAAGGATATATCGGCGTATGTCAATTCTTTTTGCTTACTTCGATGTCCGTTTACCTTACTTTCACTCAGAGAAAAGGCACATGTCCAACCGTTGCCTTCAACGGTCACATTCTACAAGATCAAGAGGATATCAAATATTTCTGGATGCACACAGACTCACGAAGTGTAGTCAATTCGAATTGAGACTCAGTAAACTATACTGCATAATAGGATGCAGATCACAATTGTCAGTCTACAATAAATTCTTGTTCTACAAAGCTATTCTGAAACTAATATGGTGTACACCTCTGGGACTCAGCGACCAAATCTAACATCGAAATTATAGGAAGATTTCAGTCGAAAGTTTTTCGTAGTATTATAAACGCCCCTTGGTACGTCTAATATTGTAACTGCCCAAGACCTCCAAATGAGAAGTGTCAATAAGGAAATACCCAACCTATCCCAGATATATGCCCAAGGGCTTAGTCGCCATCGTAATCATCTGGCAAGAACTCTAATGGAAATACTCCATCAAGTGACTTGCCCAATAGATTTTAGACTTAAACTTAAAGATTTAGAATATAGGGCCCCTAATAATCAATCCACTTTATGTAAAATTGAAAATAATAAGTAATGATAATCATTGCTATCTTAATATCTCTACAGATTGCAAAAAAAGAGAGATTAAAAAAAATACAACAAACAGTGTAAGAATGTACATTTAAAAGTAAAAGCAGAATTTCAAAGTATAAAAAGAGTCTTTTTTATATGTTCAAACTCCAAAATTAAAAATTGAGGAACAAAAATAAATATAAAATTAATTTTCTAACAAGGATAAATCAGCGTATGTCAATTCTTTTTGCTTCTTTCCATGCGGTAAGCCACTGTTTAATTTACAGATTCCAGTTGTCGAAAAGTTGGGGAAAGATGAAATTAAAGCTCGGAATTGCTTCCGAGGTATTGAATTAAGTGGGCGATTCGAGCTTCGAAGGATCCGCCAAATCACTAATAGGGATTTTTACCGACACTTGGGGATAAACTGGTGAAGCTTCTGGCTATAATTTAATGCTTTCTTTGCTTTCTTTTACTTTCGGTATTAACATTGATTTGTATTTATCAAAACATTTGCGTTTTAAGAACAACATGAGAATAATTTTAAATACGTGTTAAGGTTGTAGATTATGACCAATTTTAGATTTAAAAGTTTTATGTTCTAAAACATTTGTTATTATTGTCATTATTTTGATCCTAAAATCAATTAAATATTTTATTTACATTCGTAATTTATTTTAGGTTATTAACGAGTAGAAAACTACAGAAAAGGGTTTTGATAACTTTGCAAAAAATTTCCAGTTTGCATTGCGGGTTGCAAAGTTTCTTGACAGATTGACGAGTAGAAAACTACAGAAGAGGGTTTTGATAACTTTGCAAAAAATTTCCAATTTGCATTGCGGGTTGCAAAGTTTCTTGACAGATTCTGGTAAAAGTGTCACTTTCTTCTTCTCATTTGTAATCTTTGTTCTCTACCACATAATTTTGTGGTAAAGAAATTGGCTGGGGATTAAAATATTCTACAATTATACATTTAAGTTTGCATCATATCGGAAACATTTTTATTACTCATTTTACAAAAAAAAGTTATTCTTCTCTTATAATATTTTGTATATTTTCTAATTTCACTTTTTGTTGTTTGCGCTAAAAGTATTTAAATATTCATAGTCCCGTCCAGATTTTTTTTTTAAATAATTTTATTAAACCCTATTAGGAACGAGTGTCAGTCGAATTATTGAGATAAAATTATTTGAATTTCATTTAAAACGACTAATTTATTGTGTTATAAATGTGTTCAGTCGTTTGTTTCATACAAAGAATGCACCATAACGGTATTGTTATTGAATAGAATAGTAACTACATTTTAAGAAATTTTTATTCAAATATATCTAATTAAAAAGCTCTTTCATGTTTTGGTACACGTGTTTCGAATAAAAAATAAATTAAACATTTATTTTCTTGTAAGCATGTATAACAAAAGCACGTGCTAAGAAACTGAACTTCTCCTATAAACATAAATAACTTTGTTTTAAGGACAATGAACCTCTAAATTTTGGCGCAGGTACGTATCAAAGAGTATATCATCCAACAAGAGGCGAAAGAAAGCTGTTTTCCTGATAACAAATTTGTATGCGCATACCCGATTTAACTAGTTTAATTGTCAATGTCAATCATCATTTCCGTTATTCCGATTGTGGCGGTATTGCCCTTTTGCGGGTAATTACTGGCATTTGCCGAAAATGAGAAATGCTGGCAAGAAATATCTGAACTAAGATCCTTGAAAAAAAAGTGTATATTCAATAGGTATAGACCAAAATAATAAACTCTTCATTTTCTCAGAAATTGTAAGTAATACTATACTAAAATTATGTATGCCGTGAATGCAATCAAGTTCAAGTTTCTCCAGTAATGTCATATTGTCAACACTGTCTTTTAATTCAAAAAAAGGTAAACCAAATAGTCGAGGAAATTTAACACAAAAATAGCCCAGATCCGGAACTTTGGTGCAGTTACGCTGCGAACACAAACAACGATTTTGGACGTACATTTTGAGTAGACTAATATGTTTTTTATACTGATACGATGTATCATGCTTTCTTGATTCTTGTTTTTTTTTAATCGTATTGAAATTTCTTTCTTTCTTTCATGTACTTGCTTGAAAAACTGCAATAAAGCATTGCTTTTATTTAAAAGATAAATTATTTTTTGTTAATCTATATCTTAACCAACAATTATAGCCATTTCCACTAAATTCATAGCATTTCTGATGTGGTTTCAGAACAAAAATGTCCATGACTGTATCCATTTGCTTGGTGGTATAATTTTAAAGACTTGTCCTTCTACAGAGCAAAACGTTTTCACCCCCCTTCCTCCCATCCTGATTATCGGATCGAGTTCTTGTAGGGCTCAAATCAAATAGAAAAAAAATCCTCATCCGATGGCGAATAAAAATTTCCCCCAATTTACTTTTTCATTGCGAAAATTAAAACTTAAAATTTACAAAATCCGAAATTCGGTCGCCATTTGTCCGATTTCGCGAAAATCTTCATCTCCTTAATACATCTTGTAGCAGTGTCCTCAAGAAAGAGTTTGCCATTTTGCTGTACCGGATTGGTCAAAAATTAAAAAAGTTACCTCGAGCCAAAGATTAATCAGTGTTTGCCCTCCCCCTCTCCCCCAAATTTAACTAGCGACTTGAAATTTGGACACAATGATATCTATCGGAGGAAAAAAAATAAAGTCTCGAAAAACACGAACACGGCTCTAGGTGTGTTCTTGCCGCGGCGAAAATCCCTATACTTTCAAGTCGCAATATCTTGAGAACCGCTAGACCGATTTAGACGGGTTGAAATTAAGTTTATGCGTTTTCTCATAATTTACCCCCTTCCATAACTCCCTTAGCTTTCATATAGTAATCATATGAAAGAGAGACCTCCAATCTATGAAATCCCAAAAAAAAAAATCGAAAAGAGCGACTTCGTTTATCCGCTTCTCTACTAAACGGGGAGGTATATTCCTCAACACTATTATTTTTCTTAGTGTAGTTCGGTTTGTATGAATTTAAATAAATACATGTTACTTTTCTCAGTGTCTCTCAAATAGTTTAGTGTCAATGCTGTGTCAATATTGTGTCTATCCAACATCAAAGGAACCGAACAAGATTTCGCTTCTTGTTAGATGGTGAACTTTTTGGTACGTATGTAGGTTCCTAAATAATATAATTCGGTCCCTACAGTGGCTCACATCTACCCAAGAAATACAAGGTATGGAAACTATTTAATGTAGTAAGGTCTTAATACCGAATTTAAACGTTACAACTTTTTTTTTAATAGCCGGTACGTCATACTCTACATTATTATACTCTACATTAGAGTATGACGTACCGGCTATTAAAAAAAAAACTTGTAACGTTTAAATTCGGTATTAAGACCTTACTACATTAATTAGTTTCCATACCTTGTATTTCTTGGGTAGATGTGAGCTACTGTAGGGACCGAATTATATTATTTAGGAACCATATATCACATAAGATATTTTACATTCAGCCAGTTTTTTTGACTCACTTTATATCCATTTGAACGAGCTATTTAGTTTCGTATAAAGTATATCTTTCAAAATAGTTTGTTGTTTACGTCTAATTTATCGATGTCATGTTTCGATCTGTCGTTCCGGTCATTTCGGCTGTTAAATTTGAAGTACTGTACGGCTGTGTTAGCCAGTCACCTGTTATATGATTGGTCGCAGAGTTTGACCAATCATGTTATATGATTGGTCAAGTCGTTTTTAGTGACCCGTGGCGGTTAATAGGTGAATCTCTTTCTGGACTTGCGTGGTTGAATTCGTTCTAGAAGAATTGAGAAGAAAATTTCGGCCGGGTGGTCTTTTCTTTCTTGTTGGGTGATAAGTGTAAAGTGGTTTAGACAAAATTTTGAGGAATCGCCCGGTGTTTTATGAAGATTATTTCATACCATTGATTGGGATAGACGAGCGATTCCCGAATTGTTAGACTTGCAGGGTGCCTATTTGATTTAGTGTATTTACCCTGGTCTGAATCTCTTGAAGAGGAATTGATATTTTGTACCAAACCAAGCCACGTTCGTAACGACGCCATTTTTGTCAGGTTTTTCATGAAAGTCGAGTATTATGTTATTTGGCAAGTGTGTAAGGCCTATTAATATTATAGGGATAGTACCTTCCCCGGGAGACGATTTGATTCTCCGAGGATTCACCTTCCACGGAAGCATCTGTCAGGAAAGTTCCTGATTCGCCGAGAATTCCCCTTCACTGTCTAAAAAGGGTATGTTGAGATATTTAAATGATTTTATTGTATAAACTGTTAGAGTTTGTAAATTTCTTTCTGGGCCGAGGGGTATTCGATTAGGGGTTTAATGTATATTATTTTAGGGTTCTCGTATTGGGCGGATGTGAACCAGATTCTCGTGTTGGGCAGATTGTTAACCACCTTCTCGTGTTGGGCAGAGTGTTAACCAGATTTTCGTATTGAGCTGACCTGACCTGACGAGTTAGTAGCTGCAAGTTGCCGCTATTTAATTTAGGAACAACCGCAAGTTTTTCATATTTTTTTTATATTTGTTCATGTACATTATTTGTTAATTAGTAATTTTTACAGGTCTCTAAATTAGTATTTTCATATATTTTCTCTAATTTTTTTTGGAATTTTGTAAGCGACTTATAGGGGCGAGTGGTATTTTTTTTACGCCTAATTCCAACGACCTTGAGAGCTCTCGCGGACGGTGTAACACCCCTATTGTTCGTAATCATTTAATTAATTTAATCATCTTTTTTTTTAAACTAGCGCAATTTTTTTACAATTTTAGTGGGACCCCTTGGGCTCCTTTTTCTTTTTTTGACCTGTGTAAGTGGAAACATTAAATAGTTATTTAGTAATTAGTTACTTTTCTTTCATTTACTAATAGTCACAAATAGTCTTGACCCGAACTAAGGTAAGCAAATTTTTGTTGCGACGTAGTTTATTTTTTTTGGTGGGCTCAATTTAGATCCATTCTGGGGGTTGAGTGACTAAATTGACTATATTTTGGATAAGGGTAAAACAATCTCCTGGCGCCCATTTTTCTTTTTAATTAACAACATATATCAATCCACACCCCACTTCACTGTGGCTAGCCGGCATCCAAAGAAGATTACATAATCCCACGAAGGAATATCTTTACCCGAGAATAACTCGTGGCAAACTAAGGTTCATTCTGGAAATCTTTGTACCTTTCACAGGTCAACTTAGGAGTAGAACTCTTTGTGTCGCTGTTTTATTATTTCAAAATGTATTAATTATTTATATTTTTGAAATAACAATTAACTTTTTTTTTGGACAGGCTTCAGCAATTTGATATATGAAATAAAACTCCTCAAAGTAAGTACCACAAAAATTTTTATTGGAAATTTTTTTAAAAGGCAACTAGTTTCGTCATACTCCCATCATCAGGCCTGGAAAACTAACAATAAGCGTTCAGATCACATCATCTTAACGAAAATACGCCAAACTTACTTATTGTTACTTTTCCAGGCCTGATGATGGAAGTATGTCGAAACTAATTGCCTTTTAAAAAATTTTCGAATAAAAATTTATGTGGTACAGACTTTGAGGGATTTTATTTCATAAAACATTAGGCCACCTTAGAGAAATGGATAACTTATTATAAGTACTTAATTTCTTGTATATTTAAATAAACTTTATTAATTAATTTAATATTTATGACCACCATGTAAATCGTAAATATTTTAAAATATACATGGACATTATGTCTTCTCTTTTAAATAACCAGCAGTTTTTAATATCATGATGGAATCACTCTCCTCGTTTTTTACTGATATCACTAAGATTATCGGGGAAAATATCCTATACGAGAGTCAAGGAAGTATAATTTTGAGTTTATAAGACAACCTTGTTTCCCATAATCCTCAACTAGATTTCTCGCAAGAGCGGTACGTTGCCTGATTAAGAATTTAATTAAAAATTAAAAAGTATATCCTTGTATAATAATTGTAAATTTATTTATTTATAATTATAGAGATTAAAATGTATTAATGTTTTTTTTCGCTTAAAACAAACGACGTATAATTTGTTTATTTTAATTTATTGATATAATCCTGCTGTGGGTTTTCGATTATCAGAAGCTACTGGCCTAATCCTATTACTCTTGTTGTATTATTAAACAAAGTTTTACCCTCGTCCGCTACTAAATTTTAACAAACTGTGTAAGGTTACAACGTATATGTCAATGTCGTGTACTGCTCCATTCCAATTTCAAATGTAATTTGTGTCTTCTATCTGGGCGTTTCTTGTAATTATTTATTAGTTGTTTACATTATACAATCTACAATATACGTTTGTGGAAAAAGAAGGAAAGTTGGATTAAATAATATGCATGCCTGCTACTTTTGAAATTTTCAAAACAATGGAAAAATCTGAATTTCTTGTATTCATGAAGCGTCGTTTTTAATGGGAATAAATATAGTACATATCCATCGCGACAAAGGAAAACGCGTGATGTATTTATATAAAAAATATCAACGAATTTAGTCTTTCGTCGCGAAAATCCAAAAATAAGAGTGACAAAATCCGAAATTCGGTCGCCATTTGTCCGTTTTCGTCTCTTTAATACGTCTTGTAGCAGGGTCCTCAAGGAAGAGTTTGGCATTTTGGTGACCCGGATTTGTCGAAAATTAAAAAAGTTACCCCGGGTCAAAGATTAATCAGTATTTCGACAGATCAAAATTCAGTCTGTGCATTTTCGAAAGCACTTCATTTGACCTCCGAATGAAACTCAGCAACGTTAATACCCCTTCCACACCTCCCTTAGCTTCCATATAGTAATCCCATGAAAGAGGTACCTCAAATATATGAAATTTCAAAAAGAAAATTTCAAAAAGAGCGTATTCTTTTATCGATTTTCTTCCGTCATATCGAATCCACTAGTAATTTCCCCATTTGAAAAACATACCTGTAAACATGTTAGCGTGAATGTCGAAAGATTTTAATTTTGAAGAATGTATCACTCCTACTTCCTCTGTCTGTGTCTCTTTCCTTCATTTTTTGAAAATATCCGTCTAATACAAATATATATAATCTTTGATTGTTAATTACGATTTTTTGAGTTGACCAGTTAAATAAACCAATGTGTTGCTTTCAAAAAATACAAGATTTTATTCAATTAATTAAGTACGATTACCACCGACAAAACTCTTACCTAAAAGTACAAGAAACGACATTTAAAGTTCATTCCGTCAACTCCCTTTTACAACTTCAACTTTTTAATCAAAATATCAAAGAACTATTCTATTATTTATTGAACAAACGGTTACTCCTCTTAACCTCAGCTTCTCTACTTCTCTCAGATATCGGGCACATGACAGGCCAAGTGCTCATGACCATAGGTAGATAGATGTCATCCATCAAGCTGAACGCGCCAAATTTAAAATCAGACATATCTTCTTTACATCTCCCCCTTTTGGATAAGAATTTTTTTTTACAAAAATTATCGTTAACTCAAATCATCTGCATTGGTTTCTTCTTTTAATGCATAAGTTTTGTGATATGGAAAAGATTTCATTCTGTTTTTCGATGACCTATATCTATTTTGCATATTGAATTTGAGATTTTTTTATCTAATTTCCTTCTATTTAGTTTGTTTCCATGTTTCACATACACCATGTCTCCTACATTTAATTCATAGTGAACACGATTTTTGTCGAATAGTGTTTTGTTGTAATTATGTGATTTTATTATATTTTCAAGTGCTGTTTTTCTGTCTCTGATCCAGTCATTATTTGATTTTTCTTGCTTTAATGCATTTGGTAAAATCTTGACATCTCTACGAAGCCAGCGACTGAGTTATTAGTATCGTTATATTTTTCAAAGACTAGCCTGCGTATGCATAACAGGTGCAATAAGTACGTGCCCAACGGCCGCCATGGAGGCAATCCTAAGCCTTACACTCCTCCATATAGTAGAGGAGAGTATAGCGATAAGGACAACCTACAGATAGACCAGAGAAGGATCCGCCTGTAAATCACCAAACTTGGGACATGATGAGATGACAAAGAAGTTTAGCTTTGTGGAAGAATTCAACACAAAGCTAAGTAACAAAAGCGAATAGGACAAACACACCATCCCAAAACTTAAGAGAAGTGCCATTAAATGGTAGACAGATGGTTCTAGAACAACAGAAGGAACAGAGATAGAAGTATATGGGCATGGAACCAAATATTCCGAAAGTCTAGGCAAATCTCCGAGCATTTTCCAAGCTGAAATCTACGCCATCGGAAAATGTTTCCAATTCAACATAGAAAGAAATTTTCGCAGACAAGAGATCATCATCATGTCAGACAGCCAAGCAGCCAGTAATGCTTTGAACTCTCACGTAATCAACTCCAAGATGGTCTGGGAGTACCTAGAGAATCTAAACGAACTAGGCAAGAACACTGTTACTCTCCTATAGGTTCCGGGACACACTGGAAGTACTCGTAAAAAAGGGGCTGAAACACCATCTCTGGCACCTGAACCCTTCTACGGAATAAGCACCAGTACAATACTTAATGAACTTGGAAAAGAAGTAAATAGCAAAAGGTCCCACCCAATACTGGATAGGACTACAAGGAATGAGGTAGGCCAAGACACTACTGGGAAACTATAACTAGAAGAGATCAAATCCTAACAGGGCGCTGCTCGTTGAGAGGCCACCTAAAGAAACTCGGATTAGTAGAGGAAGAATAATGCAGATTATGCGAGGAAGAGGTGGAAACCTCTATCCACATTATCTCAGAATGCATAACCCTGCAAAATCCAAGAGTACGATAACTCGGAGAATATCAAATGGAAGAGGGAGATCTACCTGACTTGAAGCCTACCGACATCCTTAACTTTTTGAAAGCAATAGGACTGCAGGAATTGCTCTAATCGTTGAGACATCATTAACGAATGGGCAGCAGAAGGGGACACAATAGATCTTATAGGTAGCAATGAAACGACACCCCCTCAACAGATAGATAGATAGATCGTTATATTTATTTACCCAGTCTTCGGCTATTTTTGTTCTGGCTCTCTTTATTGTTTATTCATTTATCTTGCATCTGGTTTTGTTTACTAATGTTTGATTCAGTCTTTCATTTAGCCCATTGGAGAATGGTGCATTTACTGCTGTGAAGATTATTGGTATCTGTTTGTCATTTAAAAATTTCTTGAATTCTTTTGAACATATCTCATTCCTCCTTTAAACAGCTTTAGTATCTTAAATTTGTTTCTAAAATTCAATTCTTTACAATAAGAAAATATAAATAAATTTGAATATTTCCTATTGTTTTCCTCATTTTGATGAATGTCGCGCAAACAACGACAAAAAACAATTTCAGCCGTTCCGTTGGTTAGATTAGTGCGTGGTGCTTTAGATTTAAATAAATAATTTCGAATGTTTTAAAATTACAGCAAAACCATTTTAGCGTAAGCTTACGCCACTCAACCTTTCGCATTTTAATTCGGAACAGTCATATAAATTATTGAAACATTTCTACAGGTAGAGATAACGTGGTGCCCCTCATTCTAAATATTAAACGAAACGGCGTCGGAGCGAGATATTCTAATTGTGTATACAAATGAAGAGGGAAATTTGATACTTTTAATTGCGACCCTTGTGATTCGCACATATCCCTAATATAATTTCACACAGGTAGGACACGTACGTCAATAAAAGAGAGATTTATTTTTAAACTCAGAACTGGTAAATTTTAATCTCTTGTATCAATTCGACAACTGCTTTTAATTCACTTTTACTGACGGATTAGTCGAGGTATTAATTATAACGATTAATTTATGACTACCAAATTTTCACCTAATGTACACTCAAAGAAATTTACCCGTACCTATATATAACGGGAATTCGGCGAATTCTACATTAAACTCCCCCTATATAAGCGATAGCAGGAGTATTTGTTAATTTTACGTGACGATTCCGGTCTTTTAATTTCTCTAGAAACAACCGGAATATGCTGTACTATTTTAGAATCGTTACATTGATTTAACTGGAATGTTCCAGTTATTTTAACGAACTACCTTACTTTTACAGGAACTGTAATTTCGATTTAAAAGGAATTTACTGTTTAATAAACAAACTTCAGGTTTTACAGGAATTTCCAGTCATTAATCGGAACTGTAGTATCGATTTTCCGTTGAATCAAAGATCTTTCATTCATACATTACAGTACTGTAGAGATTTATTTATAAAAGTAATTATTCTACAAACAATAATTCATAACCAATTCATATTATTCAATAGTAACCTAATGAAACAATGAAATAGTAAAGAATAAAGAATACCAGCAGAGACAACTTGAGAGACGGGTAACTAAATAGGAAAAATTGTTCGGCAGTTCATATAAATTCTATATGTAACTTTCTTTCTCTCTTACAATAATCTGGACATACATCTATCTCCGTTCTTCAGGAGGGAGGCAGCCGTTCAGGTCGCTGTTGATGCATATTTTGTGATTGACGTTTGACGTTTTCGATAGTGTCAGACGTTGGATGTTATTGGTTGTTGATATGTATTTGAAGAATCCATTTTATTTTGGTTTTATGATTTCGTTTATTTCTCTGTGTGTGATATTGTTGTCCAGTGCTCTACCGCTGAGCCACCAACCCCCCATTATTTTGTATTATTATTAGTGTAGTTTGTTATTCTGTATCTTAAAGAATACACACTTTATAGAAAGCCAAAAGAGTTTGGTGTATCATTTGTATAAGTTTAAATATTAATAATCACTAGAATTTCTTTCTAATGTAATTTGTGTTTCTTTGGCAAAATTTACAGGAGCAATAAAAACTTTATTTTCATTTTCATAGTAAATGACAATTGTTGTCGTGTAATTTTTGAATAGAAACATGATTTATTTCTAATATATACATTTTTGGGTAGAGTATAATTTTAAGTTTTCCCGCTACTTATGAATGGATACTCACAGCAGTAGGAGACCTTGAGAAAGAAGAATATTCACTAGAGAGCCCTCTCCTACTGCCTGCCCATTACAATGGCCCAAACAACTTTTACCGAACAAGAATAATACATTGAGTTTTCCGTCCCCTAGTTGTCTCTGGTACCAGGCAACTGCGGCTGGCCATAGATGTATCTATCCGTTATATAATAAACCTGTTATTCTGTGTCGCCATTTGAGAATACAGCGCGAAGCCTCATGGCGTAGCGGCCTTGATGCTTCATTGGGTCTGCGGGGCATACAGGTTGCCGAATAGGCAGGCGTAATGCGTGTTGCCTATTAGGCAGGTAACAGTTATGAGTTACTGCGTTGGCGCGTACTGCTCAGAGAACCGGATTGAATTGTGGGATTTATAGGAATTCTGTTAAAATCAACGTTCTACGATCGTAGAGATGACAGGAATATATTCCTGTTAAATTAAAAGTACCTTATTACTGCTATACTTACCGTTTTTCCTGTTTATACGACTGGCCTCATTTTAACTGGAATCGGCCTGTTAGATTGCAAGTACAGATTGTTCTCAGAACGGTTTTTTTTGTTATAATAACAATAGTTGCGTTTAAACAACAGGAAAATCCCGGGATTCGTTTTTTTCAGTGTAAGTTTTCCTCATATCAAGCGTTGAACTTTCGGTCTTGATTGTAGAGAATAATATTTGAAAAAAAAATAAAAACTATTTAAATGTGTTAATTAAATAAAAATAAAGTTAAACAGTTTAAACAGCTATTTAATTTGATATGCCAAGACTGGTTTCTTCTCTGTGGCTTCGTCAGTTAGGCCTCATCAGCTGAATTATCCAATATTTCGGCAGTTACTGGGAACGGAAGTGAAAGTTCGCAAAATTTAATAATTTTTTGAATAATTTCGAGCTTTTAAATTTTAAAATAAAAATCGTAGAAAGTTGCCGTTACACACAAGCTTTATTTCAGGTAAAAGAAATGTTAATGCTGTCAAAATCGACGAAGAAAATTTAAATTAAAGAATATCAAAATACCAAACGGCATAAATCATTTTAAATATTTTTGTCGAAACCACTTTAGAGTATAAAACAGTTCTTCTTCCAAATTTTTAACAATTTAAATAAAACATTCAGACTAGCGCGTATACTATAAAATCAGGTTCTATTTGGATATATGAGTCAAGTAATCCAGAAAAGTTTCTCTACAAAGTTTGTCTTTGCCAGATACTGATATAGCAATTTTATTTATAGTGTGTTATCTCCAACCAACCTTTCGAAATTCTAAAAACCATATTCGGAATCAAACCAATACCTATCTAAGAACAAAAGCCATTTGCCACAAAGTATCTCAACGACAGTATATTTGAAAAATTTATATCTCTCAGTTCTGTTATCGTTCTCCCCCATAGGACATGCCTTTTATGTGAAGATTTAAATTACTGCAGGTGACAAGTTTACGACTTTGTAATGGGGTTCGTGTTAAATTGATCAATAAAATGTGGAAAATTAATTGCTTTGACCTAGTTGACGATTATTTACAATAAAACAAACCTAATTTGGCCCTTTACGATTATTCGCAGCCGTATACATCACATCTCGCAATTTTTACCAAAATCGTCGCTGAAGTGAAATATCTGGATGGTCTGTAAAGTTATTAAAGCTTCTAATTTATTATTTTTCTACGGTAACAGGTTTTTTCCTTCATTTCCATGACAATCACTCTAAAACAAGCAGCGAATAAGTATAAGTATTAACACTATATCTTGTTCAGTAGCACAATGCTCTATAGCAGAGTCTCTCAACCGATGGGTCGCGACCCCAAGAGGGCCGCGGGACGGGTCTGAGGGGGTCGCGAGGGAAGGTGACAAATAAAAATAAAAAGCATTCAGGCCAAAGATACCATACGAGCGGCATATAATAAATGAAGCGACAATTTACCATTGTGGAAGATACTTTTTCACAATTGTAAGAAGTAGTGAAAGGTGTCAAAAGTTTCAAAGCTACTTTGGTCAATTCTGGGTGTTCCTTCTTTATACTTAGCCAAAACTTGTCGGGACAAACATCGTCAAAAGTAAGTTTCATTGACTGATCACTTGATATATCTATCAGTTCATCGTGGAGGCCAGCATTTAGTTCAGCTTTTTGAGCAGCTTTTTGTTATCCACATAGATCCACTTGTATCTTTAACAGGAATATAATCATTCAATTGCTTTATCAAGCCTTCAAGATGTGATGATATGAGTAATGAGAGAGATGATGTATCAATGGATGTGTCACCAATACTTGAGACTTACTCTTTGAATTCTTGTATAAGTTGAAAATTTTCAAAGTCTTCATTCTTTATTTTTGTGTTCCAAAGAGTAATTTTTCTTACAAATGCATTTACTCGGTCTTGAGCATACAGACTAGTTGTGTCTGGTCCTTGTAGGGAATATCAGCTAGGTAAGCAAGCTTTATCAACATCAACCATCGCTGAAAAAACGGGAAACTTCAGGTTTACCGTCCCTTAAAAAAAGCAACAGTTCTGATTTCAATGAAAACAGCCCACTCAACACGTTGCCCTCTTCACACAAGTTTTCAAGTAATCTACTCTGCAATGGGCGACTCTTGATGTAGTTAACAACTTTGATAGTCTCAGCCAAAACTTGACGCAAGTCATCTGGCATTTCTTTAGCTGCCAAAGCTATGTAAAAAACAATGCACCCAGTTTGCATTTTTGCTAACAACAGCAAGACCTTTAATATTTACCTGTTGACTTTGAAGGGACAGCAGTTTTCTCTGGAAAAACTCGACTGGTTTGTTCTTTAGCGCCAAGTGTTTAGTTTCAAGATGACGCTTCATTTTTGAAGGTTTCATGCCTTCAGCTGATAACACTTCACTACAAATAACACACTGAGGTTTGATTTCTAGTTCAGTAAAACCAAACTGTAGATACGAATTATCATATTGTCGGCATTTTGGTTTTGATACTTCGGAATTCTCACTACTTTTGCCACATGAAGACTCTCTTTTCAAAACTTATCCATTATTAACACTAAAATATGAGTGTTCAATTTGAAGATCGAAGTACGCACTATTAAGCGGCGTTTTCATTGGTATAGTAAATAGGGTAACTTGCTAGACAGCTACTAATGTTGGGCAGACTATTTACTAGCCTACTAACCTTCCCCCACTACAGTAAAATTTACTGTCCTTGCTACTCATCTCCCTACTAACCTCTATGCACGCCGAATATAAACAGTTTTGCGCCAGCCAGTGCCAGTGACATTTGTATTTTGTACGTGCAACAATATTTTTTTTGTAAAATCTGCTACTAGTAACTGGTATTGAGAAAATAGTATTATGTGTAAACGCCTACTAATCTTGGACTTAGGGATAGCTAACTACTTGCACCAGTTGCTAGTACAAGTAGCTATACCAATGAAAACGCCGCTTAAAGCATCTCGCTACTAACCTCTATATACGCCGAATGTAAACAGTTTTGTACCAGCCAGTGCTAGTGACATTTGTATAAAGGTACTTGGAACAACATTTTCTAAAATCTGCTACTAATAACTAGTATTGAGAAAATAGTATTATGTGTACACGCCTACTAATCTTGGACTTGGGGCTAGTTAGCTACTTGTACCAGTTGCTAGTACAAGTAGCTATACCAATGAAAACGCCGTTTTTGCTCAAGACGTCAGGCAGTTGACTGGCAGCTGTCTTGCTTGTCGGAGGATGAGTTGCGCCGTGCGATGGCTGCGCGCGCAGCTCCATGTCAGGCTATGTCTCCGCGGGATGTTGACCTAGGTATTGGCCATATTTATTTGTATGGTGAATGTGTTGGTATATCGAAATCTTGGTAAATAAATCGGAATGAAGCCCTGATAATATTACGAAGCGTCTTGTTCTGGAACCAATGGTTGCTGTCGATCTTTGCCGAAGTGGCATATCAGAGTCATAATTTGGTTTTATGATTTATTAGCCAGTACATTTTGATTGGCTGAAGACTGATCTTTTGGCCCTTACACGTTGGCCCATACATGCTAGCCAAATATTTAGGAGATTAGGGCTGGAACATGAAAATTCCCATCTAGACAGTCACAGAGTTGAAGTTTAATGAACCTGTAGAAAAGCATTTATTAAAAGACTCGAACTTTTAAACAACCCATACAAACCACCCCGGAACTAAATGAGTGACAAACACCAGAAATAATCGTTATCCACAAACAGCTCAAAACTTTTAACAATGCCCGAAACCTCCATTATATGTTTAATTTAGAACCGTGTAGTGGTTTGTACTTTGCCCTTAATATATTCTCTTTTAAGGCAGCTTCCCACTTCGTTTTGACATGCCCATTTTGTGTTTACTTCATCAGTGAGAACATCATGAGAAATCTAACGATTTCTCTAGAGTGAATAACTTGTTTACCGCAAAGTGTTTACATGGATTGGCTTCAGTTGCACTATGTTTAATAGTTGGGCACTTGAGGGTCATACGGTCTGCAGAATTATGGATTTTGCACGTTAACTGGAAAACGCAGGTAAATATTTGCCAGGTTCTGAGAATTTTGCCGGAGGAAAAATAAAGCCTGGTTTGTCAAATAATAAATTAAAGTAAAATGTACATTAAAACTGAAAATAGTTAAAAAGATATACTAAAGTGATACCTGTAAAACTGAAAAATGAAACTAAAAACTGACTTTTGAAAACAAAAATTCCCAATTTGCAATAGAGGTTGCAAAATTATTGACTGATTCTGGTTAAGGTATACATTCAAGGAAAAAATATAAACTAAGAAAACGATTTAGGAATTTCATTTATTCCTCTTGGAACTTTTCAGTAGTTAGTGTTTTTATTAACTGAAACTTCAACTTCTATCTGTCTCGTCAAACTTCATTTGGAGTATTTTTATTCACTTCTGTTAGGCTTTTATCCAAGGTGGCACCCACTCCACACTATCGGCCTAGGTAGGCCAATGCATTGGTACTAATATTGGCGTAATTGCGGCGCCGGCCTTGACTTTGGCTCCACATAGTGAGCCAGCCACTGGCCCATTATCATGGCAAACCTTGGGCCAGCTGCAGCTTTGCGTTTGGCTAGGGCATATAATTGTTACTTACATATTATTGACAAGAACATGGTTAAAAAGAAATGGAAACAGAAAAGATGGTGGACGCTAACCATTCATCGGAATAGAACAAAAATGTAAACGTTTCGTCATTTGTCCAAGTTTTACTAGATATTTTTTATTTGTACTTTCAATAGTGAAATACATAAACATAACATAAACCAACGTTAGACAAGTATGTGGACGCGTCACTTATCTACTGCGCACTTTGTTCACGCATGGTGACCTGCTTTGATGTGTGTTGGAAACCACTCCGATTGCCAACACATGCCAATACGCTGGCCCAACATGATTAACACAAGCTCTGTCTACACAGTGGCCCAATCATGCTGGACCCCTGCTTGGTCCATAGTGTGGAGGGGCCAGTACGAATATTACGTTGCATTGAGATGGATCAGATTGATCGCCACTAGTTTATATTATTATTATTTTGCATGTACATATGCACTTTATTAGCACAAGTCTGGATTAGATTTACCTGACCCAGATACATAGTATCAAACAGAGCTGGAGAGGATTCGAATCACATAGGATTCGAATCCTTTTTGAGGATCCGAGGCCGGTGATTCGAATCCTTTAAAAATAAAAGATTTGAGATCCGGATTCGCCGAAGAAATCCTAAAGGATTCGTATGCGAATCACCAATGTTATGTTAGTTAGTTAGTTTTGCCGGTAATGATTAGGAATCATACAATCTTACATAATACATGATTTCATGGTATTACACTGACATGATCCGAAAAATGGATTCGAATCACTTGATTTTTAGTAAAAATGATTCGGACTTTGGATCCGTGATTCCTATCAAATTTCGTGATTCGAATCATTTTTTTGAGGATTCGTCCCAGATCTGGTATCAAACGTTTAATTATTCCTCTCTTGAATGGTGCGATATAAATTTGGGTCAGATTGGGCTCAATCACTAAACTAGACAGGTATTCCCCAGTACTGGTAATATTATTATTATTTTATTTTTTATTTAGTCTAAAAACCTTTTTACCGTTAGGTGTAAGGTGTATTATTATTAGTACTGCTACAGTAAATACTAAATTTTCCCCCATCCCATCCAAAAAAATCATGGTCTGATTAACAACCTACAAAACATAATTAACCCTAGAATGGAAGCATTATAGGTTTTCTGTCTTCGTATGTTTGTTTATTATTCATTTTTGGTACATTTTAAGACGCAGATTCATCGCTTCCATTAAACGGACATTGTACAATGCTTCCATTATACGGTTAACACTTCCTGTAGTCCATAATTACTTTATTCTTGCTATGTTATAAGTATAACTTTAAAAACTGAACTTTTTATAATGGTAAAGCATCATTAGGAACATTTAAAGTCCCCTTTCTTTAACATTTAACGGTAATTTCGAACTTTAAGAGTATTTTATATGCAAGCGAGGTCGTCATTATCAACGACACGGCTGCAATTTCATTTTCATTCCAGACTCTCTTCACACATTAATTTTGTATAATGTGTCGTATTTGAAGCTCGTGCTATAAATGATTTAAAAGGTCAAAAAAGATTTAATAGTAGATTTTTAAATTGATCATGTAGAGATCTTTGAATGTAACTATTCCCGTATTTTTTTTATTCGGAGGAAATTAAATTTTACAGATAAACTTTTTTAGAAAAAATTCATTTATATTTTTTTAGTATATCTCATAAATGATTCAAAATGATCACCACTAGCTCCGATACAAGCTGTCGCACGTTTCAAATGTTATTCTCTTTAATGTATTCACTAGTTAATTAGGTCCGTTGTAACCATAATTAGTTGAATGAAGAGGTACCAAAAACATATTTTTGTTGCGGGTATTTTGAGTGGGAATTCTGAAAGCAACAAATCGGAGCAATGTATCTCACCAGAAATGATTTTAAGTAACGTGCTAACTTTCTGTCGCATTCCAAGCTAGTGATATTTAAGTTTGTTAACATATCGTTATAGGTCCATTGCTCTTATGTAATCTGTTTAAAGCCACAATATCATAGAAATTAGTTCTGAAATGAACCAAGTTTATCGATGTGAACATGATAAAAAGGCAGGAGAGGCGTAAAAGTAACTTGACCAGGGAAATCAGCCTTTTTGTTGAAATAGAGAAGTTGGTTGAGTTTCTTATAATAAAACCGGTTATTCAAATCTTGCTGAAGGCATATACAATCATCAACATTACCAATTTTTGAATAGATCTTGAAAGAGTAGTGCTCTGCTAAGTTTAAAACATTTACTTACATCTAGAATACTCAACAATGCTACCCAAAGACAAATACAACAAATTAAAGAAGATTCGATTAGTATTTACCTAAGAGAATTGACAGACGACAGTACTGACTGTTCACTCTGGAAAGCTACTAAGAGATTGAAAAGACCTATAACGCGAATCAGTCAGATTGGAAGATGGTAAATGAGCTAGAAATAATGAGCAAAAAGCAAAAAGATTTGCAAATCATCTAGAAAAAATCTTTCAACCACATGAAGATCAAAATGAAGAAGAACATCCACTCCGATCTTAAAGAAATTAAGGCTGGAGTACCACAAGGAAGTGTTCTAGGACCTATCCTATACTTACTGTACACACGTGATATTCCAGAGTTAGAAAACAATACCATAGCCACCTTCGCCGACGACACTGTCATTCTAGAAAAATGTACTGGCTAATAGGAAGAAAATCCACTCTGTCTCTACATAATAAGCTTATGCTTTATAAGCAGATACTTAAGCTTGTATGGACTTATGGTATCCACCTATGGGGATGCACCAAAGCAAGCAACTTAGCAATCATCCGAAGATTCCAAAACAAAGCACTGAGGAACATAGTAGATGCCCCTTGGTACATTCGCAATAGTGACCTCCATAGGGACCTGGAAATAGACACTGTTGACCAGACCATCAATAAATTAGCCAAGACTTCATCATCATGTCAATGTCGAAGCTATCCAGCTCCTTGACAATACTGGGTTAGAAAGAAGACAAGAGGATCAAGCCCTTTGAGTTACTTTAGTGTTTTTAGTGCACAAGCAGAGCTTGAATGTGCACGTTAAATGCCTTTATGGGTGTTTAATAAAAAAAACATCTAGAATAAATAAAATAAATAGAAGTTATCTTAAATGGGATACCTGAGAAACCCCTGGTGTTACAGAAATCATTCTAGAAGAATGATTGTGAATTTTTTCAAATTGAACTCTGCCACTCAAGTAAGTTCGAAGCCATTCTAAAAGATACTCTGGAAAATTCAATGCTTTTAATTTGTTTAAGTGGTCAACCCTGTCAATTTATTTTTCTTATTATTGAAAGTAAACAATAATATACGATCAAGTATGAACTTAGGTAAGATCTATACGACTCAAAATAAACGATGGCCCGTTAATAATTTAGGTATTCCCTTCCAGTAAACTAAGTTATATAATAAAAATCAAAGTAAAAGCAGGCGATCCTTTGAATCTTTTCAATCTCCCTAATCCTTGCTACTCTTTATCCCATCCAATCCCATCTCTCATAAAATTTGAAAAGGCTATTCCGAATAATTATCAAAGATCTTTTCGAATACGTTGCTTTTATAAATATTATTTACATGACAAATTGCTTCGCCGCATAAAGACAGAATCGCACAATAAAAAGATAAAAAGTCAACGTCTTTGATGATCCAGCGAAAAAGCGAAAAGAGCAGTTGCCTTATGCCGTTCTTTCGAATCGCTGTTGCTTTATTCTGATTTTCCTACGATGAAACAGAGGGAAAGAACATTCATTTCGATTTGGAATAGTGCATGGGCGTATCTATTTTTAAATCAGTACATCCTAAAATAACAAAATTTAAAAGAAAATCCACAAAGCTTATCTGTTAATTTAAACCTGTAGATTCTGTTGGATTGATATGTTACAACATTTAAACAGTCACAAAAATTTTGAAGAGTGTAACGTTTATTTCGTTCCAGGCTGTAAATTCTTATTAATAAATTGTATATGAAATAATTCCCCAGTTCGTCGACAACCCACGTTGCACTTCCGTGTAATAATCGATTTAATATCAGCCTCTCGATATGTAAATATCGATTGTAATCAATATTGACCGCCTTCGATAAATGACGTCGGATCCGATAGACTATAACTTGTCGATAAAGCATACATTTGCTCTTTTTGGTTCCAGAACAACATCTCTAAATAGTAAATAGTGTGAAGTCTGATATTAGTTTTTTTTTGGTGTTAGTTTCTATTCTTTGACAAAGTAGACCCAGGGGCGTTTCAAAACCATTTTTAAAAGGAGACTCAGTGGCGTTTCTGAAGGAGACCCGTGGAGGTGCCCGTTACTAAAGGAGACACAGTGGCGTTCTAAAGAAAGTCCCAGTGGGGTAGAGTAGTTAAAAGGGAGACCTAGTGGATTCTAACAGTGTGTTCCTACATGAGACACGAGAAGGTCCTAGACAGAAGATTCCCATGGTAAAGGAGACCCGAGCAAGTTTTATCCAGGAGTTCCAAAAGTCTCATTTCAAAAGAAGGCCCAAGGGCGGTAGTCATCATTAAGCAGATCCGAGAAGGCCTTATTAGATAAGTTCCAGTGGCCACTGTGATTTCAGCTATGTAACCCTCAGTGAAGCCCTCCAGAAGCTTCCTCCCCACAACAGCGGTCTTAGTCGTTAAAACGTTAAAACGTTAAAACATAAGTGTCATCCTACACTTACACCTTTGGCATAAATCATAAATTCGTATCAATCCATATAAACATTAAGCACAAAATTTGTCATTTTTTTTCTTGGTACTATTTTAAATATTTTTTTTCTATTAATAAATTTCACTTATTAAACTTTATTTTGGTGTTTTATTTATTATCGCTCTCAGCTAGGAAGTTGTTTTTGGTATTGAGCTAGCCAGGATAAATCCTAACAACGTTTTAAAAACGTTACATTTGGCACCCAACGTGCCAAACAACGTCATAAAAAACATTACATGAGGAGCATTTTTTTTTCTGTATGCTGATCCTTTAAACCTTGCAGACCCATAGCATGAAACCTCTTTATCAGTTTTCGATTATTCTTCATTCTATTTTATTTGCTATTTATTCTGTCCTGTACACTTTTTAGCAAACTTTTTCTTGGTATTTCCTAATTAATGATCCAGGCTACCATCCTTTGCATCCTTTTTTTTTCTAATTCTTTCAATGTCTCCAAACCTTTTTCTTTGGGATTTACAAAAGCTACTATATTTGGTTCCTTAGACAGTTAGAACTTCTACTGCCTCCTTTATTCTTTTTAGCCACCATTCTGTTTTTTCCTTCATAGATTAGGATCAATCTATTTCTTTCCCATCTATTCAATTTAGTCTTATAGTGTAGGTACTGGTCGATATTTCTTGTCATTTTTGTTGAATGTTTGTTGGTCAATCTAATTTTTTTGGGGGTACATCAATGAATCGTATGCTTCATTTAGTGGTTCTTCGAAACAGGAATATCTGAGTTTTTTAAGTACCTTCTCAATGGTTTTTTTTTGGAATAGCCATTTCGGCCTAGATCTTCAGTATTAGTGTGTATTTTTCTTGTAATTCTTCTTCATCGTAGATGGCTGTGACTCAATCTAGTGGGGTTTTTCTTACGCCTTCCTATGTATAGATTTTTCTGCTAATTTAATTGAAATTATTACCGATAATTTATTAATATTGGGAATTAATATTTTACCTTTATAATTGGAAATGTGAAAATACACTTTATATATTTTAATTAATTAACAGTTTGTCAGCTGGATGATTGGATTTTTTAGATTGGCAGTTTGAAAAAAAAAATAAAAAAAAATATTAGATACTGTAACGTCAAATATATTAGGTGAATATTCAATTTCAAAATTTAAACAGTATGCATAATTAAATGTTCTACTTTTTAATACGTTTAATTTAAGAACCGTTTTTCAAACAAATAATACATTAAAGTCTTTAATATTAAATACAAAACCTTTTAATGACATCCATTATATAAAAATTGTGTTTTTTTTTCTATATAGGAGAAAAATCTAGACCTTTTCATATAAGACTTAAGGACCACCATTCATACATTAAAAACAAACAATTCGATAAATCATAAATGTGTGAACATGCTTTGGATTTTAGCCATAAACTACAATGGATATGCTCAAATAATAATGAATGTATTTCTAATTCTTCCGTCGATATTTAAAAAATTTGGGTGCTTAAACGAAAAAAGATTAATCCACATTTATTTTAAAAGTCAACAATCTCTTACAACATGACATCTATCTATAACAACTCACTAGTGTTGCCAACGTATAATACACAAATAAAACATACATACATTTATGTACATACGGTAACATGACAAAATAAAATTTCTCAATAGAATTGCTATAACGCCATTTATAACTGAATAAAATAAACCCTATATATGTGTAATTTTTAAAATAAACCAAACAAAGGGCTCTAGCACGATATAACGAAAATAAATAAATCTGAATAAGATATGTAGATAAAATTACCATCTAGAAAAAAAATATATATTTTTCCTTCGAAAAGGCGAGAATTTCAAGCAAAAACTTTGCTGAATAAATGCACAAACATAAAGCACCGAGTCCATATCCCAAAATATCATACTGAAGAATTCATTCACATCACTGACTTTTAGATTTTATTGGAATGTCTTCGTTTTGATATCTGAAAATAAAATCTGAATCCGAATTGTTAAAAATATAGGTTTTTTAATAATAACTTATTTACTAAGCGTTCTTATAGAATATCAGTAAAATCATTCGAAAGAACGGGCAATTTCACAAAAAAAACGTCTTTGCATATTTTTTGTAAAATAATTAGATTTACGAAAGATAATTTTTTTAAGATGATACGTTTTCATGCTTCCTTGTCATCAAGAGGCAGTTAAACAGTAATAACTTTTGATACACACAGCTAATTCATATGCAACAAAGTTTATTGAAAAGTGACACCGTAAAGCATTTAAAAACATGTTGTAGCATTAATTTCCATGAAGGGATACGCCTGTCATATTATCGTAAAGTTGGCCTCGATCAAAATTTCATGCATTTTCAAAATAATTGACACGGGGTTAATTTGCAATATTGTTTAGCTATATAAACAGAATGTTTCTCTAAATGTATGTACTTTTGAAAGAGCAATGTAAGATTAAGTAGAAAAACACCATATACTGAAAGTCCTATCCTCATTACTAAAATTCCATACATGAATATAACTCCAATATAAAACAGGTCGCACGATGCACCGTTAAGTAATAAAAATTGGAAAGCAGTTGGTCTCAAAAATCACCAAAATCCAGAAATATCTACTACTTTTTCCGCATTAAGCGCAACAGAAAGGGCTGGATAATTTCTTAGACAGGATTTACTAGGCAAGTCCAGATTCACTAACTTCAATCCAGAATATTACTTCCAACACATGCATCCGAGCTTGAATCAGAACAATCCGGTGTTACTCCTGCACCACAACAAGTCGGATAAGTACTTTGATAGGAAGAAGTATATCAATCACACCAATAATTAATCTACCAACAAAAGGGAATTATGCAAAGCAAATACTCCAAAATCAAACGAAAACACCTAAATCAAATATAACACAGGAATCTACGATGAGCTCTGGTAAGAAGCTCTGCTAACGGTGCTTTCTGTGCCATTAGATGGTACAAAGATGGTTCTAGAACAACAAAAGGAACAGGAATAGGAGTATACAGGCCTGGAACTCCGAGCATTTTCCAAGCTGAAATCTATGCCGTCGGAAAATGTGTTCAGTTCAACATAGAAAGAAATTTTCGTAGACAAGAGATCATCACCATGTCAGAGAGCCAAGCAGACATTAATGCTTTGAATTTCCATGTAATCAACTCCAAGATGGTTTGGGAGTACCTAGAGACTCTAAACCGGGACACACTGGAGTGGAGGGTAATAAAATAGCAGACGTACTCGCAAAAAATGAGCTGAAACACCATTTCTGGGACCTGAACCCCTCTGCGGAATAAGCACCAGTACAATAATATTTGATGAACTTGGAAAAGAAGTAAATAACAAAAGAGGCAGGCCAAGACATTACTGAGAAACTACAGACGACTGCATCAGCAAAAGTAAAAACAAGCTCAGCATACTAACGGGTATCCTAACAGGGCCCTGTCGGTTAAGAGCGCACCTAAAGAAATTCGGATTAGTAGAGGAAGAAGAATGCAGATTCTGCGAGCAAGAGGAGGAAATCTCTATCCACATTCTCTCAGAATGCATAACCCTGCAAAATCCAAGGCTACGATACCTCGGAGAATAGAAGAGGGAGATCTACCTTAGCTGAAACCTACCGACATTCTGAACTTTTTTAAAGCAATAGGACTGGAGGAACTGCTCTAATCGTTGAGACATCCTTAACGAATGAGCAGCAGAAGGGAGCACAATACATCTTATAGGTCGCAATGTATCTACACCCCCATCAACAGATAGATATAGCAGTGCTTTCTACCTACACCAAAATAGTAGTGAATCGCTTTTGACATATATTCAAAATTTCAATTTAATAATATGTGAATATTTACCAAACAAACAAATTTTACAAAAGTGACAAGATAAACTATTTTGGGTGATGTATAAACCTAAATAACCTAATTTAAATTCCAAGTGTTTACTAACATTCAAAATACGAGGGTTGCTCAAATTATCCGCATTTAACTTATACAAAAAAAAATACTGTAATCCTACCATGTTTAGAGTCACCGTTAGATACATTAAAAAATAGAAATTTACTCTGAAATACTATGTACTTTAATTATTAGGAATGTTCTTTATCGATGTAGAATATTTTAACACCCACGATGCAATAGTCAGCCGACGAGCTGTCAACCTAGTCTGACAAATTGCATAGGTTTTTTGGTGTTAGTTCCCAAGAGTAATATGAATAAATTACTTATAATGAATTCCATGATCAAAGATAGGCGTTCAATTTATATTCGTTGCAATTACCTCACTATGATTCAGTACCAAATTAGCTAAAATTTCTCCCCTGTATTCCATTCAGGAAAACGCTTTCCGGAAACGCCTCTGTTACGCTACAACGCGAGTATTCATTGAAAATATAAATGCACAATTTTTTTCGCAGCGACGTGCTTTCAATAGGACTGTTTGAGTTCTTTCCTTTGTTATTCAGTCTGAATCTGGCTTTAATTTGAGAAATGCTGAGAGAGGATTATTGCCGGCAGAGCTATGAAGGGATTTCATCGAATTATAGAAATTTCTAAAGGGATTATTCGCGGGCCTCTCGCTCGAAATAAATCTGAAAAATTATTTTGCACTTGTCTGACAGCGAGACAGGAAAATCGGGAACATCCTCGCTTGTTTCTCTTATTTCAAAATGAGATAATTCATGGGTGAAAAGCTTGATTGCGTATAATTTTAAATATAATTTTTCACTCGTCTCTAAGGGGACTTTGTAAGAAGAGAAATACTAATTTTTAAAATTACATCGGGATCGTTAAAAGTGGCTGGTGAGCATAAAAATTTTAACTGCAATAATTAAAATCTTTGTTAGAGGCAGGGCCTTTATAGACGCCGGGACTTTAGGGTGCTGTAATTAAGGCAATATGTAGAATTCATACTTGATAAGTATTTTTGCACCACGAGTTGCCGAGACCCCTAAAATAACTTTTCTTTAATAATTAGTTTACAGAGATTTGCCTTGGACAAAAGGTAGTGTGAATTGAAGTATATTTGAATCACGAAGAAATGTCATTAATAAATAATACAAATAAAACCAGTCCAACATGCGAACTATGTGGAACACCAGAAGAAACAAACGCTTCGCGTGACTCTGAACCACAAATTGAAACACGTTGCCGTCGGTTTGTAAGGTAGGATTTGATCCAGCTGAGAAAACTACCTGACACTAGTAAAGGAGCAACACGGATTCTACAATCAAAACCCTCATTTTTACATGCAAATCTCCATAAGGAATTCTAAGCTCCAACCTGGCGATTTTTACTCCCTTCAAGGTGACGCTTGGAGATAACACCGGCTGGCAGCGTGATGGGCGGTGGGCAACGAGCGGCGTGATGGGGCAAGGAGTGACAACGCGTGGCGGGGTGGGGTCGCCATTTTTTATCCGTTGTCAGCGCGGCGGCAGCATGGTGCATAAGGACCTAATGGGTCATTGCGCAAAAGGGCCTTAGCCTGTGCCAGGTAAGTATGCCGTATGCCTCTCAATGACCCATTCCTACCAATAATAATGAAGTTAGCGGCTAACGCCCTTCTGCCATCGCTACTGCGCAAGATTAGTCCTATACGGCTCTCAATGCCGTTTATTCCGTTCAAATCAGACCAATAATAGCTGAGATATAGGTTAAGGCCCTTCTGCCATCGCTACTACGCAAGATTTTTGTTTATCTATTTAATCTATACGGTTCACACGTTACTATACCGTTTATCCCATTCAAATCAGACTAATAATAGCTGAGATACAGGCTAAGGCCCTTTTGCGCAATGACCCATTAGGTCCTTATGCACCACGCCGCCGCCGCGCTGACAACAAGAGAAAATGACAAGTTCTATCGAAAGCTTTGGACAGATCCACGTAAATAACTATTTGATTTCGTCCTTCAAACTTTTTGGAAAATAGCAAGATTGGTAGCAGTGGATCGGCCTCTATAATGTTGATTAGGCATAATGTAGTGTTTATAACAGTTGAAGATTTCATGTGTCAGTATGGCTTCAAAAACTTTCGGAATATCGGAGAGTAACGAAATTCCACGGTAATTCTCAATGTTTGTTTTATCGCCTAAATATTGGGGTTAAGTTAGCATTTTTCCATTGATATGTGAAATATTCTGCTCCTTAGATTTTGTTCTTTTTTCACTTTCATCGGTAACAATTTCAGTTCCGGATTTATTTTTGTCTTTAGATTTCGTTCTCATATCATTTTGATCAATGGTAATTTCAGTTCCTGAGTTATTCCTTAACTACTCCTTGGAAATTGTTCTTATTCCGTTTTCACCTGTGATCATTTTAGTTCTTGATTTTTTTATCACTCGTTTCAGTTAAAGTATTACCTGAATTACCATTGTTAGATTTTTTTCTCGTTTATATTTTTAACTAATGGAACGCTTTCATCTTGAGATAATTTCAAACCTTTTTCATTTTTGTTTCTATTTTTATTTTCAGCAGCTTCTTCCGTCTCATCTTCGGTGGTTTCTGCATCTGTCATAACCCGTGAATGAGCTTCCATTATTTTTATAACAGTCACCTCTTCTAAATACCCATCCCGGAGCGATTCCTTCATGACCTTCCAAAAAAATCGTGTTCTTAAATGAAGTGTATAGGTAATATTCTTGAAATAATAAACATTAGTATGTGAAACATGCATAAAGAGGAAGATTCCACCACAAACAATTTTAATTTTGGTGTCCTTAAAACATCTAAACACCCTCTGGTATTCAGGGAATCAATTACTATGTTTGGTCCATCTACCCAAATATGTGCATATTCTGTTTGTTGAATCGGATCGTGTAAGCACTGAACTGGAAAATCGACCTTGCAACAACTCCATGGGATTACTGGAAGTGTCAAATAGTCATTGCTTTTCCTTAATTCTTTTATACTTTGCGATTTTACATCAACTTGATACCTTGTTATCCATTTTGTTTCATGCCAATCTTCATAAAACATCATTCCGCAACATTTGCTATTATATTGAAGCTTATCTATGGTTTCTTTCCCTGTTATATCTTAAAGATATTGATTCATACCGTTCGTAATGGATTGTTTTATCCCACGCGATATGTATCTGTTCATTTTCCTCGCAAAATGGGATATAATCAGCAACTAAATGATCGTATTGGTACCCATTTCCGTCCAAAGGATAAGAAGGTTGCTTGTGCTTTTTCTGCTTTCTTGTTTGAGACATCTCTGACCAATATTAATCCCAACTATCCAATAAAAAAATAACATGTGTACCGTAAAGACCAGTTACTGCAAATACAAAATTAACTTCCGATTTTTCAGCATTAGTCCAGTAAATTAACCACAGATAAATCCCAAACCTGAGCATCAAGTCTGTCCGGCACCATTTTTTTTAATTTGCAGGTATTCATATGTACATTTACCTCCGAAAATCTCAGTTACGTGGAATTTGTGGAAGGGATGGAAATTGCACTCGAGTTTACGAAAATCCATTTTTCGACGATATCTGCCGAAATATGACAAAAAATGAAGAGCAGTTCATTACCTACAAAAGTTGTGCCTATGATTTGTTCGCTACACTAATAGTTCCAAAATACCAAAAATTGAAGCCCAATACAGCAGAGTTAAAGCAATTTACTTTTGCAAGCGTGCAGGAATCTATAAGTTCTGTAGATTCTTGTTTAGAAGTTGCTGGTGACTGAGTTACTGGCTGGATTTTTATAACTGTAATATAAAGGACCATCGTTATTAACCCCGCAAACGAGTGACGTGGATCTGTGGCAACGCATTTTCCATTCATTCAGGAGATCTCCACGACCGCCTACCCTGCTAGTTTTTCAGGAGTTTTCGCATATGCAATAGGCAAATTCTGGGTCATGAACATCCCTTCAGGTATCTACAACCATTCCTTTCACCACCATTCTCGGAACTAATTCTGAAGAGGTTTGGAAAACTGCACGTTGCTTTATAAGCTGTGTTTGTGACAAATATATCAGTTGGTTAGTTAATTAGGTATTCCAGGGGTTAGTCTGCGGTTGTGGAGTGGGTTAGTATCAAGTTAGCTTTTTGTGTTTAGTGATTTTCTATCTTCTATTATTTTTTAGATAATGTTTGTACACTGGACACTCTCTATAGTTTGCGCGTTAGGGACCCCCACAATTTACGCATGTTGCTGGTGTTTGTAATGTTTTTGTTTAATTCCTTATGTTATATGGGGTCCTGCACATTTTATACAGTTAGGTCCCTCCAGCAATTCGACGTTGCGTACCCAATTTCTGTTAAGGTAGTCGAGAAATTGTTGCTCGTTTGCATATCCCGTTCAAGAACAATGTGTTGATTTTTGTAGCTTTTTTTGCATCAGAAATTATTGCATCATTATCTTCGCTTTCAGTGATTAAAATTACAATTGAATTATTGGTGTACGTCATCGTTTGTTGTTGATTATTAGGTTTAGGAATTTGTTTTGTTACTGTTGCAAAAAGCAAGAATTTTTGTTAATTTTTAGAACACTTGGTATGTTTTTATATTTTGACGTAGAGATGTAAATTTGACAAATAAATAATTTGGCTTGCTGTCAGTTTCTCCTAAAAAAGTATCGAATTTGTTTAAAAAGCGAGGTATTTCACGACAAATTGTGTTCTTTCGAGTTAAAGAACTCAGCACGTGTTCATACAGTCTTTTACTTTGGAAAAAACCATGAAGATTTAACCCTAACGAATATGCTCCGAGATATGCCAGGTGTAGAAGAGAAATTAAAAAAAGGCGACGAGAAATACATGCTGCAAAACCTTCATTTTGCATTATATAGAAATTATTTCAAAGGAAACGCAGGAAGAAGACGAATCCTTTTTTTTTACTGGCTTCAGTTTTCCAGAAAATAGTCCAGATAGTAAGCACTATGAAATGGTCAGCAAATCTCTCAGTATTTTAGATCTTCAGAAACTGTGTAATATTTTTGGGGAAGAGTATTCAGATGATGCCAATGCTGAAACTGTAACATGTCATTTGTTGAAAGCCGTGAGAAAATGCATCAATGAACAAACCAATACAGATGGAGTACCTCAGAAATCAAGAAACACACGAAGTTCAGTAGCCAGTGCGAGATCTACAATATCTTCAGGATCTTCAGGATAAGATTTGTCACATTCACATGATGTTCTGAAGAAACAAGAAGAGTATGTGATTCTGAGTAGCGAACTGGATGAGATGAAACTAGACGAAAATGTCTCTGCTGAAAATGTCGCCAGCAAGGAACTGAAATTGAACAAATGTCAATAATTTCTTCATCTTCAGGAAATTCGCCTGAAGAATAAGGAGAAATACATTTCAAAGTATGACGATCTTCTCCAAAGGGAACATGATGAAGAGATAGGTGAAGAAAAATGAGATCTATCAAGCGACCAGGATGCAGACTTTGGTGAGATATCAAAACATTCCTATACCAAGAAATGGGCTGAAGAGGCAGGTAATATCAATGTCTCTTAAATAAATCATGAAGATTCATCTCACAATACTATGGAGAATTTGACCAAATCTATCAATAGAATGTTAGCAAGACAAACCATCGGTAATCAATTAATAACATTTGATGGTTCTTTCTGGTTAAAATGGCCAATTGTTTACTCATCAATAATAGTTCTTGAGGTAAAAAACCCATCTGTGGTTGTAAATGAGGTGCAGATTATCTTCGACAATACATACATTGTCTGACAGTTATACAGTAACTTTTTCAACTTTTTTTAATTGATGTATAAAAAAATGTTGACTATATGAACTTTGTCAGAGATTTGGGACACGCGGTGTGTAGAAAAAAATAGGTTTGTTAATTTTTTTTGTTTAGTAACAACAAAGTGTCAGATATAATAGTGCACATTATAATGTTTCTACATGCCATTTTTAGGCAACGTGGAGTAGTGTTATTAATTATTCAAATTTCTACGCATATGCGTAATTAATAACAGTACTGTTATTGACATTCTCTTGAACACTTTTAATGTACCTAGAATAGAAGATACAAAGAGCGGATGTTAAAACTATACCAAAATGTTATCAAAGCGCTAATGTAGAATATCAAATAGTTATTCGATGTGTTATGAAAATAATTAATGAAATTAATATGAGCAGTTGATTAAACAGGACAAATTTGTTTATCGAAATTCTAATCTAATCCCCGATCGCAACTGAATAATAATTTATCAATGTTGAATCATAATTAGCAGTCATTTCCAACGAATTTTTTAAACATTAATTACTGTTCTCTTGTCATAATTATGTTAATAAATAAAATTAATTATCACTAGTAATCTCCAAAGAGCTTGAAGTACTAACAGAAATATTTCCGAAAGCACGAATTTTTTAAAAGTTATCCCGAGTCGAAGACGAGGGAAACTTTTTAAAAAATAATAATACACTTATAAAAAATATATTTTTTTTGAAGTTATATTATTGTGCGAGGCTGCCGTATACAATCACTATAGAATGATTGTATAGCAATTCCGAAGTGCACATGTAAATTTGTTGTATAAGGATTGTATACGAAAGTTTTATAAGTATCACTTAATATAGTTATAGTAATATTACAAGGGTTGTATAACCAACTAATAGAACATCTATGATAGCAATTTGTTTTATAAAAGTGGGTCCTTTTTGGTTGTATAGACATTGTATAATAGTTTTAAAGTGCGTTATACGATTTTCATGTTTCTATAATATCAGTTGTATATCAGTTCTCACAACCATTATAAAAGTTAAATTGTTAGCTGGGATAGCAGTTACAAGATAACGTTCTACAACTTTTTTAATATCTAAAATGTTTTTTTTTCGTTCGAACATTATTAAGAGGAAAAACCGATGAAAATGTTTGGAAAAATCACTTAAAATGAACTGATCTTTTATGCAAGTTGTTAACACTATTTTAAAAACAAATAATTTATTACTATTAAGCTGGCTCGTCATAATTAATGAATGAAATAGCGCCAGTTTTCAAGCCTAGCTAATGAAGAGCTTTCAGGGCGAGAATCGGCTATACTTTGAGTTATTTTTCTGAGGGCTCCATCACATTTGAAATTTTCTTTTATTAAAAAATAGAAACATGTGAAAACAAAGAAAACATCTGTGCCTTTAAAAATAATTAATCTTAAATTAAATATAATAATAATTGAGATTTGTCTATTTATCTGAGAACTTTGAGGAAATCAAACACGTTAAAAATGTAATTGGATAATAGCTGAAGGGTTTTTAAGTAAACAAACAATAATATTGCTGAAGGCTAGAATTATTATGAACAAATTGAAAAAAAAAATTAAATAGGAGCACTAAATATGTTTTAAGAGTATCTTTACAAAATTTGTGACAATAATAACTGAGCTTGTTTTCTGAGAGTTGGATGGATCTCACCGTTTGTCCTGTTGGAGGTTGGATTGACAGACGAGGCTGGTAGCACTTCTGGTTCTGGAAAAACTTTGTGACCACGAGCCACAACTATTTTGGCTCCTCGGAGACTGAGGTCAGCTGGACAGACGATAACACTGGATTTCAAGTGTTCTAAACTGTATTCTGGCTACAGGGCATCTAGTCTTTTGACCTCTGAATTGGTTTTCTCCCCCGGAACTCATGAAAATACGAGATAGACAAGCGATCTTGTACAAATTATAAATTCGAGTACTCGGGGACGAATAGATACTCGTAAAAGCAAGAGTTTTTAAAGTTAAATTTTAAAGGAATATATTGTTAATACGTTTCTTAATAGTTCTTGAAAATAACGAAAATGATATAGAGACCAAATTGTTAAACTGTGAAGAAAAAATGAGCTTTATTTCAGAAAAGAATTATTCCATTAAATTTAGTTACTTTAAAACTAACGAATTTAATAATTTATAATTGTAAATAAATTTAAAACTAAACTACTCAGGTCAGTACTGTAATTGAAGTTAATTGAATGTACGTTAAGAAACTATGTATTTATGGGCTCTAATGGACTTAAACTTAAAATCGAAAATTTTAAAGGAATTATATCCCCGGAAAAACAAAAAGCCGTGAATATAGTGATTACGTTCACCAGGGAAGTGTTTTCAAAACTATCGTTATATGTTAGTATTGTTAGTTGGATATAAAAATAAAATATCGTTATCCAATATGGCGGTATCTCCGTAGAAACTAATTTAAAGCAAATTCCAAATCATCGGTATGATTTGCAACTAAATATAATCATATAACGATGATATAATTATTGTTTTAAAATAATTTGTTATAAAATCTATCAAACGTGAACTGACTGTAAAATATTCTAAGATTAATTATAACAAACTATCAAACCATGAGATTTTTAAAACGTTTTCAAAATTAAAAACACACTTCCTTGTTGAAAATTACACCAAGACCAAGATCAATTTGTACAGGAAAGAGGGCGCTAACGTTAATTCGAAATTACATATAAAGTTCCCTAATCGAGTTGCCAAAATAGTTATTTATGTATCAAGGGCGTAAAACAGGCGTTTATGGACCTCAACGTGTAAGTAAGAGCCCGAGCCGCTAGGCGAGGGCTATTAACACGTAAGGTCCATAAACGCTGTTTATGCCCGAAATACATACAATATTTTATGCACGACCGTTTTAATAGTCATTTATTAATAAATATACAAAATTTTATGCACGACCGTATTAATGATAGTTTATTAATAAATATGTTTTATTTCTATTTTTCACCTTTTGTGAGTAGGTTATTATAAATGTTTCAAGTTGGATAAATTTTATACCTCGATATTATTATAACTCACCCTGTATAACAAATCATTTGTATAGTTAAATAAAAATAAGTCTTATTGAAACTAATAAGATGATAAAACAATAATCTATATACCTATACGCGTTACCATAGCAACCAAGTCAATAGGACAAGAATAGGTAGACGCCATTTTTATTTACAGTCGACTTCACGTATTGCAAGTTTCTTAGTATATTTTCGAAGAAGTTTTATATATTTTGTTTATGTAATGGACAGTAGTGACCATGAAATAGTTTCTGGAACACCACCGGAAATTTTTAAAGCAGCAGAAGATGCAAAATTAAGTTTACTACCCGCCAAATCTAAGAGAATATACGATAAGGTCTACGATGAATTTGTTAGCTGGTGCAAATTGAACAATGTTATAGACGGTAACTATACAGAAAATGTATTTCTTGCATTTTTTCTGGAAAAGTCCAAATGCCGTAAGCCGTCGTCTCTATGGTCATATTATTCGATGTTAAAAGCAACTGTAAATTTGCACAATAATATAAACATCGCCAGATATTCAAGATTGACAACATTCTTAAAACGGAAATCAGACGGTTATAAACCAAAAAAATCAAAAATTCTAACCAGGGAAGAAATAGAATTATTTTTAGTAGATGCTCCAGATAATTTATATCTTATGATAAAAGTAAGTTAATTGTTTTTTTTTATTTTAGACTATTATGTTAATATGATTATTTATTGTAGGTTGCACTAATTTTTGGTATTTGTGGAGCATGTCGTCGAGAGGAATTAGCTAATATTTCAATAGACGATATTCAAGATTTAGGAACAACCTTATTGGTAACCATACGAGCATCTAAAACTAAAATTGACCGCATTTTCAGTGTGATTGACAAAGAGCAGGAATCACCAAGTTATCTCGACTTATATCGAAAATATGCTTCACTACGTACGACAAATACCAACCACGGACGTTTTTTTGTGTATTATCGTAATGGAAAATGTTCCAGTCAGGTGGTTGGAAAGAATACATTTGGTCAAATTCCTTTTAAAATAGCAACTGATTTAAAATTGCCTAATCCAAAAGACTACACAGGCCATTGTTTTAGACGATCTTCAGCAACTTTGTTAGCTAATGCAGGTGAGGATATCCTTAACATAAAGCGACATGCTGGTTGGAAGTCTACAACGGTGGCAGAAGGTTATATTGAAGATTCTGTGGCAAATAAAATGAAAATCGCCAAAAAAATTGTCAATGCTGTCGCACAGCTGAATTTTCAAATTTATATACCGATTCTTTTGAGCATACACCTTCCAGCAGTAACCCAAATCATACGGAGTTAGTAGAAGTTCGTAGCAACTTACAACAGAGCAAGGTAGCAAATCCTAACATTTCTATAAGTAATTGTTCAAATTGTGTTATTAGTATAAAATTATAAGTCTGAGGATCTTATGTTTGGGCTTTTAAAGTTATAATTTCTTTATTAAACTCATATTTTGTTAATTGTACCAAATATTTCCATGATAATAAATAATAATAATAAAGTTTGTTTTACTAACTACATGTGAATTTTTAAAAGAAAAAAAAAGAAATTTACTTTACCGCCCGGCGGGCGGTAAAGTAGTCCGCGGGCGGTAAAGTGGCACTTTACGCCCGCTAAACGTATCTATAATCTGGACTTTATCGCCCGGTCGTGCATAAACGTTATTTGTTATTTAGTATTCAAAAATGCACATTATTCCTAATATCCGATGATAACTCTTAGTTAGAAATCACCTCTCAAATTCATTCGATAGCAGCCATTCTACTCCGTTTCTGGTAGAGTTAGCTGATGCATCCTTAACACAATTCATTTTTAGCATTCAAGTAGTGGTAGAAAAGTGCAGATGCTCCCTAAACTCTATTTATTCTTAGATCCTGCAAATGTTGCTGGCAAATCAATTTTAGCTGTGAATTAAAAGTAAAGTAAAATGTTTAAGGGTCATTGCATGGACAAAGTATGTCAAACTAATAAAAGTATGACCAAGGGCGCCGTTACATAGGAGCAAGGGGGGGCGGACGCCCCCCCTGGTTTTTAGATTTATTACTCGAGATGTCACGTGAGACGCGATAAATTTAAATTTGCTGAAGTATCAAATTTCCTTTTCGCAATCTTTTTTAAACCACACTACTAGTAAGTATTGTTCAAAAGGATCTTCATTTCAATTTAATGCAATACTTTGATTTGACAAAATGTGCCCCTCTCTGACATTTTTTGTAACGGCGCCAATGAGTATGACATGTCATTTTCTCCAAATTTTTGTAATTTAAATCTTTGTTGAGTAATACCAAAAGACTGAAACGAAAATTCAAGTAGGTGTATATGCGGGAACGACTTGCCTGAATGGATATTTTTGGAAAATCAAAGGTAAAGAAAAAATCTGCTTAATTAACACATGGCGACCCTTTTGAGTCCTTGAAATTCTGAAGTAAATGCTCTGGAAAAAAGGGAATACTTAATTGGAAAGAAGATCGGTCAAGGGTCATACAGATGTCTTTGGGTATAATTTTATTTATAATGTTGATGATGATGATTATATTTTATGATGCCTTTTTGTAATATATTTTAGAATTAGTAGTTCATATCACCTGGCTATATCACGTACAAGCGATACATGTTATTGCTTCTGTGATGCCCTTGTTTATTTATATCTTCCAAATGTACCTTAATATAAACTTTTTATTATTATTATTACAAGCATATCACTTGAACCTCCTATCGCGCTCCTTTTTCTGTATCTTACAATGGAAATAAGTGGCTTCCTAAATTTTCAGCCTAAAAAACCACAAGGAAAATTTGTAGGCTCAATATATTTAAAATATATTTCTGACGTAAACTCGTCCGTAGAATAGGGTCACGCCAATCGTTTTCAACGATTTCCCATCGAAATGCCTGAAAATTCGAAAATTGATTTTTTTCGATTTTCAAATTTCTTAAAAACATTCACACTACATTTTCTTGGAATCATGCTTTTCCAAATCCATATACTCGTGCGTTACCTATCATATTATTTTCATGAGTTATATACGATATTCAGGGTGACCCAGGGTCAAACAGTCAAAGGTTCAGAATTGGTTTTTATGAATTACTCAAAAACAATTTGGCTGATTCTGATTAAATTTAGCAAGCTTATTTGCGGCAATAAGAGGCTTCTTTAATATTATTAAAACTTAATTATTAATTCCAGTGGCGTCCCACAAGGTAATCTACTTGATATTAAGAAAAACGGATCCTGAACGTTTGAAGGTATAACTCACGAAAATAATATGATGGGCAACGCACGAGTATATGCATTTGGAAAAGCATGAGTTCAATAATATGTAATGTGAATTTCATCTCGATCGGTGCATATATTTTTAAGAAATTTGGAAATCTAAAAAATCAATTTCCCGCATCTTCTGGATTTTCCGAGTGGAATCGTTGAAAACGCTACAGGAAATTTTACGTCAGATTTTTTTTTCGTTGTTTTGAACAAACTTAAAATTGAGCTTAGAAATTTTCCTTGTGGTTTGTTAGCCTGAAAATTTAGGAAGCCACTTATTTCCAGAGAAAGATTATGGAGGTTCAAGTGACATGTAAATATGCTTTGTCCATGGAATGACCCAAATTAAATAATGATAATTCTATTACTCTTCTATTGGAAATAAAACGTCAAATTAAAGTCTTTTTTCATTCAAATAAGTGGTTTTATTTCCAATAGAAGAGTAATAGAATTATAAGGAAACCACTATAAACTACAGAAATTAATTAAATAATGATAATATAAAATTAAATTACATAATTCTGATTATATCCAAACTTGTAGCGAATTTATCCAGTTCACCACGATAAAACCAAAATTGTTAATTATTTTTCCACTAATTAATCCAATTTAATCTAAACTTCTATAGCATAAACATCTGATTTCGAATTTGGGAGGCGGGCGAAAACACTTATTAGACTTCAAAACAGCCTGTGGGTTTATTTCAATTACAAAAGCAAATATTTATGAAACCCATGCGCAAATATCTTTTAGCAAAACTTTAGTAATTTTCAATCACTTTCCGCGTTATTGGAAACTTTTAATATCTGATAATTTCGAACGTTCCGTTTACAGGATCCTGTGTAAAGTTTTCATGTACCTTATCTTCGAGTATATTTTAATAACTTTCATTTAATCCGGGGATTTCCGGGCTTAATAAACTTCCTCTTGTTGACGTAATCATTGATTTGGGTGAAAACTTTGAGAGAAGTTGAGCCATATCTCAGATATCCGATTCAGCGGTCGGTATTAAAGGAGCACGAGGGCGAGCATACAAATGTATAGGAGTCCGATATGAAGTAATCAGAAATTATAGAGACTGGGTAGGTACGTACCAAGTTTGATTGCTAATAAATTTAATTTTGGGTTGTTACAAAAAGTTTTTCTTGCTGGTTCCTTATCCACCCCTTAAATGTAATTTATAGTCAGAGACTTTATGAAATGTTGCCACTGTAAAGTGATAAAATGATTAGAATTAGATTACAAAATACAGTTAATAATTCTAACTCCGAAATATTTTAAATCGATAATGAAAACTTGCAAAACAAAGCACTCGGTCAATCAATAAGTTCATAGGATGACTAAAAAATTAGATTTTGTTAATCAATTTAGTCTCCTTCAAAAGTTACATTCATTCCATCCCTTTTTTGTAGAACGATTTAACTCTGGCCTTAAAAACAAGCATTGTGGACCCAAATATCTTTCTCTAGAGCATTCTTTTTAGATCTGTAAACAGGTAGTAGTCACTGGGAGCTAGATCCGGAGAGTACGGTGGATGGGGAAGCACTTAGAGTTTGGTAAATTATAACTACATATTTATATGAATTGGTAAAATTAAATAAAAAGGAAGTGTTAAAAACATAAAAAAGTAAAAAACTGAAAAACATATTTGAAGGAGTAGTGGTTAAGGATAAGAATAACCACTAAAGATATAATGGAGATCTATCTAACTGTGATGGGGGTGTCAATACACTGCGACCTACTGCTCCCGAATAGTCCCAACTATTAGATCAGTTCCTCCAGTCCTATTGCTTTCAAAAAGTTCAGGATGTTGGTAGGCTTCAGGTTAGGTAGATCTTCCTGTTCTATTTGATATTCTCCGAGGTATCGTACCCTTGGATTTTGCAGGGTAATGCATTCTGAAAGAATGTGGATAGAGGTTTCCTCCTCTTCCTCGCAGAATCTGCATTCTTCTTTGTCTACTAATCTGAGTTTCTTTAGGTGGCCTCTCAGCCGGCAGTGCCCTGTTAGGATACCCGTTAGTATTCTGAGCTTATTTTTACTTTTACTGATGCAGTCATTAGATCTCTTCTGGTTATAGTTTCCCAGTAGTGTCTTGGCCTACCTCATTCCTTGTAGTCATATCCAGTATTGGGATCTTTTGTTACTTACTTCTTTTCCAAGTTCATCAAGTATTGTACTGGTGCTTATTCTGCAGAAGGGTTCAGGTCCCAGAATTGGTGTTTCGGCCCCTTTTTTTGCGAGTACGTCTGCTATTTCATTACCCTCCACTCCAGTGTGTCCCGGAACCCATAGCAGGAATTGATTACGTGGGAGTTCAAGGCATTAATGGCTGCTTGGCTGTCTGACATGATGATGATCTCTTGTCTGCGAAAATTTCTTTCTATGTTGAACTGGACACATTTTCCGATGGCGTATATTTCAGCTTGGAAAATGCTCGGAGAATTGCCTAAACTTTCGGAATATTTGGTTCCAGGCCCATATACTCCTATTCCTGTTCCTTCTGCTGTTATAGAACGATGGTATCTTTGTCCCATTCGCTTTTGTTACTTATCTTTGTGTTGAATTCGTTCACAAAGCTAAACTTCTTTGTCATCTCATCTTGGGGCATGTCCCAGGTTTGGTGATTTCCAGGAAGAAGTCGAAACTTGCTTTTGGTTGATCCTTCTCTGGTCATTCTGTAGGTTGTCCTTATCGCTATACTCTCCACTACTATATGGAGGAGTGTAAGGCTTAGGAGTACCTCCATGGCGACCGTTGGGCACGTTCTCATTGCACCTGTTATGCATACGCAGGCTAGTCTTTGGAAAATATAACGATACTATATAATGGGGATATATGGAGAGCTGTAACTGACTGGTTTAACAAAAACTCAACGCATGAGATCGGTATATCAGGTACCAAGATTGTCAGAAGGTTCTAATTAACCTAATGGGAGGAGTGACAGAAAGAAGAAAATGTGGGCGACCTAGAACCAAATAGTGAAATTAAACGGGAAGTAAAGATTGGAACAGACGAGAGAACAATAAGAACAAATGAAAAAATTGGGTATAGAACCAACCATGAGTTTACGTCTCTTTAGCTAGCAGAACAAAGTCAGCAGAATTAAAAATGAATACATGGACAATTAAAGGCTAATTAAATGCTCCAATTTAAAATTTTCTGCTCCGTAAATTTTCTCAGTAATGACTGTTCTGCTAGCTTTAACTTAAGCAAGGAGAACATGACCAAAAAAGTGATTGAAACAAAAGCACGTAATAAGCAATTTTCTTTACACAGTTTACCTCTGCGTCGCGACTTTTTCCATTTCCGCAAAAAAATAAATCGAGCCTGAAATTTGCAATGAGTGTATTCCTAGAGCCTTTAATGAGCCGTTAATAACTGTGCAAAGAAAATTGCAATTTTTATTGTTTTAAGCACTTTTTTGCTCATGTTCTGCTCACTTAAGTTAAAGCTAGCAGAACAGACATTATTCCGAAAATTCTCGGAGCAGAAAATTTTAAATTAGGGCATATAGTTAGCCTTTAATGATCCTTTAATTATTAATAATAATAATAATAATAATATACGTCTTTATTTCCCAATTTAAAGAATACAAAATATAATTTAAACAAATAAAAAACAAAAGTGGGAGTGGCGAAGTTTAGCCTAGGGCTACTCATACTTAACCACATTAACAAACAAAAAAAAATATATAAAAAAGTAATACAATATGAAAAAATTTAAAAAAAATATTCTACTATATAGTCAAATATTAATTTTTCTAAGGAAGGGAACATTCAACAGAGCTCCGAATTGCAAAAGTGTCATATGCCATATTAATCATTGTTTTGCTCATCTAAAAAGATTTTTTTTGCTTTAAACCTAATGTAGAGTGTTCAAAAATTTTATGTATGAAATCTCAATTCACTGTCAAAAATAACACCAAGATTACGTGTTTCATCCACTATAGGTAAAGGTACCCCATCTATATTAATATTAATATTTTGTTATTTCTGGATGAAAATATCATTACTTTTGATTTTGATGAATTTAATTTTAAATTATGTTGTTTTGCTAACTTAGAAATACCTTGACCTTCACAATTTTTAGTAGAAAAACGAACGGTAGTAATATTGCGTATCATCTGCATAAGCCCTATCACGTCTTGCCGAAGTTAAGATATCAGTCGTGTAAAAAATAAACAATAACGGCCCAAGGATAGATCCTTGAGGAACACCACTTAAAATATTAATAGCTTCTGATCTAACACCATCAACCTCGACTACTTGTGACCTATCAGTTAGATATGAAGAAATAAGAGAGACTGCAGCTTGTGACGCACCATAATAGCGAAGATTGGCACAAAGCAGGTTATGGTTAATCGCGTCAAATGCTTTTGAAAAATCTAATAAAATAAGAAGACTATTATCTTTTTTATCAAGTGCATTAATAATGTCACCCATTACAACGGCTAAAGCTATAATCTTTTCTAAAACCTGCTTGAGTGTCAGCTATTAATTGGTTTTCTATAAAAAAGTTGCATAGCTGATGAAATAATATTTTTTCTAATATTTTCGAAAAAACTGGCAAAATGCTAATAATTCTCAGGTCAGAGTATTCTTTGGGATTAGAAATTTTAGGTAACGGCTTACCAACTGAAGTTTTCCAAGCCTTAGCGACGTAACTTTTTTCTATACAGGAATTGATGAGGTGGATTAAATAAGTATCAATAAAAGTTAACATTAAAAGTGATACGTTATCATTTACAACAGCATTACTTTTATTTTCATCTAATGCCCTAGAAACTTCATCAAGTGTTGCCATACGAAAAGCAAAAATATTTTGACCTAAATTACCAACATTATTTGTGTAGAAATCTATTTTTCCTTTGCACTTATCATCAGAATTATCGCGCAGAAAATCAAAAAAGTAATTATTAATATAATTGGGATCTGCTAAGTTATCTGGAATATCAAATTTAGCATTTTTTCATAAGTTTAAATATTTAAACGTTTTCCATAATTTCTTTTTGTCTTTTTCTTTAGCATCATTATTGATAACATTTTTACGATTTTGTCTTACTAATTTTACAGTTTCATTTCTAGTTTTTTTGTAAACCTGAAGGTCACTATCCAATTTGGTTTGTTTAAACTTTGTTTAATTACTTGTTAAAAATATTTAATTTTGTTTCAATATCCTTCTCACTAAGGTACCTTTGCCAATATAAATTTTCTAGGTCATTTTGAAGTGCTTTTAAAAAATAGGGTCCAAAAGTTTTGTACCCTTTTAAAATTTGCACTAGGTCATAAGTTGAATTGCATTCATTTATACAATTTTCTACATCCAAACAATCTTCATTTAGATCACCAAGTATTATAGTTTCATCTACCGTTGGTATTGTCCATGTATTGATTTTTAATGCTGGTGACTTTGTTCTGCTAGCTTAACACGTTCAATGCTGACTGGGATATAGAAAAGTTGTTAAGTAGCGCATAGCAGCAATTTATTTTTAGACAGATAGAAAGACGTGGGATGTTAAGTTTGTGTTTTTAGAACCTTTTTTTACATGTTCAATGCTTAAAACATATATATTTTTTGTGTCACGAATTTGTGACAGTAGCGTCTAGTTCTAACACAAAAACAGCAAATCGAAAACTATAACCTAAATTCACTTGAGTAGGGATGTAGTAGTACCGCTAAACACAAACTAAACCATTCTCATTTACGGCTAAGGAAAAACTCAGCCATAAATATGAATTTGACCTTCGCCCGAAATCGTGACATGCGCCGGGCTGGAAAGAATGTTACGTCACGGACGCGTGACGTCAGCATTGAACGTGTTAAGAGACGTCATGAGCTTATTGATATTAATATAGTACGAGATAGCACACAGTAAAATATAAACATATGTATATGGATAAATTTAAAATATTAATAAAGTATCCATATAATTACGTAGCAACACTTTTTGGTTAAATTAATAATTAATTACAGCTCCAGTTACTTCTCATTTTGTCTGAAACAATTTGTCTTCAAACGATCTTTAATTATCAAATAATAATTGTTTTCTAGTCTTTGTATTTTCTAATTAATTATCCTACTCGCTTGTTCCCTTGTGTAGCAAAGTGACGTTGATATTTGATGTGTAACGCTTTTAATGTAAGAGTTGTGAATATAATCAACCGAAGCAAAAATATAAAAAATAAAACTGCAGTGTGAAATTTTTTCGAAAATGTAATTGGATCTTTGATTTGTACCCACTTTAACAACCCTTAAAAGTAGTTATGATTAGCAAATGTTTAATAAAAATCAAATACAAAAAAAATACAAAAACTAGAAAACCTGTAGATAAGAAAAAAAGTGATCAAAATAATGAGTAACAAAATAAGAATATTTATAAAATACCGTTACAAATGATGGAAAAATAGATGTAACACGGCGGATTGATCAACTAGAATATATATTACTCCCCCAATAAGTCGGGGGAAGAAATCAAATAAGGTAAGACGCCATTTGCTCACGACTTCGTCAATTTACTGGAAGGTGGCAACAACGTTTGTTAATAGAAGCCGACATACTTCACTTCCATTTTGAAAAATATCTAAAAAAAAACCAGATATATATCATCCACATATAAATTTACTGGGAAAATGTGATGAATATGTACCTAATGCTATTTGGATTCTCTGTATAATACATGGATAGGAATCATGGGCGGATCCAGCCGATTTTAAAGGGGGGGGGGGCTGTCTTTCACCCGGGGGGGATATGGCTTCTTGTAATATTTCTTTAAATTAAAAAACTCGAACTAATGATAGGCATTGGAGGTAGAGGAATTCAGTGACTGAGCAATAAACTTTAATAAAAACAGAGAAATGACAATAGTATATTACGAATTAAGAGTTGTAAATAGCATATTACGTACGAGTGCGTAATTCCGCTAGTACGTAATATACTTACAACTCGTGTTACGTACTATACTTTATCTGCGCCTCAACAAAAATGTATTAGTTTAATATTTCCTGTACAAAATTAAACTTTTCTCTAAACTCCAGCATCCCCAAAAATTTTCTTTTTAAAAATTAAGTGCTTGTTTACGCTCTCCTAAATAATGCCAACACAAACAACGCTCTCGCAAATTTTCTTTAAAAAAACCTTTTAAATTTTTAACTTTTAAATCAATTACGCAAAAATATATCCGAATTAATAACCGAAAGTGAGGTGAAAGATTAAACTTTTGCAAGTGCAATATTACAGTAAAGTGTTTCTAAACGAGACTCATCGAAAATTAACGAGTGCATAATTGATAAAGTCTCAGTGGATTCCAGACAGTTGAAAACTTCACTGAAACCGAAACATTGTGGTAGAGGCTAATCAAATTATATCATTTTCTGAGAGCGGTTTTATCTAAGATGCGTTTGCTTTTCAGATGAAGATGGAGAAAGCCTAAACTATTTTAAGGTTTTAAAATGCTCGTTAAATAATTTCGAGTTAAAGAGTCAACAAAATTATAGAACTCTTGCTTTATTAATAAAGTTCGGCTGTTATAAAAGAAAAAAAAACAGCCTTTGAAAGTATTGTTCAAATCAGAAAATATATTTTCTTTTATCCGAGGGGTAAACCGCGAGTTAAATTTTTGTACACTAATGGCTAGTAATGGCTCCTCACTATGGGCTAGTAATGGCCGGTAATGGCTCACTAATGGCTAGTAATGCCTACTAATGGCTACTAATAGCCGAGTAATGGCTACTAATGGCCGAGTAATTGCTGAGTAATGGCTACTAATGGACGAGGTCTGTACACCAAAATGGACCTCGCGGTTTACCCCTCGGTATTATCTTAGCGCCCGCCTTTTCGGGTGGAAAATTGCTGTTTGGTTATTTAATTATTTCTGTGCGACAAGTAAACTTTACGTAGGATAAGTTAACTTGTAACTAGTAATAACATAAACCATTCAATTCACCCTCTTACGAGTGAACTCCAGAAGCAGAGCTTTTGCAGGCTTCGTCATTTACTGATAGAAAATTTTTTGATTTTACCATGCATTTTGTATAACGATAACAATCATTTACATTTTTCATTTAAAAAAAAATCGGATGTGGCCATGCACATGACTTTACCATACTTTAACGGCCCTACGGGCTCATAATCCAATTACTCGTACATATTTAAGGCATGCCATGCCTGGCAAGAGCGTACAATTGTCTCCATAAAACAAAACACTTCTACTACGCTGGCGCTATTATGCAACTATGTTATTCCATATTTTATTTTTAACTCGCGTACAATACAAAATTTGAAAAAAGTTTTTAAACAAAATTTATAGTAAATTTAATTTAAAATAAATTTTTTCTCTTAATATTTTTACATTAACTTAATAGAAATGATAATAATTGCGAAAACCTGAAAATTCTCAAGAGTAAACCCCCACTTCCGGTTGTCCAATTTTGCCCAAAATCTAATCAGCTCATTAGAATGTTGTAAAAATGCTAAATATAAAATTTGGTTAGGAAATTCCGATCGCAGTTGGAGTTAGAGCGCACACAAATTTTTCCGGACTACATACTCCATACATACATTTTCTGGAAATGGTCTTAATGACTTAGGGGGTCTCAAAACATGTAAATCCACTGAAAGCTGAACTTTTTTTTTGCGATTACAATACTTTACCACTTCGTATGGTAAAGTAAAAGTCACGGTGTTCTTCGCCAAAACGATATTTGCCCGATTTATTAAATTTAGCAAACCGAGTTTCAATATTAAGTCTAGCATAGACATACCGTTGCTAGTTGCTAGGAAATAAACTAAAAGCTTAACTTTTCTCGTAAATATCTCGGAAGATCGAATTTTCACAGACATGAGACCTGCATTTTTTGCCGATTTAGATAGGTATTAGTCTACCCTGAAAGTTTCATTGAATTCTGACGAGTGGATTTTGAGATCCTCCGGACACACATACATACATACATACATACATACATACATACATACACACACACATACAAACCTTGCTCGTTTAATAGTATTTTATGGTAGCAAATTTGCGAATTTTATCTTTTAGCTGATATATGAATAACTGTCACCTCACAAATCTACACGTCATTCAAAAATGGATATTGAAAATGATATTAAATAAAGGCAGAACTTACTCTAGTAATAGTGTGTACAAGGAAGCTTTCTGGATATTCGCCAACTGTTCTGCCTAAGCATAATGAACGCTATTAAAAAAGGAAATATTCATCTGGAATCAGTTATTCATTCCCATACTACTAGAAACCGAGACAAACTCGTGAAAGGACCTCGTTGCGAAAAAACTATAGGACAAAAAAACGCTCAATACATAGCCCCACGACTTTACTGCTGTACTGTTTACACAATCGTTACATTGATTTAACTGGAATATTCCAGTAATTTTAACGAACTACCTTACTTTTACCGGAACTGTAATTTCGATTTAACAGGAATTTACTGTTTATAAACAAACTAGATAGTTGAATTTGAAGCTTCGAACTTCAGGTTTTACAGGAATTTCCAGTAATTAATCGGAACTGTAGTCTCGATTTAACAGGAATTCCTTTAACCGGAAATTCCCGTGATTCGTTTTTTTCAGTGCGGTTTCAACTGGGGTGTCCCATATTATTATTATTATTGACTTACTAAAAAAAAGGTAGAGATTCAAAAAAATTTTATAAAAGATGCATGTAACAAATCTGACAAATATACTCCCATCAAGCCGCAAAATCATCTTCAGTAAAAAAAAATTAGAAAAGGGTGAAAGCATCGTTGAAAAACGAAATATGTTGGCATAACATCATATAAATTTAATGAAATTTTTTAAAACGGTTAGGAAATCTGACAAACAAATCTGATTATACCGCAAGACCATCTTCAGGACTAAAAAAAAGCAAATACGTTTTATGCGATAATTGATAAAAAAAATATATTTAACTTTATTATTTAGAATTATTTGTAAACAAAAATAAACTTTAGAAAGGTTGTTTTAAATTTACATCTTTAATAATATTTCTCATTTTTTCGTTGCACTACCGATATTTCACCTACAAAGTCTGGAAATATATCGAAATCCTAGAATATTATTCCAATAGCTTTTACTATTTTCATTACCAGTGGATAATTATTAAAAATAACAGTGCGAGGATAGAATACATCCTTGTTTTACTCCAGGTTGTATCTTAACAACTGGTGAGAGTCTTACGTAATGTTTGATTTATTCGCCATGTACGAGGCATATTCGGAAAGTAAGTACCGTTTAAAAAAACTAGTAAAACAATTTTTTTAATACAATTTCATTTTTACATGAAAGAGCATACCTTAAATCCATTTATTTATTTATATTTTTTTTATATTTATATTTATACTTATAGTGAATAAAGTGAATAAAGTTCTATAAAGTTCTATTAAGCACCTTTCTACATAGTTTACACCAATGTTGAGACATTTGTCGTTGATTTTTAATTCTGATTTTTAATTTTGTTAATTACTACCGAAGATTATTAGAGCAAGTAGAACACACACGAACAGAAGCACAGAGTGGATTCCGGACGAAGCACCCAAAATGCGTATCTTGTCTTTCTAGACCTAGAAAAAGTATTTGACAGTGTACCTAGGAAGCAGACATGGAAAAGTCTATATAAAAGAAATGTGAACGAAAAGCTGATTAGAAACATTAAAACATTGTATAAAAGATCGAACAATTATGTGATTAGTAAAAATATGAGATCAGATACATTTATAATACACGACGGACTGAGACAAGGAGGTGGGTTAAGCCCAACACTATTTATTATATTTATGGATGATATCATACAAGAGTGTAGTCAAAGAGCCGAAAAACTATATGTCGGATATCACAATATGCAAAGAATGCAAGTAGGAGAGTGCGCCTTTGCTGATGACATTGTCATAATGGCAAATACAAGAAAAAGCCTGTAAAAGAACATTAACATATGGAACGATTCGCTGATGAAGCATGGAATGAAGATCAACGTGAAAAAATCAAAAGTTATGGCAATTACAGAAGATCATCAGGAATTAAACATATGTATAAATAATTCGAAGATAGAACAAGTTAATAATTTTCAATGTTTAGGGGTCATAATCGAAAATACTGGTAGACAGGAAGTAGAAATTAGCACGCGAATAGACAAATCCATTAAATGCTATTACGCAATGAACAACAAATTTACCAACAGAAAGGAAATATCTAGGACTACAAAAATGAAAGTATACCACTCCATATACAGACCAATACTGACATACGGATGCGGGACATGGGTTATAAACGACAAACAGAAGAGTAAGATACAAGCAACGGAGATGAAATATCTAAGACGAGTGAAAGGGATAACCAGGAAAGACCGTATTAGAAACCAGGATTTTATAAACAAGAGGAAACTAAGCTGGTGGGGTCACTTACAGAGAATGAAGAATACCAGAATAGTCAAACAAGTATGGCAGGCAAGACCAGAGAACAAACGCAAAAGAGGAAGACCAAAAAATACCTGGGATAAAACAATTGCAAAAATCTTCAAAGAGAGAAATCTATCGTGGAATGAAGCAAAAAGAAAAGCGAAAAACAAGAAAGAATCGCGGAAATTCGTACACGGATAAGTGGAGAATACCTCCCTACACCATACTATATGGTAGAAGGGTTTTGATTATAAATAATTACTGCATATCTTTTGCTTTGGTTTGTAATTTATCTTGTTACTGTGTTGATAACTTTTGTATATTTTCAACTTTGACGTGCCTTATTCATTATTATGTATGACAACAAAAGGTTAATAAAGATAATTATGATTAGGTAACGAACTTTTCTATACCTTCTTCATAGAAACTTCCCGCCAGTGAATTTTCAGAAACGTCGACCCAAAATAATTTAATCTTTAAAGTATTATGTGAGTACAATGAGTTGCCTAACGAAATAAAAAACAGTACTGCTTTGCGTATATTTAAAGGAAAGTTAAGAGAATATTATCTAACAAGATAAACTATTTCTGAATGTCTACAATATATTAGTTGTATATTTTTTATAGAGTTTTCTTCTATCTTTCCCCTTAATTTTAAATTTAAATATATTTTTTTTCATTTATTGACCAAAAATACGTGGTCTGCTAATTTAAAATTCACACTACAAAACTTAAGGATACTCTTATTTAAAATAATATGCAAACACTATTTTGGCCCATGTGGTATTACATCGATACGCAGGTGGCGATAGACTATAATCTTGATTTACCTATTAGATGATCAGCTATTAAAGCAGATTCGTCTACATATCTTTAATCAGCTTAGATATTTATCCTTGATCTCTACGTCTACTACCAATAAATAAAAATTATAGTATCAGATATTGTAAAAGCACTTTCGTATTCCAAAGGGAAAACTAGTAGAATTGATTTTATCCGATTAGCGTAGCTTTCATGAAAATCGAGACTATGTAGCTAATCCTTCAATGCGATATTGAATTAGGATTATTGTTAAATTCAATTAAAGTGCTTCGACCTTTGCTTTTCGGTCCTTTAGGAATATAAAAGCACTTTTTTAGTGTTTCATAAATCAAATTGTTTAGCTGTATGTAGTTAAAACAATTATTTCTCCTTGGAAAATTAAACGATTACCTTTAAGAAATCAACCTGGATTTATTGACGACAAATCAAATACTATTATACGAGCAAAATTTGTATGTATGTGTGTATGTATGTATGTGTGTCCGGAGGATCTCAAAATCCATTCGTCAGAATTCAATGATACTTTCAGGGTAAACTAATTCCTATCTAAAAATGCCAAAAATGCAGTTCTCATGTCTGTGAAAATTCGATCTTCCGAGATAATTTCTAGAAAAGTTAAGCTTATAGTTTATTTCCTAGCAACATCAGACAACACAGAGATAATATAACCTGTTTCTATAGTAAATTTTTTATTATATATTTTGTTATGTCATTTTGAAAACGACTTTCATTCGAGAAAGAGAGATTTTATTTAATTTCTGGCGTTTCAATCTGAAAGAATTCAATTTTAAATTTGCAGCTTTTTACAATGCAATAGAAGATTCCATAATAACCTACAAATATTGACAACTACTGACACGCACATCTCTGGGTAAACGTTAAGAACATGGGGCCGGCTGGGATTTTCATGAAATTTTCACAGAGTCTATAAAACATGATAAATCAATATAGCAATAGAAATTTTTGCGCGTAAAAATATTTTTCTCCGATTGACAGCAAATATTAATTTTGCAGACACATATCAATCAGCAAAGTATTACTTTTCCTGCCTAGGCAACAAAGTAAGGACTTTCCTGCCTAGCAGGAAAATTATTATCATCAATTATATCAGCAATCAACCATTCCAACAATTGCGATTTCTATCAAATTTTGTTTTAATTTATCACTACAGGAAAAATAAAAAGATTGTGGGAATTGTACTAATTTACAAATACAATATACATACAGGGTGGTTCATAACTATTGGGACATAGGCTAAGGGCAAGTTATTGGTACCAAAATATTGTAATAGGACCAAATATACCTTAATTAAATATTGCTGTGGAATAAGATACAGGGCGTTAAAGTTGGAATTTTTTTTCGTTTTTTTCTGATAATGTCCCTGTATATTTATCAATTGTTTCTCTGTTATCAACAGAGGCATAACTTTGGACAAGGACTATTATTTTATGTATTCTTTCTCATTTTGATATAGGGGGCGCCACGTGAATGATTCCTGATGATGAAATTAAGTGGTATCTTTTTTTGACGAAACTTTTTAGTGATTTTGATTAGAAAATATGACGTAAACATCATTTCTACATAATATTAGTACTCTTGTTTATACACGATAATTTCACCCGTTTTCGAGAAAAACGCAATTTGACAGGTAATTTTATAATGTTTTCTTTGACATCTTTTATTACAAGAATTAGAAAAGGCATAGAGGTCGGAGAAGGCCACATAGAACATTTAATTTAAGTTTGCTCTTTTTATGTTAAATTATTTTTAATTCTGCTTTATAAACCGTTGAAATAGAAGCCTTATGTTACAAGTTTTTTATTGTCTGTTGTTTGAAATCCCCTTCTCAGTACTGTTCAATCGCATTTTTCTCGAAAACGGGTGAAATTATCGTATTTAAACAAGAGTATTAATATTACGTAGAAATGATGTTTGCGTCATATTTTCTAATCAAAATCACTAAAAAGTTTCGTCAAAAAAAGATGCCACTTAATTTCATCATCAGGAATCATTCACGTGGCACCCTCTATAACAAAATATGAAATAATACATAACATAATATTTCTTGTCCAAAGTTATGCCTTTGTGCCGATTTTTATAACAGTTGATAAATATACAGGGAGATTATCAGAAAAAAACGAAAAAAAAAATCCAACTTTCCGCAATATTTTATTAAGGTATATTTGGTCCTATCGCAATATTTTGGTCCCAATAACTTGCTCTTAGCCTATGTCCGAATAGTTATGAACCACCCTGTATATCATTATAAACAATCCGAGAAAAAATCATATGTTCAACTCAGCAGAAAAGTAAAACAAATAACTATTTTCACATTTTTTTTGAAAAAATATATGTTGGGATACTCACTCCCAAGACAAACAAATTCAGTGCGTTGAGAAACGATTATTTAACATAATTTTCCAATACAAACGCATACACAACGTTTCTACAAATGCCCAAATAGCAATTTATAACCAGAATAAACCTGAAAAGTATAAAAAAAGGAAAAAATGTTCATTTGACGGACATAAATAATTTGCTTGTCAAATGACAGCCATCTTATAAATTCAAAGTTGAAAATACAACGTTGCCAATTCAATTTCAGAAATCATGGATTTAGGTAAATATTTAATGGAACGTTGAGTAACACTGTTAAAATGAATACTTGTCGAAATGTGCTAAAAAATATGTGTAATAATATTGAAACTCGGTTTGTTAAATTTAATAAATTTTCGGGCAAATATCGTTTTGGCGAAGAACATCGTGACTTTTTTTTAAATGAAAAATGTAAATGTTTCTTATCGTTATACAAAATGCATGGTAGAATCAAAGAAATTTGTAGGTCCAGATACTCCGAATTTATGACAGCATAAGTCGCTGTTGTTGAAATAGTATATTATGTAACAGGCTGACAAATCCCTTATTATAGTTGAGTCCAAAGGTCGCAGCCGAGGCAAATTACAGTAGGCAATTACCTATGCTACAGAACTTTGAGACATTTAAGGAATCACTTCAATGTCTGTAGCATGACTGGATACGTGACTCCTTTGATGCTGAAGCTACTGATACTAACCTGACTACTTTTGAAGTTTCGTGTGACCCACGATGAAAAATAAATACTTAAGTTCTGGTACTACATTGTTAGATTTCTGGATCTGTGTTGGAAAGGAACAAAAAGAAGTGTCTACCACTGCTGCAAATTGTCTTATTGGGTTTTCCACCACTTATTTATGTGAAAAAGGTTTTTCAAGTTTAACTTATCTTGAAAGTAAATATAGAAACAAATTAAATGTTGAAGATGATTTAAGATTGTATTTATTATTTAATCCTTCTCACTAATTTCTTTGAAAGTAAGCACTTCTTATTTTTAAAATTTTTTTCGTGTAATTGAGTTATACAGGTTAAAACTATACTAAATAAAAGTCTTTAAGATTTTTTTATATATTTTAGTTTGACTAACTAAGAAGGGATAACCAAAAAAAATTATTGGTAAAAAGGGGTACAGGTCTGTAAAAGTTTGAGAACCCCTGGCATCTCACTTCATTTATTAGCTTCCTTTGATTTTTGATAGATTAAAGCGTACTTCCTTAACAATAGGTGGATAAAAAGTGAAAATTTTAATTCCAAAGATTGAGGATGTCGGAAAATGCTCCATGGCGGAATCTACAACCTTCTCCCCTACTATATTGGATCAATTTCCCCAAAAATAATATAGTTTAAAAAAAATATTTTCCCGTTAAAGAAACAGAATAATCTGATGGAGAGAAAATTAAGAAAATATTTTGACTCTTATCTGATTGACCTTGAGAAAATATATAGACTTTGCTAAATATTTCTTTTACGTCTTTACCCTCAGTCGTTGACATTTCAGATATTTTTAATTAAAAAGAAAAAAACGATCTCTGCCAATCTCTAATATCTTCCACGGGTTTATTAAAGATACCTTACCCGACTATTCGACATTCGACTCGTGTAATCCGCGTGGACAATCATTAAAAGAGGGGGAACTAATAAAATGCAATATAAGTACACTGTCAAAAATTCTCGTCGGAATATTAGTTTCAGACCCCAAATATAAGATCAATATCTATATAAATAAAAATCAATTGCCGAATTGGCTATTTGGTTAATTCTTTTTTTGTTGTGTTTGTAATTATCACCACAAGGTTTGTACACTGCGCGTCATATAAAACTGGTACACTTTTTTTTCCCAATGTAAACCTAACTTAATTAATCAATCAAAATAACCGTCAGATATGTCAAATTTGTCAAAGCGCATGTCCACAATGCCAGCCCATTTAAGTAAGTTTGATCAAATCCGAATAATTTCCAAAATAGCTTGACAGAAGATGAAAATTTAATAGTAATGGAGCTATAAGATATTAATTATTGAATTGAAATTTTTAATTTCTCCATCTCGTTTTATTGCTGTAAAAAATTTAATTTTATCGTTACTTCTACTAAAATTTTTGTTGACCTGGCATCACTGCCCTAGAAATTATAACATAAAAACTAGTTTAGTATTGACACATTTCAAAAGAAGAAGAAAATGTTTGAAAAATTGTACAGAAAAGTGAAAAATTTGTGTTAAAAAATCTTCATATAAAAAAGTGAGTGATAGAGTGAGACAGAAGACAGATCTTCAAAAATATTGACAGAATTGACAGATTGACGTTTAGTTGTTCAGTTTATTACATTGTTTTACCTGTTACATCTGAAAAAAAATAATTTGTTGTTTTTAAAAATATTGGCAATAGTAGTTTATATAACTCAGTGTGTTACCGTTGTGTTATCTATCACTCAATTGCCTTCTGTAAGTCGGAAGGACATGGACCAAAATTCATCAGGATTGAGAGTACCTTCCCCCCCCCCGTTTTCGAGGATGCTGAACACGATGGCGGTATCAGAATTACTGATTGCTGAACCCCCTAAAACGGCCAAAAACTACCCCCTAAAGGGGATAAACGAGCAGCGCATAATTTCCCTGTAAAAAAACGTCTTTCCTTCCGTTTTCGAGGATGTTGAGCACGGTGGTAATGTTGAAGAGTACTTCCTACCCTCACCAACCCCTCCACAGGCCAAAACTCACCTACGACAGGGGTGTTTTTTAATTTTTATATCAGCGGCAAAACGTCTGTTTTCGAGGATGCTGAACACGATGGTGGTGTTCAATATCACTTCCTACCCCCACCAACCCCTTCACAGGTCAAAACTCTCTCCCGAAAGGGCCTTTTTGTTTTTAATATCAGCGGCAAAACGCATGTCCCTCTGTTTTCGAGGATGCTGAAGGCGATGGTGGTGTTGAAGATTACTTCCGACCCTCACCTACCCCTTCACAGGTCAAAACTCACCCTCTAAAGGGTTGAATTTCTTTATAATATCGTATTCAGCATCATCGAAAACAGACGTTTTGATATAAAAAATAAAATTTAGGGGATTCAGCAATCGAAAACAGTAATTCTGATACCGCCATCGTGTTCAGCATCCTCGAAAACGGGGGTGGGAGGTACTCTCAATCCTGATGAATTTTGGTCCATTTTTCATGGTTTTTTTCTGACTCACAGACGCCACTATTGGTTTGTTTCGTTGTCAAAAAATCGGTGCATTTTCGGGGGACTTGTGCCCATGGACACGTATGATCGGGATAGGATGACGAATAAATTCCTGTAACCATTTCCGACTCAAAAACTGCGGGGTACTTTCATCTTTATATACACAAAAAATAGAGTTCCCCAATGTCCCTTTTAATCGCTTCAGACTCCTGAAAAATTTGCTCTCTACATTAATAATTCGGATTCCTTCGTCTCAGGAAAATGATCAACTCATGATATGGGCAGCCGAAACAGGTTTAGATTTTGTGCATTTAGGTAGGAAAATAACTAAACAAAAATTGATGAGCGGATGTCACTGATAACGTGTAAATGCCAGTCTAGGGCAGCTGCGAACACTATTGGGTGGGCAGATTAAAATAAATATGAATATGACAGTAGACAGTATATTTGCTTTCATGTTTCTATTACTCGATTCAAGATATTTGAGACTGACTGCTGGCCTTTTTCTTGGGAATTTTAGTAGTAGGGATATGCGGATTCCACGCCAAAGACACTGAGACATTGCCAGAAGGGCCGAAGCGTCTAACTTCGTTGATATTGGTCCGATTTGAATGGGACAAACAGCATTGTAATATACCGGGTGACACAGCAACCATGTAACAGGCTACAGTATCTGTGTTTCTCAAAATAAAATTATAAAATTTTAGGGCATTAAATGGGACCTTAGTGGCCTCATTTTAGTCAGTTTGTTTCACTTAAATTATTTAATGTAATTCAAAAAATAGATATTGAGGAATATTTGAATAATCCGTGGATTACGTAGACTGAGCAGTGCTAAAAACTATAAATTTTATATATCTATAATTATCCATGTTGTTATATTATATTCTATTTGGACTTGCTACACATGTTTTAACATAAAGTAGTCAATAAAGCATTCTATTCTAATCTATTGTGTTATTGGTCCGATTTGAATGAGATAAAAAATCATGCGCAGAGACGTGGACAGAAGGACCGAAGGACTTCGTTGATTCGATTTGAATGGGACAATCAGCAAACGGCTAATCCAATTAACTAATAAAGCATCAGATTTCAAAGGACAAAGATATTTTTACTGCATATTATCTGAGGCAGGCATAAAAAAATGGTTTAGGATGATGGAGAGGAAGAAACACCTAAAGAAGAGTAATTCAATGAAAAATTCAGGATAGGATTACAAAAAAAAATGGTTTAGGATGATGGAGATGAAGAAACACCTAAGGAAGAGTAATTCAATGAAAAATTCAGGGTAGGATTACAAAAAAATGGTTTAGGATGATGGAGATGAAGAAACACCTAAGGAAGAGTAATTCAATGAAAAATTCAGGGTAGGATTACAAAAAAAAATGGTTTATGATGATGGAGAACAAGCAAATCAGAGTTGTACTATACAAATTGACATACAAATTATTTTTTTTTGTTTTGCCAGTCCTAGTCTGGAAAAAGTGTGAAGGCAAGTTTTAGTTTCTTTATGAATGTGAAAAACCTAAATATTTACATACGAAAGTAGAAATATACACCACAAATTTGAATTAAATAAATAAATGCTCAAAATTTTATTAATACAACCCTGCGGTTTTGGAAACTACCTAATAATAATTTATTCAAATATTCAGCAACCATGATAAAAACTATTCGAGGTCGTCTCAAATATCTTGAATCGTATACTAATAATATAATCAAGGACAAACTTTAAACAGTGGTTTAAAGGGTATATAGATTATAGGGCGCATATTATTATAATTAACAAGCCTCCAACTATCTTGATTTCCATAAAAGTTTGAAGCTGCAAAAAATATTTATAAATACAGATATTTCGTTACTAAATTATAAAAGCTTCCATAATATTTCTTGCGAAATATTCAATGAGAATATGTCGAGTCCAGACGTTGATTTAGCTGTGGAAGGACTGGCCACCTTCAGGTAAACTATACTGAATAATACTTGTAGTTCATAAAGTCTCCCAAAATCTGTAAAATTCGGAAAACACTTATCTTTAAGGGAAATGTGCATGTTTATATATTGGCATTATCGAAGATCGAGAGCAGCAATGTTAAGTGATTTAAAAAAAACCATTCCAGTTGAACATAAATTATCCTCAGTTTCCAGATTCCTTTATATTTAAGTTACTTTTAATATGGATGAGCTATCATCAAGTTTCTGTAAAACTTCATAAATGTATTAAAAAGTATATAACCACATTAAAATGATCTAATTCATCCACAGTCCTCATTTCACATTTTAATTGCTTGTTCGGAGTTGGAAAAGTCTACAATCCTATTTGGCTTTGGATAGAAAATTGTAATTGTGAATGCCTAATGATATTGCAGTTTCGACAACTCCGAAACGAAAAACGTAGAATGTAACCTACACAATACAGATGCAGAATATTACAAAATATATCGAGAGTGAATTTTAGAATTTTAAAGCAATCGACAACGGATGTGAAAAATTCCCGGCATTCTTTTTGGAAATATTATTTTAGCTCTCAATTTTATGGACTTTTATTCACAAGTAGAGAAAACTGGTGATTTATTTTTCAAAAATGTTAAGTCAAAGTTTAGATCAACTTTTGAAGTTCAGCTTGTTTAAAACTTATAAAATAGTTTCTTTAGTATTCGATATTTATCATTTGAAATTATTCAGCGGGCTAAATCTGACTTAGTGCCGTCATTATGGTGTAAAAATTCCCTTGACCTGGGCAAAATTGCAACATAAATGACTATTTTTGCATTCTATTGTGAAAAGTGTCTATTTTGACATATTTAAAATCCCCATTAATCCAAGCCCAGGAAATCAGTCAAAATCCAAGATGACGGCTAAATTTTCTGTTTTTCGTTACAAAATTCATAACTTTATATTTATAATGTATAACTTGGCAAAAATGTTTTAAATACAAAGATAAAAGTATAAAATAGGTATGGAATGGGTAAGGTTAGGTTAGGTTAGGTTATTTCACTCAAGTTGCCTATTATTTATTAGAAAAAACTTTATTACACATTAGACTTACAAGAACAAAAAACTATTATTTCAAAGTATGGGTTATTTTCCATTATTGAACAAAAATTAAAATGATTTGGTTTTTTTTCACAATTCATCATAATCTTCATCTGTACTTTCCATAATACACTTTCAGGTGTTGGTGGCAAATTCATTCTTTTCGGTACATACATATTATCATGTATACTCCATCCCCAGTCTGTTGGGTTCAACCCTTCTTGTGTTTGTTTCCATATACAAATTTGCAAATATGCATCTCGATTTCCACCAAAAATACATACCATTACCTTCTTTCCAAGTTCTTCAACCTGACTGGGATTAAGGTTTGTTGATCTGAACATAGTGCAAGTTCACGAAAGTTTTGATCTTTAACAACACGTTTCAAAACTGATTGCTTCCAATATGGAATATTCTGGAGGTGCTGTCACATCCTGTATACGAATGTACAAAGAATAGACTGTTCTCTAAGTCATTTCCGAGTGAATATTTAATGGCATTGATATCATAAATGTTATTCTGCTTGGAACGTTTTTTATCACTTCTGAAAAACAGTGACTTCTCCTATCACTGTTGTATTTTCAATTTTTGAAGATTCCACTGCCGTTTTAACTATGTCAACATCAGTATCATCAACTGCATGAATTACTGAACATCCATGTTGTCGTATTTCTTCAGCGATTAAAGTAATTATTTTCTGCTTGTTTCCCTTATTAGTAAGAAACATTTCCTTACTTCCTGTGAATGTCATATCTGGTGTGAAGTTCAAGAAGGGGAAAATTCTATTTATTCGGCGATCATAGGTCATGTCTTTATTGTGTATTCTAATGTAACATTTGATAACTGGATACCTAATTATTTAAATGGCCGCCATTTTTAAAAAGTAAAGCCAGTGGTTATTTTTTTATATTTTTATATTTGTATTTTAAACATTTTTGCCAAGCTATGCATTATAAATATAAAGTTATACACAGTTATACATTTTGTAATGAAAAATACAAAATTTAGCCGCCATCTTGGATTTTGCGGATTTCCTGGGCCGGAATTAATGGAGATTTTGAATATGTTAAAAAAGACACTTCACACAGTTAGGTTTTTAGCGATAGATCTTTTCCTACGAATCCGCAGGGGATCAAGTTGCATTTTAGATCCGAGCGGATTGTTTATGAACATTATAAAGTTTATATTTTTGAACTTTTGGAAGCCTCAAAAAAATCTTTTTAGACTGATATGTTCTTACCAAAAAATTAGTCAAAATTAACTGTGTTACACGACTCCATTACACCCAAATAATTTTAAATCAATTCAAAACTTCATACTTAATTATTTTTTGCTTTTGACTGTAAATTTAACATAGGAATCCTTATATTCATTATGCGTTAAGCACTTCACGTATCCTTAGGGATATGTACAGAAGCTGCACGTCGTCGGTGTCTTATAAGCATAACTTTAGAGGCGTAATTAAATTTTGTCAATAGCGATGAATCAAGATATCAAAGCTAAGTGTGTGCCAGCCAAAGAAAGCGCTTTATTTATTGTTTAATACTTTATATTCAATGAGGATTAGTAATGAAATTTTTTTATTGGGCCATATGAAACTGTATGACCAATAGAATACATTTCCAAAAATTTTCCGCTTCATTATTAAAGGAGGCCTGGGAAATTATATTTAAATTTATGAATCGTGAAGTATTATGAACCGTGACGTAGACCAATGAAATAATTCCAGTTGCCACATTTCTATAGTTTTTTCCCGTTGGCATCATCTTTTTCTAATTAATAGAAAGAGCGAAATAGATACTTCTTTTAACAGAAACATACGACTATTAATCATGTTTGTGGATTCCCGAAAAAGGTAGCGTTACATGATGATAAACTGAATTTATATTTGTGGGCAAAAAACCAAAGAAAGTTTATAAAATATTACTAAAAATGTTCTTATTAATTTAATAGGTATCAAAGACAAAAAAATAATGTTAATTGTACCCTATTAATGTGTCCAATTATAAGTATTATAATTAAAGGATTAAAAAAATTAAAAACTGTTAAGCAGGTTTCAAGTCGAGACTTTTGAAACACAAAAGCTAAACCTTCAAAGTAAAATTATAAAATTATTTACTAATCTCTTTCTCGGTACCTTTTTGTAGAAAGTAAAACATGGACTAAGAACCAACCAGACACTGACCTGAATCAGCTGACGGCCATGACATTTCGATATAAATATAACCTCATTTATTTCTAATGTTATTCCGAAATACTGAGAGTTAAGTTTTTTCGGAAAATGTAAACAAATAATTACACTAATATCACACAAACAGTCAAGAAATAAAAAAATTACACAGCAAACAGCAATCCAGAATTTCACATTCGACAATAACAAATAAGTAATCAACTCTTCCTATGACAGACTGGTGGCTGGTGTAAGCACGTCCTAAGAGAATTTAAACCAGAAATGATAACATCGACTAAATTAATCGCATGAGATCGCTACGCCATTGGTTAGATTTATCCGGGAGATTTAATACTAATTATTCTTTAAATTGCAATTTCTCTGGAAACGGGTAATTATATTTTGAGATATTTTTACCTAGAAAGACTAAATCTCCTTCTTTATAATTTCAGTATAAATTCATTTAGAATTTCCGACCTATTGGTAAGCCTCATTACAATTTCTTTAAAATTCTTAGTTTTGGGGATTTTTGTTCCTGCTTACAACAAATGTACCTGCTACCTTACGATGAAGGTTGTAATGATGATGGATGGGTTTGCGGAAAATGTTTATTTATTTTTCAGAAAATAGATTTCAGTTTTATTAATGTACGATAAAATTCAAGTTTTATCCGTTTTTAAAAAGCTTACGTTTGCTACTTGTTGTAAGTTAAAAATGTGATTTCACTAAGGTTTGACGGTTTTTAAAACCCGGCTTTAACAAGTGAAGTTGTATTTGAATTTCTGTTAAATAAACTAAAACATTTAGACACTGACATAAGTTTGAAATTATTTAATGCTTTAGAACAGTAGTGGTTCTCAACCTTTTTTTTTGTCGCGGCATACTTTTAACGATTTCAAAATTTAACGGCACACAAAGAAAAAGATAAGTTTAAAAATAAATAAAAAAAGCATTATAATTTTTACTAGGTATATACATTTCTAAAATTTGGCGGCACATTTTGAGAATTTGGCAGCACACAAAAGTGCCGCGGGACAGCGATTGATCACTGCTTTAGCAGAATGAATTCAAGAAAGAGGATAAGTAGAATTAGCAACTCTTTTGCTATAGTTGCAAAATCCACAAAACATTTTCAGTTTAGCAAATACATCTAGTGTTATTGAAGATCCTGAAGAAAAACTCACAAATCGAAAGACGCTAAAACTGAATTTTCATTATTTTAGGCAACGAATACAAGAACCAAAAACTTATATTTGGTATCTGATGCCCTGAAAACTATAAAACCAAGCTCAGTAACTAAGTGTGTTTAATTTCAGGCAATATTGTGTCCAAAATAAGAACAATTAGCCACAGTTTAGTGGATATTTTATGTTTATTAAAATCCTATTTTCTTAGAAAAAATTAAAATTAGTGAAATAATTATAATTTGTAATTTAAAATTTATGTTTGAGTTTGAGTTTTCGTGGGTTTTTATACAGGGTGGTTCATAACTATTGGGGCATAGGCTAAGGGCAAGTTATTGGGATCAAAATATTGCCATAGGACCAAATATACCTCAATAAAATACTGCTGTGGAATAAGATACAGGGCGTTAAAGTTGAATTTTTGTTTTTCGTTTTTTTCTGATAATGTCCCTGTATATTTATCAATTGTTATCAAAATCGGCACAGAGGCATAACTTTGGACAAGGAATATTATGTTATATATTATTTCACATTTTGTTATAGGGGACACCACGTGAATGATTCCTGATGTTGAAATTAAGTGGTATCTTTTTTTGACGAAACTTTTTAATGATATTGATTAGAAAATATGATGTAAACATGATTTCTACATAATATTAGTACTCTTGTTTATACACGATAATTTCACCCGTTTTCGAGAAAAACGCAATTGAACAGGTGATTTTATAATGTTTTCTTTGATATCCTTTATTACAAGAATTAGAAAAGGCATAGATGTCGGAAGAGGCCACATAGAACATTTAATTTAAGTTTGCTCTTTTTATGTTAAATTATTTTTAATTCTGCTTTATAAACCGTTGAAATAGAAGCCTTATGTCACAAGTTTTTTATTGTCTGTTGTTTGAAATCCCCTTCTCAGAACTGTTCAATCGCGTTTTTCTCGAAAACGGGTGAAATTATCGTGTATAAACAAGAGTACTAATATTATGTAGAAATGATGTTTACGTCATATTTTCTAATCAAAATCACTAATCACTTAATTTCATCATCATCATCAATATGTAATTACTTCATTTATTTTTTGACTTTGATATTGATGTTTTTTCTTATTTTATATAAATTAAATAAAATATTTTTACCTATTCATATCTTGTGAAATTGGCCAGTTATCTATTTCAATAGTAAATTATTAATATATTTTGAATTATGTCAATTTTTAAAAAAGACTTTAGAGCAAAAGTCAAAACATCAATTTAAAATACAGCTTTAACCACTATAAAATGAATTTATAAATGATGTACAATCAGCTTCATTAAGAAAAAACTTAAATACAAATTCCAGTTCCACTAATGCATCTTGCTGAATATATTGTGCACTAAAGCTTTTATATTCGAAGTTTTGATGTGTTTTCAACTATCACATCGAGAAGAACACTCCCTCTAAGATAAAAGCACCGCAAGAAGGTTAGGAGCTAGTTCCTAAAGTTTTTCAATTCATTTTATTGAACAAGTTATCTAAGTCACAGAAATCATTTTCAATTGCCTCAAAAGATTTATGGTAACAGTTCCCATGACTTGGCAACACTTACCGTGCCAGAGGGCCTTAAAACTTGGCCCAGAATCGATATCTAGACTCCGTAAAATAATAAAAGAAATTGCAGAAATCTGTCCGGGGATGAGCTGAAAGTTACACAGTTAGAATGCCCGGAAGATCGCACGAACGTAATAAGATTATTGAAATTCTGGATTGAGGATTGAATTCAATGATGATATAGTTCAGTGAAAACACTCAAAAATATTAATATAAAACACGTACGTAATACAACTTTGACCTAAAAAAAATTTTATGTTAGATTAGTTGTTAAATTAACAAAAAATCATTTTATGGGTATTTCTGTTTTTTATATGTCCACATGTTTATGGTAATAAAAAGCTAATTTGATATTATGATTATTTTTAAAATGTTGGTTAAGTTCTCGAGGTAGTTGTTTTGTGAATTCATTGTTGTAAAATAAGTGGACTGTATTTTCCGTTTTTATAATTTTAATTTGACTTCAAACTTTGCGTCTGTGAGTCGGAAGGACATGGACCAAAATTTACCAGGATTGAGAGTATCTCCCCCCCGTTTTCGAGGATGCTGAACACGATGGCGGTATTAGAATTACTGTTTTCGATTGCTGAACCTCCTAAAACGGCCTAAAACGGGCAGCGCATCATTTCCCTATAAAAAATGACTTTCCCCCCGATTTTGAGGATGCCGAGCATAATGGAGGTGTTAAAGATCACGTCATAACCTCACCAACCCCTCCACCGGCCAAAATTTACCCCCGACAGAGGTGTTTTTACCCTCAATCCTGGTAAATTTTGGTGTCCATTTTTTATGGTTTTTTTTCGACTCACAGACGCCACTAATAGGAAACATTAGTATTACGTTGGTTTATATTCTCTGAATTTCGCAATACCTATTCACTTTTTATGGTAAATTAAACATCACAACAAATGTGATAAAATATTTTTAGCATTAAAAAGAACTTTTTACAATTTTTTGACAATTGACAAACAATAACAAATATTCTGTGCCGTTACCTAATCGCTTGAAGGAAGAAATTGCAAAAAACAACCCCAAATAAGGAAGAAGAGAGTGCTTTTTCGTCGCCATAATAACAAAATTGCACGAATTCCACTTTCACTTGCTTCTCCATACACCGTATTCTCATCCCAAAAACTCCATACACCCAGTTTATCGCAAAACTGCGTTCTTTTCCCGCTATTTTGTAGGCGCCATTTTGTTTTTTAATCTAAATTCGTTAGCAGCGACCTCGACTACCCTACACCAAGTTTGACGCAAATCTAATAAATACTTGTCTGCCATTTTGTAGGCACCCATTTGTTTTTTAAACCTGACTTCAAATTTGTAATCAGCGATCCCGAAAACCAGCAGAGTAAAATTTTTTATTAAAGGTACCACGAAAACGGCTTTATTTGGAAAAACCACGAAAATAAACTGATTTTATCTCAAATGGTTTTGCCTGAAATAAAGCCGTTTGAGTGTGGAAACCTAAAATTTAATCTATAAAATTTGAGAGGGCGAGTTGTATTTAGAAAGCTTATTTTTTGAATCATTTTGTATTAAAAACAGACAATATAGTCATTTATACAAAAAACACTTTACACACAAATGTTCAATACTTTGTTTATTAATTTCAGATAAATCTATTCGCCTCGAATTTTTAAATTGAAAAGTCAAATATTGAGCTTTATTATATTTAAATACAGCCACCACGGCATGTTTAGACTGACATTTGTAATTTTTAGTTTAGTTTTTAATATAATTTGAAGTGTTTAGGACGTACGTATTCAAAAACTGATGTTGAGTGTTGAAGTGGGATATGTGTGTGTTAAAGCGATTTAAAATAAACGGATAAACAGGTTGTTCACAAATACATTTTGAAATTTGGATATTAATGTAGATTTGCAATACATTTTAGTATAATAATAATTGATAATACTAAATAAAAGTTGTTAAATATTTATACTTGACATTTCAAAAAAGGTAAACAATAGTTTAATCAAAAAACAAAAACGAAGAGGCGGTTTTATCAAAGGTTACCACGAGTCCTCCAAATTTTATCGATTAAATTTTTGGTTTTCACGAAAACGGCTTTATTTGGAAAAACCACGAAAACAAACTGATTGATAAAATCACGAGTCCGCAGGACGAGTGATTTTATCTCAAATCAGTTTGTATGAATGGTTATGCCTGAAATAAAGGCGTTTGAGTAAGGAAACCGAAAATTTGATCTATAAAATTTGACAGGACGAGTGGTATTTTGAAAGATTATTTTTTGAATCATTTTATGTTAAAAACAGAGAAAGACACTTTACACTAAAAAGTTCGATATTTTCTTTTACATTTAAACGCCAAATATTACAAACGTAATATAAGTTGCCTATCTAGTAGTAGGCATTTAAGATTATTTAGACGTTTTGACATTATGTCAGTTTTAAACGAATTTATGGAGGGAGCATGGAGCTGTGTTGTGTGTTACAACAAACGAATAAAAACAGGTTAGTTTACAAATATATTTTGAAATTTGGGTATTAACATAGATTTGCAATACATTTTAGTATAATAATAATTGATAAATGTTTACATTTAACATCTCAAAAAAGGTAAACACAGTTTAATCAAAAAACAAAAACGACGAAGCGGTTTTACCAGTATAAAACACAATGACTGGTTATGATCCTGAGCTGTTATTGGCTGAAACCACAAAATCTGACTGTTTTGACAGATGAAAAAAATAATCAAAGGTAATACCACGAACGAGTCCTCCAAATTTTATCGATCAAATTTTTGGTTTTCACGAAGACGGCTTTATTTGGAATAACCACGAAAACAAACTGATCAGTTTGTTTGAGTGGTTTGGCCTAAAATAAAGGCGTTTGAGTATGGAGACCAAAAATTTAATCTATAAAATTTGAGAGGACATGTGGTATTTCCAAGGTTATTTTTTCGAATCATTTTGTATTAAAAACAGAAAATATAGTTATTTATGCAAAAGACACTTTACACAGAAATGTTGAAAATTTTCTTTATCAATTTAAATTGAAACATCATGAGCTGTTATAGTTTTAAATACAGGGCCACCAAGGCATACGGGTTTGCGTTTGGCTTAATTTGGATATAGAGTTTGACTTTTGTCAGTTTTAAAGAGATTTATGGATTTTTAAGTATTTGGGTATTCACAAACTGATGTGTGTGTGAATAAACGAATAAACAGGTTAGTTTACAAATAAATTTTGAAATTTGGGTATTAACGTAGACTTGCAATACATTTTAGTATAATAATAATTGATAATGCTAAATAAAAGTTGTTAAATGTTTATATTTGACATTTCAAAAAAGGTAAACACAGTTTAATCAAAAAACAAATAAAACACAATGATTGGTTAGGACCCTGAGCTCTTATTGGCTGAAACTACAAAATCTGACTGTTTTGACAGATGAAAAAAATAATCAACAAAAAATCGAATCTTATTATTTTTTCCGCGTAAATTTATTTCTCAGATCACTGTGGAGTGTCTCAATTTTTTAATAACGTATCAAAGATCAAAGATCCTGCAAATCGATTTGAAATTGACTTAAAGAGGTTTAATTAAAAGAAATTTGACACAATAAACCACACTGGATATTTTCCAATAAAACAAGGAATGCGCTCAAATTCCATATCGGTTGGAATTTCGTTCAACAGGAATTAGCTCGGTAATTAGTAAGAAATAATTAGATAGTTGGTAATAATTAGTTATTGAATTATTAGGTTTCATCTGATATTGATGTATATAATCACGTGTGCAAATTTTCAATTATGCTACTGAGCCTTCAACAACAAGGGGTAATCATTATGGTTGCACAAACACTGATTATTGTGCTCGGCATACTAATCACAGATTATTGATTGAGATTTATCGTAAATAGAACATTTAAAATTAAGAATAATTTAACTGCCATAAAGATTTATTAAATAAATTGTATAACATACAAGACTGTTAAACTACACACAAATTACTTAAAAAAATTTAAACAGTTTATGCATAAATTCTATGACTACTTTTTTTAATTTTTGACACTTTGACAGGCCTATATCTGTCAATTTATAATACGTCAATAAAAAGATGTGACTGAGATTTTAAAAATTCGTTATTTTTTCTAATGTATACATATTATACAGAAGAAGAAAATTATGGTTCGCTCTTTTATAAAATAGCATAGTAACTATAAGGCCTAAAAAATTTCCTCAAAAAAAGTTTTTTCCAAAAAAATTTAACCGCCATAAAGATTTATTAAATAAATTTTATAACATAGTTTAAAAAATACACACAAATGCTTAAAAAAATTTAAATAGTTGATGCATCAATTTCAACATTCATAATTTTAAGTTTACTAATTTTTTTTAATTTTTGATATCTTAAATGGCATTTTACAAAGCTTAAATATTTTGGTCGGATGAACTGATTTGTGAAATGTAACATTGACCCGCATATAAATCTATTTGTCAGAGGCTGGCTATCCGTCGTTATGTACAATTAATGAGTATTGTATTTCAGATAGCACAAACAAAAATGATTGCCCATTGTTCTGGGCTACTGAGAAATAAATCATTTTATTACCAAACGACGACAGTTGCTCAAGCAAGTTTGCATATAGTGGGAGTAGTTTAAAATGCTGCCAACATCTAAACCCTGTAAAATAAGCATCCTTAGTACATTATTTATTTTGTTCTACTCGAAAATTCTTAAAATTTCTTTTAAATAATAAATTTATACGATATATTATATCATATTATACGATACAGAAAATATTTATTCTATATATTGCAGAGAAGAGGAAAATTAATTCAAAATTAAAACGTCTATTTACATAATGCACTCTCCTTGCCTTAATCTATTTATTGCAACGAGCGTGGATTTATGGCGCTATCAAATTCCACATGTTATTAAATCTGTTGAAATGAACTGTAATTAGGGGCGGTTTAATTAAATACTTAGAATAAATGAAATAAAATTAATTAAAATTTCATCAAAAGTTAATAACGTGTGCAAAATATAGTATGCAAAACAATTTTTGTTTCTCTATGAAATAAAGCTGATTAAAAACTTTATGACGATACCTTATGATGACTAATTAAATAAAAAATTTACTAGTTTTATTTACTTATAATATAAAGAACCCCGCAATAATCTTATGGAAATTGGGTTTAGGTCAAATCGTCTGACTGGATATGTTTTAGGTTTCGTCATCCCATGCAAAAGTCTCAATGGGCACAAAGCTCGAAAATCAATACTTTGGCTGCTACGGAGCTTGAAAGCTCCAAAGCTCCGCCACAGATTTATTTATTCGTGCAGTCTTTATAGATTTTTAAATAACTTATTTTTTCGATTTTGATGTCTAGGTTTATGTTTTTGAGGTTGCTAAATTTAAATCCGATGTCAAATTGTCCAAATTGACACGTGACAGCTGTCAATTAGCTGTCAAAGTGCCTTAACAAAGTGCAAATCTTATTTTTATGTTATGAGTTTATGCTGTTCGGGTAACCTAGTTCATGTATAATGTGAATATAATAATTCGACAATTGGCAGCTGTCAACAGGCTGTCAGCTAGCTGTCCAAGTGCAATAACATCATATTTCAATTCAGTGACAGCTTTCAATTTCGTAAAACTAACATCATATTTAAATTCAACGACCTAAAAAACAAAGTTATAACGAAAACTGAAGATTTTTGTTTTATAACTGCTATTTGACAGCCTGTTGACAGCTGCCAATTGTCGAATTATTGTATTCCCATCATGTATAAACTGAGTTTCACCTAAAAAGCATAAAGTCATAACAAAAAAATCAGATTTGCACTTTGACAGCTAGCTGACAGCCTGTTGACAGCTGCCAATGGTAGAATTATTGTATTCACATCATACATGAACTGAGTTACCTAAACAGCATAAACTCGTTACGTAAAAATAAGATTTGCACTTTGTTAAGGCACTTTGACAGCTAATTGACAGCTGTCAAGTGTCAATTTGTTTGACATCGGATTTGAATTCAGCAACCTCAAAAACATAAACCTAGACATCAAAATCGAAAAAATAAGTTATTTAAAAATCTATAAAGACTGCACGAATAACTAAATCTGTGGTGGAGCTTTGGAGCCTTCAAGCTCCGTAGCAGTCAAAGTATTGATTTTCGAGCTTTGTGCTCATTGAGACTTTTGCTTGTGATGACGAAACCTAAAACATATCCAAACATTCAGACGATTTGACCGAAACCCAATTTTCATAAGATTATTGCGGGGTCCTTTTAGTAAAATTTTCCGCTCACATGGTGCTATCAGTTTTTCGAATTTTTTTTTCGAGATATCGTTTTCTACACCCAAAAAGGCTGTAACATTTTAAAAATCAAATTTTTAAAATTGTTATTTTTAAATTTGGGCCACTTTGTATATCACAAAATTCCAGTTTAATTTCGATTCTACGCATTGAATAGTGGGGAATCATCTAACAACAGAGGCTTCGAATTCGAATTTAGGAAATATTTTATTCACTTTCTATTGACAACTTAGTTTGAAAAGTCTCTTTAAAATTAGTGTACTGTGATGTTGCCTGTTGGGGCGGATTTCACACAGTCCATCCATCCATTCATTGTTCATTCTTCACTCATTCGATAGTTTATTTGTTGTTCTGAACTAAATCTTCAGCGTCGGCCACTGCACTTGTTAATTTTTGGGAATTTAGTAACATTCAATTACTAAAATAGCCAAAAGTCCAGAACCTGGAATTGATCCCGATTCCTGGTAGCTGCCGATATATAAAAGTCGATGTAGACTTTAGTTTTCTTTAATATTTCCTTGCGGTGTGACAACATTCTAAAATATCTTAATTTTGCATTGATGATAAAGTTGTGTAATCATATTATTTTTGATTTAAAAAAAAGTAAGTATTCTGAGCTAGTAAAATAAAAAGTAAAATTAAAATACCTTGATACAAATTAGAGTACAATTGTTACAAGGTACCTAAGAGCCTAGTTTCAGCGATATCACATGAGAGGTCAAAGTCTCTGACAACTGGGCTATAATTCATTTCTGTAGTTCACAGTGGTTTCCTTGTAATTCTACTACTCTTCTATTGGAAATAAAACCACTTATTTGAATGAAAAAAGGCTTTAATTTGACGTTTAGACTTTTTTAAAAAGTAAATAAGTGGGTTTATTTCCAATAGAAAAGTAATAGAACTGGGATATAGTTCGAAACATATTTTGAAAACACCTAAAATTACTGGTTATCTCGATATAAATCGGTTTCTATTTAGCTGATGGCAAAAACTTGTTTCTTCTTGTAAAGTAAAATAACTTTAAATAGTCCGTTTTCAACCCATAACATAACATACTTACCAAAAACTTTCATGTGATAAATATATTCCAGAATAAAATTTGAACAAATCGGAAGGCGATATACATTTTTCAGTATTCCTGTTTACACCAAAAACAACATTTTCCCACTTTATGGACCACTCGAATGAAATAAACTTCGAACATAAACGTTCAACGCGTTATGTAAAATCCGGTTCGTACATAAAACATGGATCTCGCCAGGTTTATCCAGAATTTTCCAATCCCTTCCATTATATTGGATGACCGATATACAACTATTAATGTGAAACAGTTATTCAACCATATACAGTGTGTCCCAAAAAAAAGTTTTATACAAATGGACAAAAAGTTTATCTTACATTTCACAAAAAAAATTAATCTTGATGAAAATCTCTGCATGACTTGTTGATCTATAATCAGGTATAAAATTTGACCTCATCAGGTCAGGTCAAGGTCATTTGAAGGTCAAATTGAGGAAAAATTTCTAGAAAAATCTGAAAAAATTCATACAAAGGTTTTTTGGGTTGCTGAATCCGAATCCGATGTTTGCGTGACCTCATTAGATCAGGGTCAAGGTCATTTGAAGGTCAAATTGAATTAACCTAGAAAAATTCTTACAAAGGTTTTCATTGTCGCCGAATTCGAATCCGAGTTCCTCTTGACCTCATTAGGTCAGCTCCTGGGCCGGATCTGACCGTAAAATGACCTTGACCGTGACCTCGAGGTCAAGCAGACCTCGAATTCGTATTCAGCGACCCTGAAAACCGTTGTATGATTTTTTTCCGATTTTTCCCAGAAGGTTTCCTCAATTTGACCCTCAAATGACTTTGACACTGACCTGATGAGATCAAGTGGACCTCGGATTCGGATTCAGCGACCCTGAAACATATTTTTTCAGATTTTTCTAGGTTTCCTCAATTTGACCTTCAAATGACCTTGACCTGACCTGATGAGGTCAAGCGAACATAAGATTGTTTTCAGATTTTTCTAGATATTTTTCCTCAATTTGACCTTCAAATGACCTTGACCTGACCTGATGAGGTCAAATTTTGGACCTGTTTATGGATCAACAAGTCATGCAGAGATTTTTATCAGGAATAATTTTTTTTGTGAAATGCAAGATAAACTTTTTGTCCACTTGTATAAAACTTTTTGGGACACACTGTATATTGATATCAGAATTTTATTAGAAACATAAAATATATAAAAATATAAATTACAAAATTTGATTAGGGAATAGTGCTGTATCCTGTACCAAATTTTTTTTAATGGCCAAATTCTGAAACACTTGTCTCTTATGTATTTTATACGTATTTCATTCTTACTCTAGTGTCAGAATGTTAATTCTGTAATACCTAGCTGTAAATATCACGTCCGCATCCTAGATTGCCAATTTCATGTTTGACAGTTCCTCGCGAGGTGTTTTTTGAGGTTTCATTTTACTATATTCCATTCCTACTTTCTGTGGCCGTGGAAAAAGTACAGTCTGTTACTCTGTTGGAATATACTATTATTAAATTAGCGGTACCCTCTAAGGATATCATAGCCATGTTAAATCATTCAGAAACTCTATTTTACTCATTTCCAGGATGTTTTTCGGTGGTGATTTTATTGAATTTTATCTGAAGCTAAAGCTGCATCTTAAAAGCGATAAAGTTGATTTTTAAATGAAATTGAAGGCAGGATTTCATGAATAAATTACATGTAATGACTTTATCATGTTCTACTTTTCTGTATAGGAAATGAGGAAAAGCTTCTTCACCATAAGTTCCAATATCATTGACTCTAATAAAACTTTTTTTTAACTGTACCGAATTCAAAAGAAATTTACTAAAGAGGAAGGTAACAAAAAATAATTTGAAGACGCAGAATTAGAGGCATTAATGGACGAAGATTCATATCAAATGCAACAGCACCTTGCAGATTTATTGTGCGTGACTCAACGAGCTATTTCACATCATTTGAAAACTTTCGATAATATAAAGCAAAAAAAACGGTGGGAAAACCGCGACCATGCATCAACATCGATGGTCAAGTCAAACATCCATGGCTCGAAAATCATGCTGTGTATTAGTTGGGACCAGTTCGGCGTGATGTATGAGCTGCTGCAAACGGTTGAAACCATCATAGCAGCTCGCTGTCGAACACAACTAATACGCACAAATGAAAAGAAAAATAGTCAAATCTCCCAGGAATTGGACATTGAATGTCAACGTTGCCACAACGTCTGGACTTCAAACAACTACTCCTTGGGCTATATGCCCCAACAGGTATTGAATTATAGAAGTCCCGACGTTGGTTGGAACCTGAGAAATCAGGACATTAAACCAACAACTTTGATTTTGTTATTAAAGGAGCCCGTCATCCTTAGACCGGTTTCGGCATTATTGTGCCTCTTCAGTAAGGAGTAGACAAGCTCGACTTTCCATCTCTAAGGAAAGTCTGACAGTGGATTCGACTAGCACAGTTCCTATAAAATACAGTTGCGTTAGCAAGTGTATAAAGAACTGAGAAAGCCCAGCGCCATCTATCACAATAATAACAAACTCAAAGTTAGCAAAAAGCAGCGACCTGTGAATGTATTAGTACTGATATATTTCTACCGAAATATTTTATATACAACTAATACGTTTGAGACAAGGATTGAAAGAGACTCGACCGGAATATGAGCAGAGACACGACAAAGTTATTTTTCGCCTACCATGTCTGAAAATGAATCCTATTAACCCTAAAAATCAGACCGAAAGTAATATTTCCGGGCCTTGGGCCGCAAAAATCGTAAAGAACACGATTTTCACTATCAACGCACCTTTGACTTTGACATTTCACATACATTTTCATTAAACGTCAGTGTAGAATCAAGAGAATTAAACTTTAAAATAAAAATACGTTCTGATTCTGAATAATTGTGATTATGTGAATTAGTGAAAATGAATAGTAATTCAGGCAGTGATGAAGAATTTATGAAAGAAGAAGGTAGTAATGTTTCTCTAAATTTGTTACTTAACAAGACAACGCGCAATGGTACGAAAAGTCCCATGAATTGTTTAGGAACTGGAAATAATATATAATAAATAAATTGGTACATTTTTATTACTTAAGTTGCTCATTAAATTCTGTCTGTATTTATAAAATTAAAGATTTTTGTTATATTTTCCTATTTTTTGTTTTTTTTTGTAGGCGAAAAACAGTTGTGTGTCACACATGCAGAAAACGCTTTAGCAGCACTTAACTATTAGCTGCCCTCGCTTCGCTTCGCCCGCTCATGCAGCTAAAGCTCCTTTTCTGCCCTTGTGACACAATATACTATTTGCTGCATGACAAAGCTCGGCCACATATTGTGTAAAACTACCTGGAAACAGTGAAACACGATGATCTATCCCACCCACCGTATTATACATACATCGTCCCTTCCGTTTACCACCTATTCCGATAGATGGCTCAGCACTTTTGTTCTTACGAGGAAGCCACAAATTAGGTCGATTCGCATTTTGACTCAAAAGAGGAGCAGTGCTGCCAAAAACATGGGATTAGTTGTGACTAGCGCTGAACCATTTTTGGAATATTTGAGAAAATAATAAATAATGCCAAGCCACGGTCGTTGAGGATATTGACTACCGTAACATGATAGCTATCGATCTGATTGGTTACCGTTAGCGTTTAGTAATTCTAAGAATTTATCACTTTTACCACCAAATCTAGTTCAAATGTATTAGTTTTCTTAGATTCTTCTCCTCCAGGCATTTTCAGATCCTTGTAATATACAAAACTATGAAATTGATGATGTAGATGCATGTTCCCTCTTCTTTAATTTTATTATTAATCATAATTTAAGAAAAAATTAAATACAAATAAAAATATTAATTATTACTTTGTCAAATTGTAAACTTTTTATTTCTATTATGTCGTTTCTCACTGAAATTTAGTAACTCTACAATTCACCGTCATTACCTACTTTAAGAAAAATGTGAAAGACTCAAAGGACAGGTATTTAGAACCGAATCTTTTCAGCCGATACTTCAATAAATTGCAGGTAATCAATTTGGAAAGACGTTTCAAATAAACCAAAGTAAAATGGCAGAATAGGATTTCAACTTGTCACCTGCTGACATTTCTAACCATTCATTGTTAAATGTAGTAAAGGCGATAAAATACTTAGAAACTCGAGTGCAAAAATGCACTTCAGACTAGCGATAAATTGAATAACAAGAACGGGTTTTTCAATTTAAGAAGTTTTTCTTCCGAAAGGAATTGTTCGGTTTATTGGAAATTATTTTTAACGCCAGTTGAACCTCTGATATAAGTGAGGTTATACGGATAATTAACCCATTGCCAATCATAGAATACAGAGTTCCCCAGTAGTGACAAAGTCCTGTAACTTTAACAGAGATTTTTGTTTTTCTATAAACATCGTGCTCACGATTTTTCGTTCATGCGTCCATGGCTTTACCGATTTCTAATACCATTATGCAACTAATTATCAAATATAATTTTATATATCACCTTTTTTACTACGCTTTTTCCAGTATCACTTTTTCTTTTTACACGTATCCCAAATGATGTGAAAGCTTATTAGAACACGAACAAGATAAGAATATTATAGCTGTATGACGACATATTGCAAATCTATTTTATTTTATATTTTTTATATTTATATTTATAGTGAATAAAGTTCTATTATTACACCGATCTCGGTCTCCGCTCGAGTAGGTGGTGAATAAGATAGAGGTTGTTTACATTTCGACCCACGCCAACAACAAGTAACAGTCTAAGCGTTGTGTTATTAAATTTATATATCTAGTTTCAATGTTGTCAAAGTTATTATAATTTTTTCCGTCATTACCAAAATCCTAAATCTATGTAAAAATTATCTTCGAAAATGAGATATTTTGTTTCGCTAAAATAATTGTACATCTACGTTAACACTAATTTTCGTAACTAATAACACAACAAATTATATTGATAGAGCAATATTGACAAAGATACTTTACCACGATTTTAGTTTAAACCATTTCTACGGAAAGGACCAGGCACCTTTCTTATGGGAAAATGGCTTTCCGTCAAATTTTCTGAAAAGTTGGTATGATGTAGAACTCGATGCTCTGACAAAAAGTGTCCATTGGCCCAAACCGATCATATGACTAGTTTTCGAGGTACAGGGTGTTAAACATCTGAAATGCCACTTTTTTGTAACCAGATTTCTCATAAAAGACCTGCTTTACTCGCATTTGTTGTAGAAAACATGAATTATAGATTATTTGGCAACAATATTTTATAAACAATTATTGTACAATTTGGTTACTTACAGGGTGGTTCGAAAATAAGTAATATGGTTTTTTTGAAGAAGTTATTTTTTTATAACAGCTTTAAAAATACAAGCAAATGTCATTTCATCATGAATATATAGTTAGAGTAATTACTTCTTGGTGATGAATCATATTTTATACAGGGTGACTCATAAATGTAGTTACAGAAGGCATATAATTTTTTTTAGCTTTAACGAATCGCCCTGTATAAATGATGTGTTATAAAAATTTTGTATTATCTTAAATAAATGTACCACCTGTCACTCTAGACACACATTTTAGGAAAAATGGTCATAGGATTACAACAAAATCTTGCTCAGTTAAATATTGAACTTCTGTTAATGTGAAAATGTATTAATTTATAAAGTTGACGGAGAAGCTTTTAAAATACAGGGTGGTGTACAAAACACAGGTTTTCTAATTTTTAAAGTGTTTGTAATCAGTTTAACACGCTGTATGACATAAAGTGGTGCTAGAGCGACAGGTCGTACATTTATTTAAGATATTATAAAAGTTTTATAACACATCGTTTAAACAGGGCGATTCGTTAAAGTTAAAACACATTATATGTCTTCTGTAACTACATTTATGAGTTACCCTTTATAAAACATGATTCATCACCAAGAAGTAATTACTTAAACTATATACTCATGATGCAATGACATTTGCTTGTATTTTTAAAGCTGTTGTAAAAAAAAATTTTCTTCAAAAAAACCATATTACTTATTTTCGAACCACCCTGTAAGTAATCAAATTGTACAGTAACTGTTTATAAAATATTGTTGCCAAATGATCTATAATTCATGTTTTCTACAACAAACGCGAATAAAATAGGTCTGTTATGAGAAATTTGGTTACAAAAAAGTGGCATTTCCGATGTTTAACACCCTGTACCTCGAAAACTAGCCATAGGATCGGTTTGGGCCAATGAACACTTTTTGTCAGAGCATCGAGTTCTACATCATCCCAACTTTTCAGAAAATTTGACGGATAGTCATTTTCCCATAAGAAAGGTGCCTGGTCCTTTGTTAGAAGCGGCAACTAAGCGCTATCAAACGTACTATCTTTATCAATGAACCTAGCAGATTAGAATGTTTCGTAGTGAAGTAGTGGCTGCCATTTGCACACAAATATGTATGTTTATTATTGTGTTTCATAGGTTGTAGCATTATACTTTTCTTTTTCACATTGAATTTATTGGTTTAAGTTGATTTATTAGATAAATATGGTTCATTAGTGTGTTGTGTCCAGCAAAATGTATTATTTAAATCCCGATTTATCATTTCTTCGGTAAGTTACATCTAAGATTGTCAACCCAGACAGCACGGGATATTCCTAGAATATTCTCTAAATATCCGAAAAGAGAGAAGAATATTCCAATATCCATGGAATATTCCTAGAATATACACATGCAGCTAGCATATTCCAGGAATATTCTCGGGAGAATATACTATGGATATTCTTGTTAGAATATTCCTGTAGGAATATTCATAGAATATTCCTGTGTGAACATTCATGGAATAATCATGTATGAATATCCATGGAATATTCCTAGATTATTCTCCCTTATTTTTATGAAATTAATTACCATTATCAAAATAAAGGAAACATGAAAAAAGTGAAACGGGAAGTGCAATTAGATGACTTTTTGTTCAGGAAAATTGAAAAAATACAATATTGTACTAACCAATTTATAATTGGTAGGAAATATATAGATGTACCTTTACGACCAATCAGAACCATACCACGTTATAGCGTTTGTCGTTTATCGAGTAATCGTAGCTTAACCTCAAGGCAATGCTGCTATTGACATTTGACATCTCTTTTTGTCTACAATGACGCTTGTATCTTTCGTGGTTTTTGCACGTGAAATATGTAGATAATTTGATGGAAGTTGAACTTGTAAGACTACTGTGGTATTACTGTGTGTTTGTGCCTCATAAGTAAGTTAAGTACCTACACGTTTATTAATGTCATTACATGAAAATTTCATTGGGTATATCACTGAACATTTCATTTTTAGGCGTTTTGAACAAAATGAGACTTCAAATTCAAAAAAACGTTTATTGAAATATTGGCCAAAAATTGCAAATTGATGAAAAAATGCACCCGACAGTTGCAAGAACTTTCTGACAAAGTCCTAACAGAATTATTCAAAGGAACATCTTTATCATCTGTTACTGTTGGATTTCTTTTTGGACTTTCCTATAAAAAATACACAAATGTTGGATGATGTAGAAAGAATATTGGAAAATAAAGAAGTTTTCAACAGATTAGTTACAATTTACAATAAACTGCAGTCGTTTTACTGATTCAAGTATTCCCAAGTGAGCCAATGAGAATCAGTAGAATTTGACTAGCCGAACCAGTACATTTCTAAGTAATAACATTAAAACTAACTTTTCTTTTTTGACTGATTTATCAGTAAACAAGTTCAGAAGTACTGGTACCTTTCGAACTTACTGGACATATCAGATTTCTACTGGAAATTGACTGATTCGAATTTAGAAAGTATAGTTTATGGGATAACGATATTAATTTATTGTGCCCATTTATTTTTCAGACAAGTAATTTCTCATCAAAAACGACTCATTAAACTCTCGTTTTCTTTCTCCGTCTTCTGTTTTCATTCTAAATTAAATTATTTCATCCGCTTTTATTCATCAATCAAATGTCTCTTTTGTTTTTCTCCGGCAAAAATTTTATAAAATTTTATGTTGAATGGATGCATTTTCGTGTCGTTTAAGTCATTTTTAAAATAAAATCGGTGAGAATTTTCATGAATAAATTACGCAGTGCTTGACTATTTTTAAAACGAATTTGAATATAAATTTAAATTAATGTGTATAGCTGAAACAAAACACTTTAACGCGAATTTAAAAATTAATCATCCAAAACGGAAGCGATATATAAATAACAAGTGAAATAAACAAAAGTAGCATTACCACCATTTCTGGTCTTTTAATTTCGCTCTAAATACTTTAACGTTAACATACAGGGTGTTTCCTAATTGAATATCCCCGTTCAATATCGGCATTCAATTAGGAAACAACCTGTATACATGGAATTATAATTAAAACAAGCAATGAGCAAAATGATTAATTACTAATAATAAATTTAGAATTTTTATTGTAGTATTTTCAAAATTAATCCTTAACTAATTCCAAATCTGCTCAATAAACGATTAGAGCAATTCTGATTCAACCATCGAAACAATGCTACTGAATTTAACAGATAGTGTAGAATAGCCATTGTAATTCTGAATAATTGCCAATTAATATTAAGCAAAGCACTGGGAATTGGAAATATAATAGGGAATTATCCAGTAATTAACAGAAACAATTGTTAACAATTGAATGCTTACCTTCTCCTGAGGTATCGAATAGAGCAGCTATGTTCTGAAACAAAATGAAACATTGTTAAATCCAGTTTTTAGTGAAGAGGTGGTGAAAAATTTGAATGAGGTCAATTAATTTTTTTTTCTCATAGCTGGGCATGTTAATCTTCTTTAATTACTGAAAGAGTTTATTTTGCGATCTAACAGCTAAGCACGTCTTGCCGCGGATGTGGATGGGTGACCACTGATATCGCACGTTAAAAGGTAAGGCCCGTCGTTTCTAACTCGGACAAGCCTGTGGTTTTTGAAGCTTCTGAAACATTTTAAGCATTTGTGATTGACTCAAACGATTCCCCAAACTTTTTTATACCCTTCAGACAGTATTGTATCTCTACAGTCTAAACTGTAACATAATTAAATTAAAGTGAGAGAGAGAAACATGGTTACTGACGTAACTGCAAGCTTGAATGGTCTGCGAGTTGCATAGTGCACATTTTTTCCGATAACGGTGTATCGCATATCTACTTGGGAGTTCAGTATTATACAATAGATATTTGAGAATGACTGCTGGCCTTTTACTTGCAAAAGAATAAAAAACGTGCAGCAGTTATACATGAGAAATACGTCTGTAAGAGCTAAGTGGTCACTGGTTTGGTGGAATGACCAAATCCAAGCAAAAAGGCAGGAGTGCACAAGTATACGCAGACCTCTTACTAGACTCAGGGGACGAGGCCCCCCGAGGGTTGAAGTAGAAGAGGCAGAGAGATCATCCTATAAGACGTTAAGGAAAGAACTCAAGAACGAGATTAAAAGTTCCAAGAATAGATGCTGGAGGGAGCTGTGTGACGAGTTGGAAAAAGACATCAGGGGCAACGGTTACAGACTTGCAACCAACAGTATGAGGCACACGCTAACTCCATATGAACTTCCGGAGAAGAGAAAGGGGTAGCTAATAAAACAGCTCTTCCCAGAAATAAGAGATATCCCCATTCCAGGAAAGGAAAATTGCGAGGAACCACCGCCCTGGTCTAGAGAGGAGCTACTAAATGCCGCAGCTAAGCTTAAACATAAGAAATCACCTGGGAGCGACGGCATTTTACCCGAAAGTATTAAGATAACGGTAGAGCTATTTCCGAATGTAGTGCTGGGATTGATGAATAGCATTCTCAAATAGCAAGTCATCCCCACTAAGTGGAAAAGAGCCAAGGTTGTACTAATCCCGAAAGGGGACCCCACTGAGGGCCAATATGCCAATATGCCTAATTGATGTTTTAGGAAAACTCCTGGAATACTTAGTGAAACAGAGGTTAAGTATAGAACTGAAGGACAAGCGTCCCCTATCTAAAAATCAATTTGTCTTTATGGAGGGCAAGTCAACGATAGACGCGATAGCGCAGGTAATAACACAGACCACAGACTATCGGAAGACCTGGGAACAGTTATCCCTATAGATATAAGGAACGCTTTCAATACCGCAAAGTGGAGCAAGATCCTGGAAGTACTGACGGAAAGTGGGGTCGATATAAGTCTTATAAATATAGTACGGGATTACTTTAGAGATGGGTGTCTGAAGATAGACAGCAGAGAAAATATGAAGATGACTCAGGGGGTACCGCAAGGCTCTGTCCTAGGTCCTCTACTGTGGAATCTCTTATATAATGGCATATTAGAACTGAAACTCCATGAGGGCTGCACTACGACAGCATACGCCGATGACCTTGCTTTGGTGTCAATTGCAAACAGCAAGGAGGACCTTATACATAGGACAACTGAGGCCATCGTGGAAATAGTTGATTGGATCGAACAACATGGTTTGAAGGTGGCGCCCTAAAAAGCTGAGGGAATAATTTTGAAGGGACCCAGAAAACGGGAAGGCATAAGGTTTATTACAGAAGGTACGGAGATAAGGCCTTGTAAACACATAAAATACCTATGGGTGTGGCTAGACGATAAGACAATTTTTAAAGAACATGTAAGGAAATCCTGCACAAAAGCCAAACGGACAAGCCGCAGCATTGAGTAGATTACTGCCGAATATACAAGGACAGGGGTATTGGAAGAGGAAAATACTGTATGGTGTGGTATCGTCTGTGCTGCTGTACGCAGCTCCTGTATGGGGGAAAGTGACACGGATTGCGAAATATAGAAACATGCTGTCAGCAACCCAGTGAGTGTTCTTGCTAAGGGTTATTAGAGCATACAGAAGCGCATCACTAGAAGCGGTTCTGGTGATTGCAGGTATTCTTCCCATTGATCTGATGATCGAGGAGAGAACAAAAATGAGCGAAAGAGCCGAGGTAGGTAGTGCCGTGAGGACAAGTTTGAGGGCAGAGACGATGGACAGGTGGCAGGCCAGACGGAATGAGGTAAGCGAGACACCACAATGGACCAATCGTCTTATACCGAACGTAAAGCGGTGGACGGAGTGCACCTTTAGACAAGTGGACTACTATTTATCGCAATTTTTAACCGATCTTGGCAGCTTCAGAAAATACACGTGCAGAATAGGTAAAACTCCAAATGACATATGTCGGTATTGCGAGGGGTATACGATGCAGAACATACGGATTTGGTCTGCGAGAGGTGGCAGCGTACACAGTAGACTTCAATGTGCAAGCTGGTATGGATGCTGGAGGTCGAGAATAAATGGAAGGTAGGCCATGAGTTCATTCGGGAAGACATGATGAAAAAGGAAGAGGAGGAACAAAGAGGAAGATAGGTATTGCGTCCGTATGCACTTGACGCATATCGCAAGACGATCCCAAGTGCATTTGGGAGGAGGTGAGGTTTAGTGCGGTAGGCAGGGTTTTTACACTCCCAGTCGCGATAGAGAGACTAAGCGCTGGGGTAGCCACGAGGTTCCTCGCCCGTCAAAAAAAAAAGTATACGATTACTGACCACGGGAGCCAACTAGTATGTTCCCGTCTTGGAGGTCGGTTCAGCGAATTATAACTGTAGATTTGAACTTGGAGTTTAAATGATTCGAGACTATAGTCGCTGGTGATAATTATTTAACAATTTACACAAATATTCCTCCGAAAATGTAACAATTTGTATAGACCTATTCATTTCCATGCTTTTTCGTTTTTCGGCTGCTTTTCATGTCGTTAAAAATCTCGATGTCCTATCTTAGTACAAATTGAGTTAATTCGTATATTTTCCTCCAGTTAGGAACCTACGCCGAGTTTTTCACCCCTCGTTAAATTTATGGCTGAAATAAAATCTGGTTATTTTTTTATGAACGCTTATATGTCGGTGTCTGAAAATTGCAGGGATTTCAGCGTGATAAACATACGTATTTCTTGAAGTTTAAAAGAAGGACACTTGTTTCCAGTATAAATCTTTTTTTTATTAGGTTTTCTTAAATTTATATTATATGTACAGTGTCATCCCCAAAGTAACCACCATATGGGAACTTTTTTATTAAGGGTTTTTCGACAAAAAGTTATTCTTGATAAAAGTTTGTGCATCCCCTAAAACTAAACATGCACTAACAAAATATAGTAGAACACTCGTAATATACGAGAAGCCTTCAAAAATTTGATTTTGAGACAAGAGTAGTTTACCCTTATTTTGAAAAATCTCGGGAAATGTTATTTAGAAAAGTTGTTCAGCATTAAAAAATACTGATTTGAATTCATGGCCATCCAAGTGAAGTTTTATTATTTTACCCATTTTTAAAAAAAAATTCCTAAAACCAGATAATCAATGAATTTTTGCCGAAATACTTATTTTATTTTGATGTTGTTGATTTGATATTATTGAATATTAAGTTCATGTTACACTACTGTATAATTATGAGCATTTTTCGTTGTTAACAAAAAAATAAAAATAACTTTACACCAAAAACTTTGAAAATTATTTTACTCTTCAAAAAAATTAACCGTGGTTAACACAATAGTTGTGTAATTTGTAATAATGGGTAAAAAAATTAAAACTTCACTTAGATGACCATTTCTCTCTCTTTCCACTGGATTAAAACCACTTAGTTGTTAAAAAAGTTTTTTTATTGACGTTTCGGCTTTCCAGATCGAAAGCCGTTATCAAAATGACATAAAATAAATAAATTTACTAGAAACAGAACACTTGATAATCTTGCAAAAATATGACATCAACATAGTATACATAGAATAAGATTTTGAGATTGAAGATGTCAAAATCTGTTTCAATCATATTTTTGTGACGTTTCTGGGAACGAATTTTTGAAAGGATAGCGCATTTGCATATTATAAGAGAATTTATACTTCGTCATAAATGAAGTTTTCTTATTAATATTATCATAAGAAAAAACCAGATAAAAACTTATGATAATATTAATAAGAAAACTTCATTTATGACGAAGTATAAATTCTCTTATAATATGCAAATGCGCTATCCTTTCAAAAATTCGTTCCCAGAAACGTCACAAAAATATGATTGAAACAGATTTTGACATCTTCAATCTCAAAATCTTATTCTATGTATACTATGTTGATGTCATATTTTTGCAAGATTATCAAGTGTTCTGTTTCTAGTAAATTTATTTATTTTATGTCATTTTGATAACGGCTTTCGATCTGGAAAGCCGAAACTTCAATAAAAAAACTTTTTTAACAACTAAGTGGTTTTAATCCAGTGGAAAGAGAGAGAAATTAAAATACAAACCACTATGAGCTTCCGAAATGAATTAGATGACCATGACTCAAATCTAGATGTATTTTTTAATGCTGAACAACTCTTCTAAATAACATTGAATGAAGTGAAAATAGACAATCTTATGTTTAATAATTTGCTCTATCGTTGAAAATGAAAATAGCAACAATCTTATATTTGGCAATTAACTGACTCGATAATTAAACTTAGATTTCTGTTATTACAAAAGTGTGCATGATGGATCACACTTAGCTGTTGTCTGGGGTAGACTTACGAGGCTGGTGGAATGGCAACCTCCCAATAACTTTCTGAGTTACCACTTAAGGTCTGCTGCTTTTTAGGTCTCAAATAACTCTGGCCGAAAAGTTCTTCTTCTGTTATTGTGGACTGTATCGAATTTGACGTTTTTTGACATTCGAATAAAAAATATATTAATAAAATAAAGAGGAGAAAAATACTAGTTCGACTTATAACTTTTTAGTTTACCACTGTCAATGGAGCTTGTGTTAGAAAGTGTAGTAGAATTTCTAAAAAACGCATTTGATTGCATTTGTATAGTGTAAGAAGTACTAAAATAAATAAAATATACTTTTCGAAGCAAAATAGCATGTAGAATTTATAAACACAAAGTTTTGAGTTATGATAAACTAAATTATTAGAATTTTTGATTGAATTTGAGAGTTGCGAATAGCTGATCGGTTCTGTAAGTATAATATAGACTACACTAAAAAACAACGGAACAGAAGTGTAAAAAATGTCAAATTATAATTATTTTGACATTGTAACATAACCTATAAATGTTACTTGGTTTTTTGAAAAAAACACATATCACAGCAAGTCAATATGTTAGTTCGTCAATATGTTATTTCGACAAGAAAATTTGACGATTTTTGACATAGTCGAATAAAAATAGTTATTTATGTGCCAAGGACGAAAAACTGTCTATTATAGTCGAGTCTGCAAATTGATAGCCGAGGCTAGCAAGCAGGCTAGACAATAGACAGTTTTTCGCCGAGGCGCATATTACGGAAATTAGAAAAAATGACATATTACGTCATTTTTTGTAGAGGTCAATGAAAAATATTTTTATGCTCTCTAATACTTACATATTTTCTTGTCAAGATCAGTGGCGTAACTAGAGTTCAGTCATGGGGGGGGAGGGTTTACCCTCACCAGTCAACCACTCCAACATATTTTTTTTTTTTTTTTGGCGTAGGCTGATTGCCATTCAGCCAGACACGGATTCGTCTATAATTAGAAATACCCCAAAATATTACCTAACAGCAGAAGTTATAGCAAGAAAAACAATATATGACAGGGACACACGCTTCTCGTCCAGGGACCGATCAGGACATTTTTTTTTGACAAACAGTGGTAGGCCTCGGTTAGGGGGTAAACAAATAGGTATAAAAACGGAGGAAACAAGATTAAGATTCTAATCATAGACGAATCTTAGTATCTCTCAGAAATTCCAAAAAGCAATCGATAATTTTATCAGAGAAACGGGTCTACATTCAAGGGAGAAGGAATATTATATTTTATAAGGTTTATATAAAGTTTATTTGAATGTTCCGTGTATTTTTTGCATTCGAAATAAACGTGATTGAGGTCTCCAATTGAACCACAAAAATCGCAATATTCATTTTCTTTTACATTAATTTTAAACAGGTGTTTTGGATAACTGGCATGACCAAATCTAGTTCTAATTAAAGATGTAATATAATGTTTTGGAATAATATGATTTCTAAACTAGGGTGAGTTTGGGATGTTTCTCTGTATTTTTGTATATTGATTGGAGTAAGTGGAGCAGAATTGTGCTCAATCAGACCTCCATCTTCTCATAGTATTAGATTTTAGTAAGGCAAACAGATCTGGGCTACTGATGTTATAAGTTGTGTTATTTCCATTTTCTATTGCTGATTTGGCAAGCATGTCAACATATTCGTTGTGCTTCAGACCAATATGTGCCTTTACCCATATAAAACATATATCTACACTACTATTCATTAGTTGGTACAAAATCTTTTTGATCAAGAAAATATATTGATTAGAATTAAACTTGGGCATATCCATCGCTACCGCTAATTTTAAGACAGATAGACAATCTGAAGCAATTAAAGCTTTTTTAATATTGGATTCTGAAACAAATTGTAAGGCTTCTAGTATCGCAATTGCTTCTGCAGTGTAACTATTAGTCCCTTCAAAAAAAGATTTCTCATAATAAGGTATAATATACAGGGTGTATCATAAGGAATGGTCAATATTTTAATCATAGGTTCAGGACCTCCAAATATTATTATTTTACTAAATAACTCTGGGTCAAATGTTATCTACTACTAAGATACAGGGTGTTGAAGATACAATTTATTTTTCGTTTTTTTGCAATAATTTCTTTATTATTTAATATATTGACTTGAAATTTGGTATGGTTATATTTTTGAGATAGTAGTAAATCATAAGTATGTTATCAATTTTGAGATTAGATAAAGAGGGCTCCACCTACACTCTACTGGATGAAGAAAAGTATCAATTTTTTTTATTCCTGGCCTTTTCTGAATTTTTTTCAAGTCTTTATGATAAATTTGAACAAAAAAGGTATACTTGTTTTAATAGGATTTAATAGGATTCGAGATATTTGCATTTAAAATATTCTAGCCACAGTATCTATTTAATTTACTTTAACATATTTCAACATACTAGGCTTTGAAACTAAAATGTACAGCTGTCAAATAATTAATTGCTTGATGTCATTTTGTTCACTAAATTCCATCTAAGTAGGTAATGAAAATAAGTCGACACAACCATTTCTCCAATTCAGAAATGAGAGATATCATTTTTGTGTTTATGCACAAATAAATTTTTCTGGACTTGCTGTTGCCATCTAACAATTAATTATTTGACAGCTGTACATTTTCATTTTAGTTTCAAAGCCTACTATGTTGAAATATGTTAAAGTAAATTAAATAGATACTGTGGCTAGAATATTTTAAATGCAAATATCTCGAAATCAGCTGACTTTATGCTATTAAAGCAAGTACACCTTTTTTGTTCAAATTTACAGGGTGTATCATAAAGACTTAAAAAAAATTCAAAAAAGGCCAGAAATAAAAAAAAATGATACTTTCTTCATCCAGTAGAGTGTAGGTGGCGCCCTCTTTATTTAATCTCAAAATTGATAACATACTTATGATTTACTATCTCAAAACCCTCTTTATTTAATCTCAAAATTGATAACATACTTATGATTTACTATCTCAAAAATATAACCATACCAAATTTCAAGTGAATATCATAAATAATAAAGAAATTATTGCAAAAAACCGAAAAATAAATTGTATCTTCAACACCCTGTATCTTAGTAGTAGATAACATTTAACCCAGAGTTATTTAGTAAAATATTAATATTTCGAGGTCCTGAACCTATGATTAAAATATTGACCATTCCTTATGATACACTCTGTATATTATACTATAATCATGTAGCTTCAAATTAAAGTTATAAATGTTATTTTGGTTAGACCAGATGTTATTTTTGGAAGGGCAATCAAGAAATAGCTTATAAATACAAGTAACTCTATTTATTGGTTACACTTAATAAACAAGAAATTAAGACTAAGAACTCATCATAAAAATAAACTAAAATTACATTACGAAACCAGAAAAAAAATAATCTTAAATATAAAATATATAAGTAAAAAATTGCGAAAGTTCCCCACTAAATTCTAGTTGGCGACGTGTTTTTGCTAACTCATGTAACACTTCACTAGCAGTGATATCTAGCTCTCTGTGAATGTTTAGTATAGCATATTAAAATTTGAAAAAAATTCTGAAAAAAGAATTCACTAGCCTAGTAAACACCGCACTTCACTTGACCGTGGAAACGCACAGGATTTGAAAAAGGATTAAACAGGGCAGCACAAGTGTAGCGTGAAGAACTGACTGACTGTATTACGTTTTGGTTTGTCATTTTAGTGTACCTTTTATTCATTAAAATAATTGTGTTGGTACTTTCTTTTTTATCTTGTGTTTTTGGCATTATTAATCCTTACTTCTGTAATCCCACAATAATAACTTTGAAAAAGCAAAGTCTTTCAACTTTTAATTTTTTTTTAAATTGTTAGTTACAATTTTTTGTTAATTTCTTCTAAGCAATTGGGGGGGGGGGGGGTTACATCCCCAATAACCCCCCTCGTTACGCCTATGGTCAATATGGTATTTTTATAAAAGTTGTCTCAACCTTAATACTGAAAATGCATTGTTATGAAACATCAAATTTTACACTACAGTAACCATGTCCTTCTTCCACTATAAGCTTCAGTAAAATGTATGTAAAATATTCTTGAATTTTTGCAGTGTATGCTATTATTCAGTAAACATTTAAAATCATAAATTATGTTTAGAATTTAGCACGTTGAAATCCAATCTCAATATTTTATCGGAAAGTTTGCTAGTACATCATGAATCTTAATATTTCCCAGGCATAAATTCTGATATTTCATAGTTTCGCGTAAGAATGTATAACGAATCAATACCTCTTTTGAATTTGCATAATCGTAAGAACTAACAGAGGACTGAAAATTTCCGGTGTTCTCGGTTTTAGAAGGTATTTTGAATATGTAAAACAGTAATCTGCCCGAGCACAGTAGCAAAAGAAGTTGATCTTTTCGCTGGAGCAACTTTGCAACGTCAACGATTGTATGAATAGAAGCAGAAAGGAGATTTAACAAATTGGAAAATAGAAACGAATCAGCATAAGAAGAAAAGAGGTACAGGTGGTGAATGTGCTAAAAGTTTTATGTTCATTGTTTTACTCATTTCAAATGATTAATTTAAATTTATCGACTTCACAAGCACCAATACTTTTTTATTTTTCACTTGTATATTATTCGTCTATATTACCTTGGGTATGATTGCTATAAATACACTCATAATGCCCTAGGGCATAAAGAGCGGGCGTTATGGCCATAACGTCCGCTAATTCTAAGAGGAGGGTCTGGATTACTCCGGCGATAAATTTTTGGTTGCTTTGGGTGCATATTTTCTTTGATATTTTTTGGAAAATCGGTATTTATTTCCATTACTTTTATAACGTATATAACACAAAGCAGCAATGACGTTCACTAAATATAATGAAACACTGTCATCAATATTCAACAAACGTCAAAATATCAAAAAATCGGTTTTTAATTAAAATAAAATACATTTTTTCTGAAAAATAAAATCTTGTATGTACCGCGAGCGTTACTGGATCCTAACGCCCATCGGGCAACATTCATCCCTCGGGCCAGAGGCTGAATGTTGCCCTCCGGGCGTTATGGTCTATGCACTTGGTGCATAAATAACTATTATGTTATAATAATAATGATTGATTGATTGATTAAGACGATGTACCCGACTGAGGTTTATAAATGCCTCAATACTGCAGCCTTAAGACTTATTGTACTATGTCAGTTACATCGTTATGTTCAGGTGAAGAGGTTTGTTACCTTTATCAGGCTGAGTAGCCTTTTCACCAGATTTTCTTTTGGAAAGTCCTCCTGGTTATACCTCCAGTACTTGAGAGCCTGGCACTCGATCATGATATGAGAGGCTGTTTCACCATATATTCCAGCTCCAGTTCCACTTGCGGTTTTTGACGCATCAGAAAGTTGTTTGTTTCTTTACATTCCCAACTCAGCTGAACGCTGAAGGGCTTTGTGTGTCTCCATCAACGAGTTTGTGATGATTTTTGTGATTCTACTGTGTCCTTGTTTATAAGGATCCCAGTATCCATTGCATTCCAATCTGAATGACCCCATTCTCGCCTCCGCTATCAAGTAGCGGAAGGTTTAGTATGGTTTCCATTGCTGCTGTTGGAGTGCTCCTCATGGCACCTGTAATGCAAATGCAGGCTAAATGCTGGAGTTTAGCAAGCTCCAGTATCGCCTTCCTTTGTATTACTTTAGGCCACCACACTAAAGAGCCATAGGTTAACATGGGTCTTACCACTGCAGTGTACAACCAGTGAACTATACGTGGTTTTAAGCCCCATTTAGTGCCTATGGCCCTTTTGGCAGCCCTTAGTGCCATTTTACTCTTATTAATGGTTTTTTCCAAATGTTTGTTCCAGGTTAGTTTAGCGTCAAGGATTATACTTAGATACTTCACCTCATGGGTTAATTGTAGTTGAGTGTTGAAGAGCTTGGGTAGTCTGAGACTGTCCAACTTCTTCTTTTTCGTGAAGGCAATTAGTGCTGTTTTGTTAGGATTAACTTTAAGGTTTTCCTTTAGACACCACCTCTCCACGATATTCAGCGCCTGTTGCATAAGGTCTGAAACAATATTTTAAAAATTCCCCACTACAAGTATGAGTACATCGTCTGCATACCCCTTGGTATAATATCCTGCATTGCTGAGCTGTACCAGGAGGTTGTCAATTACCAAATCCCACAGTGATTTGTATGGTTCTATTGCCCAGCTAATTTTGCTTTGGGTTACGACTCTGTTTGCCAGTTTCCAATCCCTTTTTGTTGACCTATGATTGGGGTTTGTCAGGTTCGGGATCGCCTGTTTTCCTTTTATCACTTTGGAGTCTGGCAGATGTGTCTGTAGTAGTACCTCCAGAGTTTCTCTGCCAGATTCTGTGTATTTCCCATCCGGTTTTAGTAGATTCCCGATGGGATTAATAGGAACTTTGGCAAGGATTCTGTGTATACGCGCCACTTCTGAGGTTGTTTCCACCTCTTCGCAGAATTTTCTCCACGAGTTTCTATTTGCCCTACGGATCTCTATATTATACTTGGTCAGTATGGTGGTATATTTCTCCCACTCACCTGTTTTTTTCGCTTTATTAACAAGAAAGTTTAGCAATATCTTTGTTCCACCAACTACTGTTTTTGCTGGTGTTTTATCTTACCTTTGTGCAGTTTTCCTGGTATGAGTTTATAATAGCATCTTGGAGCTGTCCAGATGCTAGCTCTACATCAGTACTGGTTTTTATGTTTCTGTTGACATTATTAATATAATAATAATAAATTGCATTTATTTGCCTGTACAAAATACATGAGGCGAAGTCTAGCTAGAGATACTCTGCTTAACCTCAAGTTTACAGATAATAATATACAAAATTCACTAAATTTTACATCACAAATATCAAAAAATGTTATAAAATTACTAATGGAGCAAAATTTGTTTATAGAGCAGGCATATTAGATTTAGAGTCAATAATAATTTTCAGCAGGGTTTTTATGATTGGAAGCAGTACAGGGGCTTACAATGAACGTAAAAAAAATCGTCCATAAAGAGGGGTGTTCAAGGGTTAATTTGAGGGGGGTGAAAAGGGGTGCAAAATGGTATTTTGCGATTTTCCGCGAAACTTGACGTCTTATCAAAAAATATCCAATGGCAAAGTATTAGATCGGGAAAAAATATACAACTTCTATGTATTTTTTATCATAACCTCAAAATTTTCGCGGAAAATGCAGAAAATAATTAAAAAAAATTTTTTTAGTTATTTACTTTTAATTTCCGCAAAAACAATTTAATTTTTGATGAAATTTTGTGGAAAAAATAAAGTTGGTTGGCAAAACATTATCGTACAGGATTCTTTAGGTGCTCATTTTTTTTTGTTTTTACGTGAACAATGAAACACAGTTTCTTTTGCATTTTTTTCTGTAGAATTCAATGAAGTTTCTAATGAAGTTTCTAATTTCATTAAAAATTTAAACAAATTATCAATCTACAATTACTGAAAAAATCGTTATTGCAAAAATCATTTTTTGAGTTTTTTCAATTTTTGAGCATGTTTTTAAATGAGGACTATTATTTTTTTTATTGTATCAAAAAGTTCACGTACAAACAAAAAAAAATGAGCACATAAAGAACCCTGTACGATGATTTTTTGCCAACCAACTTTATTTTTGAAAAAAAAATATGTTTTTAACCTTGAAAACCGTTAGATTTTTAATCTGAAAAAATTTGTGGTTATTTGGGACCTAACATGGTATACTTCCACAAAAATTTTTCAAAATTAAATTATTTTTAAGGAAATTAAAAATAAAAAACTAAAAAAAAATTTAATACTTTTTTGCATTTTCCGAGAAAATTTTGAGGATTTTTGTAAATAGGAAAATATTGTCTAACAAATATTTACGTAAGAAAAGATAATTGTAAAATTTAATCTAAACCTGCTTCTGAAATCAGAACTAGTATTGTTAACTAAATTAAAACGATTACAAATAGAAACAGATCCTGAAAACTTAACTAATTAAATTTCACTCTGAGCTCAAGGTTTGCGTTAGTTGTTTGTTGAAAATTAACTGAGGAAGTACGCAACAAGGGTATAGTCTAGTTCAAACAATATGAGGCCTTTCTTTTTTCATTCTAATTTAATAAATCATAGAAGTCGACTCGTTTGCCTCCTTTGTTGTCACATTGTAGGGATTCGTTATTTTATAAAGTCTACCTTACGATTTATATTAATTTCTGTTGGGTTAAGAGGCTTGCGGGAAAAATGAACGTAGCTAATTAAAAATGAGGCAAGACATATTTATATTACTTAAGAAATAAAAAAAATATTAAAGAAAGGAAAAAGATCAATTGCACCCAAATTTAATCTTAAAAATTGCTACTGACGTTGCAGCAGGAAGACATGGACATAGAAATAGCAGTTACTTTGCAATATTACAGTAAAAAAACATGTTTACAACTAGTCAATTGATTAATGTCTATTACCTATGCAATAGTATACTCCCTAATTTCGTATAATGTCATTCTCTGGGGAGGTGCAACCAATGCCTCAAGGGTTTTTATTTCCCAGAAAAGGATTATCCTTCTTATATTCAATCTAGATTATAAAGAAATATGCAGAAATCATTTTAAAGATTTCGGTATCCTCACATATTATTCTATTTACAACTACAAGTGCATATTATACACAAAAAGTAATTTTAATGATTTTAATCTTAATTCTGATTTCCACGATTAACCCGATCATGTCTGGCAAGCTTATCCGGCCTCCAAAACATGAAACTTCAGGATTGGAAAAAAGTCCTGTCTATAAAGGAATTCAATTCCTAAATCATTTACCCAGCTGTATAAGATATGAGAGCAATTTCAATGTTTTCAAACAAAAAATTTTAATTTAATTTTTAATTGTAGAATGTTTTATGATGTTTTAGAATTTTTAAACAAACGATTTTAATTTAACTAGACTATAACAAATAATGTTTGAGAGTAATTTAGAAATTACAAGACCATAAAACAAGCAAAATAGCGTTGGCATATCTCATTCTTATTTTACCAATTTTTAACATAATCAAAATATAAACGGTAAAGTTGAAGGTTGTGGCTAATTATGGATAATACACAATAAAAGTATGATTAAAGATTAATGATTAATACTTATAAATCATTTCCTCCCCATTTCAGATAAATCATTATATTTATTGCTTATTCTTTTATACAACTCATGGCAACGCTTTACAGATCTGTATTTCTGTCTTTGTCCGTTTCACTGATAAGTACATTTTAACAAGCGAGTAAGTAGGAATCCGTTTTCTACCTGCTATTTCCACGTAAGTATCATTGTGAAGTTGATTTAGAATAAGGAAGAATTAGAATAGCAAGTAAAGTGTGCCTATATTATATATTGTAATGATGTAAATGTTGTCAATTGTTATTTAGGAATTTAATTATTTTAAATTATGTGTTGCGGACTTAATAGAAAAGGGTTTTTGATGTGAGAGATGTTGAAAAAATGTCAAAGTTGACAAATTAAAAATACATTATTAAAAAAGTAAAATCGTATAATTTACTGAATTCATCTCAATTTGGCTTACCAACGTGGGGCACGAAAATAAAGAGTCAATAAAATATACTAAAATGGACCTCAGAAGTGGAAACATCAAAACATGGTCAGAAGAGAAAGCACAAGGAGACAAAGAAATAGAAACGAATATCATTGAAGAGAAACCAATAGAAGCACAGGAAGAAATAGAAAGTATAGATAAGATAATAACAAAAGATCAAGAAGCAGACACAATGATGCAGATGTTAGCCTTTCTGAAGCATATGAAGAGAGGACAAGAAGACCTGAAAGAGGAAATGGAGAGAGGACAAGAAGATCTGAAAGAGGAAATGAAGAGAGGACAAGAAGATCTGAAAGAAGAAATGAAGAGAGGACAAGAAGATATTAAAAAAGGACAAGAAAATGTGGAAAAGAAGCTAGAGCATGTAAGTGTTGAAATTAAAAGAGCAATAAGTAAAGAGGTGAACCAGAAAACCGAAGAAATAAAGAAGAATAGTGAAAATATTAAGAAAATACAAGAAGAACAAGGACAGATAAAAAACGAATTGAAAAAGAGAAGCATAATCGTAATAGGAAAAGAAGAGTTAGAAACGAAAATAATTAAAAACAGTAAGCAAATACAATTATTGGAAAAAGATCTAAGAGAAGAAATCACGCAAAACCTAAGCATAGGAGAAGTAGAAAATCAAAAACTAAGATATTTAATAAAAAATAAAAGTGAAAAAATTGAAAATAACTTAAAAATAACAAAAGAAACTTTACAAAAGGAAATTAGTAATAGTAAAAGAAGTATTATAAATAATGTCTACCACTATCAAGAAAACATGCTTAAATTTGATGGGGATGTTAGGAAAATATACCACAGGATTTTTGGCAGAATCTTGCGAAACAAGATAAGAGAAAATGAGGAAGAATGGAGAGAAACAGTAAGAAACATCCTGAGCGGACAGGCACAACTATGGTTCTCGGGTGTAGAAGAAAATCTAATTGAAGAGCAAAGAAAAAGATGTAAAATGAAAGAAAACGAATTAAGTTAGTTATAAATAAACTGTAGTCTGTAGTTAAATTAGTAAAATTCGTTGAATTTTTCTTGTAATAAGAAAAATTAAACGAATTTTGGGGGATAATTGTAATGATGTAAATGTCAATTGTTATTTAGGAATTTAGTTATTTTAAATTATGTGTTGCGGACTTAATAGAAAAGGGTTTTTGATGTGAGAAATGTTGAAAAAATGTCAAAGTTCACAAATTAAAAATACATTATTAAAAAAGTAAAATCGTATAATTTACTGAATTCATCTCAATATATGCACATAGTTAAATTATAAATAAAATGACTTGTAACAGTTTGGATTTCATTAAATTGGCAGAACCTTCCTTTATAAGTCAAAATAAAGTTCTTTTACTTAATGCAAACCTTTCCTGTATTTAAATTAAATACAGGAAGCCTTTAAATTTAAAAAAACTGGCGATTACCATGAGGAGATGAATGCAGAGGTGTTTGAAAGTATCATTCAACTTTTGGAACCTGGGTCTGTCATCGTCATGGATAATGCCCCCCATCATAGTCAGCATTTAGAACCATTACCGAAACAATCATAGAAAAAAGCTGAAATTCAGCAATGGTTAATACATAAAAACATTATAAATATAAAAAAGTCACAGTTAATGAAATAGCGTTAAGTCGTGGAATGGCAGTTTTAAGATTACCTCCTTATCACTGCTAATTTAATCCCATAGAATTGATCTGGGCGCAAGTAAAAGGACAACTAGCACGAGAAAAGAGAACATTTAAAATGGCGGATGTACAAAATTACTTTAAAGAAGCCATTCAAAGCGTCACTGCAGAAAAGTGGAAGAAATGCATCAAGCACGTTTTGAAAGGAGAACAAAAAATGTGGGACATAGACCAACGGATTGACCAAAATATTGAACCAGTCATTATCAACTTTGCTGACGATAGATAGCGATAGCGACAGTGCAACTGACGAATCTGAGGTGGAAGATTAGCCGGTATGTATAAAGATACAAAAAAAATATAAAATTAAAAAAAAGTTTTTAGTTTATTGTAAAAATAATTAACTATTTATTTGGGTTAGTCCTTAACCCTTTCAAAAATATTAAAGAAGGGGAAAAGATCAATTACACTAAAATTTAGTATAAAAATATCATTTGAAATAGAAAATGATATTACTTTCCCGGCCACTCGCAAAGGGAAAGTAATGTGAACGCGCTAAAAAAAAATTGAGATAACAACGGATATATCCATTTTGAGGTCCCCTAAGACGATTAAAACGATTTCCAGATGGAAGTCTGTCCGTCTGTCTGTGTGTCTGTATTCTTCCACGATAGCGTCCGCACGCTTAATCTGATTGAGCTGAAATTTGGTATATGGGTTTCAGGTGATCGGGGATTGAACCCATTAGGTTTTGGTTAAAATCTCCCCACCAGGTGGCGCAGGAGCCCTATGTACATCGCAAAAAAATTTAAGACTTAAAGTTTTTATTTGATATTTAGGTGCCTCACTGGATTGTAAATACATCCTGAAATTTTCATTTCTTAATTTTGAACCTAACCTAAAAAATTTTTTTTTATCTAATAAATCGCAACCCGTAGCGTCCAAACGCTTGATCCGATTGAGCTGAAATTTGGTATGTGGGTATAGGATTATCGCGGAATGTATCCGTTTGGTTTTGGTTGAAATCACCCCCCCGGGGGGCGCTGCAGTCCTATGTACATTACAAAAAAATAAAAGACCTAAAGTTTTTATTTGGCATTTAGGTGCCTTATTGGCTTGTAAATACAGCCTGAAATTTTCATTCCTTAATTTTAAAACTAAGCAATGGAAAAATTTTTTTAAATTTAAAATCCAAATGACAGAAAAAGTAAGCAAAATTGCGACCCTAAAAAATTGTTTTACTTTTTTTTGACATGTGAAATGTCTTTCTTTTTATATAATTTTTATTTTATAACTGCCGGGAAAGTCTTGTGGAGACACAACAGATTTATTTTAATTATTTCACGTAATTGTGAATATCTTTAATATTTAGAGCAACCACAGTTAAAGTATAATAAATTTTGACAATTTGAGAAAGCAAAGCTTATTTATTGACCTTGCGCATGCTCGCAATTTGATTTATTGGATTATGAGACCCAACTGTCGAATCCGAATGGCAGAAACCAGTCTTTGTATATTATTCAAATAGATGAATAATAATAATAACATATTCCTAACTAGTTTTCTTACCTTTTTCATCACCTTGAAGGTATGCAAAGAAGAGTGACGAAAATCGGTAAAAAAACTTTGCTACATCAAATGCAAAGTTGGAATTTTTGTTTTGTCAAGTTGTCAAAATTCTCTTCTGACCTTCATTTCCAGTTTATGACTATTGTAGTTCAAAATAATTGTAGTAAAACCGAAATGTACTAACTGTAAACTTATTTAAATAAGCTGTTTTACATTTTTCGATATTAAATTCATTACCTAATGAAATAAAACAATGGACTTCATAAAATAAACTCTCGTTTAAAGAAACCGTCATATCTTACAGCGAATCTCCGAAAATTGAAAAGAAAATTTCCCCTAAGGCTTTCTCAAAATTAGTTCGTTTAAGAAAATGATTTACAAAAAACTTCCTTTTAAATATAAGCCGACCTATTTTCCTGTTTTATAAACATATTAATCATATAATTAAAGTTTTTTACCTAATTAATCAAGTGAACAACGTTAATTAGATAAATTACATCTAATTACCTTGCACTTTAATAGGGTTAAAAGGCATCTCATTTATCCAATATAAAAAGCATAATCTTTTATACTTGAATACCTTAATATAACATTGATTAAAATAGAGGCGGCGGCAAATGAAAGCAATAAAACCACTTCCCTAGTACAGTTTATCTGGGAAAAAATGTGTATTAAAATATTGAAGCTTTGAAATATAATAAAAAACCAAAATTATAATATACAGGGTGTTTGGTAGAGAGTTAGCCAAACACAAATGGTAGGTGAGTAATAACAATAATAATAATAATTTATTCACAAGAAGAATACAAGAAAAATACAGCAGTAACATACAAAGTGTGAACAAATGTGGTCTGATAGGTGAAGAACACACACTCCAAGAATGGAGTCGTTTAGAGCACTTCTAGCTTATTTGCGACATTAAATTTTTTTTATTCGAATATGTCAAAAAACGTCAAATTCGATACAGTACGCAACAACAAGAAGAAGAACTTTTCTCTCCTAGTCCTTTGTCGGATAAGTATTTGGCTTACCTTTTTCTTTTAGCTTTAAATTAATAGTTGTGTTCCATAATATTTGGTGTATTTTCTTATCGGAATAACATATTGACAAGTGACATTTGTAGGATATGCTATAATGTCACAATAGTTATAATTTTTGTTTGAATTTTGACATTTCTTACACTTGTGTTCCGTTCCATAGTCGTCCGAAAAAGTAACACTTCTCGTCCTTGCATCATAAACTACTATTTTTGCATTTTTAATCAATTTTGTTCCAAAACGACATGATGTACGTGAACATTTAGATAATGAGTTTCTAAATGCTTGGCTACGCCGATATGGTCCGATACTGTGGCCTCCAAGGTCTTGAATCTTGAATCCTCTCGATTTTTATGTTTGGAGCGAGCAAAAGAACTCGTGTATGAAATACGATATCGAAATATACCAAAATTTTGAAGAAAATACAAATAAAACTTAAAAAAATTCATAACTCAAAATCCTGTATAATTTAATAGCCTGTCGGGGTGATTAAAAAACAGAAATGAAAAATAACGGCCGGGAAATTAACATTCCTAAGCAAAATAGAAGGGAAAACTAGATGGAACCACTTCAAACGCATACCTAGTTTGACCACTTGCAAATAATGGAAAGTAATAGCTGCTGAAAATAATTTCCAGAAGCCAGAAGTCTCTGGGGAAACATAGACAGTTAGACCTAGATGTACGCCGACCAAACAAATACTAAAGTTCCGACAATAATTTATTTATTCAATAAATACAATGAATGATAAGCGATAAGTGCTACTGCACTTGTTTCGCATCATAAAACATCATCATCAACATTATAAATAGAATTATACCCAAAGACCAGACATCTGTATGAACCTTCACCGATTTTCTTTCCAATTAAGTATTCCCTTTTTTCCAGAGCAATTACTTCAGAATTTCGATGACTCAAAAGGGTCGCCAGGTGTTAATTAAGCAAATTTTTTTTTTACCTTTGATTTTCCAAAAATATCCATTCAGGCAAGTCGTTCCCGCAAATACACCTACTTGAATTTTCGTTCCAGTCTTTTGGTATTGCTCAACATAGATTTAAATTACAAAAATTTGGGGGAAATGACATGACACTCGAAAATAAATCTGACGACTGGAAATGGTCTGATTGACTAAAAAGGGAAAAAACTATTTTCCAAAAAGAAGAAGAAATATGAAATTAAAATAATTAAGGTATACCAAGTACTTTCGCATACATTAAACCTTAAGTAGTTCCAATTACGTGCGAGAATTCTGTTTGAAGAGAAAATTAATGTATGGCCAGGGATATTTGGCAATTACTTTGCGAGTTAAATATTTATTAAAGGAAATCTGCCAGGGAAACTTTACCTAAACTTATTGGTTACTCATTTCATTCCTATAATAACAGACACCACCGAAAAAAACCGGAAAAATTTATTGATGGTATAATATTTAAGAAGATGAACTGTTTTTCAGGAACACTTATTGGATGTTTAGGACCAATAAAATGGTAACCAAGGTGGCCCGTTTTCATTCTATTATATTTATTCTTGTAAACGCTATTCAACTGGAATCTCTTTTCTTCTAGGCCAGAGGATAAATGTGGATTATTCAACCACGATAAATGGATTTAATTTCTGCGGAAATGTACAGCTTATAATTATTATTATTGCTTTATAAAACTGACTTCTTTACATCATTAATTTTTGGAACAGACTGCTTTTAAATATCTGCATTGGTTTTAGCGGAAAGGTGCGACAAATTTGAAATTAGAATTTTCTTGGTTCTAACATTCCTGTTTTTGTTAGGTAAAACTGACAGCTTAACATCAATAATTTTTTAAGAAAAAATTTAGAAATGTTCTTCTGAAGACTGTTTTTAAATATCTTCATTAATTTTTGCGGGATAAGGCGACAAATTTGAAATTTGGATTTTCTGGGTTCTAATATTCCTGTTTTTGTTACGTCATTACTCTAAAACTGACAGCTGTATATCGTTAATTTTTGGAATAGATGTTCACAAAAGATGTAGAAATGTTCTGCTGTATACCGCATTTAAATATATTTATTGGTTTTGGCGGAAGCAGGCAAGAAATTTGAAATTTTGATTTCTTGGTTCTTCTTGCAGTTTTTTTTACGCCATTAGTCTAAAACTGTCATAACAGATATAGAGATAGTGGAAGAAATAATTTATCATCCACCGAAACTAAAAGGAGAATAGCTCTTGCCAAAACGGCCATGACAAAATTAAATAAAATTTGTAAGGACAAACAAATAACATCGAGAGAAAACGCAAACTTCGAAACCCTCTTGTCTTTCCGATTGCATTATATGGAGCAGAAACGTGGACCTTGAAGGCTAAACTAGACAGTTTTGAAATGTGAGTTTGGAAAAGACTCCTGACAATTTTATGGACTGATCATAGAACCAATGTGTAAATAATAGGACAACTACAAATGAAGGTAAGATTGTCAACCATAGTAAGACAACGAATTCTAGAGTTTTTTGGACACGTGAAGAGGAGAAAACATGATAATTTAGAAAAGCTAGTGATACAAGGGAAAATCGAAGGCACGAAACCTAGGGGGCGATCTCCGAAGCCAAATAACAGAGCCAGACAGAGATAAATCACAAATATCGTAACATAAATGGCAAACATAAGATCACGATACTTCAACCAATGAAGTAAACGGCTAGAGAGAGTCTCTAAAACTGACAGTTGTATATCGTTAATTTTTGGAATAGATATTAACAAAAGATGTAGAAATGTTGCGCTAATGACATGTTTTAGATATCTTCATTAGTTTTGGCAGGAGGGGGCGACAATTTTGAGATTTACATATCTTCATTTTTTTAATATTTCTTTTTCACTTGTTAATCACTTAATTAATCATTAAGTTATACTTTTAAAATTCTTGTCTTATTTTTACAATTATTTTTTATTTAAATAAAAAGTTTTTTACCTTTTGTAAAAAAGCATAGCGGACTAGCGTAGCAACAATTAAAAAAATCGGATGTGGCCATGCACATGACTTTACTATACTTTAACGGCTATACGGGCTCATAATCCAATTACTCGTACATATTTAAGGCAGGCCATGCCTGGCAAGAGCGTACAATTGTCTCCATGAAACAAAACACTTCTACTGCGCTTGCGCTATTATGCAACTATGTTATTCCATATTTTATTTTTAACTCGCTTATAATACAAAATTTGAAAAAAGTTTTTAAACAAAATTTATAGTAAATTTAATTTAAAATAAATTTTTTTCTCTTAATATTTTTATATAAACTTAATAGAAACGATAATAATTGCGAAAATCTGAAAATTCTCAAGAGTAAACCCCCACTTCCGGTTGTCCGATTTTGCCCAAAATCTAATCAGCTCATTAGCATGTTGTAAAAATGCTAAATATAAAATTTGGTTAGGAAATTTCGATCGCAGTTGGAGTTAGAGCGCACATAAATTTTTCCGGACTACATACTCCATACATACATTTTCTGGAAATGGTCTTAAATGACTTAGAGGGTCTCAAAACATGTAAATCCACTGAAAACTGAACTTTTTTTTTGCGATTACAATACTTTACCTATGGTAAAGTAAAAGAAATGCTTTCAAAATATTGACTTAAAGTAGCATCACATCGTATTACCATTCCAGATACAACACACACATCACATTTTATTCTCACGTCTATAAAGTAACGAGCGATTTGGTAACAAAAGACGCCTGATTCCGTGATGGCTGGAAATGCAAAAGGAAATGATATGCACAAACCCTTTGACATCGAAGAACCCTTGAAAATGAAACTACCATTCTCTTTAGTGATAATTATACATATCCATGTAATTTAAAGACTTGCTATCGAAATTAAAGTCAGTCCATGCAGAATATCAATTACTTGCGGTATTTTCATTAAGAATAAAACAAGGTTTTCAGATTTCGTCGCAAAATCATCCGTGGCACCACTTCCTAATATATATACATCTTTGTTATGACTCTCTTGCTCATACTCAGGAGGTTGAAACACTATACCTTTATACAGACAATGCTAATAGCAATCAATAAAAATTTAGAAAATATCCGCGCAACCAGACGAACTGAAATTTGATACAGATATAGTACCAGATTATGATTTCTCGTGCCCAAAAACCCTCAGTTCCAAATTTTGATGTATACACAGGGCCGACAAGAGGGGGGGCAGGGGGGCAAAATCCCCGGGGCCCGGGCCTAGGAGGGGCCCGGCCGCGGGCTCTATTTTTATGGTTATTATGCAAACAAAAAATTTCACTTTTATAAAAGAGCCTCAATGAATAAAATTAATGTAGTTTTAGGCGCACCCACTTTCAGTATATTTTTCAGTTAATCAATTCGATTGGAAATATATTGCAAATCTCATCAAAAGAGTTCTTAAAAATTACGACATTTCCTTGGATGATTGTAGATGTCAAGGATTCGACAATGATGGCAATATGAGTGGCAAGTATAAGGGTGTCCAGGCTATTATTTTAAAATCGAACCCTCTGGCTATCTAGTCACCCTGTGGATGCCACAATTTGAACCTTTATGGAGTATGTGCTTCTGAGTGTTGCACTGAAGCACAGATTTTCTTCGGAATTGTTCAGAATCTGTACAATTTGTTCAGCTGTAGCCCAAAAGATGGGAGATTTTAAAAGAAATAGTAGGATCTTCACTACATTCATTACCAGACACGAGGTAAAGTGCTCGAGTTGAATGTGTCAGACCAATAGCGGCACACATAGGCAAGATTAGAGAAGCCGTTTCATCTTTGTTAAATCTACACGTAACAGTGGAAACAAGATCAACAATCAATGGAGTATTATAATATCTAACCACTTTAAGTGTGTCGTTATGGCATCGATTTGGGTACAGGTTTTAATACCTATAAATTACAGAAGTCAACTGCTCCAAACGATGGACTCTACTTTGGACGTTAAAGTTGATAATATTGACGAATTAAGTGCATTAAGAAATAACTTATACCAAATATTGTCTGAATCTAAACTTTTTGCGTGTGCATATGGCATTGACCCATATTTTCCCACCTCGTGTAAGAAAAAGGAAAAGATTTCACGATGAAACATCAACAGCAGATCAGATGTTCAATATGTCCCCTGAAGAACGTTTTAGAATCGAAGTATCATGAAATGGATGAGAGCAGTATCACAGAGAACTGTGTAAGATTTGCTGAAGAGTAAAATCAGATGTAAGCCATGATTTAGTCGAGGAAATGAAGTACCTAAAAAGTATCAGCAAATCAAACATCGCAGAAACCCCACTAAAACCTAGAATTTTTAAACAAGCTCGTGAAACTAAACTTAACTAACCTTTTTTTCGTCCACAGTTACTAAGCGGCGTTTTTGTGCTCAGTACAATATTCGACGCGTGGGCGATGTTAGTTCACGCGTGGGTAAAAAAATTTAGAGAACAAGGAGTGGTTACAAATGTCAAAACATCCAGGTCAACTGAAAACCACTCGAACTCCTCCAAATATTGAGAGAGTGCGGCAGGCTGTAAATCGTAATCCTCAACCCTCTCAATATTGGGAGGAGTTCGAATGGTTTTAAGTTGACCTGGATGTTTTGACATTTGTAACAACTCCTTGTTCCCTAAATTTTTTTACCCACGCGTGAACTAACATTGCCGATGGCGCATCGCAAAAACGTCGCTGAGCAACTGTGTACGAATCGTTGACTTTAAAATAAGCCTCAAACATGTAAGCACGCTTCGAAGTCGTCCACTGTTCCATGGATAATTGTGTGTCCGCTATATGCTGGACGTAACATTTTCATGGAATTTCTAACAGGGTCAGCGTAAGGTAAGTTTAAAACCTAACATCTACTCTGGGACACGCTTTATATATTGTAACAGTATTTGAAAATTAAATTAAAATGTTTACTTGCTAAAACGGGTTTTAATTTAGTTCCTTCCTTAGTGAAAAAGGGTATAACAGTGTGTCCAGTACTCCTGTTTATAAATTATAAAAATTTTTCAATTTTCTGTTGAATTGGTGTGGGGAGGGGCCCGATGAGACTTTATCCCCGGGGCCCTGCTCAGCTCTGGGCGGCCCTGTGTATTCATATCCAAAAACGCTAAAGTTATTGCAAAAATTAAATCTTAAAATGGAACCTTTAACACCCTGTATATTCCTTATTAGCAATATTTTATTAGAACAAGTTAGTTCAAATCGTAATATTTTAAAGTGAGCAATTTAACATACTTCTATGTACAATTACTTAAGGACCCTGTATAAATATTGTGGTACATGACCTTGTATTTTATTTCTTAAAATTTTGGACCACATTCGAGACATGGATTTAAACAATTAATTTCTGCCGTACCCATGCAGGAAAAAACGACGGGACCAAGCTCGGCCCACGCTTGGTGCAATGCTGTTTAACTCTGACCCATGCTTGTAAACCAGCCTTGGTTTAGTCTTGGTGGAAATCTGGAATGATAACAGAGTGCCAAGCTTGGTTGTCATCATTGCCAAGGCTGGCCCATCTTTGATCGCCATAGTTGGCCCAATCTTGATGAAAATTGGCCCGTGCTTGGTGTTTAGAATTGGGCCATTCTTTAATTAATAATTTTTTCTAATTGTATTTTTTTTTAGATTTTAATATTAATAAAAAAAGAATTATAAATATTCTTGTTAAGTATAATATGTATAAACATATAAATAATTCATTTCTATAACTTATAGTGGCTTGGTACTTCAAACACTCATCTTGTGGGTGGATCGGCCGAAAATTGGATGGTTTTCAAAAGTTCTTTGAATCTGTCAGTCATGGAGAGCTCAAGACTTTGTTTTTCTTTTTAATTCCTTCTGAATTACACCTTCCAGGTATTTCGCTACACCGTTGAAATCGACAATTTCTGGAAATCAAATAAATAAAAGGGTTTTATCATGATGATGATGATGATAATAATAATAATAAAGTATACAATTATATTATTATTATTATTTAATATTATTCTTTAACATAATAATAGATATGATTACGTCAAATAAATTTTCATAGATATCGCACCAATATACAATATACAAATTGGCTTGTGTGTGATTATATATGGTTGTTTTTTTGCCAATTTAGTGAATAGTTCATTAATAAAACAATAGTAAATACCTTGATGGTCCTTCAGCTGCGATCTTAATGTCATCTCATCTTTTCCCAAATCCATATCCTCATTTGTGAGTGTTACGTCAAGCGGACGTGCATTTGCTAATGCCCAAGCTACTGATTGCAGATTCGTGATCAACCAACCAAAAATTAGTGTAAAAAAAGATATGCCATCAATATCGGTGCTGAGCAACGATACTAAAATTTTACCGAAAATAGTCATTAATGCACTACTATACTTACTTGCTCTTCTCATAATTATCACGTTTCATCAATTAGAAATTCAGATTCCACCCACTCCCTATTTCTCACCTTGTGTTGTACTTTTTGGGTGGCCATCAATATAAAGTATCGTTTGAAATCAGCCAAGTATATATATATATATATATATATATATATATATATATATATATATATATATATATATATATATATATATATATATATAAGCCGAAGTATACTGTATACACAACACAAGTAAATTCACAAACTTTCACGATCAACTCATTAACTATATCTACTACAAAGGTCTAGAGCTGTCTACAACGATTCCACACGAAACGATAAATCTCAAAAGTCCGGATTTGCGCATGCGTGTCCTGTGCGAACTTGGGATTTGTTTTGATTGTCAGTGTGGTTCAAGCTTGGGTCGTCATTGGAATGGCCATGGCTGGGTTACCTAGCCCATGGTAGGGGGACCACAGGTTTGGCCAAGGCCAGGTTAGCCCATGTTGGCCCAAGCCTTAGTCGCCATCCAACGGCCAAGTCTGGGTTAATCAAGCTTGGGTCATCATTGGAATGGCCATGGCTGGGTTACCTAGCCTTGGCCCATGGTAGGGTGACCACAGGTTTGGCCAAGGCCGGGTTAGCCCGTCTTGGCTCATGGTCGGGTGACTACAGGTCTGGCCAAGGCTGAATATCCATTTATGGCCCACGCATGGACCAATATGGGTGTGCCGAAGTTGGGCTTTCCAGTACTGGCCCAGACATGGCCCCGTCGTCTAACTCTGGGGGTTCCTGCATGGGTAGTAACGACAATTTAATTTCAGCACCCTATTTATCATCGGAAGAGCATCTTTCTGCGTCGTTCTGCAATATATAACATCAGAATTTTGTTCCACAACTAACGGTAAATATTTGTTATAACTACAAGTTTTTTTTTCTCTCTGATTTCTACAGATTTTCCAGCAGCAAAACCAGAGACTTTTATATAAATAAACTTCATATTCTTTCCCCTTAATCAATTGCCCTTATCTTTTAAACTTTGGCATAAATCATATTAATCTTCTAGTTACATCAACCGAACTGAGGCTTGAAATTAGATAACGAATTTATTATAGAGAAGGTGCAGAAATTTTAATGAAAACAAAGAACTCGCTAAAACAAAGAGCGATTTATTTATTATCCCATCTTGGCAGTAAGAAAATGGGTTAAAAGAGTAACAGAAAACATTTTTAAATAGAAATATTTCCCTGAAATACTGAGACTGTATAAATCACGAGGTGAACTTTTTCTGGTATTTAACTTAAATATTTTTTTGGAAGCAAATTTATAGTTTTGATCTAAATAATAAAAATTCCAATGCTTTTATTTGGATCCATTTTGGCGTTAAAATTTGATAATCAAGGAAGCATGTTCTTTTAGATTAATTAAAATTTCGGTCAAATATTTGCAACTCTCGCTGATCGTTAAAAAAATACTAAGGAAAACGTAAAAAGATGAGATGCAGACGGATCTACAACAGGAGCGGATCCAGACTTCCGTTTTGGGGGGGTCACGAAGTTATTTTTATGTTGGAGGAGGCGTATGGGTATAACTGAACCTCGAAAACTGAACCCCAAAAAAATCAGGTCCGTGCTTAAAAAATAGTTTGTTTGGTTCATATAAAAAATTTCACCCTTTATATGGTTTTTTAAAACTCTAATAAGAATTTTACAAAGTACACAAATAGACAACAAAAATGGCGTATTTATTTTTTTCCCCACAGGATTACTCAATTTCTAATAAAAAAAAACAAATTTGACTATAAATTAAAAGATTAACAAAATGAACCATAGATTTCAAAAAAGATAACTTTTCATGCAAAAATTTATTTTTTTGTACAAACATTTAATTTTTAATTACTAGTGCCACCAAAAGAAATTTCAGTCAAAATTCACTGTATATTATTAAATAATGGGAGCAGACACTTTTTAATGGTCATTTCCTCATGACTCGCCCTATATACCGACAAAATACATATTTTCGTTTCTTTACTTATACAAAGTTTAAATTCACATCAGACATTTTTAGAATAGCAAATCATATAATATAGTCCAATAAACGAAGGTGCCAACCCAGGCATCAGGTCTATACGGCAACATTTTTTTGGTCGATTGGTCTCAAAAATGTGTTTTTTTCATTAGTGCGATAAAGTCCAATATCTTCTAAATCATTAAAGGCAACGGTGGCTCAGTTGGCAAAGACGGTTACATTTCAATATGTACCATTAATAGGTCTGTCCGTGCTCTGGTTCGTGCCCCGGTCTAGACAATGAGATTTTTAAATAAAAATTTTCATTGCCTACTTCTGGGCATGATTTGTAGCGTATTTAATATTAATTACTTTGATGTTAGTTTACGCTGCAAAGATTTAAAAATCCTGGAGGAGTCCATCGTTGTCGATGATGGTTTCGTGTGGTTTTTCTGGGTTGTCCCACAACTGTAAAGCAAATGCGCCATCAATTATCAGTAAGTCGCCCCAGAGCGCCACGGCAAATAATAATAATAGCCGTCCCTCTCCCGCACAAGCTGCAGAGCTTCTGGGGTTCACTCGTAAGGGAGTGAATTTCAGGACTTCGCATTTGCAAACAATATGAAGTTGTAATAAGTTATACAGGGTATTTAAAAAGTTCTGACCTCTTTTTCATGAGAATAGTAACGAGTTCAACGCTCTGTATCCTTTAAACAACACAAATGCAAATTAATCTTTTACATTCATACGACTGTGATGGTCGTCTAGTTTAATAATTCACTAGACCTCCTTCCATATTTTGAAAACCGTATACAGGGCGAGTCCAAACTCGAATACATCATTTTCACACCATTTTTAAATGGATCACCCTGTATTTTATGTCGGCAACCGAAAGCTATTTTGCTATACTATACGTTTTATTAAGTATTCCCTATACCCAGATGGAATAGTTTTTGACATATTTCAAATTTATTATTAAAAATTGTACTTCCATTAAAAACGACTTTAAAAACCACCTAAGTATACATCAATTAACTTGTTAAAAAGTATGTTGCATAGAAAAAGGTTTTACCAGGCCGATAAAAGTACCTGAAGTATAGGAGGGTCAGATTTCATATGTAGTTTTACTAAATAGTTAATTACAAAAAGAACCACATTGTCAGAAACGTTTTTAGCAATAATAACTAAGTAGGATTTGAAATATCAAGAAACATTGACAGGTTGCTGTTTTGTTTGTTAGTTTTATGACATGTGTATTCAGTATTATTTGAAATAAAATGAATTTCCCTCTTGAAATTTTGATAGATACGTTGTGGATTTTAGGGGACAGTAATAAAAATTGTTTGCTGGCAACGAGAATTTATCATGAACGTTATCGAGAACGCAGACAACCAAATAAAATTGCTTTCGAAAAGTTATTAGAAAGATTTAATCGTACTGGATCGGTGGACTATGAGAAGACAGAAAGAACAAACACTGTTATTACAGAAGAAGCTACAATGAATGTTTTACTAGCAATTACTGAAAATTCCCATACAAGCATCCATACAATCTCAAGGGAACAAGAAATAAGTTACACCTCAGTGCAAAGAATTCTGTCAAGAAAGCATATGCATCCTTTTCACATTCAGTCACACCAGGAGCTAAGAAGTAATGAATTTGAGAGGAGGGTACAGTTTTGTGAATGGGGTCTTCAAAAAATACAGAGGCAAGCAAATTTTTTTGACTTCGTGTTATTTGGTGACGAGGCGACATTTCAAAAAATAAACAGGCACAATTTTCATTACTATGATACATTGAATCCTCATCATATCGTCACCCACAGTCAGATTAGGTTGTCTATAAATGTATGGGGTGGTATAATTGGTGACTACGTGATAGGACCTTATTTCTTTGAAGAATCGGTAAATGGGGAAGTATATTTAGATTTCTTAGCAAATCGTTTACCAGTTCTTCTGGAAGACATTCCCCTTCGTATACGTCAACAAATGTGGTATCTACATGACGGAGCTCATACACGGTCAATTGGATATGTTTCCAGTTCTCTGGCCACCAAGATCACCAGAGTTAAATAAAGTAGATTTTTTCTTCTGGGGTTATGTTAAAGACCAGGTGTACAAAGTACCTGTCACTACACGAGATGATATGAAAGAGAGAATAAGGCAAGCAAAGTGTTAATGTGCTAATGCGTTTAAACGTAAGTCGATCTTTTGACGACCGTCTTCAACACTGCATCGATGTAGAGGGTGGTCTCTTTGAGCACCTTTTATAATTTTAGATATGATTGTTTATTAATTTAAGGGTATTTATGATTTAATTGATGTAAATAAATTCTGTATACTTAGGTGGTTTTTAAAGTCGTTTTTAATGGAAGTACAATTTTTAATAATAAATTTGAAATATCTCAAAAACTATTACATATGGGTATAGGGAATACTTAATAAAACTTAAAGTATAGTATAGTGTGAAAATGATGTATTCGAGTTTGGACTTGCCCTGTATACGATTTTCAAAATATGGAAGGAGGTCTAGTGAATTATTAAACTAGACGACCATCACAGTCGTATGAATGTAAAAGATTAATTTGCATTTGTGTTGTTTAAAGGATACAGAGCGTTGAACTCATTACGATTCTCATGAAAAAGTGGCCAGAACTTTTTAAATACCCTGTATAACTTATTACAACTTCATATTGTTGCAATTGCCAAGTCAAGCAGAATTCAAATTTAAAGTAATATACAGGGTGTCCCATTTAAAAAAATGTACCTTTGATCTGGCGCGGTGTTCTGGAACACCCTGTACAATTGCAACTAATTTTAAAATATGAGCCTTAAGGCTGGCTACAATCTTTCAAAATTTTGTTTTTATACCTTTAATGATTTAGAAGATATTGGACTTTATCGCACTAATGAATCACCCTGTATTCAGAAAGTAAGTTGAAAAACCAAAGGTTCCAATTTCCCAATTTAATATTCAGGAAGATTCAATAAATTATTTTTGTGTATTTTCATAAACAACATGTTTTTTTAGGGCGTCCGTAGTTTTCGAAAATGCTCGGGTCTATCTGGAATTAATAGATAATCAAGGACCACATCGGTTTTCAATGCACATCATTAGAAAGCTTAGCTTGTCCCCTTATCGATGGCATTTGTCTTTTTTTTTTTCATGTTTTCTGGTTTTCCGGAAAATTGATAAAATTCTCACCCCTAAAATGTTTTGGGGTTAGAAACTGTACTAAATAAAAGATATATATATATATATATATATATATATATATATATATATATATATATATATATATATATATATATATATATATATATATAGGTTCGTACAACCGACGTTGTGACATCATTACGTAAAAATTTGCTATCTCTGTGACATCCGTCTACGGTGTGACATCCGAATTCGGATGTCACAACGTTGTGGGGGTTAAAACAGCACAGTAGGGGTATGGATAAACAGTTACAAAAAACTTTACAATTTTTATATTTTAGACCCCATTTTGAAGGTGTTCCCGAAGAGGTACGAAGGGGCACATCAAATCCTAAGCTTACTTTTTGATTATACAAACCAAAATTATTCGTTGTATTGAATATTTTCTAAAAGGCTCAAACATTTCAAATTTGTATCACTTAATCACTTTACTTTTACAAATTTCCATTAACTAATGGCCCCCCCCCTGAAAAACTCCTTAGATCCTCCACTGCCCGAAGCATAACTAAAACATTCACTGCAATGTTTTAAAATCTGATTAATTTATAATTATTAAATCGAGAATAAATGCCAATCCACTTATTTTATAATTTTAGGTTAAAGTGAAAGTAGTTACTAAATTAACGGATACTTAAAAAGCCAGGCGAATTTCCTGTTAATGTGCAAGGGGGTTGTAAGCAATTCCGTTTTGGTCTTGAAATTATGGGTAACCACTCTGTCCACCAGACCTGAACATATATTTTCTATTTGAACTCAACCAGAAGTCGTATATCTTGAAGATAGTTATCAAATCAAGTTATACCTGATCGTAATAAATTGTGAGATAATAATCGAATAGAAGGGGAGGGTTTTTTTGGTGTGATAAACCATTTGGATTATATTTAATTTTATCAAATTGTTTATTAAGTGAAAAATTATAACTTTAAACACAGTGAATAAAAAAAAGTAAAGATTTATTATTTATATTTTCCGCAGCTACCACATTTATTCCTTACTGGCAAAACTCGTTCTGTATGTCTCAAAAAGTTTAATAGAAATGGAGAAAAAAAATGTTTAAAAAAATAAAAAATATTTCAGGTTCTAAAGTAAGATTTTTGTGAGGGAACGAATCAATATAAAGTCTAAAATATAATATTACGAACGATTTGGCGACCTTTCTGAGTATTAAAACTCAGTCGGTAATCCTGTATAAAATGGGTTTGGCTTAGGATGCCATTAAAAATTATTTATAACCTCAAAAATTAAAAATAAATAAAATTTACAAAATACTGAAGGTGAAATACTGTTTTATTGCAAAAAATTGCATTGTCTTTTAACTTTATTTTAATTTGTATTTGTTTCAAGATATTGATTTGCTTATTTTTTCTCAAAAAATTACTTCTTGAAAATTACTCATATCAAGATATATTTTTTCATTTACTATCTAAAAAGACAATTTCTATATTACAATTTTAAATTAAATTTATAATATTTTTCAGGTCATTTTGGTAACAATGGCCTCAAATAAGAACAAATATATAGATAACAAAAATTGCCTATTTCATATTCTTCCCTTCATTAAAATCCACTTTTTCTCCCATTTATAATAAAATCTGGCAATTTTTCCATTATGTATTAGACTTTAAGTAAAACAGAGCATAATTTTTGTCCCTTTTAGTTTGTGACTGAAATATAGTTTTTCTAAGAGAATCAATCATAAATATCGCGTTAAAAATAAAAAAATTGGAAAAAACTGAAAATCGATTTTTTTTATTATTCCCTAAATTGGGCACTTTAGATAAAGAAATAAAATGTTGGATTTTCTTAGACAAAAGTACACACAAAATCCTTCTTTTTAAGATAAAAAATTTTTCTCTACTATTGTTTTTCCAAAAATGGCCGCCAATTCAATTTTTTTCGAAAAATGCCGATTTTGGCTGGACAAATACATTTTTAATTTTTACCATGTCTTCCCCACATAAATTCGAGGATTCTTAGGTTATTTATTGCCAATTCCTCGGTCAATTCAGTAAAAAAAATAATACGCGCGAATTCGTTTTTTTCGGATGCATTTTTAAAAAACCCTACTATTCAAATCGATACTCTACTTCATCACGGTCATTTTAATTTTTTTTTATTTTTCCACGACTCTTAGAGCCGGAGATATTTAAAAAATAGTGAAACAATCCACTCGAAAAATACCAATAATAAATTTTTTACAAGCTTCTCTTTATTAAAATCGAAAAAATTAAAAAAAATTGACCTAGCTCTTACATCCATTTTCAGGATATTTTCGTCTAATTTCACCCCACTAATAAGACCACGCGAGTTTGAAACTTATTTACTTGATCCAATCGGCTAACTGAAAACTCAAAAAATAATTCTTGGACAAATGATTCTATTTTATTCTGCTTCATTATCTAAAAGTCATCTGATCGAATTATAAGCTGAATATTTCAAACTTTTTTATACATTTATAAAAATAACCAAATCACTGTACTTTTAAAACAACTCCATGTTGAAAAAACCTGTCAAAGGGATACATTTTTTTAGATGAAAATGACTCATATGGTCGCGACATGTTCCGTATTCATATCTCAGTTTCGATCCTCTAATTTGACTCTGCAAGGCGAGACTTTATTCAAGGTATTCAACGGTGTCATCTGTCAAGGCTTCGGCTTGCTCTCGACTGAAATATTAGAAGTGTTGTAACATATGTTGTATTAATTACTTACCGTCTGTCTTACACTAAACTACGTTTTATTTTATTACCCCTACGAAAATTTTATAAACGGTGTTGTGATCTGAGAAAGAAAACAAAATATTTTTGGAGAGTCTTAAATATCAGCAATTCATTTTATTCAGTAATCATTAAAACGATATGTATGTTTTGAAAATAGTAGTCCCTGTTTCAGCTTCTGTACTTATTCGATAGTATTCAGTGTTGCCTCGCACGACAATTTTTAGTAATTTATGTATCAAGGGAATTATAAGGGCCTTAATTCCCGAAGGCAGAGTTTGCATCCCGAGGGTCTCTGGCCCGAGGGACTGCAATTTCATAAGGTAATTAAGGCTCATTAATTCCCGAGGTACATAGATTATTTTATTTCTGATCGATTTTAATAAAATAAGCAGAAATGACATTTACTAAATATAATGAAACACTGACAGCAATATTCAACAAACGTCAAGATCTCCTAACAACGGGAATTAAGCATGACAACGGGAAATTAAGGCACCTCTAATATCCCAAGGGAGTTATGTTATGTTTATTGATAGCGTAACTATGAATAAGCTTATAATAGCCCGGTGAGGAATGAAAATATTTTTTATTTTTTGTTTTATTTTATATTTTGAATTGGAAGATTCATTTTGTCCTAATACCCCGATTTTTTCCTTTTTAGTATTTCAAATGTTTCATTTATTTGGTAACAAAAATATTTTATCAAATAATCATTTTCTAATCATCATTCATCAAGTAAAAAAACAATGAAAACTTTCGTCAGCCTTAAACGGATCTACAGGCTAGTTTTAAATAAAATCAATGGAATTTTATGATTTGTTTTTTTCTTTTTGCTACCTACCTTCGCTTCCGTACTATTAAATGAAATCATATCAAAGAAAAACGTTGATATTCAATATCTATGGGAACTGTTTGATTGTCAATAGAAGTTAGCTTTCAGATTTTTACCGCTTAGTCTCATGTTTCATTTTTGAAGGTGTGATCTGTTTGGACAAAGAAAATAAGAGAACTTCATATCACTGGATGGCGTTTTATGAAAAGCAAACAGAAATTTTACTCGCGGGTGTGGACGGTTTTGTTTTTTAAATTGTAGTTCGAGTAAATAATGTTATTAACGGGGAGTAATGTCCGTAAGAACGGAAATGTTTTCAACATGTTTGCTTCTTAGAAAATGTTTAATTTATAAATAAAGCAACACAGTTTCTTGTATCAGGAGGAACTGGAGGCATGTATATCAAATGCAATAGAAAAGCAAGCTAAGAATTCAATGAATTTTATTCGACATCCCAAGATCGGTTTCTGCCTTTCAGTTTAATCGTTCAATTAATATAAAAGTGCTCATACATTTTCAACTACCCTGTATAACATATATACTTTATTATAAAAACAGTAAGATCGAAAAAAATTCAAAAATGTAAAAATATACATTTAAAATTAGGTTTGGTTCACCCTGTCGCAGTGGCGTAGCCAGGAATTTTTTTCGGAGGGGGCCCACCATTTCTCGTAGATATGTGTCACCCCCTTTTCTTCTTTGTTTCTCTAGCTATATTTCTGAAATTTGGATCATTGAATATATATGCTCACTAGATGACACTTTTTGACATATTTGGAAAAAATATCAACTTCAGGTTTTTCCGGAAATGGCATCAAGTTTCAATTTTCAAATGGAACACCCTGTATATTATTACAGTTTTGGAATCTTCGTAATTATCTGAATCCAATGATACCTCATAGTTGAGATTTCATTCGTCAGAACACCCATTTTATTTTTCGATCTAGAGAGCCAAGAATCCCGTAAAATTATTCCAAATAATCAAAATAATCGTACACTATCGCATTTTCGATTAAAATAGTATTGTGGTCCGAACTACATGCGAAAAACGTAAAATAAAATGTTTTTTTACCCAAAACTGGATTTTTTCAAATAGTACCATAATGGTATTCTGATGTCATTCGAAAGTACCATCGATGGGATATCCATCCAAATTAACTCTTTTTGTGTATAACCATTACGAACAAAATAATGTAGTTGAAAAAAGTTTAAGTATGTAAACCAGTAAGGAATTTTAATTTATTAGATTCGACATCCTAAGACCGGTTTCTGCCTTTCGGCTTCATCAGTTAGGCTTTTCGAATCCAATAAATAAAAAATCCAAACTCGTACAAGTCAATAGTTATATCTGCTATAAGATAACATTTTTAGATGTGCTACCATCTATCGTAAGAAGAGAGTATTGACATTAAATTTTGACTGAATCTAGTCAAGATGTCACTCTCTTCTTTTTTATCCCTTTCATAGATTAATACAAAGTGAGTAAACCAGTAAGGAATTTTAATTTATTAGATTCGACATCCTAAGACCGGTTTCTGCCTTTCGGCTTCATCAGTTAGGCTTTTCGAATCCAATAAATAAAAATTCCAAACTCGTACAAGTCAATAGCTATATCTGCTATAAGATAACATTTTTAGATGTGCTACCATCTATCGTAAGAAGAGAGTATTGACATTAAATTTTGGTAGCACATCTAAAAAAGTTTGAGTATCTTGTTCCTGAAAAACCGGAAGTTGATATTGTTTCAAAATATGTCAAAAAGTGCCGCCTAGTGAGCATATTCAATGTTTCAAATTTCTGAAATATACGTAGAGAAACAAAATGTTTGCCTCTTCAATTTAATTCGTATATCGCTTAGTTTTTGAGAAAAAAAAATTAAAAACTGTGCATGTAACAGAAAAAAACTATCTAATTGATATTAGGAAAAATGTATTTATTTTATTAGAAAACGTGTAACTTTCATTAAATTAATCATTTCACTCTTATTGCATCAAAACTAGGCTCTCATTGCCGCAAATGAGCATGCCAAGTTAGGTATATCAAAATCAACCAAAAGGTTTTTGAGTAATTAATAAAAACTGATTTTGTCTAAAAACTTTGACAACCAGTTTCTTGAAAAAGAAATACGTTAAGACACGTGTTTATTGGAAATAAAAATCTTATTTTTTTCCTGAAAAACCGATCCTGAACGTTTGATGGTTTAACCCTGGGTCTCCCTACATACAATGTCGACTATTTAAATATAAATATAAGATTGAACTTTGAATGAGCATTATTCAAAGGCAATTCTGCGAGTTTGTTTGTTGTAAAATTTTCTTCTAAACAGTCGTTGTATGTAACCCTCTCCTCTATATTCGAAAATATTTTTAAAAAATTGCCTCACTTCCTCGTAATAGTGCCGCACCCTGTATGGTAAGTTTTGAAAAAATATATTAATATTATAATGCATAAATATAGTGCCTTCACGAAGTTTGGATAAAAAAATTAATTAATGTAAAGTCTCCGTAGAAACACTTATTGCAATATTAGTGAATGCAATTGTATTTAGAAACCTCATTAAACTCACTGAACCACTAAAAACTTTTATCATCTTCACGTAGACGTAGACGGGCAGGAAGTGACTTTAAAATATGAACCAGATATTTCACAAGATTATTTGTTATTTCATATTAGTCGACTTTGCGGGGGGAGGGGAAACCAGAAAGTATTTACTATCACTAAGGTATAAAAATTGACGGCACCCGCCCAACTGCATCAGTTCGTCTTTCTTTTTATTCTTTACATTTAATTGGTGAACATGAATATTCTGGTGAGTTCGAGAAATTGAAATTTTAAAGATATTTTGGGTCAGCTTTCAATTTAAAAAAAAATTGTTTTTATTTATATTTTTATGATTTTTCTTATTTTTTTTCTCAGATAGTTTGGTTTGTTTCTCTATTTCCCGGACGGTCTTTTAAAATTTATCATTGATGTAAATTTTGTTTATTTTCCTCGAGTTACTCTAAACTGGATTTATGTTGATCTTATTAAATAGATAAAAAATATCATTATAAGCCCGCTCACGAAATTAATTAATCTATGCTTTAAAGAAAGTAAATTCCCATATGTTCTTAAAGAAGCAATTGATACCCCAATTTAAAAAGGCGATACAGAGATACCAAAAACTATAGGCCTATTTCATTACTTACAATAATCTCCAAAATTGTTGAAAAATCCATGGCAGTACAAATAACCACCTACTTTGAAAATAATAATTACTTCTCAGAATCTCAGTTTGGCTTTAGAAAGAACAGGCATACTGGACTTGGTCTCACACATTGTGGACTCCTTTCATAGTTGCGGTTTGACACTGTTGTGTTCTGAGACTTGAGCAAGGCCTTTGACTGTGTAGATCATGGGATGCTCTTGCGAAAACTCAAGAAATATAACTTTTGTCCTCACAGTGTAAAACTAACTCAATCCTACCTTGAAAATAGAACAGAGGTTGTGAAGCTCTCTGGGGTGTTATCGGGGAAGAGTATTGTTAATATTGGGGTTCCCCAGGGCTTTGTTTTGGGACCCATTCTCTTTCTGATTTATATCAATGACCTTACGAGCACCGTCTCTTTTGCGGCTGATACACTAGAGGAATCGCTTGAGGGTTCCGTGGCTACACAATCAGTAACCAAGGAATGGTTCTGTTTGAACAGATTACTGTTCAATGAAGCGAAAACCAACAGGGTAGCATTTTCTCTTACTTACTGTTAGATTTCTGGGCGTACATCTCGACCCCAAAGTCCAATGGGGTGAACATATTGACAACCTATGCAAGAAGCTAGCAAAAAGTCTGTATGTACTTAGGAACCTGGCATCTAAGTCTTACAAAAAGTTCTGCAAAGCAAAGCATAGCATGCCATATTTCAATCTCACCTAGCCTATGCCATTTTGGTCTGGAGGCACTCGACAGAAATGTTGAGGGTCTTTGGCTGGCAACGTAAGGCCATCAGGGTTCTTGCTGGCCTCAAGTATAGGGATGATTGCAGACAAGCGTATAAGACTTTGAGAATTCTTACTGTTCCCTGTCTATATATATTGGAGAACATTATGTTTATTAAGCGGGGTTGGGGGCACTTCGGAACCCATGAGGACACACATCAACATGATACCCGACATAAGCATAGTCTTGTGCCAGCCTACTGGAGGCTGAGAAGATGTCAAACTGGGCCGGGATACTGGGCTGCTAAATTTTACAATAAGCTTCCAGATAGCTTAAAATGTCTCCCATTACAGCAATTTAAAAGTAGAATTAAGCATATTTTGATAGAAAATGCCTTTTATAGTAATGAGGAATTTGTTAGATTTATATTTTAGCAGTCCTTAGCATGATTTTAACATAATTTTAATTTTAGTTGCTTATATGCTTTTTTAAACTTGTATTGTATTGTATTCCAATTTTATATATCTAAACTACCTTTTGAACAATTTTTGACGTGTGTTAGACTTTTGTACAATGACGCGAATAAATGAATTTGAATAAATCTTAAGACGAGGAGTGTTACTTTTTCGGACGAGTATGGAGTTTGCCGACTGAGACGTTAGTCGAAGCCGGCAAACCATTTTCTTGTTTTACTCCAGTATTATTATATTATTTTTTACGTCTTTAATGCCTTCTCTATATTCATTTTGTTCCATTCTCATTTATTTCACTTCGATCACCCTTCTTTCTATTTTTTTTTTCGGAATCCGTTATCAGTTATTTTTCTACTTTAACCCACGGAACTATCATCTTGTTCAGTACTTATTTTCTAGAAAGAATTTTGTTACATATTCTAAAAAAACGATTTACAAATTTATCCTCTATTTTCCAGATTTGTACAGTCCTTTTAATATCAGCTGTACTAGCAGAAGATAAAAAAGACACTCCCAAAACGAAAAGAGGGTTACTACTTGGAGGAGGAGGCGATATAGGTCACGGCGCTTTAGGAGGTGGCGATCTTGGAGGCCATGGTAGCGGAATCAGTCTAGGAGGCCATGAAAGCTATGGCAGTGGTGGACACGGAGGTTACGAAAGTTTTAGTAGCAGTTTTGGCGGACATAGTGATCTTGGAGGTAGCATTGGTGGTCTCGGTGGCGAATTAGGACGTGGAGGAGGTAATTTAATTTTTATTTTCTATAAATCTGACTGTTTTTCATATAAATTAAATTATATTTTATAGCATGGGATCTTGGTTGCTAGATTTATGTTCGATGTAATTTTATTATTGTTGGACAATAAATCACACCATTAAAGATCAGTCGCACAAAACATTAAAATTATAAAGCAAGAGTAAAACAAAGAACTAGAATAACGCGCGTCAAAGCACTTGTCACTTGTCTTTCTTCTTTTTCGGTATCGATTTTACTAAAATCGTGTCTAGGAGGGTAGGCAACTCTGTCTGCACATATGTGTATCTTGGGTTGTCGTCATTATGGGTTGTTTTTTTAGTTATATTATATATTTTTAGTTATATACTTAAAATTCCAAATGTCTTTGCGTATAAAGTTTTTTCTGATTTACTCTGCTGATATTTCATTGAATCATCATTATACCTTTGTTTAAAATTAAAATTTAAAATAATAACCCCTGAGAAGTATTAAGCAAATGTATTTTTTCATCACTATCACTATTAAACGCAATATTTTATAGCAATCCTCCAATACTATCGTACTATTTTATTAATTACAAAAATGTAATAATAATTTTTGGTGATACAATTCTTTATATCCCCATATTATTTATTCTATTTTAAACTAATTGTTTTCAGGCGGATTTGGTGGTGGAAGCGATGGTCGTATCACCCACATAACTCTACATAAGCAAGTATCCGTTCCAGTACCCCATCCGGTTCCAGTACCCGTCGAAAAAAAAGTACCATACACCGTGAAAGTACCCGTACCAGTTAAAGTAGACAGACCATATGCAGTTCACGTACCTAAACCCTACCCAGTAACAGTAGACAAACCTTACCCAGTAAAAGTAATCAAAAACGTACCAGTGCCCGTAAACGTGCCTTACAAAGTTCCAGTACCTGTTAAAGTGCCAGTACACATTTCTAAACCATACCCAGTACCTGTACACAAACCAGTACCTGTTCACGTTCCAGATTTTCAAATTGTCAAAAAACCTGTTCCTGTTATCATAAATGCTGGTCATAGCAGTGGTGATGGGGGATATGATGGTTTTAGTTCAGGTGGATTTGGAGTTCACGATGGTTTTAGTTCTGGAGGATTTGGAGGCCACAGTTCTGGAGGATTTGGTGGCCACAGTTCTGGAGGATTTGGTGGACATGAAATCAGTTCAAGTAGTTTTGGAGAACATGGAGTTAGTTCAGGTGGTTTTGGTGGCTATGGAATTAGCAGCGGTGGTTTGGGTGATCACAGTTTCTCATCTTCTTCAGGAGGATATGGACATCATTAAATTACTATTTTCTCTTTCGATAAAATCTCTCTCAAGACCAGGAAAGGCAATTAAAATAATTAGGAATAGTGTATAAACTGGCTGAAATGTGACATTTTATGAAAGTCACTAAATTAATTAAACTAGTCTGAAAATACAGTGTACTTTAATACTGTACTAGAGTAATCAGAAATAGCTTCATCTTGAACAGATGGAGAATTTTTGTGATCTACCGTGGGAGAAATTTTTCATTGTTTACACCTGTGATATAAATTATCTATATATTTTTATAGCATACTTATACCTTGTTAACACTACTAATAAAAAATCTTTTAGTTAAATTGGTTATATTTGTTTCAATTTATTTAAAAATTATTCGCACATTTTGTTTTTGTTTCCTTTGGCTTTATCTTTCCAGTTGCAGTAGTTTGGTAGTTTGGGTTGAACATAATATTTTAGATAGTCCATATAAACTTTAACACCCTGTAGCTTGGTTCAGAGTTAAAATTTTGGAAAACAATAAAATTCGTTTTTATTGTATATTAAGACTCAATTTCAAAGTCGTATATCCAATGTATTTTTTATTTTTCCACGCGAATTGAACAGCCTGTTTCACCCCTCTGGGAATAGAATATTGAAAAATCCTTCTTAATGTGTTCATATATGACAAATTGATTCTTTTCACAGAATTCCACATTTATAGCTTTAGAGATGGGCGTAGAACAGTTTTGCTCTATATTTATGTTGATACCCAAATATTAGGATTTGAACAAACTTGCTCTAATAAAATATTGCTAATAAGGAATATACAGGGTGTTAAAAGTTAAATTTTAAAATTTATTTTTTGCCATAACTTTAGCGTTTTTGGATATGTATAAATAAAATTTGGAACTGGGGTATTCTGCGCACGAGAAATCATAATCTGTTACCTACTTCGATGTAATTTGTAGAGGGCGCTAGTTAGGCCACATTTGTGTAAACTTTTTTGCTCTTTAAGTTAGCGCTATTCTTGTAGAAGAATATTAAAGCCACCTTATTTTAATAGAAAAAAACTTGTTATTAATCTTAAAACTTAACGGTTTTCGAGATAATCGCATTTTAGGGATCAGCTGCATGATCACACAGGTCGGCAAAAAAATTTTTTTTCTGACCTCCTGAATCCAAATATGATCTCAGTTTTTCGTCATCAGCCCACCGTTTTGTTTTCTCATACCTCCAAATTATGGAAAGGTGATAAAAATTGGAGGTGATGGGGGAAAACTGAGGTCATATTTGGTTTCAGGAGGTCATTTTACATAAGAATCAGCAAGTATGGTGTCAAGGCCAGAAGAAGAAAAAAATTTGCCGACCAGTGTAATCATGCAGCTGATCCCTAAAATGCGACTATCTCTACTAAAATAACATGGCTTTAATATTCTTTTACAAGAATAGCGCTAACTTAAAGAGCAAAAAAGTTTATCGCACATTTATGCCACCAATGTGGCCTAACTAGTGCCCTCTACAAATTACATCGAAGTAGGTACCATATTATGATTTCTCGTGCCCAAAAACCCCCAGTTCCAAAAACGCTAAAGTTATTGCAAAAAATAAATCTTAAAATTTAATCTTTATCACCCTGTATATTCCATATTAGCAAGTTGGTTCAAATCTTAATATTTTAAAGTACAATGTACAATTACTTAAGAACCACCCCGTATTTACCAAATTTCATGTCACCAGGTTCTGTAGTTTGGGCTGAACGTAGAATTTTAGAAAAAATAAACAGGTATTTCCCGTTTTTCCAAAATTGAAACTCTGGACCAAGTCCAAGCTGCTTGGGGCTAGAAACACATGATGATAAATGAATCGAATTTTTTTTAAATTTTAACTGTGGACCATAATTTGTTAAAGTTTGTATGGAGTATCTGATATGTTAGGCTCGATGCACACGGGCGATTTCCATCGTCAAGTTCGCTGCGAGCTAATTGCGAAGTGTTCTCGCGCGTGATGAACCCAATATTTTCTTTTCGAGTTGTTGTACATTAAGTACGTCACTGCAATACGTCTTGATACATCCATGCTAGACGAATCTATTCGCCCGTGTGCATCGAGCCTTTCACCTAACCCCTAACCCAATCTGCTAAAGCTGGAAATATGGGAAATATGAGGAGTGGTTTCTTTTTGTTACTTGAGCTTTATGTTTATTTACATGGGGGTGAATTATTCAAAATATGAACAAAATATGGTGTGCTAACTAAAAATAGTTATTTTTGTATCTAATGCGAGAAATGCTACTTTAGTACAAAGTATTATGCGACTATTTCATGAGTAACAGATTATTCTGCAGACACATAGCTTACAAAACATACTATCTATTATATATCTATCTATACTATCTATTATATATGCATACTTGGGCTACAAATGCTACAAAGTTTTGTTAGTTTCAGATGTCGCCGCTAGAGGGCTTTTTTCGACATCTCGTCAGAAATGGTTAATTTTCTCAAAAAAATGAAACGCATTGGTATGATTTCTTTTTCATGAAAAAGTAGCTAAATGATGCCTAAACAAGCTCCCGAAAACCGCATCTCGATATCTTGTTCCTAACCTAAAATTTAGCCCAAAGAAAATTTTATATGGAAATCCCTTAAATTTTTATTTTTTAAACTAATTAATTCCTTTTATTATATAAGTTGTGGCCCTAAAAAGGGCCGATTTAAAAAAGAAAAGGTTTTAGTGCCCCCGTAAATGCTCTAAATGCTGATCATCACGCTCTATGCATTGCTGAAGCCTCTCATGGGTAGACAAACCTGCACCTTCAATTTCGGCTCTCGGTATGTTACGTAATGCATTACGAATCCGATTTTTCGTATCTCTCTGGTCGTAGGTTGAGTCTGAAAATTCAAGACAAGTTAAGTCTGGTGATCGCGCAGGCCATGGAAACAGACTTCCTCTTCCAATCTACCACTGTTGGAATACTGCATTAATATGCTCTCGCACAATAATAGCATAATGTGCTGGGCAACCATTCAACTGCAAAAACAAGTTTTGACGTGTTTCCAGTGAAAGATCTTCCAACAACAACGGTAATTTATTGGCCAAAAAGTCAAGAAAGATATTGCCACTTAGGGATTGCTAAAAAAAATAATTCTGCCTCCCAGTATGCCACACCACACATTTAAACTCCAACGTCCTTGGTACTAAACTTCACGCAACCAATGCGGATTTTCTGTAGACCAATAATGCATATTTTAAAGGTGGCTTCATCGGTCCAAAGAATTAGAAATAAAAATTCTCCATTATTGTGTGAGAGCATATTAATGCAGTATTACAACAGCGTTGGATTGGAAGAGGAAGTCTGTTTCCATGGCCTGCGCGATCACCAGACTTAACTTGTCTTGAATTTTCAGACTCAACCTACGACCAGAGAGATACGAAAAATCGGATTCGTAATGCATTACGTAACATACCGAGAGCCGAAATTGAAGCTGCAGTTTTGTCTACCCATGAGAGGCTTCAGAATTTCGACATTAAAAACCTTTATTTTTTAATTCAGTCCTTTTTAGGGCCACAACTTACATAATAAAAGAAATTAATTAGTTTAAAAAATAAAAATTTAAGAGATTTCCGTATAAAATTTTCTTTGGCCTAAATTTTAGGTTAGGAACAAGATACCGAGATGCGGTTTTCGCGAGCTTGTTTAGGCATCATTTAGCTATTTTTTCATGAAAAAGAAATCATACCAATGCATTTAATTTTTTTGAGAAAATTAACCATTTCTGTCTAAATGTCGAAAAAAAAAGCCCTCTGGCGGCGACATCTGAAACTAACAAAACTTCAAATATTATAGCATTTTTAGCCCAAGAATAGCTCTTTTCAACTAGCCCAAGTTTGTTAAAATCGGCTCAGCCGTTTCGAATGTTCAGGGTGTTTTTTACTGAAACCTTTGAATACCCCCCACCACTTTATTTTTAGAGATGCAGCAAAAATTGTCAAACAAAAAAGATTCAGATTATCCTCTACTTTAAAGATCATGTTAGGTTAATATAGCGGAATTCACAGAAACATCACTTTCTTAGATTCAAGATTGCAGTTACGCCCCCTAGCGGCCATTTTAGAAACTTGAAAATATTTTCCAGGTTTTTCTCTTGGCCGTTTTAGTTATAACTTTTTTTCCGCAAGCCTCTACGATGGGTAGTTTCCCAGATACAGTACCTCGCATTCTTATTTGGCCACCCTGTACGGTACACTTTTCTCCATCGCCAGATCAATATTAGTCATAGAATCACTTCCAAAGCGACTCATTTTCAATACATAAGCTGACTAGCACGGTTTAAAAACAATATTACAAAATTTATTGACAATAAAATCAGAAAAATTGTTTAGCGTCATTTTCTGGTGTCCTAGGAGACCATAATTACTTGTTATCAAAGGTATTGTAATTTTTGGAGACAACAGCTGTCAAGTTTTGCCGCGGGTAAACTCGAAAAAACTGCTGACAGGAGCCGTCATACAGTTTTTTCATCTAGAAACCATTTGCAATTAAAAATTGCGGGTTTGTGATTGATTCAAATTAGTACGAGGGAAATAGTCGAAGGTAATATACCAAGACTATGACAAATTATTTTCTGCCTAATTCTATCGAGAGTACCTTGTATTTCGAGACAATTTGATGAGACCATATGAATATTAATAATCTGAATAACTCCCGAGAGCTTTAGCTTGAGGGAGTTATTCTTTGATTATTAAAGTTCATATGGTCGAATTGAATTGTCTCGAAATGTAAGTTAAGCTCTATTTGTCATAGTCGAGTGATTTTCAGGAAGATTATTTCATGAACCCCACCAAATCATTCGCTAAGAATGTCTCCAAACAGACTCGTTTCTCTTTTTGATATTTTCTGGGATAGATTTGCTTATATTTTCACTGATTTCCTTAGTGGAACATGAACCAAAACGAGACATTTTTAATTTTAAGTGAATGTTACGTCAAGTTTTGACACTTAATAGCACACTTATACAATCGACTAAAATAGCCGCTCATATTGCATATCATGTGACTAAATTCATGACTTTTCATTGGCGCAGCCATGTGCGAATGAAATAATCGTTATAAAAACACTCAAATAAATCTTGTCATCAACTGCAGTTTTGGTTATTAATATTTGTTTTGTGTTGGAATATTACTGTTATTAAAGTTCTGAATCGTGAATAAAATAAAATGTTTTAATTTGATATTTATTCACAAAAACATAGTACATACGAAAAGTAACAAAAAATGCATGTTAATAACTTTTAGATGTACTCGTTTGAATGTACTTATTTTACAAAAATATATTACATCTTAACCTTATCCATTCGAACTACTCTGCTTGTATGTAAAGGTTTTTAAGACCATGTACAAATGAAACCCGTCTTTAATACCTGAATGGAGCTCAACGCAAAGATGCGATGTAATACTGTTCACGTTCACATCGAAAAGTTTTCTATACACAGTTAAAAATTTTATTTGCCTGGGAAAATGTTCACCTGAATACAAATACGATAGCGATATTATCTCCCTGTGTACTTCCAATGGAATCTAAATTTCTAAAACTTCTACCACATATTTCCGATTCAAAGCACACCTACGGCACTACACGTTCTCCTAGTTTTGCGGTTGCAATACAAGTAATATCGATAAAAGATACATTTTTCCCCAAAGAACGATGATCACCTTTATAGTCTGTGTGGCAGGTAAACTTGGGTACATGGAAGATTATAATAAAATACATCAGGAAGTTATGTGACTTTTAAATAATTTCTCATGTGAATTCTATTGTCATGACAAATAGTTTTAAATTTACATTTCATATAAGTACAACTTTTGCAGAGCTTTGAAGATATTCTTCTTTAGACTGTAAAATAAACTTGTCTTATACTCCAGAATTTTACAGCATTGCAGGCGTCGGGGCTGAAATGCTAAATTTCAGCATTTATATCACTAACAGGATTTGTTATGAATTTGAAATAAGTAAAAAAACAGAAATAGAATCTAAACTCTAAATTAATAGTTATAAAATGCTTTATTAAAATGAAAAGATTGACGGTAACATGCAATATAGTAGATTGGCGATTCTCAATGTTAAAAAATAAGAAAAAGAAAAGACAGATAAAGGACACCAAAGACTAGAAAATTGATACTGGAAGACAGCGGATAAAGCACAATATATAATATAGCAGAGGAAATATGTGGAAGAAATAAATATAATCAACACATAAAAAGAACAAGAAATGGAAGTACTAGCAAGAGAAAATAAAACTGTCTATAAAAAATATGTAAAACATAGAACGATAGAGAAGAAAGATAGAGCAAAAAGCGAAAAGAGAAATCTGGAACTATAAGCGACATTTATAATCAACTAAATCGACAAGCAAAAGACAAAAACTTAAAATAGAGAATGTATTGGATATTGGTCGTCAGATTATGTGTGGTGTTAGTATCTGTATATGGTTAAACGGTCGTCAAGTAGGCCGTGTATTCTATCAGGATTATCCCTGTACCTAACGCAGATGAATGTTTTGGCCAATTCTTCGGATAGGTTCTATAGCTTTAAAAGTGTCTGGAATCCCTATCCACAAGTTTCTTCTGATTGGTCGACACATTGACGACCAACACCACTGTATAATACCTAGCCGCCATTTTTTGTCCAGCATGGACGAAACGCCTTAAAATATAAGTTTTAGCTATTTTCATTAAATTTTAATCTCAGATATTAAAAACGGAGAAAATTTAAACCAAATTCAACAATATTAACTTAGTAAACTAACATAATTTACTAATAAGGTCGGTTATAATTGGCTTATCGAAACACAGAGGGCGAATTATTAGTATGTTCTTGAAATCTATTACCATATGTGAAATATTGTTTAATGTAATGTTGAAAATAACATATTATTATTTTACAGTTTCCTTCTCTTGATTCCAGACTTTGATTTACACTGACGGTTAATGAAAGTGACAGTCAAAGGAGTCTAGATAGTGAAAAACAACAAAATCTTGTACAGACAACGTGAAGACTGTCTCCGATTATCTGATTTTGTTTTCATTTCATTACAATAACAGGATTTTCACCGAACAAATTGTTCGGTATCTGAATTCGATCTGAGTGTGTGTGTAGCTTTTTTGTGTTTATGGATTTTAAAATTCTGACTTCAGATTTTGATAGATCATCAAAAAGTAAGCTTAGGGTTTGATGTGCCCCCGTACCTCTTCGGGAACACCTTCAAAAGGGCGTCCAAAATATGAACATAATGAACATAGTGAATGACGATTTTGGTAAAAGTGAGTAGACTGTGGCTGTGTTGATTAGAATGAGAACTGTCAATCTAAAATTTTATTAATACTTTCATTACATTTTGTTCGGTCTGTGGCAATGCTAGAAGAGCATTCTTAATTGGTTTAATTTGATTTTAAAACACTCAACCTGTTATTCTTAACATTATATTAAAAATACTCTATATAAATAATTTGAAAATCCAAATATAAACGATTTATATCAAATTAATTGTTTCAATAATTGTCAAATTATAATAAAAATCAAACATAATTTATCCAAAATATTATTTAAGTTTTTGCCTGAGAATGGATGGTGGTTGTGGGAAGTATAAAATTATTCACACAGTCAAAGGGCCCTATACACATTCAAAAAATAATAATGGGAAGAGATGCTGTTAGGTATATTGATTCCATCAGACGATAAACATCTTATATACCTATCTGCTATAAATTCCAGAAATAAGTCAGTCGTATTAGTCATCAGAATAAAGTGGCTGTGTTTATGTCGACCACAAAACTGGGAATACGGATAGATATTCCTCAATTTCATCTGGAAGCGTTAAAGTATGCAATGGTTAATTTCATTTTCCGTCAAATATTAAACTTCTCCGCTGGCAGCTTCGCTCTCAGCTGAATATGAAATAATTTAATTTTGAATTCTACGACTTCTCCCCTAAAATGCTAAGTGTTTCTTTAGTGTCAATATTTGTTCGAGTTACAGTCAACAAGAATTGTTAATGACGTATTACATGATACTCTTAAATGCGGATATTCTGCAAAATTTCAATTGGAAAATTATTTAATAACGCTTTGTTGAGCGGGTTCATTCGGTTTCATTTATTTAATTACGGTTTTATCAAAGGCAGGGATATTTGTAATTAAAGAATGGAAGGATTTTTTATGCATACAAAAATAACAAAAACAAAGATAAATAAATTCAGGAGTAATAAATATTTTTAACAACCAAGACGTAAAGCGAGTTCCTAAAATGTTAAAATTCAATTAAGACAAACGCTTGGCACTTCCTGTAAGCAAAACAATTATAACGGGAAGTACATGGACACAGGGTGGTGTTTGTAGCCGTAAAAATACAATACAATGCAATTAGTGTTCAAACCTAGCGTCAAAGTCAAAAGTAACACTTTATTTCAGCCAGAATTTGTCATTTAGCTTCCTTTGGTGTTCACTAATACTCTACGAACTGTTTATTATTAGATATTTGTTAATACAATTCAATTCAAACGAATTTTCAGCAATATGGGCTGCTTCAGGCTGCCTATCCATTATCATATCTCCAGTGTAGAATCCTCTGGTACTTTCCTCTTCAATCGTTAATTAATTTTACATCAGAAGCTTCTGTGCTATATTTAGAGCATCTGTATTATTAACATATTTACATATTAGCTCAGTGAAAAAGAAGTGTATGAAACATTAAAGCATCTAAAACCGAAAATGACTACAGGTCCGGATCACAATCCAGCTTTTTTTATAAAAGACTGTGCAGCATCTCTCTCTTATCTTTTATCAGCCGTGTTTAATATTTGCATAAAATCATCTATGGTACCCGCAAAGTCATCGAAAGTTTGCCAGGTCTATAGGAAATATGATATAAATGCAGTTAAAAATTATTATCATATGCAACTTCTGCAAGGTATTTAAAATGATTTTAGAAAAAACCATCTATCGTCATTTTAGTAAATCAATATCTCCTAGTCAACACGGTTTCATGAAAGGTAGATCAACTGTCACTAACTTAGTCACAGTAACGCAGTACATTGCCGACAGTATCGAAACAGACGTAATTTATTTATTTCTCTAAAGCCTTCGACAGGTTTGACGATGGGGTTTTACTTCACAAACTCTCTCTGTTTGGTCTTTCAGATGATCTCCTTGACCTCTTTAGTTCTTACCTAAATAATCGAAAGCAGTATTTTCAGATTAGTTTCAAGTCTGTCGTATATCTAGCTACGTCCGGCGTTCCCCAAGGATCCATTCTGGGTCCGTTATTATTCAACATCTTTATCAACGATATATGTAGTGAAATAGATGTTCCATTTAATATAAATGCTGATGACTTTAAAATATATTACACTGTGATGCACTTTAAGAACTGTGAACGTTTGGCTAAAAACTTGGACGGGGTAGCTGTATGGTGTAATGATAATAAGTTATCTTTAAACATTGCTAAATGTAGAGCCATATCCTACCCTCTACAAAAAATAATCTGCTGGTATATAGTGAAACGATAGAGAGGCCCAATACTGTTACTGACTTAGGAGTGCCATTTGATTCGAGGCTTTCATTTAATTTACACATCGATACAATCTGCGCTGAATTTGAAGAAGTCGGTCTTTAAGCTATTATATTCTGCATTTATTAGATCGAAACTAGAATATGCCTCGGTTATCTGGAGTCTCTATTATCAGGTTCATATTGACCAATTGGAAAACTTGTTCTGGGGAACTAGAATCCCCAGCTAGTCTTACTGGTCGTGCAAAGAGTAAATTAAGAATGGTTCTGATTAATATTCAATCAATGCGGAACAAAACTGAGCAGTTGTATTTGTTTTTGGAAGAGTTAGGGTTTCCCCAAATAGTGGCTATTACAGAGCACTGGTTACAAGTAGATGAACCAATGTTTATTGAAAAATATACTGTAATTAGCAGGTATGACAGAAATACTACAGACCATGGTGGAACTCTAATTTTATCCTTAAATGATGACTTCTCTGCTGTCTCTACATACGATTTTTTATAAGCTGAAAATGACTTTGAATTCTCCGTAGTGTACAACAAAAACATTGATTTGTTTATTATTTGTATTTATAGAACTCCCAAATCAAATGTCGACCTTTTTCTCGAGAATCTTCTTAATTTACTTGACGCATTGCCTATAAAAAGTAGGAAAATTTTATGCGGCGATTTAAATATTGACTTTGCTAATGTATGTGCTACTCAAAAGTTCTTGACAAATATTTTTGAATCATTCAGACTCACTATGCACTGTTAATCCTAGTCCTGATGAACTAAACAATTATTTTGTTAATGTAAGTAAGAATATCAGCTCTAACATAGCTCCGGGCCAGGATGCTCTCTCCTTCCTCATACCTACTAAAAGGGTCACTAATAGTTTCTTCCTAGGGCCAGTAGATAAGCACGAACTAGTGCAAACCATAAACAGCATTCAAAATGTGTGAAAATGATGGCTTGTCCACTAAAATATTTTCAAATATACCTGATGTAGTAATTAACATTTTAACTTCGCTGATTAATGAATCCTTCGAATCTGGTATCTTTCCGAGCTATCTAAAAACAGCTATAATAATCCCACTTCATAAGGGCGGCGACAAAACCGAAACTTCTAACTATAGACCTATTGCTCTATTACCTACCTTATCGAGGATAATAGAAAGGCTAATGAAAAATCGCCTTCTGCCCTTTCTTTTCAAACAAAACATCATAACACCTCATCAATATGGTTTCCTTCCTAAAAAATGCACTAGTGACACAATGTTTTCCGTTCTTAATGAAATATATACATCACTTAATGAAAAACTTTTCACAACTTCAGTATTTTGTGACTTTGCAAAGGCCTTTGATTGTGTTAATCATGAAATCTTAATTAAGAAACTACAAATTTATGGCGTACGAGGTTCTCCTTTGCAATGGTTTAAAACTTACTTAGAAAATAGAAATCAGCAGGTATGTGCTAATGGTGCTGATTCTTCAAATCTGCCAATTAGCAGTGGCGTACCTCAAGGTTCAGTGTTAGGTCCAATTTTATTTTTATTATTCATCAACGATATCACAGACTTAAAAATAAGTGGAAGAATTACTTTATTTGCCGATGACACGAGTGTAACCTGGAGTAGTTCTGATATACAGACATTACAATCTAGCATAAACAAAGATCTAGTTACTATCAAGTCTTGGTCTGGCTCGAATGGGCTTTGTTTCAACACCAGTAAAACCGTAGCAATGTCTTACAGAGGTTTTTAGAGCCTTTAACTATAAGCAATAATCCGATTCTAACGGTGAACTCAATTAAGTTTTTAGGTCTTTATATAGACAAATTCCTGAAATGGTCCACTCATATTGATACCTTGGCAAAAAAATTATCTTCTGCATGTTTTGCCATTAAAACTGTTTCTAAAGAGCTGACCCCTACTACTGCATTGATGATCTACTTCTCCTTATTCGAATCTCACCTTCGCTATGGTTTACCGTTCTGGGGTTCTTGTAGCTTATACCACTTCGAATCTATTTTCAAATTACAAAAAAGAGCAATTCGTTATGTATTTGGTTTAAGTAGTAGGACACACTGTGAAAATTACTTTAAAAATTTCAAAATCCTAACCCATCCTGCTCTATTTATCTTTGAATCCGTGTGCTTAGTTCGCAAGCACATTCAAAAGTTATCGGAAAGACCAACTCGTAGATATCCTACAAGAAATTTAGATACTGATGTTTACTTACCTATTCCCACCTCTGACCTAATACAAAATTCTATTACCTACAATGCAAAAAAATTGTATAATAATCTCCCGATACGGCTAAAATCTATAAATTCTTATTCAGAAGATCCACTAGGGCTTTTCTTCAAGAAAGACCATTTTACACAGTGGCAGAATTTTATAACGTGCCTTAGACTTTTGGGTTGCAGCATATAGGAGCAATAATTAAATTAAGTTAATTTGTTATTGTTATTTTGTTTGTGTTTTGTTTTATCTAGTAATTTATTTTTATTTTTATTATGATTAATTTCGCTTTGTATATAAAATTTTTGTAATTTTTCTATGACAATAAAGCATATTCTCTCCCTCTCTCTCTCTTGAAGACTTACTTCTCAAACATAGCTTCTTCAATCTTGAAACACGTCGTAGATATTACAACTTTCTACTCTTATTTAAATTAAATTTTTTTTGTGTGAGAGCCATTAGCTCATTTGAAGTGAAATTTAAATTCAGTTCTTTTTATGATATCGATTGCTTTCGATAAGATATTTAAAGCTTTCTGACACTTCGCAACCAATTGACTAATTTGTTCGGACCAATATAGTTTTTGGTCCATAGTTAGTCCCAGGATTTTTATATGGTTACTAAGTGTGACAGCATGTCCTTGTATTTGCAGTTGAGGATCTGGATGTTCCGTTCTCAATCTACAAAAGTGGATACATTTTGTTTTCTTGCGAATATTGGAAACCCCTTGAGTTGGTGAGTTGGACGAGGTTGGTTATTTCCTTATTTAAAGTTTCGTTAATTATCTCCATAGACTTGTGTCTATGAAAAATAATTAAGTCATCTACATAAATGATTTTTTCAACGCTCGGTTGCGACTTTTTTAATATAAAATCAATTGCGGTGACGAATAGGGAGACACTTAGTACAGAGCCTTGTGGGATTCAAGTTTCAAGGCATTTATGGGAGGATTCTATAGATCCGACTGTTGTAAAGAAATATCTGTCTTGAAGAAAGCTTTGTATAATAACGGGTAGTTTACCTCTGAGTCCCCAGTCTTGTAACTGTTTAAGAATGGAATATCGCCACGTTCTATCATAGGCTTTCTCCAGATCGAATGTGACAGCTACTAAGTGTTCTCTGTTAAAGAAAGTTTCCTGTATTGCATTTTCCAAGTATACTAACGCGTCTACCGCCGAGTGTTTACTTCGACAGCCGACTTGGTTTTGGGATAAAAGGGTTCTGTTTCGATCCAACACATAAGACGGAAGTTAATCAATTTTTCAAAGATCTTACCCAGACAGCTTGTAAGTGAGATTGGGCTGTAGCTATTGGGGTTTTAGGATTGGGATAATTGTCGCTATTTTCCATGTTTTTCGATAGATACCAGAGTCCCAAATGGTATTATACAGTTTCAACAGTTTTGATTTCTCACTGGGAGGTAAGTGTTTAACAGATTGTTCTAACTTACTGGAGAAACTAAACAACAATACCTTTTATCTCTAAACTCCTCTTACTTATATTTTAAAGAATTCTCCGTTATATGGCATGACGTCTATCTGTAATTCAGTAAATGAAGTAGATTTATTTTATTGCAACTTATCAAGTATCAAATAGTTATTTGTGTAACTAGTGCAAAAAGTGTATATTTGTTGCACGATGCATGAAGTTTGCAGTTCGAGACGAAGTCGAGAGCAGCTGTGGCTTCATTTGCTGTTTGAATTAAATCTGGAGGAGCACAAATATATTTTCTTCACTATTCGAATCAGACATTTTTAACAGCTAACAAAATATTAAAATTTTAAATTGGCAACTTGAGATGAATTACGTAAACTGCCACTGTCAGACGCCATCCATAGCTAACTATGAATATGCTTTCGTTAGTAACAAGATTTGGATTAATCAAAACTACAGTAAAAAATGTTTCTTTTTAATATCAAACAATAATGTTTTGAATAATATTTAATGGTACCTAAGTACCTACAGTTACCGCGTTTATAAGTATACTCAAATTACAAGGAAAAAATGTTTTCTTCAGATCAAACTCCTAATTACAGAGTACCAAAGCACTAGTGCAACAAAGTAAAACTTTTAACACAGTTGAGAGTGCAGAAAGTAGTAACTTTTTGCACGAACGTAAAAAAAATCATTTTCTATATGCTGTTATTATTTTTATATTTGTATATGATGGTATTATTTTTATATTCTTTGTAAATTCAATTCCGTTTCCGTAGTTCCTATTCTATAAATGAATTATCTGTAGAATTGTGTAATAATAAATGAAAAATTAAATAAATGAGAAGTGTAGAGCTGGTCTTATACAGCCAAATTTTTGAAATCTTCCTTTATAAATTATTATTTTAAGACTTTTTTTGACATTTTTTTTATTATTTTAACCTCTTCTAACAAGAAACTTTTTTTATAGTTTTCCTTATACCATTTTCCATCTTTTATTGCTCCTTATTTCTACTTGGATTATCTAATTTTTTAATTACAAAAAAATATATATATGTGACATTTTCTCATATTCTGTTGAATTTGAAAACATTAAGAAACATTTTAGCATATAATAAATGCTGAGAGGAAAAGTGATAAAAATGTAATCCTCTTCTTTCTATCGGCTATAATATAATTTACTCAGATTACATCCTCGTCTTTCCGATGGAGCAGATCTTAAAATGTACCCAACAAAACATATTTAGTCTTCTCACAAACTTTTATGGGTTCTCCAAGTCTTGCCACGAGCTAAAAATCCTATTTCTTATTTACTCCAAATCATAAAACACAAATAGAATGAACAACGACGCACGTCCCTTGCAGTGCCTCCCATCGACAATGCTGTACCACTCCATTAACCATTTATTATTTTTCATCTGAACGGATCCATACTTTTCTTTCGAGATTCTATGCCCCATCTTCGGACGAGTAATAAAATCCAGCGTGTTGCGGTCGCTAGGCGCTGGCTCGGTGATGGTATATATATAATGCAGTGGGTCAGTATCACATTAACCGACAGAGGTGTATAGAATTGTTTGTGGGAAAATTTAAATCTATGATTAATGATCAAAATTAGTAACCTGAACACGGAAATTTTAACCAATCGCTACGGGAGAATTAAAAATTCACCTTTATTGTCAATACCCTTTCTGGAAACCAATGAATTCAGTCAATTTATTGTAACAATGGATAGATTGCCTGAGCGCATGCGTAGCCACGAATCTATTTTTTCAAAGTCCACTGTCATATTTCTCCTCCTATAATAAAGTTACATTACATTATGTAATTAGCTATTATAACATAAAAATTTATACAGATGAAAGTAAAAATCTAAAAGGAGTCGGTAGTGCCTTCTATGTAGAAAATAATAAAGAAATTTTTAAATTTCAATTACCAAAGATTTGTAGCATTTTTTCAGCTGAAGCAGTAGCTATACATAAAGCATTGGAGTGGTGTGCGGAAAACAATGTTAAAAGTGCAATATTGGCATCAGAGTCAAAGTCGCTGTTGGACAGAATAAAAAACACAACAAAAAAATATTTTGATCATTTTATTATATGTATAATAAAAAATTTACACAGTTAGAAGACAAAAATGTTCAAATTATATTTATATGGGCGCAAGGACACAGTGGTATTTATGGTAACGAGATAGCTGCAAAAGAAGCGAGCGTATGTAACAATTTTCTAAAAATTCCTTGTTACAGAGATCTTTACAGTATATTTAAAGATAATATTTACAAAAATTTGAATAATTATTGGAGAGAATTAACAAAAAGCTGAACTAGCTCATATTTTTCTTTTTAAATGCTACCGAAATATATTTTTCTATCTACAAAGAGTTACCAAAGAAAACTCACATATATTCCATGATAAAGTTAATAAAAAGTACTGCACAATCATAACTCGATTGAAAATGAATCATGGATTCTTTTCATCTCAGTGTCCCCGTCATAACGAGGTCCAGATCTAGATCACATACTTTTCGACTGAAAAAGTTTTTCCACGTAATCAATTGGTGGATGATCTTATGAAAGTAGGCAGTAATTTTCTACGTGTGTTAAGCGGCGTTCAGACTTTACAAGTTACTTGAATTCAAGTAACTTGAAAGGAGTAACCTGAATTCAAGTGAACGTTCATACTATTTCAATATTTGATTCAAGTCACTTCAAGTTGACATTTTTACTTAAATGATTCCTGTTTCAAGTTACAAAAATGGTGTCGAATGATGTGATTCCTGCTGGAATAAAAGTTGTAAATAAGCTAATTGTGGATGGATTACTAAAAATCAGAGAAAAAATTCTACACTTCATTTTACAAAAAAATACATAACCTCACAATTTATTTTTTTAATTTGATATATTAGGTAGGTGTTAAAAAGGCTCGTTCAAACTTTACAAGTTACTTGAATTAAAGTGCAATAATTGGTGCAACTTGAAACAATTTGAAAGGTGTGAACATTATTCCACTTGAATCCAAGTAACTTGAAAGGTGCTTTCAAGTTTCAAGTAGAAGTAGAGACCAAGTTAACTTTTGCTTTCAAGTTGGGGACTTGAATCACAGTTGAATAATGTGAACTGATATTCAAGTGCACTTGAAGTCACTGGAAGCAGTGAAAGTGACTCTGCACTGCGGCAAATTAGTCAACCACCCACGGAGGGTTCTAATCACAACACTCGACTTGTGAACTTGAATCAGAAATCATTCAAGTAAATATTTCAACTTGAAATGACTTGAATTCAGTATTGAAATAGTCTGAACGTTCACTTGAATTCAGGTTACTACTTTCAAGTTACTTGAATTAAGTAACTTGTAAAATCTGAACGAGCCTTTCAACTGTGACTCAACTCGACCATCAAGTTCCCAACTTGAAAGCAAAGGTTAACTTGGTCTCTACTTCTACTTGAAACTTGAAAGCACCTTTCAAGTTACTTGTATTCAAGGGAAATGTTGTTCACACCTTTCAATTTGTTTCATGTTGCACAAATTATTGCACTTGAATTCAAGTAACTTGTAAAGTCTGAACGAGCCTTTAATGTGTTTCTCGCAACTGGAGATATATTTGCGTACGATTTGTTTGTTAACTATATAAGAAAAAATAATATAAATATTTAAGAATTCCTTTCAATTTGTGTATGGCTGAAGAACTGGCGTTCATTGTCAAAGAACCAAGCAAAAAAATAAATCTACGAAAGTTGATACAAATATCGAAAATTAGAGCAAAAAAATCGACATTTGTTTTGCCAAGAAGGAAATGGTGAATAACTCTAAGAAGTGTTTAAAATGAAATATATTTTTCGATTGTAGTCGCGCCACTGAACTTACCAGTGATAAATATGGTTTTCGTATGGTTTTGTAGCTCTTGTAATGGAGATGCTTTTAAGATATCGTTACTAGTAGTTACAGTTATATCATACCCAGTAAAAGTAATTTTAGAGAGAAATTGTTTCCCTCTTCTGCAATTTAGAAATGTTTCATTAGATGGGATGTTTCCTTAGGAGAGGGACTTTAATAATAGAAATGCTGAAATTGTCATTTTTTTCGGTAAATGAAATTGGTTGTCGGAATAAATTTCTATTTCTAGTAGTATTGATGCTATTAATAAGACGGGGATAACAGTTTTTAAATGTTGTTCTTTTTAGATAATAAAACGACTTGTTTAAATTAAAATGTTTTTTTTTAAATAAATAGCAAATCCATGGTCATACCATCTTAAACAATTAAGGAAACTTGTGGGTTAAATCTTTCGACAGTTGGAATTGAGATTATGGTATGGTCACTATGGTCTGACCAGAAATATAGTAGGGTCACTAATATCAACCCCTTGAGTTGTCAGCAGACGTACTTACTCTAGCCATTAAGTTCTCTTCTATAGGTATAACGATCAGAAGATATTTTAATCCGGACCTAGGAATCTTTTAAGAGACACATAATTTTATTGATTATCCACATCTCGAACAATAGGCCCACTAAACATTAGAAATTACAAACACCTGCAAGTTTATTTCCTGCTTGCAACTCAAATTTATTTTGTAAGCGTGTGGAAAATTTGCAATAATCTTACAAATTTTAGTTTATAATAGAGAGTATTTAGCAAGTCTGACAAAATTTAAATTTTTTAACTTAATCTTATTTCTGTGCACTTTCAAAGTCAAATCAGCAGAAAATTGTTATTCATTTTCGAAAATTTAATATAAGTTAAATACAAAAGTTTATATTCAATTTAAAAATAGAAAATTGTTAATAGAAAATTGCTAAATAGTATATTTCATTAGGAGTCAAGAAAATAGGCTTTTAATTGTTTTTTAAAAAGCATTTTTGGAAGTGTAATTAATGATATTTTTGAAATCGCCCCACCAGGGGGCGCAGGAGCCCTATGTACATCGCGAAAAAAATATAAGACCTAAAGTTTTTATTTGGTATTTGGTGCCTTATTGGCTTGTAAATACATCCTGAAATTTTCATTCCTTAATTTTAAAACTAAGCAATGGAAAAAATTTTAAATTTAAAATCCAAATGATATTTGACATGTCAAAGAAAAAGTAAACAAAATTCCGACCCTAAAAAATTGTTTTACTTTTTTTTAACATATGAAATATTTTTCCTTTTATAATATTTCAAATGTTATTTTTACTTTAAAAAAATTCGAAACGAATTTATTTTTTGGGATACCAAATATCATTTTAAAAAATTTTAACACCAAATTATTTTTTTTACTTTACCATAGGTAAAGTATTGTAATCGCAAGAAAAAAAAGTTCACCTTTCAGTGGATTTAAGACCATTTCCAGAAAATGTATGTAGGGAGTATGGAGTACGGAGTATGTAGTCCGGAAAAATTTGTGTGCGCTCTAACTCCAACTGCGATCGAAATTTCCTAACCAAATTTTATATTTAGCATTTTTACAACATGCTAATGAGCTGATTAGATTTTGGGCAAAATCGGACAACCGGAAGTGGGGGTTTACTCTTGAGAATTTTATGTTTATGTAAAAATATTAAGACAAAAAATTTATTTTAAATTAAATTTACTATAAATTTTGTTTAAAAACTTTTTTCAAATTTTGTATTATAAGCGAGTTAAAAATAAAATATGGAATAACATAGTTGCATAATAGCGCAAGCGCAGTAGAAGTGTTTTGTTTCATGGAGACAATTGTACGCTCTTGCCAGGCATGGCCTGCCTTAAATATATACGAGTAATTGGATTATGAGCCCTTATGGCCGTTAAAGTATGGTAAAGTCATGTGCATGGCCACATCCGATTTTTTAATTTTAATTTTATAACTGCCGGGAAAGTCTTGTGGCGACACAACAGATTTTTTTTATATTTTGCAGCTATAATATTTTTCATTATGATACGCATTTGAGAACTATAATGTTTCATTAGAGTACGCAACTTTTTGTGTTATATGAATCAACAAATGACAATAATTTACATTTGTCATTTGTATCTAATAACAGATGATCAAATAAATTTCAATTTGTTTTTAAAATAAGATTATCATCTATTAATACTATATTTTACCTACGGCCACTATAGAAAACAGGCAAAAACACACGACATACACCCTCTGTATATAGCTTATTACACACGGTAAACAAATCGCACGGTTTTGGTAAACAAAACGCACAGTTTATACATAAAAGTAAGCGGAACATTTAATAATTCGCAAGTAGGTAGTGATCGTCTAATCGCCCGTCATCAGCGTAGCCATGGCAACGGTCAAAATCAATATAATACAAACTTTTTTCTAATTAATGTTTATAAGATACATACTGTTTAAAAAAGAATACCTACATTTTCAATAAGTCAAGTGATAGTGAGGCGAGAATCTATTGGATTTGAAGAGAAATTTTTAAAATTGTTCCAAATAAAATTGTTCAAAAAATCTAAAGATGCAGTAAAATACAGGGTATCCCATTTGAAGAAATTAAGTACCCTGTCATAAGTCCAGACTTTTTGGCACACTGTATATGGCCGTAGGTAAAGTATAGTACGTAATGCCTGTTGTAAAGAAATTACGCACTCATGAGTAATTTTTCAATTCGTGCGCAATATGCTTTTTACACTACTTGTTACGTAATATATTATTGATATGCTGATACTTTAAAGTAACTATTATGTTTATTTAAACATTAATTTAATATTATCAAACTTTGTGCCATCGCGCCAGTGCCGGTCCTAGACATTTTTCTAGTGAATGCGAACAATTCACTGGCGCCTCTCATAACAGTGGCGTAGCTTGGCGGGCGTAATACGGGGGGGGTCAGGGAAATTTTTAAAATTTGAGTAGTCTAAAACGCTGTTTTGGACTATACAGGGTGGTTCATAACTATTAGGACATAGGCTAAGGGCAAGTTATTGGGACCAAAATATTGCGATAGGACCAAATATACCTTAATAAAATATTGCTGTGGAATAAGATACATGGTATTAAAGTTGAATTTTTTTTTCGTTTTTTTCTGATAATGTCCTTGTATATTTATCAATTGTTATCAAAATTGGCACTAAGGCATAACTATGGACAAGGAATATTATGTTATGTATTATTTCACATTTTGTTATAGGGGGCGCCACGTGAATGATTCCTGATGATGAAATTAAGTGGTATCTTTTTTTGATGAAACTTTTTAGTGATTTTGATTAGAAAATATGACGTAAACATCATTTCTACATAATACTAGTACTCTTGTTTATACACGATAATTTAACCCGTTTTCGAGAAAAACGCAATTTGACAGGTAATTTTATAATGTTTTCTTTGGTATCCTTTATTAGAAGAAATAGAAAATGCATTTGAAATCCCCTTCTCAGAACTGTTCAATCGCGTTTTTCTCGAAAACGGTTGAAATTATAGTGTTTAAACAAGAGTATCAATATTACGTAGAAAAGATGTTTACGTCAGATTTTCTAATCAGAATCACTAAAAAGTTTCGCCAAAAAAAGGTACCACTTAATTTCATTATCAGGAATCATTCACGTGGCGCCCCTATAACAAAATGTGAAATAATACATAAAATAATATTCCTTGTCCAAAGTTATGGCTCTGTGCCGATTTTGATAACAATTGATAAATATACAGGGACATCATTAGAAAAAAACGAAAAAAAAATTTCAACTTTAACGCCCTTTATCTTATTCCACAGCAATATTTTATTAAGGTATATTTGGTTCTATCGCCATATTTTGGTCCAAATAACTTGTCCTTAGCCTATGTTCCAATAGTTATGAACCACCCTCTACATTACATTCAGAAAATTTCAAGCTGTGGCGCCCCCTTGGCCGCGGCGCCCGCATCCTTCGCGTATGCCTTAAACCGGCCCTGCATCGCGCTCTATAAAATAAATATAACTTAGTTCACACCTTAATAAGAAATACTTAAAATCAGAACATTTATGTACTCCAGGCGATAGGCTACACGGCCATTAGCGTTGATATATAATATTTAGAACCGCAAGTGTGATGGAAGTTTAAATATAATATTGTTAATCAAGTAGAATTTCGAAAATTTACAGTTAATTTGTGATTGAAAGTACTTAACTTTTATAATGAAAGTTTCAATAAGTTTGAAATTGTTTGTTAACAGTAAGTTTATTTTTTAAGTTTAAGCGTCAATTTTTTCAAGGTATGAGTGAGGCAGATTCAAACTTGATGAAAGCTATTAATAAATATTTTACGAACTTGCAAGGAAACTTTCATTTATATTGGTAAGCTTGCAAACAATTTGCAGTAAAAGTATTTTGTTTAGTGGGGGGTCGTTTGAAATAAAATTGAGAAATAATATGAAATGAAAGAAGAACAAAAAAACTAAATATTTTATTTTAAAAATACCGAAGAGATTTCCTTTTTATGAAAATCTGAAACAACCACTAAATTCAATTACATATTTAGTGAACATATACAACTGATCCTCATATTTCAAAATAAAAGGACAATAGACGGATATGCCATTTTACGAATGAATTTTTTTGCACTTCCATTATATCCGTTATAATTGTGAGTTATGAAACGTAAATGACCGTAATAGCTATGAATGTTTATAAACAAAAAAAGAGTGTAATTTCGTTTTTAATGGCTCTATAACTCATTTTGGAACAAAAACGAAAAATCCTTTCACTCGGAAAAATGTTTTGACGGCATCGAGTGTGCACAAATCCGGTTAATTAGATTTTCCAAAATCTATAAATGTCAGAAAATAATAGTCAGCAATTCATATAGCAGTAAATAGCAATAAAAGTTGATGCTGCGAGCATTTTTTATTAAAAGAATGAGTACCAAACAGAAAAATGTGCATTGAAAGTAATTTTTTTGTGTCAGTCTAGAAACTGATCTTTTGCGATTACGAACGGTCACTGTCAAATTAGTTTCTGAATTTCAAGAATTTTTGGGTAGCAAAATTTGATTTTAAAAAAATATACAGAGTAGGTCATTTAAATTAGGACACTTGATTGACTCTGAAATGAAGTGTTTTCGAAAAGATTTGCATTTATTTCGTTTTCCGTAAACAATTTTCATTTCTTTTGGGCCGCCTGTGCAAATTTTATTTATTAGTGTCCAAATATATTTGAAAATTCGATAATTTTTTGATTTTATGTTTTTTTACTGACTACTTTTGTCTTAAGGTTTCTTGCCAAAATCTATTATTAATTTTTTCCCACACTCTTCACCTCAATAACTTTTTTTTACTTTTTCACCAACATTTTATAGTGGAGTGAAATTAGAATTTTATATGGATGTAAGAGCTAAGTCAATTTTTTTTTCATTTTTTCGATTTGGGCTGGAGCTTCGCGAGATATGTGACAAAAACGGCATTTTTGGTAGTTTTCGAGTGGATTGCTTCACTATTTTTTAAATATCTCCAGCTCTAAGAGTCGTGGAAAAATAAAAAAAAATTAAAATGAACGCGATGAACTAGAGTGTCGATCCGTATAGTAGGGTTTTTTTAAAAATGCATCCTAACCTAAAAAAACGAATTCGCGCATATTATTTTTTTTTACTGAATAAATAACCAAAGAATCCTCGAATTTTCTTAAAAATTGGAGAAAATATGTTTTTTTATGTCGGGAAGACATGGTAAAAATTAAAAAAAAATGAATTTGTCCAGCCAAAATCGGCATTTTTCGAAAAAAAAATTGAATTGGCCGCCATTTTTGGAAAAACAATAGTAAAGAAAAATTTTTTATTTTAAAAAGAAGGATTTTGTGTGTACTTTTGTCTAAGACAATCCAACATTTTATTTCTTTATTTAAAGTGCCCAATTTAGGGAATAATAAAAAAAATCGATTTTCATTTTTTTCCGTACCTCGTAAAATATAATATAAAATTATATTGACAAATTGCACCGCGTCTGAAATGAAAGCCAGGCATTGAATTACAACGATGCAGATGCGTGTCAGAAGCTATAATAGACAATCCAACCCTTTGATTTTGTTATTCAAGGAGCCTATCATTCCCAGGCCGGTTTCGACAGTGTTGTGCCTCATCATTAATATTGGTCATAGAATTACAACAAAATTTAAGTTAAATACTAAACTTTTGTTAATGTGAAAATGTATTAATTTATAAAGTTGACGGAGAAACTTTTAAAATGCAGGGTAGTGCACAAAACACAGTTTTTCTAATTTTTATAGTTTTTGCAATCAGTTTAACACCCTATATGACATAGAGTGGCATATCGTACATTTTTTTAATATAATACAAACATTTTATATCACATCATTTATACGAGGCGACTCGTTAAAGCTAGAAACACTGTATGCCCTCTGTAACCACATTTTGTGATTCACCCTATATCTATAAAGTAATTACTTAAACTATATATTCATGTGACATTTGGTCGTATTTTTAAAGCTGTTATAAAAAAATGATTTCTTCAAAAAAAACCATATTACTTATTTTCGAATCACCCTGTAACTAACCAATTTCTACGGTGATTGTTTATAAAATATTAATGCTAAATAATCCGTAATTCATGTTTTCTACCATAAACGCCAATAAAACAGGTCTGTTATGAGAAATATGGTTACAAAAAAGTGGTATTTCCGATGTTTAACACCCTGTACTTCGAAAACTAGCCATATGATTGGTTTGAGCCAGTGGACACTTTTTGTCAGTGCATCCAGTTTTATAACATACCAACGTTTCAGAAAATTTGACAGGGACGTTTTTTACATTTAAATGTTGCATGGTCCTTCTTTGACAAATATTTTTTTTTATCAAAATGCTTGACCACTTAGGGGAAATAAAAAATCAGGAGTAACAGTAAAGGGTAGATATTTGAAATGTAGCGTTGTAATAGCTATCAGGGTCTTAATAATTAACGAAAAAAAAAATCAATAAATCCAATCGCTTGATGGCAACAGTTGAAGTGAAGGGCTCTTAACAAAATGAACAATAAAATTAAAATTTTTAATCATTACTTCAAAACTTACATTACAGCTTCACTCGATGACAACTTGTAGCCCTTAATTTAATTCCGGAAATAAATGATTATCTGAAGATGCTAAATCTGGCGAACGAGTGGAATGATCAGTCAATTTAAATTTAACTTCATATAATGTCTGCGTAATCAACGACTTGTTTATTTGCTTAGGTGAATCGACAGCATGTTTAGTAGCAAATTACACCAACAATAACGCTATATAATATTTGCTATTGATGGTTCTTCCTTCCTCGAGATAATCGCCTTCCAAAATACGAAGGCCAATACCTTACCAGCTAGCATTTGCATTTTTGGTTGCTCAAAGATTATTATTTATTATAACTTCTTTATTATTTATCTCGATGGAGCAGAGTCTGAATAACACTTGCAATACTACTTCGTATTTTGTTCTTTTACCTAGCGAAATTCAGATTTCTCCATAATTTTAACAGTTACAAAAGTAGCATCATTAAAGCCACTGCAACTAGGAAGCTAAACATCAGATTGTCATGAAATTTTTGCACACTGCACTCAAAATTTGTGACTGCAACAAAACCACAAAACTTTAATTAGCAAAATTAAAGTTACTTCTATAAAATAATATCAAGACTTTAACATCGCAATTTTGTGATATTTATCAGAACATACATGTTACTCACACATATTTAAATCTCTTCTTATTTTATGTGACTTATTATTATTTTCATTTTCTTTCATTCTAACTATCTAACTATTAAAATAATTATTCCCAATTTTCTTATCGATTTCTACGAAAGAAATTACCCGACAATTTTCCAGACAGTTTAGTCGTTGAAAATAAAAGATTTTTAAAACTTTTGTTGAAAGTTTATACGTTTAAGCAATTAGATACATGTCACGTAATCAGTAAGGACTTATTGTTACATGGCATTACACGCAAGGCTTTTCTGAAGTAATGTCGGAAAAACTTAATTGGTTTAAAAACTTTGTAACGACTTTAACTAGATACTGGAATAAGTGTTATGAAAAGCGATAAAGCACTTTAATCGATTCCCTTGTTTTATTTTCTTATTTTTCTAGCATATAGTGGCTCCCTTCTCCCGAAGTTTATTGACAGCTTGTGAAGAAAAGTACATACATATAAATCAACTTGTCTTCTTTTTGCGTATTCACTTTACGAGGAAAAATTGATAAATCTTACGTATAAAATAGATCGAAATACTTTTTATTTATCAATATATTCCACTAATTTAAAACAATTTTCATATCTTCCACATTATATACGCTTTTATGGGCGCATCACAACTCGTGCCCACTAATCCTTTAAAAGGTAAAAGTATAAGGATCTCTATAATCCGCATGCTTATCTCGTACCCGTTTGGAAAATATATCTGATTATCCGATCTAAAATCTAGGAACTAATAAGGATATATTGGAAAATTGGAATTACCTAACCTAATCTAACCTAACCTAACCTAATCTAACTTAACCTAACCTAACCATATGTGAATCTGTCGTAAATAATATTTAATTTAAATTTAATAAAGGACCCCGCACCATTTGAATGTAAAAAACGTCCCGGTCAAATTTTCTGAAACTTTTGTATGTTGTAGAACTCGCTGATCTGACAAAAAGTCCCAAAGCTGTGGCTAGTTTTCGAAGTACAGGGTGTTAAACATCGGAAATAGCACTTTTTTGTAACCAGATTTCTCATAACAGACCTGTTTTATTGGCGCTTGTTGTAGAAAACATGAATTATAGATTATTTAGCACTAATTTATAAACAATCACCGTAGAATTTGGTTAGTTACATGGTGGTTCGAAAATAAGTAATACGGTTTTTTTGAAGAAATCATTTTTTTATAACAGCTTTAAAAATACGAGCAAATGTCATTGCATTATGAATATATAGTTTAAGTAATGACTTCTTAGTGATGAATCATATTTTATACGGGGTGACTCAAGAAATGTGGAGACAGGGGGCATATAGTGTTTTTATTTTAAACGATGTGTTATAAAATTTTTGTATTATATTAAACAAATGCCACTCTATGTCATACAGGGTGTTAAACTGATTGCACAAACTTTAAAAATTAGAAAAGCTGTGTTTTCCGCACTACCCTGTATTTTAAAAGTTTCTCGGTCAACTTTATAAACTTATCAAAATTTTGTTGTAATCCTATGACCAGTTTTCCTAAAATGTGTACCCATAGATTTAAAAACATCTTTCAACTAGTAAATATCTTTTTAAAATTATTTTCATGTATACAGGGTGGTCTATTAGTAAACTAGACAAATTATTTAATTTAATTATTTTTCAAATGGAATGCAATACTTCATTTTTAGAATCGACATAGTACTATACTTTTCTTAGTAAGCTTGCTTATCTGCACAGCTTACCAGCATAATGTGTGAAAACAAAGGTAAATAAAAACTCTGTATGTGTAAACGAATGAATTACTAAAGGACCAAAATCCTATGCAACTTCTAGACCTTTTCATATTAGACTTAATGAACACCAATTATACATTAAAAATAAACAATATCATAAAATACAATGGAATTATTCAACTAGATTATTAAAAGAACCTAATAATTATAACCGCAAAGTTAAAGAAGCAGCATTGATATGCTTAAGTAATAACGAATGTGTTTCTAATTGTTCGGTCGATATTTCAAAAATTTGGATGCCTATTTTACAAAAAGAGTTAATTGTAAAAATGATACCATCTATATAGAGAGTATCATAAGTATTTATCTGGTTTTTTCTTATGATAATATTATTAAGAAAACTCCATCTATGACGAAATATAAATTCTCTTATAATATGCAAATGCGCTATTCTTCTTTCAAAATTCGTTTCCAGAAACGTCACAAAAATATGATGGAAACAGATTTTGACTACTTCAATTTCAAAATCTTTCTCCGTGTCCGATGTTGCTGTCATATTTTTGTAAGATTGTCAAGTGTTCTGTTTCTATAGTAAATTTTTTATTATATATTTTGATAACGACTTTCGAATCGAAAGTCGAAACGTCAAATTAAAGCCTTCTTTCATTGAAATAAGTGGTTTTATTTCCAATAGAAGAGTTGAAAATCGTCGGCTTTTATACCGTCTTTGTAATAAAGCGAAGTTCTTGAAATACTTTTATGTCATTTTAAAACAGGAATTAGCCGCTAGGGGCCAAGTCCGGAGTAAAGAGGATGACCGAGTTATAAGAAAGTCGTTTTTTGGGCTTGCTTGGTAATATGAGAAAAGTGTGCCAAAGTGTTGTCTAAAACATCCCTTTTTCATTTCAAATGTGAAAAAACTATTACATATTATCTTTATCCTTTTTGAACTTTGACATACATTTTATATAACATTTTTACTGATGCTTTTTATTATTGTGTGCAGAATATGAAAATTTGCCATTGAATTTAAAATTACAACAAAATCTGCAGATTATAACCTTAAGTAATTGTACATAGAAGTATGGTAGATTTCTCACTTTAAAATATTACGATTTGAACCAACTTGCTCTAATAAAATGTTGCTAATAAGGAATATACAGGGTATTAAAGGTTAAATTTTAAGATTTATTTTTTGCAATAATTTTTTTGAATATGTACATATAAAAATTAGGAATTTGGGGTTTTTTGGTACGAGAAATCATAATCTTGTACCTACTTCGATATAATATGTAGAGCGCGCTAGATAGGCCACATTTGTGGCATAAATGTGCGATAAACTTTTCTGCGCTATTCTTGTAAAAGAATATTAAAGCCACGGTATTTTAATAGAAAAAAAGTATACTTGTTATTAACCTTAAAACTTAACGGTTTCGAGATAATCGCATTTTAGGGATCAACTGCTGGTTCTTATGTTCAATGATCTCCTGAATCCGAATATGACCTCAGTTTTCTATTTTTATCAGTTTTCCATAATTTGGAGGAGTGAAAAAAAAACGGTGGGTGATGGGAGAAAACAGGTCATATTCGGATTTAGGAGTTCATTTTACATAAGAATTAGCAGGAATGGTGTCAGGGCCAGAATTTTTTTTAACGACTAGTGTAATCATGCAGCTGATCCCTAAAATGCGATTATCTCGTAAACCGTTAAGTTTTAAGGTTAATAGCAAGTATACTTTTTTGTATTAAAATACCGTGGCTTTAATATTCGTTTACAAGAATAGCGCTAAGCTAAAGAGCAGAAAAGTTTATCGCACATTTATGCCACAAATGTGGCCTATCTAGCGCCATCTACAAATTATATCGAAGTAGGTACCAGATTATGATTTCTCGTGCCTAGAAACCCCCAATTCCAATTTTGTTTGTAAACATAAAAAAAAACTAAGTAAGTTATCCATAATCCTCAAATGTGGCCAATGTTTTATTAAATAAATCTCATCAATGTCAGTCTTAAGTTGGCTTCAAATTCTATGGTAATTTTTTCTTATAAGATATCAAAAATTTTCCAGAAATACAATGTTAGAGTATCTTTTAAAACAAACAATAACATTAGGTCCTTCTTAGTGAACACTAAAGATAAGATACCTTTTTATCATCGCACAGGAGTTTATAAACCTTGTTATGCAGATTGTAACGCAGTTTACATTGGTCAATCTGGTAGACGTTTAGAAACTCGAATAAGAAAACACTCCAAAACGATTGAAAAATACATTAACACAGATATTACTAACATCACATCTTCTTTCGCCAACCATATCCTTTCCTCTAAACATTCCCAAAGGTTTTAGTTTAAACTTCTTAGAAATGATGGAGATCAATCATTATCTTAATAATGAGGACTTCCTTTGTCTTAATGAACAACTAAGACCAAAAGATAACATTTTTCTTTCAGACAGTTTTAAAATTTTTCTAACCTATAAATTTCCTAGAATTCTACGCCTCCCAATCCCTTCGTTTCTTCTTGTTACTTGCTCCTGAACCTAGTCTCGACTTTGTGAGTTCGCCAACCGACTGCGGTCATTTCCATTTCTCGTTTTCTTTTAATAATTTTGACTTTTGTTTCGCCGATACGCCATTTTATCGTGATTTCTCGATGTTAACAACACGCGATTTTGAATTTTGCCTTAAAACAAAATTAATGCTTTACAATTATGTTACCCATTTGTTAATGGGTGGTTATCAAAATTCTTCAAACGCTCCTGTTCCCATAAGGAACTTGAGCGACACTTATCAATTGGTTTGGTTTGAATTTAAGACTAAGCTACAATCATAATATGTTTTTTCACCACTAGTTTGTAATAGTAGTATTAGTTACACTTTTTTAAAAATTGATGATTTTTGACTTTAGTACCCTATGGGTAAGTGTATATTTTCATGAAATGTAAATTTGTAATTAACTTTGATGGTATATCGTTACAGGCGTGATGATGGCAGTATGCCGAAACTAGTAGCCCTTTAAAATTTAATAATAAACTTGTGGTACTGACATTGATGAGCTTTATTTAATATATACAAAAACATTAAAGTTATTACAAAAAATAAATATTAAAATTGAATCTTTAACACCCTGTACATTCCTTATTCACAAGATTTTATTAGAGTAAGTTGGTTTAAATTGTATATTTTAGGAATAGAAATTTAACGAACATTTGATAGTCAAATTCACACTAGTCAAACGGTACATGCTAAAAGAATTTTAGAACTTTTTAATTGCGCAGAATATAAACCAGATTTATCGCCTTGTTTGCCATTTTTAATTGTGCCAGTATTTCGTTTAGCTTTATCGAATAAAGATAGTATAGAAAATGTTCGAACAATATGGCAATCACAGGCCCAAAACTTTTTAAAATTCACTTTAAACTATATACTTATTGGATACCCTACACTGAAATCCTGTAATAATACACTTAGGCAAAACTCAGGGGCAATTTTATTGAAATATGGAATATTTAGTTACCAACCTCAGGCTCAAACTTAAAGTTTTAAACTTGCTGTTCACTTACAAATGAAATTACCTTTAACTTTCAACAACTTTCGACAAAGTAAACCTTTCTGAACAGCGCCGTAACAATGACAGATATTCTCAGCTCGAAACGGAATTAGGTAGCGCGAAATCTATTTAACTTTGATCAGAAGTAGATCCTGGTTAACATAATAGTTTTTCTCTAGGGAAAGTATATCTATTTCTTATAGTTTGTAAGTAATTACTAAGGTTATTTCTACTATAAGACTAGTTTGATTTGATTTAATATAAAATGTGAAATAGGAAATTACAAACTATTAAAAAAATGTATTAAAATATATTAAAATGCTGGAAGAGGCATGAGACTGCATTTCCAATACCTACTATCTAAAATGGCTAGATATTTTGTAGCAATACCTGCTGCATCAGCATCAATAGAGAGGATTTTTTCCAGAACTTTTTCAGGGCATCTGCTAGATGTTTAATGTCTTTAAATTCCTGGATGGCTATAGTTTTTACAGACTTTATTTCAACATTAAAATATAAAGAAGAAAACTGAAAATGAAATTTGTAAATCAACATTTGTAATATCCAACACTAACAGAAAAATGATTTAAATGATTTACAACTCTCTCTCATTTTATAAATACTTTATTTTTGTTGGTTTTTATTAGCTTTTTTCCATGTATTAAGCAGCTTTTTTTATACTTAGGCATACTAATAAAATACTTGTGAACCAACTAACGGTTTAATTATTCAAATTAGTTTCATTTGATTTGATTCACAGCACTCATAAGCTTGATTTGATTTCAAATCAAACTCAAACCAAATTCTTAAAATCAACTAAAGGAATCTATTTAAACAGAAATTTAAAAATATCCTTTAAAATCAAATTAATATTCCACTCTTTAATTTCCACTTTCCCGGCCCCTCGCCAAGGGAAAGTATTGTGAACGCGCTAAAAAAGAAATTTAAGATAACGACGGATATATCCATTTTGAGGTCCTCTGAGACGATTAAAACGATTTCCAGATGGAAGTCTGTCCGTCTGTCTGTGTGTCTGTCTGTATTCTTCCACGATAGCGTCCGCACGCTTAATTCGATTGAGCCGAAATTTGGTATATGGGTTTCGGGTAATCGGGGATTAAACCCATTAGTTTTTGGTTGAAATCGCCCCCACCAGGAGCGCAGGAGCCATACGTACATCGCGAAAAAAGTATAAGACTTAAAGTTTTTATTTGCTGGCTTGTAAATATATCCTGAAATTTTCATTCCTTAATTCTGAACCTAACCTAAAAAAAAAAATTTTTTTAACTAAAAAATCGCAACCGGTAGCGTCCAAACGCTTGGTCCGATTGAGCTGAAATTTGGTATGTGGGTATCCGTGTGAATCCGTTTGTTTTTGGTTGAAATCGCCCCACCAGGAGGCGCAGTAGCCCTATGTACATTACAAAAAAATAAAATACCTAAAGTTTTTATTTGGTATTTAGGTGCCTTATTGGCTTGAAAATACATCCTCAAATTTTCATTCCTTAATTTTAAAACTAAGCAATGGAAAATAATTTTAAAATTTAAAACCCAAATGACATTTGACATGCCAAAGAAAAAGTAAACAAAATTCCGATTCTAAAAAATTGTTTAATTTTTTTGATATGTGAAATGTTTTTCCTTTTATATTTCAAATGTCATTTTCACTTTAAAATAATTCGAAACGATTTTTTTTGCGATACCAAATATCATTTGATTTGGACTTTAAAAAATTTTAACACCAAATTAATTATTTAATTTTTATTTTATAACTGCCGGGAAAGTCTTGTGGCGACACAACAGATTTTTTATAAAATCATGAATATTTGATATATTTGATATATTTTTATTTCAAGTTGGCTTATTGAAGTGGTTCTCTTCAAGCAAAAACTATGTTTCTCGTAGCAACAAATTCGTAAAGATCAGTTGAAGGCCATTAGAGATTGGACTCCTTAGACTACAAACAAAATAGCCGTTCTAAATTCAATTTCTATAACCGTAAGGGGTTAAAGGAGCAAAAATCAATGTGTCAGACAAAAATGATGAAATATTACAAACAAAGCGAACGCATATTTTGCCTCTATAAAATTTATTTGATATGTGCATAAAATTTAAGGGATAATTAAATGCTTAAACTTAAATCACAAAAAAATAATGTGTTTTTAAAACTCAAATATATTTTAATAGTATATTTTTTTGAAAATTCCAACAGTGTGCAGAAACTGATATTTTATCATCTCACTAACGCAGATCAGTAATTATTGGATAAATAACTAACAGAATTAAATTTCTTATTCCTAGAATTTCAAACAAAAAGTCTGTTTCGTAGATTTAGAAAAAAAATATGTTTAGGATTTAAGATGATTTTTGTTCTTACCTAAATTGAAAAATCCTTAGTGTTAATGTGTAGATACTTGGCAATCTGAAAAAAAACAGAATAATTAGAATTTTTAACAATTTGGTTACATTGAAACCTGATATAAATAACATTGTAACTACATTCATTTTACTTAGTTTACAGGAGAGCACTTTGAAGATTTTCGGCCCATATTTTTTATTGTAACTTTTTATTTTGTTTACATATCAATAATTTTCTGGAACTTATGTTTTTTTCCTCGTCTTTCTTAGTGTAAACTATGCAATTATGAAACTAGCGGAAATACAGTTGTAGTCCAGTTACGATAACGTATATTTGAATATATGAAAATCATTGTAATTATACATAGGGTAGGAGCACCTAAGCAATTATTGTATTCTAGTAATCCTTATAGGTATCTGCCGTTTATTCAAGCGATTAACAGACATCCAACGTTGATAACCTCTCACAACTTTTGTTCGAATAGTATTGTCGTCCGATGTTATCAGTTAGTTCAGAAATGCAACTAACTTTGACAAAATCGTATCGAAGGTGTTTTCTTAGCAATATTGACAAGAAATGGGGTATCTTCTTTTAAGCTATATTTAACATGTATGTGAAATGTTTAAATAAATAAATTTGTTAGGTTATATGATTATGATTTTCGTATATTTCTATGTAGTCAGAAATACTTAATTTCATCTTGGACAAGCTTTAAATGGAGTGGCCAGAAACGTAACAGAAAATATTGAACTTGTGGTCCTATTTTGGCCACATGATTTTGATAGACCAAGAATCATTAAATGTATTGGAAGATAGTGGCTTGATCACTAAAATATTTGGCTCTCCTTCAATTTCAAGTCCTACATTAACAGTCCCAACTACAAATACTTACTAATATTATTTTTTACTGTGTAGATGCAAAAGACAGCAAATTTTTGGGCAGCCAATAGGTGAACCAGAACTATACAACTTCCACCCAGTACAGGACCTGTACAAGCTTGTACAAGGCACTAAAGTACTGGATTGGGAATTGTAAATATATAAAGAGAGGGATGATACAATGGGCCGACAGCCTAAGTGTCACCGGAGGCTTCGGTCAGACGGGCCCAACCAGGGAGTGAATTTTTTAGTGAGTATGCCTGGAACGGAGATTCTCACAATAGACCTTTAGATTTTGGGCTCATAACTTCCCCATAAAGGATTCCTTCACCTCCAAATATTATTTTTACGCCGAAAAGAAACACGATACAAATCTTCAGTAATATATAGCTTTACCCTGGTAAAGAAAATTCCTCTAAAGATAAAAGAAAACGTAACATTTTGTCTTCCGTACTGACATCTACTAAGTGGTTGGAAATTGCATATGGTAAGCAGAAACAGAAGGAACTGGAAATCACAGAAACAAAATCAAAAGAAGAAATATGGAATAGGAGGTTTCAGAAAATAAATCAATAAATGAAAAACACACTGGCAATGAACGAATTGAAGTCATCTGATAAGAAAAAAATAAGAAAATATTTAAGAAATTACAAAACGAAGAAATTGATCCTGAAAAAGATTTTCTGGAAAAAGACGAATTACAAATTCAAAGAAAGAAAATTTGAATATTGGCCACATGACTGAGTCCCATAGTTCTAAATATGTAATTGTAAAACAAGAGGAACGTTTTTTCCCAGGAAAATGGACAATGGAAAGTTAAGGGAATGATTGACAGAATTGATATTAAGGAGTTAAAAAATTCTACTTTATTGAAGAAATGACAAAATACCATACTTTCAAATGAATGTTATCCCACTTTTCTACGGTGTCTTTTATATAACAAAGGTAAAGTGGTCATAAATGGGTCCTAAAAAGGCCATATTAAGTACGGCGTGGCCTTAAATGGAACAAAATCAATATTTATGTATTCGATGTTTTAAAATAAACCCTATTGTTTAGATTTAAAACCATTAAAATGTAAATAGAAAAATAATAATACTTTGCTTTGGTTAATTTTCAGACTCGTATTTGCAGTTACGATGATATTATTTTGTCTAATAATAATAGATGCAATTGAGATACAATGAAAATTCTTGGACTCAAATAAAGATAGTTCTTTAGTCGATATTATTTCTATTATATTAATTGTAGCGTTTAAAATCAATTTTAACTTACCTAATACTTTAATTTTTGTCTAAAGTTATTCATTTTATTAGATTTTTATTAAGGCTCTAGGTATTAAATACAAACTGTTCACTATTTTTTACATATGAATAGTGAAATGGGGGCCAAATGACCGAAAGGATACGATAACTTGCTGCTAGGCAGATTTAACTTTCATCGCGATTGTTCCGACAAAAAATATTTCTCCCCTTGTTTTGCACTATTCAGCATAATCATGATATGGCTAGCCTGGAACTAAACTGGTCTATGTTACATGCTTATCACAAAGGAAAATGATCTCAACGGTTATGTTAACATTCATGTATTCCTACCACTAACTAGGCCTAGTTACCGGCATGCGTTCTCTCTACTTTACTTTCCACGCTAAAAATGTTTTAAGTTTGAACTAAGATCAGATCGTTTCAGTAAAACAAATTAAATTCGAACATTATAATCCAAAAAGATCACATCTTAGAGTTTGCTGGTTATGAATAGAATACGCACAAATCATCATATTTTATAGTGAACAAAATAAACTGAAATTAATTTTTTTTTTTGGAAAAAAAGTCAAAAACATCCTGTACGATTAAATATTTACAGTAAACGCTGTAATAAACCAAAGCACACCGATAATACAAATGTGGATTTATCAAGTAACTTATGTTTTTTTCCTCGTCTTTCTTAGTGTAAACTATGCAATTATGAAACTAGCGGAAATACAGTTGTAGTCCAGTTACGATAACGTATATTTGAATATATGAAAATCATTGTAATTATACATAGGGTAGGAGCACCTAAGCAATTATTGTATTCTAGTAATCCTTATAGGTATCTGCCGTTTATTCAAGCGATTAACAGACATCCAACGTTGATAACCTCTCACAACTTTTGTTCGAATAGTATTGTCGTCCGATGTTATCAGTTAGTTCAGAAATGCAACTAACTTTGACAAAATCGTATCGAAGGTGTTTTCTTAGCAATATTGACAAGAAATGGGGTATCTTCTTTTAAGCTATATTTAACATGTATGTGAAATGTTTAAATAAATAAATTTGTTAGGTTATATGATTATGATTTTCGTATATTTCTATGTAGTCAGAAATACTTAATTTCATCTTGGACAAGCTTTAAATGGAGTGGCCAGAAACGTAACAGAAAATATTGAACTTGTGGTCCTATTTTGGCCACATGATTTTGATAGACCAAGAATCATTAAATGTATTGGAAGATAGTGGCTTGATCACTAAAATATTTGGCTCTCCTTCAATTTCAAGTCCTACATTAACAGTCCCAACTACAAATACTTACTAATATTATTTTTTACTGTGTAGATGCAAAAGACAGCAAATTTTTGGGCAGCCAATAGGTGAACCAGAACTATACAACTTCCACCCAGTACAGGACCTGTACAAGCTTGTACAAGGCACTAAAGTACTGGATTGGGAATTGTAAATATATAAAGAGAGGGATGATACAATGGGCCGACAGCCTAAGTGTCACCGGAGGCTTCGGTCAGACGGGCCCAACCAGGGAGTGAATTTTTTAGTGAGTATGCCTGGAACGGAGATTCTCACAATAGACCTTTAGATTTTGGGCTCATAACTTCCCCATAAAGGATTCCTTCACCTCCAAATATTATTTTTACGCCGAAAAGAAACACGATACAAATCTTCAGTAATATATAGCTTTACCCTGGTAAAGAAAATTCCTCTAAAGATAAAAGAAAACGTAACATTTTGTCTTCCGTACTGACATCTACTAAGTGGTTGGAAATTGCATATGGTAAGCAGAAACAGAAGGAACTGGAAATCACAGAAACAAAATCAAAAGAAGAAATATGGAATAGGAGGTTTCAGAAAATAAATCAATAAATGAAAAACACACTGGCAATGAACGAATTGAAGTCATCTGATAAGAAAAAAATAAGAAAATATTTAAGAAATTACAAAACGAAGAAATTGATCCTGAAAAAGATTTTCTGGAAAAAGACGAATTACAAATTCAAAGAAAGAAAATTTGAATATTGGCCACATGACTGAGTCCCATAGTTCTAAATATGTAATTGTAAAACAAGAGGAACGTTTTTTCCCAGGAAAATGGACAATGGAAAGTTAAGGGAATGATTGACAGAATTGATATTAAGGAGTTAAAAAATTCTACTTTATTGAAGAAATGACAAAATACCATACTTTCAAATGAATGTTATCCCACTTTTCTACGGTGTCTTTTATATAACAAAGGTAAAGTGGTCATAAATGGGTCCTAAAAAGGCCATATTAAGTACGGCGTGGCCTTAAATGGAACAAAATCAATATTTATGTATTCGATGTTTTAAAATAAACCCTATTGTTTAGATTTAAAACCATTAAAATGTAAATAGAAAAATAATAATACTTTGCTTTGGTTAATTTTCAGACTCGTATTTGCAGTTACGATGATATTATTTTGTCTAATAATAATAGATGCAATTGAGATACAATGAAAATTCTTGGACTCAAATAAAGATAGTTCTTTAGTCGATATTATTTCTATTATATTAATTGTAGCGTTTAAAATCAATTTTAACTTACCTAATACTTTAATTTTTGTCTAAAGTTATTCATTTTATTAGATTTTTATTAAGGCTCTAGGTATTAAATACAAACTGTTCACTATTTTTTACATATGAATAGTGAAATGGGGGCCAAATGACCGAAAGGATACGATAACTTGCTGCTAGGCAGATTTAACTTTCATCGCGATTGTTCCGACAAAAAATATTTCTCCCCTTGTTTTGCACTATTCAGCATAATCATGATATGGCTAGCCTGGAACTAAACTGGTCTATGTTACATGCTTATCACAAAGGAAAATGATCTCAACGGTTATGTTAACATTCATGTATTCCTACCACTAACTAGGCCTAGTTACCGGCATGCGTTCTCTCTACTTTACTTTCCACGCTAAAAATGTTTTAAGTTTGAACTAAGATCAGATCGTTTCAGTAAAACAAATTAAATTCGAACATTATAATCCAAAAAGATCACATCTTAGAGTTTGCTGGTTATGAATAGAATACGCACAAATCATCATATTTTATAGTGAACAAAATAAACTGAAATTAATTTTTTTTTTTGGAAAAAAAGTCAAAAACATCCTGTACGATTAAATATTTACAGTAAACGCTGTAATAAACCAAAGCACACCGATAATACAAATGTGGATTTATCAAGTAAATAAGTAAAAATATTCTGCTATATATCAGAAAAGTTACTTTAATACCTAACTAACTGTATCGCCCTGTAGTTACCTAATGTGCATAGGCCCATTTTCTTTACTCCAGTTCATGTCCACTTGACTTTTGTCCTAACAAAACCATTATCCCGTGATTACAGTGTACATCCTGTTTGGAAGACAGTTTGGCCAACAACAGGGTATCGCAGCCATCAATCATGGCAGATCAGCTTTGAGGGTGTTAATTAAATAACCTACAAAGGGGTCGATGTTTCCATTAGATGGACTTAGATGATGAGGGCGCTGCCATAGTTAATTTCGATAATAAGTAAAGGTAAACAGCATGAAATGAAGGTCGTAATTGTTCCGTGATAAATTTTGTAAACGAACTTAACTTTGTGCGGATTTGAGGCAGTTGCACGCATTTCGATTAGTCTATATGTCAATATTTAGGTATATTAATAAATTATTTTGCTTAATTTGGAAACCAGTAAAATCTATATATTGGGTACAAATCTTATAAAGCATTAGATAGCAAAAATTAGTTGTCTTGGTCTGCAAACGAACCTATTTAATGGAAACTTTTTCTCTCTAAAAATGTTTATTTTCTAATGGTGAAACGGGCAGGACATCATTCCCTTTAAAATAACCTCTTTCCCCCCGTTTTCGAGGATGCTGAGCACGGTGGTGGTGTTGAAGATTACTTCCGAACCTCACCTACCCCTCCACAGGGTAAAACTCACCCCCGAAAGCCGTTTTTTACATGGAAATGATGCGCTACCCGTTAAACCCCTTCAGGGGGTAGTTTTTTGACGTTCTAGGGGGTTCGGCTGGCGAAAAGGGAAATTCTGATACCGCCACCATGCTCAGCATCCTCTAAAACGGGCGGAAAGACGTTTTTTTACAGGGAAATGATGCGCTTCCCGTTTAACCCCTTTAGGGGGTAGTTTTGGCCGTTTTAGGGGGTTTGGCTGGCGAAAAGAGAAATTCTGATACCGCCACCGTGCTCAGCATTCTCGAAAACGGGGGAAAGACGTTTTTTTACATGGAAATAATGCGCTGCCCGTTTAACCCCTTTAGGGGGTAGATTTTTGGCCTTTTCGGGGGTTCAGCAATCGAAAACAGTAATTCTGACACCGCCATCGTGTTCAGCATCCTCGAAAGCGGGGGGGGGAGGTACTCTCAATCCGGGTAAATTTTGGTCCATGTCCTTCAGAATCACAGACGCCACTATTGTCAAAATACATTTAGTTAACAAGGATTCATATAATATCGAAAAATAGTAAAATCTATAAACCAAATCTAAATATCTGCGGCTTGACTTACGTTTCGCTGACAAGGCCACATCTTCTTCAGAAGACGATGACAATACTAAAAGGGGTGACTAACTGTACGTGATCTCTCCCCAAGCAGTGAGGATCAATCAAGACGCTTTTCTAACGAATATGTTAAATTTTATCCATCCGTTACTTTTTGAAATTTTAACCCAAACAGCCATTCCGTAAATTATTTTAACCCGATACGTTAAAAAATAGGTCTACTATTGTGAATAGTACAAAAAAAGAAGAATAAATGAGGTTATGCGCTATGTTAAGCGTATATTAAGCGACCGTAGTTATGAGCTAAACAAATTGAAGAACCCAAGTAAAAAAATTGATTCTGTAAAATGCCGCTCATGCAGAATGAGCAGAATTCAAAGAGTTTCTAATTAATTATTTAGAATCTCATAAAATTTTATTGGAGACGAAAATGGATCCTCGGGAAATTTCGAAAACCAAGGAGTTCTGGCTAGAATTAGTAACCAACTTAAACAATTTGACGCCATATTTTCTAAAACTTATAGGTCACTGGCTTAATTTAAACGGGTCCAAAGAGGTACATGTTAAAATTGTGAATTTAACGGACATTTTTAACACCTTTCAGTTATTTTTTGACGTTGAAAATGTTACAGAATGGGTAAAATTGGGTTATTTGAACTACCGGATAATAACATCCGTTAAAAATTTACCGTGAGACGTACAGAATAACTTTTATATTTTACCACACGTTATTTTTTTAACGTACTTTAAAATTTAACATACCTATTCGTTAGAGAATTGCCACTTTAGTCGATTAAATTATGAACTTGGTATGTAACCTCTGTATATATGAACTATTTTTACATATTACCATTTCCATGCCGTCAAATACATTCAACAATTTCTTGTTGGATTCATTTTTAAGCAACTTTGCATTTTCTTTTAAAAACCAGGATATTAAACCAATTTGGTAAATGGGTAACTTTCCCTTAATAAATATGTAGTGTTTATTTATATTATTTAGATAAAGGCAACTTAATTACTTATGAGCTTGTTTACTGACATAATAAGTTTTTTTATAATTTCTATTACTGTAAATATCGTTAATAACTTTTATATGTTTCTCGTTTTCCTCTAATTGCTCTTCAAGCTTTGTCAATGAATAATATTTCTTAGACGTACCTATGTATTTTGTTTTGTACGTTCTTCGAAAACTAAATTTATAAACCATTTTGATCTTGTTCTCACCGAACTTTGCTTCATAATTATTTGTGACGTAGACAGGCTAAGACGAGTGATATAATACACGCTATATGAATTTATAAACAAAATCTAAATATTTTATAGTGATTGTGGAGAGAAATTATTCTGAGCGTACCACTTTTGTGTTACGAGGGCAACTTCCGGTCTTAGAAACGCATTTATTTTAGGGATTAGTTTTATATCAAAGTTTTTTATGGTGCATGCATTCCATATGTCAGTCTCAAGGTTATAATTTACTTATAGTAAATTAAGGAAATGTATATGAATGATATAAGTGTATCAGTAAGAAAATCTAAAAAGTTTTTACTTCAAAAAAAAGCATTTTTTCATTTAAAGAAATTTGCAAATAAACCACTAATTATTAAAACAAATGATTTATGATAGCTCATGAAATTACAAAATAAAGTAGATATCAATTTACCGAACAGATTTGAAAAACAAATTTTAAAAAGGGTTTAAAAAACGCTGTGTCTAGGTGCACGTTAACGTGTACAAAATAAAAATCTAAGTACACGCTAAAACGTCATCATTGTCCATGACGTAGTCTTTTGGCGATTTACCGCGCCTGAAACATTCAACCGTGTACGTTAAATAAATGAGGTTATGTTCATTATAAATGTTAAAACGTTTATGTTCGTTTTTGCTGAATTTTACATATGTGAATATAATTATACATTCAAATTATTCGTTGTAATCAGGTGTTTAGTTCATTTGAGGAATTTCAAAATGATTTGAGGCAATATGAATCGAAAAACAAACAAAAGTTCGATTTTCACGTCAATGTTACTTCCTTGTAAAGCTCTTTTTCTGACAAATGACTTGGCAAAGAACACCGCACCATTGAAATGTAAAAAACATCCCGGTCAAATTGGCAGAAAATTTCGTGAACAATTCTTCAAACCTTTTTGATTAAAGAATAGGAAGTCCGAATAATATCATAAGCATCACAAATCTTGGAAAAATAGGTTAAAGGACACAAATTCCTAATTTTTCAATTTTTTAATTTTAACAACTTTGGGCATCTAAAACTATGAAATTGGGGACTCAAAGTTCATTCCGAAATCAAAATCCGACGGCTGGTCACAGTTTTTGAAAATATTACAAAACAAGTATACAGGGTCCGGCAAACCTTTGACGTAGTTCTATTAACTCTTAATTAATGGTGGTTAAAAGCAAACATTTTAAAATTATTTTCATGTATACAGGGTGGTCCATTAGTAAACTAGGCAAATTACTTAGTTTTTTTCAAATAGAATGCCATATTTTTTTAAATTTTTAGAACCGACATAGTTAGTACTATAAACCCCCAAAATTGCTTTGTAAAACTCCGAGCAATCTCGGGAAAACAACCTTTTTCCCAATGAAAAAAATTAAGTCATTTACCTAGTTTACTAGACCACCCTGTATACATGAAAATACCTTTCAAATAAATCTGTAAGTTTTATACAATAAGAGTAAATAGATATACGACAGAGGTTTACCAGACCCTGTATACTTGTTTTGTGATATTTTCAAAAAGTGGCCAACCGTCGGATTTTGATTTCAGAATAGCCTTCATAGTTTTAGATGCCCAAAGTTGTTAAAGTTGAAAAATAAAAAATTAGGAATTTGCGTTTTTATCCATTTTTGCCAGGTTTCTGATGCTTATAACAAAAAAATGAGTAATAGGATCTTATTCGGACTTCATATTCTTTAATCAGAAAGGTTTGAAGAAATTTTCAGCCATTTGATCGCGACGTTTTTTACATTTAAATGGTGCGGTGTCATTTATCAAGCCTTTCCAACACGAGTCTCTTCAATTACAAAATGAAAATTATACAAAAGCTAGATCAAGAGGTGCCGAACAAGTCATAGGCGTCAAACGGAAACGCACTAATAAATAATCCCATCCGATCATTATTAATATATCTACCTATTATTATGAATTTCATAAAAATAAAGTTATTGTTTAATTACAGTGCACGATGTTAATTTTGTATGCAATTAAAGGTGCACTCTAAAAGACTATGTCATGGACAATGATGACGTTTTAGCGTGTACCTAGGCGTTTTAAAAAAGATTCTAAGACTTCAAATTTGTTTGCAGCCATAATCATACATAACTGTGGCAATTACAGGTGAATTAACTAATGCCACACATAATGAAGAAGTGGGAGAAGACCATGGAAAAGTGTTCCACGATAAGAAGTGTGAAGATGCGTGCCGAAGAAAATGGTGCGATAAATGATCTACCTTGAGCCTGTACCCATCTAGGTTAGTCATGGATGTCTTAACTCCAGACCAAATGGATCAATTCCCGTGGAGTATAATATTTAAGGATGACTTTGTGATTTTCAGTACAAGCAAGGAAGATGTAGAAAGGAAAGTGGAGTATGCGTGAGGTCATTAGAAAGTAAAGGTTTGAAGATTACTAGGAATACCTGGAGAAAGAAATGATGTGAGTGAGGAATCGACTTCAACAGGGTGAGCAGAGTACTTCAAACTGGTTTAAGAAGTATAACATAAAGGGTGCAAGTGGGATAGAGAAACTGGAAGAACATCTCTGGTGTATTCAGTGCAAAAATTAAACCAGCCAGCAATGATACACGTTTTTTATAAACTGTATCCTATTTGAAATGAAGAACCAACGAATAAAATTTAAGTATACTGTTAAGTTTTTCTTTTCCAGTAGCTCATATTTTCGCTTAACGTTCTTGTCAAAGGGGGATTCGCCCTTTTACTTACATGAACTCTTGAAAATTTCCCTAAGGAATAATTGCTGACGTAACAATGACAGTTTAGGAATACCCGTAAACATGACTCTATTAAATCTTCCACACAATTATGATTTAAAAGATACAGTTGTTAATTAGTTTGTTTAATTAAAATTAGGGTGTTGAAGTCTACCAACCACTTTAAGGTAAGTATGATTCATAAAAGTAATATTAATTTTAGATAACTGAATTATTTTAAAATGAAAAATTTGGGACTAAAAACTCATAAAAAGGATCAATTCAATGTATCCGTGAGGATATTTAATATAAATAACTACATAAGTCAAACAGGATGGATTTTAACATCACGAATTAAAGAACACAATGAAACATAACAGAAAATCTAACTGTCATAAAACACGTTCTGGTTATGTAATACAACGAAGTGAAATATAAATTAAGAACTTAAAATATTCAACCTCAAATAATTTTTTTATTCCTCAAGTCGAACTTATGTAAACGCCATCCAAGAGAGAGAGAGAGAGAGAGATAGAAAAATTAAGATTGTAAAAAAATAAGGAATTTGTTACATGTTGAAATACAAATCAATAAAAATTATATAATTTTGAAACTTTAAAAAGTTGTTTAAAAAAATATATAAAATCAAATTCAATAGAACCCAACCTCAAAAAAGAGGAATAAATAATAAAATTAAACAAATTGGGATAAAAAAGTATCATGTCAAATGAAGATCAACTCAAGTTAACATATTAATAAACAAATATACTAATAATAATAATAATAATAATATTAAAAAAACATGTATTATCATAATATATATTTTCAATGTAAAGTTACATTTATATTCAGTGATACGAATATCGTAGAATTTTTTAAAACTTTTAGGAATTTATTTACATAAAAAATAAATGTAGTTATCTATAGAAAGTTGTATCCAAAAACTAGGTCAAAACTTTCGGTGAACTACGATGCAAGAAAAAGTTTAGAATCTAAAAAAGTTTTTGCCTTGTTCTTATGAAACTAAAATTGACCTTCAATCAGAGCCTTACTAACCTCACTTGTATATTTATCCAACTCAAACGGCGCCGGCGCTCAACGTGCGGCTTCAAAAGTAGAAACTACCCAAATTACTTGAAAACTAACAGTAATAGAAATATAAATAAAAATGGAAAAAGAAACAGGAAAGAGAATGTACCATTTAAAGGTTGTAGAATTAAAAGAAGAAAGGAACATTGATAAACAGGAGGAAAAAGAACAAAAAGATATAGAAATAAATAAAAAAAATGAGATATGGAAAATGTTTGAATTATTGGTAAAAAAGATGGACCAAAACCAAGAAATACAAGAAAATTTGAACAAAAAGATAGGCAAAATGGACCAAAATCAAAAACAAAACACGTATACGTTAGATAGAATAGAGAAGAAATTTGAAGAATTTGAAAACAAACAGAAATTGACAGAACAGAAAATAATGGAACAGGATAAGAGAATGGGACAAATGGAGAAGGATATAATGAAAACGAACACAAACTATAATTTGATAAACAATGAAGTAATGAAATTAGAAGAAAATATCATGGAAGGGTTAATAACAAATATTGCTATTGCAGAGGAAGAAAATTTAGAAACAAGAAAGGAAATCAAAGAAAAATGAAAGATATTAGAGTGAAAAATAGAATCTAATATAGAAGACGTGAGAAAGGAATGCAGAAGTGAATATCAAAATATGAAGAGGGATATGCAAATTGACCAAAGTGAGATGATGGATAAGATAAAATTTAATACTAAAGAAGTTAATATGATTGAAAACTAAGTATTGGAGAGATTTAGAAATTCGGAAATAAATGCAGAAGGATCAATGATGAGTGGAAGTAACCATATAAAAAAAATATGGAGAAATATTTTCACAGATGGAAGAGTAAAATAAAAAAAATACATTCAAAAAAAGGCAACTAGTAATAGATAAAGTAAAATTATATTCAGTATTACAAAAGTATTTATAATACGTGAATAAATTTAAGGGGAAATTGTGAAGAAATTTTAGGAATGTTGTTATGATAAAAAAATTTGTAGATTTAGAGAATTTGCTTATTTAAAAAAATTATGTAAAGATAACTTTTAAAAAAATGGATGGATGGTTGTTGATTTTGGTATTGAGAGATGTCAAAGTGTTAATTTGAAAATAGAAACAAAAAATTAAAACATTGAATATATTAAACCAACTCAATATATAACATCAATGAAATTTTGTGAAATTTCCCAATCTTTCACTGACCGAAAATAGTTTTCGTGTATCGCTGCCGTTTGATATGTATTAAAAATGGACATAAAACGAATTTTTTCTTCAACCTTACTGACCTATTCCCATCAAATTGCTTCCATCAGTTTCCTAACATATATCTAAGATCAAATATGATTTATGAAAAGCCTACCCCAACAGGCAACCCGTCGTGAATCTCCATAAATACAAAGAAAATACAAGCGGTGGCCTCTGTCGGGGGCGGACCCAACTTCAGGATCAATAGCGACGCGTGGCGGGCCGTGTGAACTTCGCAGATACAGGATTAACAGGATGTGTTCAAGGATAACTCTGCGGAGATAAAGTAGCAGGGAGCTTTATCTCTGTTTCGGAGTGAAAAGTAGCTCGGGAGATGGATATCTGTTTTCAGCGCCTCTAACAACCCCATCTGTTATGGAAAAAGTGACATAGATAATGTGAGTAGCCAGGAATGTTTCCTTTAAATGCGGAAAATGTTTTGAGAAACTTTTGTTTTTTAGTACAATATTATTTATAATTTATTCGAATATGTTAAAAATTGTCAAATTCCGGAGAGTGCATAATAACAAGAAGAAGAACTGTCAGTCAACTTCCGAAAAAGTAAAATATATTTGGCTTACCATTTTCTTTTAGCTATAAATTAATAGTTGGGTTCATAGGCCAGGGTATTTATTTCAAAATCGACCGAAATAAATTTTTAGGGCCAGCAGATATCGAGATGCGGTTTTCTGCATTGTGTTCAGAAAGCTCCCAGGAAAAAAGTCTATATGGTCTGGTTATACCATTTTTCGAAAAATGCATTCTGGTGCAATAAATGCATTTTGCAATTGCATAATTATTTGCAACATTATAAGAATGACTGGAAACTCGGAAAAATCGCTTGAAAATAGTTACTCGGGGGTTTTCGGGGATGCCGAATTCAATTATTGCATTAGAATTACCCGGGGGCGCTTGGGGGTGGCTTTGCGGGGGTGATTGGGTGGGAAATTGCAGCGTCCATGAAAATCGCTCGAAAATCGTTACTCGGGGGTTTTCGGGGATGCCTAATTCAATTCTGGCATTGGAATTATCTGAGGGCGCTCGGGGGTGGCTCTGCGGGGAAAGGTAATGGAGAAAGTGAAAAATCACAAAGATCTGTAAGTGTAAGAAGTGACGATACACCATATATATTTGATGTAGGCATGCGTCTACATAAAGTTAGATGGAAAAAGAGCCAGAACATGTTAGAGATATGCAACGGGTATGTTAGATACATAAAGAGAGCATTTGGGAACAGAGTTTTTGTTGTTTTCGATGGATACGACCAAATGACCACTAAATCGATGGAAAGAAACCGGCGATGTATACATAAAAATTTCGTCACCGTACGCATGGCTCCAGATTCCTGGAAGGTCATGACGTGGAGCGCAAGTATAACTCAAGACAAGTTTTTAGGGAGTAGCAAAAATAAGTCCCAGCTCATTAAATTTCTCCAGGAGGAATTGAAAGGGACTAATATAATGTCTCAGCAGAGTGTAGCTGATGCGGATATTGATATTGTGCTCAAGGCCACTGAGACTGCTTCTGGAAGCCCCAACAATAAAGTGGCAGACACTGACAATTCTTGCTACTCGGACTCCACCGAATCTGGAAGTGTTCTTGCTGAAGCCGCCTTCCGCTAAAGCACCTGAAGTTGTGTATTCTTCCAAAAATTTTAAGCACTATTTCTTGTTCCTGTGAAACCGACTGTGGTACAAGGTGCGGGTGCCGCCGAAGTGGGTTGGAGCGCTCACTTGCATGCAAGTATTGCGATGGCAATTGCTCAAACCAAAAAGGCACTTCCAACGAGGCCGAGGAAGAAGATGAAGAAGGGGAAGAAGAAGAGTTTGAAAATGTTTAGTATTTAAGTTAAAAATTTAACTGTATGATGAATAATTCAATATTAATAAAAAATACTATTTATTATTTAAATAAAGTAGTATTTTCATAATTCGTGATTTTTCACTTTCTCCATTATCTTTCCCGGCAGAGCCACCACCCAGCGCCCCCGGATAATTCTACTGCTAGAATTGAATTCGGCATCCCCGAAAACCCCCGAGTAACGATTTTCGGCTGATTTTCATGGACGCTGCAATTTCTCCCCCGATCACCCCTCGAGCACCCCCGCAGAGCCACACCCGAGCGCCCCCGGGTAATTCTAATGCCAGAATTGAATTCGACATTCCCGAAAACCCCCGATTTATTTCCTAATTTCCCTGGACTATCAATATTTGGTGTATTCTAGAAAATAAAAGTTAGCCATTTGTGCTTTTCTTATTGGAATAACATATTGACTGGTTATGATTTTTGTTTTTAGTTATAATTTGACATTTTTTACACTTGTTTGTTTGTTCCGTTGCTTTTTAGTGTAGTATATATCGCACAGAACCAATCAGCTATTCGCAACCTTAAAATTCAATGAAAAAGTTCTAATAACACTGATATAGTTTATCATAACTCAAAACTTTGTGTTTATAAATTCTACTTGGCATTTTGTCTCGAACGTCTCAGCCGGCAAACTCAATAATGTTATTAGAACTTTTTCATTGAATTTGAGTGTTGCGAATAGCTGATCGGTTCTGTCAGTGTAATGTAGACTACACTAAAAAGCAACGGAATACAAGTATAAGAAATGTCAAATTTCAAACAAAAATTATAACTATTTTGACATTGTAACATAACTTACAAATGTCACTTGGTTTTTTAAAAAAACACCCAGCAAGCCAATATGTTATTCCGATAAGAAAATACACCAAATATTATTGAACACAACTATTAATTTAAAGCTAAAAGAAAAAGTTAATATTTTACTTTTCCAGACAGTTCGCCGTCCGAAAAAGTGGGAAAAAGGACTAGGACAGAAAAGGTATTTATTGTTATTGTGTACTGTATCGAATTTGACGTTTTTTGACATATTCGAATAAAAACTACTATTTATTATGTGACATTTATTAAAAAAATAAATCAGGAGAAAAATACTTTGTATTAACAACGTTAAAAATCCAAATATTTGAGGAAATATCATTTCTACTAAAAAAACACATTTTTAAATATTAGCCGGCTCAAATAAATTATAGGTAGGTGTCAAATTTAGATCATGATTTAAAACGCCATACAAAAAATAAATCTTTTACATATATTCTGTGAATATTTGTCAATTTCTTATGTACGCATCATGCCCTATTTCCAAGATATTAAAACATAAATGTATTATAATTATTATCTTTCTCATAGTTTTTACTGGTGAATCTAATAAACAAAAAATACAAGATCCTAATATTTACTACAAAATTATTTAAATGGTGTAATGCAGTAACACATCTGATTATTATTTTAATAAGAATAAAAAATCTTCTGTCGGATATATAAAGCAGACATCTCTCGGAACAATCTGTTGCGATACGACGAATAAAAACCATAAGCTTTATCGTTATTTTTTTTATTGCTTTTATTATTTTAGTCTGTAACCCATAGAATATGACAAGACATAATTCATAACGATCCTGCTTTTGCTCAGGGGTAACACGGTATACTTTTCGTTGGAAAAACAAACAATGTCGAATATGACTCCACGTACAATAACTATTTTTGTAAAGATATTGACTGACAGGAACTAACGTTGAACAGTTATAATAATAGTTGAGGGTAATGGTAGAGGAAGACGAAGGGATTTTAAGAGCATATAAAAATATATTCTGAAATAATATACAACTGCAGAAATAAAAATAAAATTGTGAACTGGGAGGTCTATTCAATGTTTTATTGAGATGGACCTGGATTTAATTGGGACATCTATTTTAAAATTGTTAATTATAATATTTATAATTTTTATTGCCCAAGCTATGTACGAAACACATTGAAATGCATTAACTTAGAAATACATAAAAGGTAAAATAAGTAAGAATGCTGATACTTCAACTAACACACCTTTACAAAATTATAAACAATCTATATAAACAAAAATCAATTGCCGAATGTTTGCAAGCTTATCACTTTGGCTAATTGTTTTTTTGTTGTCTTTGAAATTGTCAGGACGAGGTTTGTATGAAAGAAAATGTTTGACAAATTGTACGGAAAAGTAAAAAATTTAGGTTAAAACATCTCTGTTTAATTTTCAATCACAAAAAATTAAACATAATTCAATTTCATCTCATTTTAGTAACCAAATAATCAAATTGGTAACATTGACAACGCCGTAAGTTTAAATCCGCAATATTAAACATGTCATATTACAAAAGTAAAAACTTCTCTCTCCAAGCGAACAAGAAGGACACAAGATCTCTTCGTCTCAACGCCCGTACCATTCGGCACCAGTTACGTGGGCCGCTTCCGCTTCCGATCGAAGCGCCATTACAACATGCAAAATCTCCACGTAGTCCAAAGTCTATACGGTGGCAAATTAACCAAATATATCACTAAAAATATTTCATCTAACGAGTGCGAATGAGACGGTATTATACAAGAATGAGATGCAAGATACACGGATCTCGCTCAAAACGCATACACACATATGACGTAGACATTCCTTTTTGCATATACATGAGAAATAACACGTAGACCTGTTTGGGGTAGGGGGACAGGCTAAGACACGCAAATTAGAACACATTTTAATGAGTAAGATCTTAGCGGCGAATCAAGCAAGACTTCTCCGTCGTTACAAACACGACGTAATGTTAGTTACAATTTCTCTGACAAAAAAGTAATACTTTGGCCGCGAATCAAGCCAGAATACTCAAAATATTTTTCATCTCCACTGTTCAAATACAGCACACAATTGATCGTTCAAATAATCATTACTCCGATGAATTATTGTCCATCGTAAAATGTCGTTTTTATAAAAGATAAAATTATAAGTGATTTTCTGGGTGGCTGCACAAATCATTTAAGAGTTATTTGTGTAACCAATTTTGTGTAACTAATTAGTGTAACCAATTAGTGTAACCAATGTAATATTTCTATTTGTTACGTTTTGTTTATTTCCCGTTTAAAGTTTAAATAAAAAGTGTTAAAAGGCAACGTGTGAGTTTTACTGGGAGTTTTTACAACAAACTAAATCTAGACAGTCCACAAATTCTACATCGAATCCAGACAGCATTTAAAGATGCGGCACAGTAACAACCTCCATCGGCTGACCTTGCAAATGGCTGCATAATCGTAATATTCACTGATTTACGACAATCTCCATATGTTTGAATGAGACAGAAGATAGTAGGGAGAACTATTTTCTTTCCTCAAGAAAATCAGTTGGAATCTCAGAGTAATTTGTATTTGTCTAACCTATAAAACGTTCCCGTATTTTTAAATATTTACTACTCTTAGTGCTATTAGCTTTTAAGTCTGATTCATTTTTTATTATTCTTCTCCAATCAGTTTTCGACTTCTTCTAAGATTTCTGTATTAGTTGGTTCCTTCTGCCGTTGCTCTGTTTTCCTTATTTCTTTTTGGTGTTGCTCATTTGTCATTCATAGCTATTCAGAACATTGCGCCTATATTTTCACTTCAAAAAATAATGCTTTGATATTTGTTTGAGATTTACTTTGCTTTCTTTGTATGCATTTCTCCATTCCCATTGTCAATCTATCAATTTCTGTACATCCTTTCTTAAAAAATATAGCTGCTAGAATATATCTGACCTGTCACTTTATACTAGCACCCAAAATCATTTGCTTTTCTTTAATTCTTTCGGTAAACACGGAAATAGATTCTGTAACGGTATTAAAATCACCTAAAATCATTTTTGCAGAGCTTTAAATTCCGAATTCAATAGCTTGGACGTCGTGATAAATCAGTGAATCATGCCCTTTTCAATTTTTGAATTAGTGTCATATTCAAACTTTTTGTTGAATTGTGAACTCGTGACCCAACTCGTAAATCGTTTCTGTTTGATATCAATATGCGAAGTAAGTTCCGAAACAAAAACGATTTATTCGTAGCGTGAACGCTCTGGTCACATAGGATCAGGATTGGACCAGGCCAGGAATAAAATATTTTTTACGGATAATAATGGGTACACTAAGTCTAATAACATTATTAAAATTTACGATAAAATCTTATTCGGCGAAATTGCGAGGGACCTTTAGCCCCATATTTAAATTAAACTAAATTTCGAAGTAATTTATTGCAACCGATTCTTTCTTCTTCTGAAATATTAATTGCACTAGATCTTTACAGACCTGGAAGCAGATTTGTTCGCAAGCAGTGAATGTTTTGGCAGATAGGGAGCTGACGTGAAAGGTTTAAAAAACTTTTTAAGTTGCTGAATATTCACCAATTATTTTCAACTTAGTTCATTAGCTCTACTGTACCAAGTAGTTAGTTTTCCCTCTCTAGAAAATCGAAAAGATTCTGCTCAATACGTCAAAAAGTTTAAGCATTACCGGTTTCAGATTATTAAATTTTTCTAAATATCTTTGCAATAGTTTCGATTTATTACTATTTAAGTACTATTCTGGACAACAAAATGGCGGCTATTTATCTACACGTGCTGAAAAGTTGGTGAATTACATACATCAGTACCAATTATTAGTTTTCCATACGCTACTATCACTGGGAAAGATTTAAAAGGGCACTTTCGAGCTATTTTGCTTCTGACCATGCGCAATTTAGTATTCCTTCTAACCTATAAAAACACGTTTATTGCAAGATATTTAAACATTTTTGAAAATGCAAATTTCGGATTGAGAAATATAGAGATAACTATTTGCCAATTTCTGATGGGATAGTCGAGAGCTGGAAACTTTGCAGTTCTCTAAATAACTCCAAAACTTATTAGGTACTACTAATGCTATTCTACAAGATGGCTTGAACTGGACGCGACTCCTCTGCCGACCAATCAAGACTTTTCGTTACGTGTTTTTCCTAAGATATTTAAAACTGCCAAAGTTATACCACTGGTCAAAAAAGGTGACGTATCATGTATGGACCATTATAGGCATATATCCATGTTATCTAGTGTTTCTAAAATAGTGGAAAAAATTATGTTCAGGAAAATGGTAGAATTCGCTCTTAAATATAACGTGTTTCATGATAGTCAGCACGGGTTCAGGTCAATTAGATCTACTCAAACTGCTGTCCTAAACTTCCTTAATAGCCTCTATGATAATTTGAACAAAAACAAAAAAAGTGAACGTATTTTCATGGATTTAAGTGTTGTGTGGTTTTTCTGGGTTTTCCCACAACTGTAAAGCAAATGCGCCATCAAGCATCAGTAAGTCGCCCCAGAGCGTCACGGCAAATAATAATAATAATAGCCGTCCCTCCCCCGCACAAGCTGCAGAGCTTCTGCGGTTCACTCGTAAGGGAGTGAATTTCAGGGCGTATATTATTATTATTATTTGATGTAGTAGATCATGGTCTACCTAATGTTAAACTTTGTAAGTATGGTTTTAGAGGAAGAGTTGGTGAGTGGTTGAGTTCCTACCTATCTGACAGAAATCAGTTAATAATCGTTAATTCTTGTCTATCAGAAACACGTTAAGTTAATTATGGTGTACCTAAGGGCTCTGTCCTTGGGCCTCTTTTATTTTTGATCTTTATCAATGACTTAGCTCTGACCGTTAATGATGGCAGTATTGTACTATTTACCGATGATCCTTCTTATCTATTTTGTAATAATTAACTGTTGAATTTCATATTAGAATAAATGAACTAGTACAATGGTTTGATGAAAATAAACTTATTGTTAATAAAGAGAAAACTGTGTTTATTAATTTTACTCCTATTGTGAATGATATACTTGAGAGTCATCTATTGAGAATAGATGGAAAATTTATTCATCTACAGTTCTCAAAATTCTCAGGTGTTCACATAAATAACTCATTAAGCTGGGAATTTCATATTGATATACTGTGTAAAAAACTTTCATCTGCACGTTTTGAACTTTTTAGGCTTAGAAGTATAACTAATAAATCTGTTCTGTTGGCATATTATTGCGCACATTACTACTCTCTCATTAGATATGGCTGAATTTTTTGGGGCTCATCATGTATTGAGGGTTTTTAAACTTCAAAAAAAAGCTTTAAGAAATATAGCGTCACTGAGGTATAGGCAGTCATGCAGAGAAAAGTTTAAGGAACTTCCTTGTATTTATATTCTAGAACTTTTAATTTATGTCAAATCAAACCTAGAACATTTTCGTACTAATAACTTCTACCATAATTATTTAACTCGAACTAGAAATTGATGATACCAACATATAACTCTGCATTTTTTTAAAAAAGCCCTCAATACATGGGTATTTTAGTTTATAATAAACTTCCTAATATTATGAAATCAATAGGACCTTTGAAACTATTTAAGAAAAAAGTAGAAAAGTTATTGATGGATAATTGTTTTTATTCTGTTGAAGAATATTTGGTTTATTTTTTTCTTCTCCTTCCTATATTTTTTGTATTTTTATGTTTTATGTTCCACATATAAGATGTCGTTTGACTTGTCCCATTTCATGTAAATTGCTTAAAAAGTAATGTGTTGAGCATTTTTAGATTTTTTGACTCTATTATTATTGCACGAAAGTTTTAAGCATTAAAAAACAGGAAATCCATTTTTTTGGTGATTGATCAAAATAAAGCTTGCGTAAAAACTGCCACATATTTTTATTTATTAAAGTATCCAGTTTTCTATTCAATGAATATTTGTAGACCCGCCCCTGTCAGTTATCTGAATAGAATTCACATATGAATGCTCCCAACTTTTATATCGAAAATGGACAGATGTTTCCCGATCGACCCTTGTGGTTTGTTGGTATCAAAACGTTGTAGAGATATTTACGGTAGGGTATAATTTGTACATTTAAACTTTTTAGTTGCGTTACACAATTAACTGATGGTATTTATCTCTATATCAGGAAGGAACTCACTAATTGGTTCGTAATTGGATGAGAGCTCAATATCTTCAATTTAGAAATTAGTATGAAGGTGTGTTTGGTTTGTTGACAATAAACCAGAAAATAGAACACTATTATCTACCGGCGGAAAAACCTATTTTTTATCAAAAAAATACAATTAATTTAAATTACATAATTATTTCTAACTATCCATAATTACTGTATGTTAAAGCATGAATTAATCACTAATATACAAATAAATATAAGGTCACAAATAAAAAATATTAAATAAAAAGTAGAAATATTAAAATTTAAATTATCAACAAATACCTCTTACTATACGTCCTGCTGTTTGGAATCTGTGTCTGGCTGAATGGCAATTTGCCTATGCCAAAAAAATATCAACAGACATTGTTTAAAGTCAGTTTGTATTATCAGAAAAAACATTCATGATATTTTCTCAAAATAGAAAATATACTTCATACAAAACATGTATGGAAAAGCAAGAACTCTAAAAAGAAGTGCTGGAGGCAATCTAGATCGCTGTAAAAGTAAGACAATATCAATGGTCTGCCTCTAGTGCGTATCTATTTAATATATCTCATAGATCTCATAACTTAAAACAAGAGATATCAATCCCCGTGGAATATGTTTTTAGGTAAGGTTGTAATTTGCGCTTAGTGCAAGGAAAGGAATCTGGAAGAAAGGAGGAGGTCGTTAGAAAATAGAGATATCTGGACTCGATTGTTTTTGGTATAAACTGGATCGAGAATTAACACATAGGGTACAAGTGGGATTGATGAAATGAAAGTTTCTTTATGATCGGAAAATCAGTGCAAATGTCGAACAAACAAACAAGTTGTGGGACCATCAATGATGTACATTTTTTTAAGTCAATTAATTAAGGTTTATTGTATTTCATATATTTTAGGCCTAATATAATTTTGTTATATATTTTGATGTAATTATTGATGGTCATGTTTTGTAATATTTACAGATAATGAAAACTACTCATCTAAATATTTAACACAATATTCTGTTTTTTAACAAAAACTTTAAGAACAGTATTGACCTGGAATGGGACTTTTTTTTACTAATTTAATGGCACTGGCAATAAGCCAACTGGCCAGTCAAGAAATAAAATTTAAACACACAGTAATGTTCTTTTCCATTAGCTAATATTTACACTTTGAATTTTGGTTATGCCTCAAACTGAAACTGGTTTTTGTTAATGTTCACTTCAAACGGGGAATTACCCTTTTACTAACATGAAACACCCCGCTAACTTTTGAATAACGCCCTGGGGAGCAGTTGCTGACGTAACAATGACTGTTTAGTAACAAGCGGAAGCATCATTCTATTAAATCTTTCACACAATTATGATTTAGAAGATAATGTTGTTAATTAGTTTATGTGGTTCAAATTAGGGTACTGAAGAGGTCTAGCAACCACTTTAAGGTAAATGTGAATTATACAGAAAATATTAATTTTAGACAGAAGAGTCCTTAAAACGTTACGAAAATAAAAACAATTGTAGATGAAACATACAGGGTGAGTCAGGGTAGACGCGACGGTCCATTGTGGCTAAACAGTTAATATTTTGAAGTTTTTGTTTATTCATGGATATGTGGGTTGATAAAGGCTACATTTTAAAGTTATTTTGAATTATAGAGTTTGTCTCAAAAAAGTGTGGCGTATCAAAGTTATATTATTTCTTATGGAAGACCCTATATTTTATTGCATTTATAGATTATACGTTAAAAATAAGATAAACTATACCTAAGCTTTTTACTTTTGGAGATATTTTGATATTTCTAAAAATGGAAGCACTTACAAGAAAACCAATAACTTGGAAACCTATGGAATCAGCCAAATCCAATTTTATCTGAAAAAAATTAAGACTAATAATTGAAAGCAATAATGTTTTTAGAGTTGTTTAATATTATACAGTGCGTCCAAAATGGGGCGATTCTTTAATGACATATTCAAATGACAATATCGTTCTTATTTTAAATAGGACACCCTGTATTTTATAATCCTATTATGAAGCAAATTCCATTATCTTTTAAAGGTTATAAAGGTTTACTATGCCTAAATCTATTAATTTTGGAGTTATTTTTATGTTTGTTAAATTTTACATCATTTTTTCACCGTAATGCCTAAATATAACACCCAGTATTTGATCAACTTAGACTATGATCCGAAAAAATTACAGATGAATCCACTTTTCGAAATAATGGATTAGTTAACCGTCATAACTTTCATTATTATGATACTCAAAACCAACATTTGGTCCACACAATAGATCATCAGAACCGGTGGAACATTAATGTATACGGTGGAATTATAGGCGACCAAGTTATTGGCCCATATTTCTTTGATAGCCATTTAAATGGGAGAAAATTTTTGCAATTTTTAAGAAAAAGTTTCTGAGAACTGTTGGAAAGTGTATCATTAGATATTAGCCAAAAAATGAATAAACAAAATTTTCAAAATATTAACCGTTTTGCCACAATGGACCGTCGCGTCTACCGTGACTCACCCTGTATATGAAAACAAGACAGAAAAATATTAGATGGAAAAAATGAAATAATTATGATGATAAAAAATATAAAAGAGAAAGAAAAAACCAGAATTAATAACTCATGGACGAGAAAGTAGCGGCATGAAAAAAATATGATGATTTATACAACAGAACACTAAAAGATGTTAAATGCAGTAGCAATGGTGGATAGTATTAGAACTACGATTGAAGAAATCACAAAATGCATTTAGATTTAGCTGATAATTAAAAAAATAAAAATAGAATAATACAGATAAAAACAAAAAAGAACGCAATGACCAGAAAAGATTCAGGCACATTTGAATATTCGAAGGAGTTGTCCCTCTGTAACACAAAATGTATTTTGATCACAGTTTCTCACCATTTCGTTAACGGTCTCGAGACATTTATGAAGAGAAGACAAACTGTTCGAGACACGAAATAGATTGTCTCTTCTTCTCAGTCTTATGTGTGGTACAGTAAAATCAATGGTTTGGAGAATTTTAGGTACTTTCAATGTTCTAAGAATGTTAAAAACGAAAATTACCTTCGAGAACTCACGCTGGTCTTTCAATGGTTGCATATTAAATTCTAGTAATTGGCTGGAATAGGATATAAATGAGGACCAGACCTTGTGTTTCCTAAAAAAAAATGGTTGTTAATAACCGTTTTTGAGTTTTTATAAAAAAGACTTTGGATTCCAAATGACACATCCATATTCCAGCTTAGATCGAACAATGGAGTTGCGAAGATTCAATTCGCGGCTGGAACTAAAAACAAAGCTCATTATTCTATAACATTCAGTTCCTATGACCTTTCCGTATCTCTTACTATTTCTTCTATCTGGTCTTGTCGTCTCCGCCTTGGTCTTCTTCTTTATCTTTTAAAATGTTTTCCTATTTCCATTTTTCTTGTTAATTTACTAGTTTCCATTTTTAATATATCACCACACCACTGTAACTGATACTTGGTTGGCGGTTTCCCTAGTAGTTCGCGGGATCTTATTTCATTTTTGTCGCATTAATTTTCTTTGTAGTTTTAAAATTATTTTCTACTCTATCTTGACTCCGTATTCCATTCTTAGCCATCATTTTCTAGTCTCTTATATCATATCCTAGGTAAGTTATATAATTTTTAATGCAAAAGGGATGAAAGTAAATTATAAGCAATGAAAATGTAAAGGTGAATGTATTATAAAAAAAGATAAAATTATAATAATATAATTATTAATATAAAGTATACAAATGACACCGCTACCATGGTTGGTGTACGTAATACGAATAATGGAAAACAGCAGATGGAAAAAATATGGTAAACAAAAACAAGACAAAAAATGAGGAGTGATATATAAAAGAAAACATAGAACGATGTGGCAGAAGTAAATATGTCGAAAATAAACTTGATTCCAGCCAAAGAAGTTGACAAAAGATAAAAAGAAGTGGGCTGAAATTATCAACGATTTAATTAGGTTTATATACAGGGTGTTCCGATATTCGACCGACAACGCTTTAGAGGTGATATCCCTTGACAAATGATGAAAAATGAGTTAGGTACATAAGCCCCTAAGATTCTTAGTTTACGAGGTTAAAGTTGAGAAATTAAAATTATTTCACAGGCCCACAAAAAAAAGTGGAATGAACTTTACATGTGAGTATACTACCCCTATGGATTTTGAGTCTCTGAATCCGAATCCGGTCTCAGCATTTCCCATGGACCCCCGTTTTTCGCAGTGAGATTAGAACTAAGCAACTCGAGATACGTGAAAACATTATCGTTTTGCGTAGATCGAAATTGCTTTCACAGATACTGAAATTTCTAAGATTTAACGCATTTCCCCTAGGCTAGCGGAAAACTGGGGGATCCAGGGGAAATGCTGAGACCGGATTCGGATTCAGCGGCTCAAAATCCATAGTCGTAGTATACTCACATGTATAGCTCATTCTACTTTTTTTTTGTGGGCCTGTGTTTTTTTGCGATATTTCACTTATCGTTTTAAATTTTTTGTTCATACTTAAATATAACAAAAAATATGCTTAGCGTACTTCATCCAGTGGCGCACAATAATGAGTAGTGGTAACTTCAGCCCCTCTATTTTTTACGGCACTGTATAAATCGATTTTTTTTTTCATTTTATTCAAATCTTTTGTTATTTATGTTACACAAAGTTATTAACTTTTATTGCGCTAAAATCAACAATTTTGGGGGTATTTGACTTTGAAGAGAAGTTTACAATTCGTCTTTTCCAGATTTAACATCGCCAATGGAAAAGACGATCTTTAGTTCGTTATTTTTAGTGCATTATTTATTTGATAACAATTTTAATTTTAATATATTAAATCAACCTGTAATATCTGTAGTTCAATGATTTCCAGATTCATTCTGCACCACTCTCCGTCCGATAATAATCGGTACAATAGAATTTCAAAATAAAATGATGACTGAATACTAACTAGCTCTAGACCAACAGTACGGTCAGTGTTCAGTCCGGAAGTAACGAGATTTCCGCTGTAATACAGGTTAAGTTAATTTTATACCCTAGCACCAGCTGATGAATATAAACTAATAAAAGTTTTATGCTTATGTGCTACTGCAATTAATTGCTAGTTAATATGTAGATAATTAATGTCTGTCATTTGTGAGTGTTTTTTATTTGACTACAAGAAAATAAAAGTTAATTGATTTAATTTAAAATATTTGCTGCACTATTTATTAAAAAAGTTTGTGTATACTCCAATATCTATATCAAATACTTGAATTATATCTTCCTAATTGGATCAGTCTTTCAAGTTTAAATTAACTTTTCAATAACTTTCTTCTTTTTTTGACGTCTTCCTAATTCATGGTACAATGGATATTACAAGAAATTTACACTCGCTTACATGCAAACTTACATTTGCTGATGATACGGTCATTATCTTAGGCACCTCCAAATGTTTAATTGTCTAGTGAATTATACATGTAGGATATACAGGGTGTATCATAAGGAATTCAGGACCTCCAAATATTAATATTTTACTAAATAACTCTGGGTCAAATGTTATTTATTACTAAGATACAGGGTGTTGAAGATAACATTTATTTTTCGTTTTTTGCAATAATTTCTTTATTATTTAATATATTGACTTGAAATTTGGTATGGTTATATTCTTAAGTTAGTAAATCATAAGCGTCTTATCAATTTTGAGATTAGATAAAGAGGGAGCCACCTACACTTTACTGGATGAAGAAAAGTATCATTTTTTTATTTATGGCCTTTTTTGAATTTTTTTCAAGTCTTTCTGATAAACCCTGTAAATTTGAACAAAAAAGGTATACTCGCTTTAATAGCATAAATTCAGCTCATTTCGAGATATTTGCATTTAAAATATTTCAGCGACAGTATCTATTTAATTTACTTTAAGACATTTCAACATAGTAGGCTGAAACTAAAATGAAAATGTACAGCTGTCAAATAATTAATAGTTAGATGTAATTTTGTTCACTAAATTCCATCTAAGTAGGTAATGAAAATGCCACGACACAACCATTTCTCTAATTCAGAAATGAGAGATATGATTTATGTTTATGCACAAATAAATTTTTCTGGACTTGCTGCTGCTATCTAACAATTAATTATTTGCCAGCTGTATATTTTCATTTTAGTTTCAAAGCCTACTATGTTCAAATATGATAAAGTAAATTAAATAGATACTGTGTCTAGAATATTTTAAATGCAACTATCTCGAAATTAGTTGAATGTATGCTATTAAAATAAGTATACCTTTTTTGTCCAAATTTACAGGATGTATTATAAAGACTTGAAAAAAATTCAAAAAAGGCCAGGAATAAAAAAAAATTGATATTTTTCTTCATCCAGTAGAGTGTAGATTTACTAACTTGAAAATATAACCATACCAAATTTCAAGTCAATATATTAAATAATAAAGAAATTATTGCAAAAAAACGAAAAATAAATTTTATCTTTAACACCCTGTATCTTAGTAGTAGATAACATTTAACCCAGAGTTATTTAGTAAAATATTAATATTTGGAGGTCCTGACATATGATTAAAATATTGACCATTTCTTATGATACACCCTGTATAAGCAAAAACAAAATAATACAATCCAAACTGTTTCAATACCATTCGTGATTGCGAGAGAAACTAGAGTGGGTTTCGTTTCAATTATCGGGATTGTGAGATTTAACACAATATGATTTCAAACACAGTAAATCAAGATCAGAGTAGTACTGACTAGCGCAGCGGCCTGAAAAATTATATAAAAAATAAGTTTAAATTATAACATTCTGTTGTCTTTATGGCGAGCAGTTTGCATGCGTTGTAGCCTGAAGGAACAATCTCCTTTATTGCGTTGCTTTAATATAAATTATTTTTTACTAAGAATATTGATTTTTCTTTTAAAATTATGCTTCCTTGTATAGATTATGAAAGCAGTGTAAATATTTGTGCCAGTTATTTATATATTTATTTATTTATTTTCGGACTCACGTCCATTAAAATTCCAATCGTATAATGAAATAAAATTCAATTGAAAACAAAGGTTACAACTAATAGTTAAAAAATATGTATAAAAATTGTCAAAGATATACATATAATACATGTAAAAAATTTAAAAATAAAAAAAAATATATATATAATTTAAAAATCACAATGTTAGAGCTGCCGGCGAAACTCAGAAGAAGTATCTTGTAGACCTGGGGATAAAGGAATTTATAAAATAGTTGGTGTTGTAGAACGGTTGAAAAAAAGTAACACTGTTTCTATAAGGTCTAGTTGGTGCGGAGATCCGAATATGAGACAAAAGAGTTGGACTATCGACAGTAGAATTGACTATGTTGAAGAGAATGCCAAGAACTTTACGATTTCTTCTGGAACGAAGAGGTTCCAAATGAAATCGAAAATGCAATTCACGGAAATTAAAATAGTGAGCGTTAGCAGGTTGGGTTCCAGATTTATAAGCAATGAGTCTTAAAAATATTCTTTGTACTTGTTCAACGTTGTGAATATGGTAGGTATAGAGGGGATTCCAAACAGAAGACGCATATTCAATATGAGGTCTTACGAGGGAGTAGTAAAGAATTTTCAGACATTATAAGTTACGAAAGACCCAAGTTAACCTTCTGATAAAACCAAGCATCCTCAATGCCTTATTAATTGTTGCCGATATATGGGGCAGAAATCACAACACCAAGATCCTTTACCTCTCACACATTAATAAGCGGTATTTGGTTGATATTGTAAATATAAACAATAGGGTTACGTTTTCTACTAAAGTTAATCGACTGACATTTTGTAGGATTCAATTCCATACCATTAGCAGTGCACCACCGGGCTAAGTTGTCCAGATTAGTTTGAAGTTTCCGACAATCCTTTAATGAGTGTACAGTCATGAATAATTTTAAATCGTCAACAAAACATAAGAATTGTCAACTCATAAAACAGTTCTGAATATCATTAACGAATATGTTAAACAAAAGTGGCCCTATGTGTGATCCTTGTGGAACACTAGAAGTAGCTACAAAGCCAGATGATAAGAAGCCACACACGCGAACCATCTGGATACGGTCAGTGAGGTAACTTTGAACCCTGTTTAAGAGATTACCGCTAACGCCTATATTATTATTCTTTTGAATCAGAAGGACGTGGTTAACCTTATCAAATGCCTTAGAGAAGTCTGTGTACAAAGAGTGAACTTGATAACCAGAGTCCAGTGCACTTGACAGGTATTCTACATATGTTAAGAGATTAAGCTCAATTGACTTTCTGCTGGTCGATGATATAAGGATCCAAGAGTTCCGTTAAGAATTTAGTGACAATATTATCTAATAATTTAGGGATTATACTCTGAATGCATAAAGGCCTATAGTTGCATTTATTAGATTTGTAAATTGGAATGCTTTATATCCTTGATTGTCTCTTCTGCATCCTTTCAGCTTCTTTGCGTACATTTTGGTAAATTTTATATAATAGGAAGACATGGGATTAGATCAACATGCCAACAATGAAATTTCCTGATTTTTGAATGGTATCAACTCCTGGGGGCTTTTCAATTGTTAGAGATTTCACTAACCTTCGACTACTTCAACTTGTCTTGTCAAACTTCATTTAAGGTATATTTAAGGTCTTTTGAGTTTCATTACATTGATAAGCAGTAATTTGTTAGTTGAATTATTCCATCAGTTTATTGTCAATATTAGTTGAAGCACCTTTAATTTTCCTATAAAAAAACTGTTGGTTTAAAGTGAATAGTTGGTTTTGGATTTTCCTCTTATTATTATCAACCATCTCATGAAGAATGAAAGATGTCAATTTAACGATATACTAAAAGATTTTGGAATTAATTTAGGATGTAACTTGAACTTCAAGTTCTGTGTATACTCAAATCTATTTCTTCCCTATCTTGGCAGTATGGATCTTCAGAATAATTGGTGGTTTCAAAGAGTAGTATCTTTGCATATGGATGGCGTGCTTGCACGCATCATAACGTACGTTTTAAACAACAACTAGAACTAGAAAATAGAACATTTAAAATGGCGGATGTACAGAATTACCTTAAAGAAGCCATTCAAAGCGTCACTGCAGAAGACTGGAAGAAATGCATCAAGCACGTTTTGAAAGAAAAACAAAAAATATGGGACATAGACCAACGGATTGAACAAAATATTGAACCTGTCATTATCAACTTTGTTAACGATAGCGGTGGCGACAGTGCATCTGACGAATCTGAGGTGGAAGATTAGACGAAAGATATGATCTATGGTTTGTATAAAAGATACAAAAAAATATAAAATCCAAAAAAAAGTTTTTAGTTTATTATAAAAATAATTAACTATTTATTTGGGTTAGTCTTTAATCCTTTCAAAAATTAATAAGCACGCCACTGCCTTCAATATCCCAAGCACAGTACATATCCCAAGGGTGGGCGGATGTAATTTCGGCCGGAAAAAGGGCAGGTACTAAAAGCCGGTAGGTAAATTCGGCCGCAGGTTTTAAGTTGCTTCCTTATCTCATAGGTATTTTCGGCCGCAAATCAAATAAAATAACAGAATGCTTTATATTAAAATATTTCTTTATTTCAAAGTGACGTAGAAAGTGAAAACGAAGATAATACGGAGGCTCCGCCTCAGACATCAAAACAACAACAGCCTGCGGCTATTGATAAAAAAATTATACCTCATCGGGCTACGCAGTCCTTTGCTCCGGCTACGCAGTCCGGCGTTGAAGATGACGGCGTTGAGGGCCCCTCGGCCGAAATTACCCCTGTCATAAATGGTACCCCTTGATTTATGCAGGTAGGCCAAGGGATTACCGGCCGAAATTACGCCCGCCGCCAAGGGTCATATCAACTCTCAATCATTGTTTGTTCTAGTAGACAAGTGTGTTTCCTCTTGTTTTTTGTATAAGATTATTTAAATGACTACTTAAAAAACTGGATTTAAAATATATGAAATGAAAAGCCTTTTTCGATAAATAATAAAAGCAGCAGCATGTAGCTATAAAATCAGGATCAGACTTCACTTTTGTTGTCCTTCAGAATGGCTGTCACGTTTTATCATTTCTATTATTTCGTCATGCCTTTGCATCAAAGTTGAAGTCTCCTGCCAAAAAATTGGGTGATTGGTTACGTACACTCTTGTATTGTATTTTTACCTAGATTAAATGATTTATTATTTAAGAAAATGTCAGTTCTCTTTTAACTTTCCTCATTTTGATGATTATTATAAATTCGCCTTTTTTTATTCCTTACACTATAGAGGGTCCAAAGTAAATTTTTATATTTTGATGTTTGTTGAACAAGGTGCGGTTTTTAGCAACCAGTATAGTAAGAACACGAGATATATTATCCCCAATACATCAGCTTTAAAACGAGATTCCTTTGATACTACCAAAACATGACAATTTAAGCGTAAGCGACATATCCTTTTTTTCTTCGAAAATAACTTTACTGAGATCTAAAAGTCTGGGCCCATGTAGACACGACTATTGGTTGGATATTTAAATAAAGCGGTGTGATAAGACAATGTGGCATACGCAGTCTGTGACAAAGATAACTCCACCGCACCATGAAATGAATTTGGTCGCGTAGCCAACCCCTTATTCCATTGCATATGTTTTTATTTTATACTCTTTCCACTCTGGCTTCTGAACTATAAACTAAAAGAGAACACTTTTTTACGGCCCGATACACCCTGCACTAATTCATTTAGCTGCACTATAACTAACATGTTCTGTCGTCTTGTGGTCCCGGTTGATATAAAAAAGAAAGCCGTTCAATAGAGTTAGGAACAATGGAGTATTTAGAACTATTAAAACAACATTACAATATTGACTATTGCCAGTAAACTGACAAATCAACAGTGTTGTTATAGGAGTTCTTTTTTTTTAATGCGTATGTTATAAAGTTTTTTTTTGTTAATTTTATTGATGTAAGTGGGAATGTGTATAAACTATTGTATTCTATTTGAACAATTAAAAATAATTTAGTAAAGTATCTCAGGGATTATTTAATTTAGATTTTATTTAGTAGAACTCCTTTTTCCCACACCACTGTTGATGTCAATACTGTTAATACACAGTTCTCCGACCTTGATTGATAATTACCCTTATAAAATCGTGCTACTAAGAAATAAATCAACTGTTGGAAACTATGGGAACAATTTACTAAGTTACTAAAAAAAATGTAAACAATTTATCAAAGAAAATAAAACTCTTATTACTACTATTCATTCATTCATTTATTCGTACCAAATTTAACTACTGAAAATTACAAAAAAAAATCAAAATTTGACAGATTAAATTTTATATAGTTGGTAACTCTAACCTCTAACATAAATATTGAAACGTCAGTTAGGTTTTAGGGTTACTTGTAAGAATAAGAGTTAAAAGTTCCTTTTTTTATTTTTATTTGAGAGTATTAATTCCAAAAGTACCTTTTAAAATGTTCGTTCTTGAAAAACCTTTAAACAGCTGTGTTCCTGTGTTGGTCGTATTGGATTTTCAATAGAAGGTTGATGGCTCCTTCTTCCCCTTATTGGAGATAGTATAGGTAATGTCCTTTTCAAAATTGAATAAATTTTTCTTGCATGGATTAATGGATTTTTCTTAAATTTTAATTTTGACACTACGTTACCATGCACTTCAGATAAGTTCACTTTTTAGTATTAATTTGTGTTATACTTAAATTTTCAGCTTACAACAAAAAACAGCTTCGTTGGTAATAACTTCAAGGGCAGAAAACTGACTTGGTTGAATACTTGGTTTTTTTTATATAAATTTTGATAAAAATTCTTGAATACAATTGTACGTCTTATCTCTTTTTTTTTAATTTCTTAACCCCTTGCAATTGTTTCAACAAACCTTTTTAAATTTTGTACCTGTCTAGGTAACGAACAAAATCAATCAAATTATTTTTTATTTAGTTAAAATTGCAAAGATTTAATTTTGTTTCATTTTATATTAACTTTTGTTTATTAGCTTACGTAATTTTTATTATTAAAGATAAAGTACCTTTCTTTTATGCCCTGCTAGTTAGTTTTATAAATTTTTGATTATTTTATTAATTAGTGACCTTAAGTTGGCACCATTAGTTTTCCCTTTTTATAGTTGTCAACAGTTTCTCTTTGTCAAATTAATTTAATTAATAATAAATTTAGAATGTTTTGTTTTTTTTTTTATTTAATTTTAGGTCATCGAAGGAGCTACCCCGGAAGAAGTTTTACTATCACAATCACAAAATTCTACTGAATCCAAATTAAACCATTAAACTAAAGTAAATTAAATGTCCCATGAGACCTCAAATAAAATTATGGGTCTTTTATTTCTTTTCAGTATATACCTTTTTTTATCCATGTTCCCCAAATTATACAGGGTGTCCCGTTGGTAAACGGAAATATTTTAAAGGTAGGTAGAGGTCATAAAGGCGATTCTAAATAATCCATATATAATGGGTCTCTTGGCTTCCATAACCAAGTTACAGGGTGTTTTATCAATTATGCATAATTATTCATTTGGCCAGATCTTTTGAATCACTTAATATTTTTTTTCCATTTTTAGCATACGGATTACACTTCTCAGGAATAATGTACTGAAATATTGAGAGATATGAAAATCCAGGTTCGGATTTAGGAAAAATAGAAATATATTAAAAATATCAAAACAACACCCTGTATGTCACAATTTTAATATTTCCATTTTAGATTTGAATAGAGGGGAAAAAACTGAATTGGCACAAGTTGTTATTTTTATCCCGCCACCAATTCGAATTGGAAAATTTTGAAACTGAAAGTAAAATTTTCATTTAATTTAGAAAAAACATATTATGAAACTCATTTTTTTTAACAATTTTAAAAATTCATTTCGCGTCATTTTCCTATTTCTTGTTTATTCGGCTTAAAATAATTTTACATTGTACTGGTGTACCTGCAGGCCCGTACTTAGGGGAAAATATTCAATTAGGTATTTATTTTTTAAACGTCCAGTATAAAGTAAAGCGGGACAATAAACGCTCATAGTAACTAACAAACATTAATTAATAATTAACAAAATTTCTCAAAATGTCCACCATTTTGTTTTATGCCCTTTCTTGCACGTTTAATGATGTCTCTTACCGATTTTCTTATAATAAATGGATTGTTTCTCAGTCCCTCGCAGGCTTCCACAATTCTTTGAAGCAGTTCTTCTCTATTGTTTATTTCTTTAGACACCTTGGATTTCAAATATCCCTATACAGCATAATCCACCGTGCTAAAATAAAATTGTACTAGGCGATAGAAAAGTAATCAATTTAATATTTTGTTTAAAGTACGGATCTGGAATATTACTTAAAATAGTGTTAAAACGGACAAATAATAAAGAAATAGGTAAATGACGCGAAGTGAATTTTTGAAATTGTTAAAGAAAAAATGAGTTTCATAATATGTTTTTTATATTTTGCATCTATAATATTTTACATTATGATACGCATTGGAGTACTCTAATGTTTCATTAGAGTACGCAACTTTTTTTGTTATACTGTTGGTAATATGAATCAACAAATGACATGAATTGACATCATTTGTATCTAATAACTCTGTCAAATTTTAAAAATTCTACAACAGTGCTACCAACTCATTTTTTTAAAGCAAACTTCTCTATAATATGCAAAGTATAAATTTATTAAAAAATGAATAAAATGGCAAAATATAAAAAGTATTATAAGCAACTTATTTCATATGGCTGTTATGACACTCGTCCTTTAAAGAACTCATCGCTGCGCGATTCGTTTTTTAAACTTGGACTCGTGTCATAACAGAATGCCATATGAAATGCGTTGCTTAAAGTACTATTTTCTAAATTAAATGAAAATTTTACTTTCAGTTTCAAAATTTTTTAACAACAACTTGTTTTAATTTAGTTTTGTCCCATCTATTCAAATCTAAAATGGAAATATTAAAATTATGATATATACAGGGTGTTGTTTTGATATTTTTAATGTTTCAATTTTTTCCTAAAGCCGAACCTGGATTTTCATATCTCTCAATATTTCAGTACGTAATTCGTGGGAACTGTAATCTGTATAACAAAAATGGAAAAGATATACTAAGTGATTCAAAAGTTGTGGCCAAATGAATAATTATGCATAATTGATAAAACACCCTGTAACTCGGTTATGGAAGCGAAGAGACCCATTACATATCAGTTATTTAGAATCGCCTTTGGGACCTCTACCTACCTTTAAAATATTTCCGTTTACCAACGGGACACCCTGTATAATATAACACATGGCTCTTTCTGTTTTGTTCCTACGAGGTAAAACAAGGATAACAAACTATCGAGTTTAAAATTTAAATTATTTGATTCAACATGCCACTCGATCATTATATCGTATTTATTTCTATAACAAAAAAATCCGGCAATCACTCTCTAACTTTCTTTATTCGTTAATCATAATAATCTAAAGTAATTTGTTACTTTAACTTTAAATTTCACCCAAAACAAAATAAAAGGAATAGAAAATATTTCTAGATATCCTTCAGTAATTTTAATTAAACAAAAGTGGTTTACTCTCTAAATCGTGAGACGGTTTACTTCAATTTCAGACCGAAAAAATCAATATTTTTTCATTAAATCAACGTTTCATAAAGATACCTTAAGGAATTCTGGTCTTATTATGCCTTCCCAATCTCGATGCAAAAAGGAAATTCTCTTATAGTGGAATTTTATATTTGCTCTAAAAAGAGTTTACAGGTGGTTAAAAAAATAAATAGTTTTAAAAAGTCTAATACAGGTTTAAGTTGATTATTTTTTTCATCTGTCAATACAGTCAGATTTTGTGGTTTCAGCCAATAACAACTCAGGATCCCAACCAATCATTGTGTTTTATACTGATTATTTTTTTCATCTGTCAATACAGTCAGATTTTGTGGTTTCAGCCAATAACAGCTCAGGATCCTAACCAATCATTGTGTTTTATACTGATAAAACCGCTTCTTCGTATTTGTTTCTTGATTAAACTGTGTTTACCTTTTGGAAATGTCAAATGTAAACATTTAACAATTTTTATTATATTAAAATGTATTGCAAATCTATGTTAATAACCAAATTTCAAAATGTATTTGTAAACTAACCTGTTTTTATTAACGCCAAAACGCCTTTAACATTTTTACATACCTCACTTCAACACTAAACTTAAAATTAATTAAATTAAGAAAGACTTCATTTCATTCTTCTTCTTCGCTTTTATTTACGGCGTTTCGCGGGGTAGCCAGTCAAAAAATCGCCTTGGTGGCCCTGTATGTAAAACTATAACAGCCTAACAGCTCAGGTTTCAATTTAAATTGGTAAAGAAAATTTTCAATATTGGCGTGTAAAGTGTCTTTTGCATAAATGACTATGTTCTCTGTTTTTAATATAAAATGATTCAAAAAATAATCCTTTCAAATACGACTCGTCCTCTGAAATTTTATAGATTAAATTTTTGATCTTCATACTCAAACGCCTTTATTTTAGGCAAAACCACTCAAACAAATTGATTTAAGATAAAATCACTCGTCCTGCGGACTCGTGATTTTATCAATCAGTTTGTTTTCGTGGTTTTTCCAAATAAAGCCGTTTTCGTGAAAACCAAAAATTTTATCGATAAAATTTGGAGGACTCGTGGTATTACCTTTGATAAAACCGCTTCGTCGTTTTTGTTTTTTGATTAAACTGTGTTTACCTATTTGAGATGTCAAATGTAAACATTTAACAATTTTTATTATACTAAAATGTATTGCAAATCTATGTTAATAACCAAATTTCAAAATGTATTTGTAAACTAACCTGTTTTTATTAACGCCAAAACGCCTTTAACATTTTTACATACCTCACTTTAACACTAAACTTAAAATTAATTAAATTAAGAAAGACTTCATTTCATTCTTCTTCTTCGCTTTTATTTACGGCGGCGTTTCACGGGGTAGCCAGTCAAAAAATCGCCTTGGTGGCCCTGTATGTAAAACTATAACAGCTCAGGTTTCAATTTAAATTGGTAAAGAAAATTTTCAATATTTGTGTGTAAAGTGTCTTTTGCATAAATGACTATGTTCTCTGTTTTTAATACAAAATGATTCAAAAAATAATCCTTTCAAATACGACTCGTCCTCTGAAATTTTATAGATTAAATTTTTGATATTCATACTCAAACGCCTTTATTTTAGGCAAAACCAGATAAAGCCGTTTTCGTGAAAACCAAAAATTTAATCGATAAAATTTGGAGGACTCGTGGTATTACCTTTGATTATTTTTTTCATCTGTCAAAACAGTCAGATTTTGTGGTTTCAGCCAGTAACAGCTCAGGATCCTAACCAATCATTGTGTTTTATACTGATAAAACCGCTTCGTCGTTTTTGTTTTTTGATTAAACTATGTTTACCTTTTTTGAGTTGTCAAATGTAAACATTTATCAATTATTATTATACTAAAATGTATTGCAAATCTATGTTAATACCCAAATTTCAAAATACAACACAGCTCCATCCATAAATTCGTTTAAAACTAACATAATGTCAAAACGTCTAAACGTTACACTTAATAAATAATCTTAAATGCCTACTACTAGATAGGCAACTTATATTGTTGTAAATGGCTGAATATTAATGGTGTTTGATGTTTTCCACCCACTATAATAGCCATCAGGTGTGTTAGCAGGTGGTGAGTCGATGAAAATAGAAGCATGTGGATGTCCGTATATTATGTTGTTATTTTATAACTATTTTAGAAAAGGGTGTATATTCCTTTGCTTAAACCGAAAATAAGATGAGTAACTGTAAGCAGTGTTATGACATTATCTTTGGTTTTTGAAAAAACTGCGACCAAAGAGTAATAGGTTTAATACGTAATAATTTTACAAAACCATTACACGCACGATTTTTAGTTCACATGTAGTATATGCTGAATAATTTAGTTCTTCTAAACTGTTCTGATATTTCTGGCTCTTTTAGACAATTTTTTCCATGAGCAATAAGACCTGTTATGTAAACATATAAGTAGACACTAAATTCCGTCCATCCATTTCCGACTCGCCCAATTGGGGATAATTTCGTTTTCGAGATCTGTCATGGATGGTAAGTTTAATTATAATATCAGGTACAACACTTTGACCAGAACAAATATAAAAGAACTATTAAATGAGGGGTTTTTTAAAAAATATTAAAGTGAAATTATCGTTTAAAGTTAAGATCCCTCGACCTGACAATTATATATATAATTTTAATTTACTACAAAGCACATTTCAGCTTAAACCTTTAAAAAAGAGACGTGGCCAACATGACCTGAAACTACTGTTTAATCTTATAAATTCCTTTGCTGATTGCCTGTTCTTTTTAATTTTTATCTCCCGCAAAAATAATTATAATATAAACGTTGGTGAAAACGTTCTTTTTTGTATTTTAAAGAAGCTGTAATTTTTAATATTTAATTTACCTCGCAGGAGGTACTCAAAAATAAATTAAATCGGTATTCCCAAATCTGCTAACACATTTATAAACTAACGAAATAAATATAGAGTATTTAAGATAATAATCTTGTATAATCCTCTAATTCTCTGTTAAGTGGATTGGTGCAATCGTAACTCGACGTGTCGGTTATTGGCTCCAATCTACTTAATGCGGTTCTGCAGACGGTATACCCCTACTATATAATACAAGCACGGCCTGCCTCCCACTTTGACCAATAGGAAGAATATTTCCAATTTGATCACGCAGTAGTAAATAAACAAACTCTGGCCTCTGCGATTTGGATAGAGTATAGAGTAATGCGATTGGCAAATGGTTCCCTGTATGGGCTTGATTTTTTTATGAATCGTCTGGAATTCATGGGTCTTTTAAGGTAGTTGTAAAATTCAGTATTTTATTGTATATTTATTTTGTATTATTGTTTTTTCTTTTCTATATTTTGTGCTTATGTTTAACTATCTTGGAAATCTTTTATCTATTTCTGTGTATTAGTGTATTATTGACTTTGTAATATATACTGTTTAATGAGTAAAGCCCGTAAATAAATAAATAATAAATAATATTATCTTCTACTGTATACAACACTTTACCCAGAGACACCTATTAAAAAACTATTCCTTTACTTAAACTATTAATAATCTGTTTTTTAATGTATTTATCCTGTTTTAATTGAAATCAAAATCCGCTAACCCTAACACGTTTCAACCATTACATAAAACTAAAAAAATTAAAACAGGACATAACTCTCATTTCCGACTTTTTTTTGACCGAGGTTACGGTTAATTTACGTCGCCATATTGCATCGGTTTGATTCGGTAATTACAAAGGATGTTGATATTCGCGCTCGGTGCATTATTTATTATTAACTCGTTGGGTATCAGCATCAGCGTTCACTGAAAGCTGTTCCACGTTGTGAACAAGTATTTTAAATCGAATTCGATATGTACCAAATATAGAATATTCACCAGACACCAGAAGCACTTCACAGGTTATTAGTACTAACCAAGAAGGCAGTGAATTTTTTCGTACTTATTTTCCCAGTCGGTATATACAGGGTGTATCATAAGGAATTTTTTATTTACTTTAAGCTGTTAATAATAATAATAATATAGGCCATCATCTGATAAATTTTCGACTGCAAAAGTAATTGCGAAGATCACAATCACAAATTTTGATCATTAAATTAAAAATCAATATAAACTTCTGATGTTATCGCAGATACAAAATTAAGTTCCATCGAAAGTGCGTTCCAGAAGTACCCAACTTATCGAAGAAAAAATTTGGGAAAAATATATTTATTTCTCTATCCCATCGATGTTCAATAGCTTTGTTGCCCAGTTTATAGTGAGAATTGTCGAACTTCTCAAAATAGCCATCAGCCGCAGACTCCACCTCTTCATAGTTGGAAAATCTTTTACCATCAAGCCATTTTTTCAAATATGGAAACAGAAAATAATCCGAGGGGGCTAAATCTGACGACTAGGGGGCGTGAGGAAGCAATTCATTGATTTTGGATCATCGCGATAACGGAGGTGTGGCCTGGTGCATTGTCTTGATAAAATAAATTTTTTTCTCTTGATTTCATCACTCAAATGCTTCAATAAGTTTACATAATACTTTCTGAAGATAACACAGGTTTACAAAAAAAAATGGTCGGGACTATTTGACCAGACCACGTTATTCCTAGGTATTTTGGCGCCCTGAATCCGAATTCGGGCTCAGTTTTTTCCCAACACGTCACGGAAACGAGATTTCAAGGTTATTTATAGATACTACATTCTGTGAGTAGGAAAAATATACAAATGTTTTAAGCAGCAACCAAACCAACTCTCCCCCCGTTGTCGAGGATGCTGAACACGATAGCAGTGGTGAAAATTCTTTTGGAGTTGACCCAAACGGCCAAAAACCATCCCCAAAATGGGGGAATCGCGGATTCCGCGACTTCCACCGGCAAGATATATCTTCCCCCTCCTTTTGGAGGATGCTGAATACGATGGCGGTATTCAAAGTTATTTTCGACTTGACCCCACCCCTCAAACGGCCAAATACCACCCCCAAAATGGGGGAATCGTTGATTCCGCATCTTCCACCGGCAAAATATATCTTCCCCCTCCCCGTTTTCGAGAATGTTGAATACGATGGCGGTATTCAAAATTATTTTCGACGTAGTCCCAGTAAAGGGAAATTTTTGGCCGTTTGGGAGGTGGGACTAAGTCGAAAAAAAATTTGTTTAGCATCCTCGAAAAGGAGGGGGAAGATATAGTTTGCCGGTGAAAGACGCGGAATCCGCGATTCCCACATTTTGGGACAGGTTTTTGGCCGTTTGAGGGGTGAGGTCAAGTCTAAAGTCATTTTGGATAACTCCATCGTGTTCAGCATCCTTGAAAACGGGGGATATGGAATATTTTACCGATGGAATATGCGGAATACGCGATTACCCCATTTTTGGGGTGATTTTTGGCCGTTTGCGGTGTTGGGTCACCTCCAAAAGAATTTTAACCACCATCGTGTTCAGCATCCTCTAAAACGGGAGGAGAGTTGGTTTGGTTGCTGATTAAAATATTTGTATATTTTTCCGACTCACGGAATGTAGTATCCATAAATGACCCTGAAATCTCGTTTCCGTGAGGTGCTGGAAAAAACTGAGCCCGGATTCGGATTCAGGGCGCCAAAATACCTAGGAATAACCGACCTTTGTTTTTTTTTTGTAATCAATGAAAATTATCACACGCACATCCCAAAAAACTCACACCATTACCTTGCCTGCAGATGGAAGTGTTCTCGCCTCCTTTGGAGCAGATTCTTCCCTTTCAGTTTATTGTATTGACTGTTCATTCATTTCAGGTGTGAAGTGATGTATCCTTGGTTACAAATTGAGTCTGCTTTATTGCTGTGAGCATTTTCCAGAAACTCCTGTTTCACTGTGAGTAACCGAGGCATTCATCTTGCGCACAGCTTTCTCATATCAAAATTTTCAGTCAAAATGAAATGTACAGGGTGTCCCAAATTGGTGTGTTTTGTAGAAGAGATAGAAGAAAAGCAGTTAAGATGTTATGAATTCTTTTTTTGTTAAAGTAACGATAGCCTAATTAAATCTTTAGTAACTCCCTGCAGTTGGAAGATACAAGGCGATTATTGAAAACTGTCGAAAACTACAAGGTACTATAACTTCTTAATTAAGAAAAATATAAAAAAACGTTATTAAAAATTTTGATAGATATAATATTAAAGAGTTCAGATTATTTTTTTTAGGGGGCTCACTAAGGAAATATAATGCAAACTTATGTTTTTTTAAATGGGACACCCTGTATATTTTGACGTTTTTCGTTTCCTTTTTTAATTCTCATTCACCTGATATGACATATTATATATCTATTTTCAATGGTTGGAGCTACAGTGCAAATAAACCATTTAAGGGAGTGAATTGCAGGGCGTATATTATTATTATTATTATTATTATTATTATCAGGTGAAACACCCTTAAAAAATTGAACACTCAGTAACGAAATTTAACATTTTATTATAAGGATACTGATGTGTGACAATTTTATTTATCAAAATTATAATTAATAAAAAATAAAACCAGATTAAAAAAATAAAAACAATAAACTTATGAAACAACAAGAAACATTGTAACAACTAATCTACCTATAACTAATTTTATTAAAATGTGAAAATTACATTAAATGTTCAAAATGTCCTCCGTTTTGTTGTAGTAATAATTGACAGCTATCACTTTACTATAATCATTCAATTATGGAACGATCGGAAAATTACATATTTCTCTTAATATAATTTGATTTAGACCAGAATAACGGCATGATGTTTAATAAAAATTATGAAATGAAGTGGTTTTAAACATGTAATTACTCTCTATGAAATGGATCTTAATGTTGTTATTTGGATAAGCGGAGAAGTGTATTTTTTTTAATAATAAACACAGTGGCTTGCATTCAGCGGTCCCAAACTTTCACAGAATAAAGATTAATAATTAATAAAGAAGAAAAAATATAAAAATTACTTCACAAATAGAGGCATTCGCAATTTTTCTCAAGAAATAAAATAAATTAAAGTAGGCAGAAAATTGAAGAGCAAAAAAATTAAATATTAGTAGAAGACTCAAGGAAGACAAGCTGAGTATTTCAATGAGGTCTTAAAAGGGAAGAATAAAGATTATTTTATCGCGGAAATCTTAAATGAAGAAACTTGCGATTGTAAAACCTAATTTAAATTAGAATATGGAATGAAGAGGAGATGCCACAAAATTAAAGTCAACAATGATTGGTCGAATGTAAAAGATATGTGATACTTACAGAAGAACTACAGCAGTGGATGTTACAACATTTTCATAAATTAATACAGGGTGGGCCAAACTTCTGGCCTCGGAGGATTACGTCGTTGTCGTAAGAGATAAAATTTTCAAATTTTGTGTGAGCTGGTACAGTTACTGGGTGCACAGTTTGAAAATAGTTTCGATTATACAGGGTGTTTCAAAAACTCGTGGCAGCACAAACTTACATTTTTTTAAATGGAACACACTATATTTTATTCAAGAATCGAAAAGATCTCATCGAGAGGGTTAAAAAAATATAGCATATTAATGTATTATACGGGTGTTTCAAAAAGATATGGCCAATTATTATAAAAAATGTAAAACAGTAAATTAAAATAAATCAACAGGTCTTTGTATTCAAATGTCATTCTCATATCGTTGGCTGTGCTCACTATTAATTACTTTGTTTATCTGTGGCTTCTTTAATACAGGGTGAAACAGAACTCAAATCAAGCAATATCTCAAAATTTTCAAATGGATCACCCTATAAGTCTTTTTACAATTTGTTAGTACTATTAATAAGCTTTCAAATGATATAGTATAGTTAGGGTATAAGTTAATGGAAAACTGTAAATATTTTATGATAACGGAAGAATCATATATCATGTAAGTTTGTGCTACCACGAGTTTTTGGAACACCCTGTATAACCGAAACTATTTTCAAAATGTGCACCCAGTAACTGTACTAGCTCACACAAAATTTGAAAATTTTATCTCTTACCACAACCACGTAATCTTCCGAGGCCAGAAGTCTGGCCCACCCTGCATAAGTGTAGTTTTAAGAAGGGTTGATCAACTATTAACCATATATTTAGCAATTATAATAAACAAGTTTAAAGAAGCAATCTAGAATTGAATGCGTTGTTCATCGATTGAAAGACATACATAAAGCCCAAATACCTTAGAAATTGAATTTCTATAAGTATAAGAATAAAATTTCCGTTTTTCTAAAAGTAACTCAAAACTTCATAATGATAATATATCATGTTTCTCGCTTACTCACACCTATATAAACGTCAATAAAAATTTCCTAAATGTTTACTACTTCATTTGTAATGTAATCAAAAGGTTTATATAAAAATATACAAAACTAGCAAATATTGGTGACTGCAGCCATGTCAAAAGAAAACTCTTTAAAGTTTGTCCAAGCTTTCGGAACATTTTAATTCCATCATCAGGGACCTACAATGAGATTCTATCTAACATGTGGCCTTTGTCAATACAAACTATGCATTTTTTATAATATAAAACTTACAACTTATATGAGGGTGGTTGACAAAATGTTCATCATAGAATTCATAATAGTAGTGATGAGAATGAGATGATAAACATTGTGTACATACATAAATATTACGTTACAATTAAGTTAAAATTTTTACAATTAAAAAAAAAGTTAAAAATTAAGATGCGTGTGTTTTCAACATGGAATCCAACTTGCAGGTTAGAGATTCTATTAAAAAAAATTAGGACAAGTGACAGTGACATCTGTCATGTCATTCAAGGTAATGCTAGTCACTTTTGTCTGCGGAAGTTATTGGTACTTTGTCTTTGACGTTAATGGTATTTTGTCTTTGACTTTGGAAAAAATTGATCGTATTATTAGTGCCGTTTGTTGGCAATCTTGATGTTACTTAAAGGGTAGAAAAGTCTGGTTCTTGTTTTTCTAACGTGTATTGAACAGAATACTTTTAACCCAGCTTGGTAGATATGAGTTTTCTAGAAACAGATTTAGAAGGAGATCCAAGTTTTGAGCTCAGTTTTTAGTCTTTCCTATGAGAAACCTTCTTGTTAGTATATTAACACTCCTTAAAACTGATATAGTATGGCTTCCAAGTAGACTTTTGAGAGCTATTTGACGTACCTGATCACTCTGAAGAAGGTCAACTTTTACCTCAGCAAAAGAAACTGTGATTCCTCTGTCATTTAGAAAATGAAGGATATAAATTATTTATAAAGTTTTTTGGTTTTAAATACTGTACAACTCATTTAGCTACGTTTAAAACTGTTACTAGAAGATTGTGCTAACTGGGCGTACCCCATATAGATATAGGAATACTTAGCAACAGGCCCTAAGCGTTATTCCCATCATCTGTCAATCTTCGAAAACTTACAAATTCTGGAACAATATAAACAAAATTATCAAGCTAGCCAATCGCGCAAAATAAAAAGACCTAAACAATTCGTTTGGTAGTGCTTAGTGCTTGGAAAATGTGCCAACAAATTAAATTCTAATTAATTATTTACATTTGTCATATCAGTTAATTAGTTTTCGATAAGAAGATATTACCAAAGTTCGCTGTCATCGTTTCTACTGACACAATTGGATCCGACAATAAATCCGTTGCTTTTAAAAATATGAGTAATGCTACTCTATTTATGAGAGCAATTCAACAATGTTTCATTATGGACAGTGTTAAAAAAAGGTCGACGTAGCTTTTCTTTCAAAACTAACAGTCTCTTCACTATATAGAAAGCAAATAAAGTCATTATGAATCTCATCTCGTTGTATTATTTGTTTATATATAAAGAACAACAGCATTATATTACCTTCTAAGAAAATAATATAAATCAAAGTCAGACAGGGTCGGAACGTTTAATTGTGGTCTAACAATAATATTTTTAAATTTATCTCTAAACAGTTTTTAGCTGTCTTATTCGGTTACAGAATGACTAATAAAATAATAACTTTTAGGCAAACGTTCGTTTTTATTCATCAACAGCGATAAATTCATTCCAATGCTTCCAACGCTAATATTTCGATGATTTTCTGTAGAACGATTTATCTTCTTCATTGGCGCCAAATCTTCACTTTTCCTGGAGCATTCTTTTTAGATCTGCAAACATGTACTGGTCAGATGGGGAAGCAATTGAAAGTGCAATTCATGCAATTTTACCACTGTTGCAAACGACTTGTGATATGGTGCTTTGACTTGATGAAAGAGCATATTTTATCACAATTTCTTCCGTCAAATGCACCAATAACTCCATAAAATATTCGCTATTGATGGTTCTCCCTTTCTCAAGGTAATGAATAAATAAAATACCATGCGCATCCCAAAATGCATTTTTGGTTATTAAAAATAACAGTGATGTCTTAACAGCTTAACAGCGAGAGAAGTTTCTTTTTAAGCAAACAAGATCCGAACTACCACGATATCGTCACATCCAATGTGGCAATCTGGGAGGAAGAGGAGCGACACAACCTCATGGAAGATGACTGGAGAACAGCAGACCAGATCGTCGATGAGGAGAAATTAAGGTGGGCCATCTCGAGCTTCTCCCCTTTTAAATCACCAGGCCTAGATGCATTAATGCCGCTCCGGGTAGTAATCCTCAGAACCTCCCTGGCACTGAGGTATATTCCAGCCGGAGGGAAGTCAAGGTTGTCTTTATACCAAAACCAGGAAGATTGGATTACTCCATTCCAAAAGCATATCGACCGATTAGCCTCATATCGTTTTCAATGAAAACTTTAGAGAGGCTATGTGAAAGATATATAAGAGATGTAGCGATAATACAGCACCCGCTACATCCGAATCAACATGCGTACACCACAGGAAAGTCTACAGATTCAGCCCTCCACCTTGTAGCCAGCACATCGAAAGATCGCTGGACTCCAAAGAGTCCACTTTAGGTGTATTCATAGATATGGAAGGTATGTTTGATAAAACCACTTTTCCCTTAGCCTTAGCTAATAAAAATATCCCCAACACAGTAAATGAATGGATATATAACATGCGCGAGCAATAAAAAACAGTGTATATGATGTCACCATAAGAGGCCTGGTTGTAAAAGGTTGTCCACAGCGAGGGGTGCTCTTACCACTACTGTGGAACATGGTCTTAGACACATTAGTCAATCGCCTCAACGATGACAATTTCTACACTAGAGCTTATGCAGACGACCTAGTGATTCTGCAAACAGGAAGATTTGAAGGAATACTCTGTGCTAGAATGCAAGAGGCCCTCAACATCATAGAACAGTGGTGCAAAGACCACTCACTGTCAATAAACCCAAAAAAGACAGAGATGGTTCTTTTCACGAATAAAAGGAAGCTTGCAAACATCGATGCCCCAAAGCTTCTAAAAACTAAATTAAACTTTTCTGCAGAGGTGAAATATTTGGGGTCACCTTTGACACCAAGTTAACATGGAACTCTCATCTAGAAAACAGAGTCAAAAAAGCATACATATCTTATGAACAGTGCCGAAGAACCATTGTCCGCACCTTGGGAATGTCACCTAAAGTTACGGCCTGGATCTACACTGCAATCATAAGACCTATACTAACGTACGGTGCGATTGCCTGGGGAGTCAAAACTAGTCAGCGGACAGTCGTACGCAAATTGGATCAAATCCAAAGAATAGCATGCCTCAACATAACAGGGGGCATGAAAACCACACCAACTGGAACAATGGAGGTGATCCTTGGTCTCACCCCGCTTGATTTATTTATTAAGGAGGCTGTTGTGATGACCATGACACGGCTACGCTCTACTGGTATACAACCTGACGTAGGATCTGGTAAGTCGAGGTGTAACTTGTGGCACGAGGTCCTTGAAGAGGTCCCACTGCTACAAGCCTTTCATAGGCCCTACAGGGTAATAATAAAAACGTACAAGAGGCTACATTGGCAGCAGGTGCCTTGTGCATCTACACCGATGGGTCTAAAACAAATGAGAAGTCAGGCTGTGGAATTTATTCCAGATCCCTGAATCTCAATATAACATGGGCAATGGGTTTTAATGCCAATGTTGCTCAAACAGAGCTCACTGCTATCTCCATCGCCGCATAAGAGACTACCAGAAGAAACATTACTGGTAATAATATTTACATCCTCACGGACAGCAGACAGGCGCTACTAGCTCTGAATAGATCACGTATTACATCAGGTCTAGTACTAGAATGTCACCAGGCCCTGATCGAAGCTTGCAACAACAACGTGGTCACTTTAGCTTGGATCAAAGGTCATGGAAAATCAAAAGGCAACCGTATAACTGACTCGTTAGCTAAGAAAACAGCCTCCCATAAACTTTTGGGACCTGGCACTTTCATAAGCTTAACGGCATCAGCTGTGGCTGACCTACTAAAGAAGCACTCCCTTGACAAGTTTAAGGGTAGATGGGACGACGAAACAGGCTGCAAGCTAGCTAAGGAACCATTACAGTATCCGAACAGCGAAACAGCCAAAAGATACATGACTATGAACAGACAGAACCTGCGCACAGCCACAGGTATCCTAACTGGCCACTGTCATCTACGAAAACACCTCTACAGGATGGGGTTAACTGACACTCCACTGTGTAGATGATGTGAACACTGAACAGGAAGACGAGACTGCCGAACACATTCTTTGCGAATGCCCGACACTCTCACAAATAAGACATTTTCTTTTCGCCGAGCAGAGGCTAACACATGTCTACATGAGGGAGCTACCTTCAGGCGACGTCATCACCTACTTTAAACAAGTAGGTTGGCTGACGAGCTAGAAGGAAGGCTCAGAAGGATGCACAATGGGCCAAATGTGGCCTACGTGCTGTGGGGTGACCCTTCTAGCTTTACAGATACAGAGATCGTCACATCCAATATAGCTTAGGGATCTGTTGTCATGTTTCCTACAAGTTTATAGTAGAGAAGCCACAACATAGTGCGTTTGTATTATTAGAATAATTCGCGAGTAGTTGATCATTTAATTTGCATTATTGAAATGAAATGAAAAACACAATTTACACTTCAACTTAATCTGTTATCTATATCATACGAATACACTGATCTGCTTACGAACTAATAATATAACGTCCGGCTCCGACAACTGTTTTTTTTATCATATCCTAGGGATATGCATTATTGAATCATTTATTTATAATTTGATTATCTGTATACATCTAAACAAAAGTTGAACTAGTTACGTAAATTAAATGTATGTTCTCTCTAATTAGAAAAATGAATAACAATTATTTTGTTTGAAATCTACAGAACATTAAGTGTTACTTTTTATAAATCTACAGTCAAAAGTGGTTGTAAAGAAATTTTTACTAAAAATGCGTTGTTTTTGCTTTTTTATTCAAAAAGGTGCATTTCTTGTACTACTATTTATTTACTTCACGTCACATAAATGTGTTGAATCATTAGATTCAGAACTTCATTAAGAATCCAAATACAGTTCAGATACCACTCCTGTGGACGTGTATTTTTGGATATCTGGACGTACATAACTTGACCACCAACGTCCAATACACATCTACTCAACTATACAAATGTTAAAGTCGTTCGTTCGCTTTTAAAGCACTTTACTATGTAGAATGCAAGATATATAGTCAAAGCAAGCGACCAAATACCATTTCGGTTCCAAAGAAACTACACGCTATATTTAGGACACCCTATATACAATTCTATTAAAACTTATTACATTCTTCAAACGTTTCAACTGCACACTTTTTTCCCATAATAAATAACACAAAACCTACACTTTACCCATCAACTGAACTATTCCGTCTGACCATTGAGGCTCTACGGTATAGAGAAAATATCAGTCCCCGGTCAAATTACTTACCCCAATCTCATTAACAGCGGAAATCCCTAACGCATTTTTCTTCCAGCCCTAACTTAGTGTTTGCTAATGCTTTTCACGGAATTTTGGTCCTCTTAGACCACAATTAATCGGGTTGATAGATAGAGCAATTAGCAATTTTGGGTGAAGGAACAGATTGTTGAACTGGGTCTACTGAATAGGCTATTAAAAGATAATAAAGGCAGAGAATGTTTTTGACTGGTGTCAACAATGGCAATGATCATGATTCGTGAAGAAGTTATTTCAATAAGTTATTTATATAATGTCAAACTATCAACTGAAACTATGTTAAACTATAGTCACACAATATCCAATTACAAATCGTACTCTGAAATATTATAAAAAACCAGTAAATTTAATTTTCATTTTAATTAAACTTAATAAATGTCAAAATCTTGAACTGTTTCATATTTTACGAATCTCCAGCTTTTAATTTGTTGAAGATGCTGTTAAAGCGTCACTCAACCATATCCTTAGTCGACATTTTGCAACCGACTGATGTTTTATTAAAAAAAAAAACAAAACGTTTGCAGACAAGCCATTCCTAAGAATTTCATAAAACTCTTACCAAGACGCCAAGTGGAAATATTTGCAACGTGTTTTTTCATAATTCAAAATGTTGAAACATATGGCGAAAGAGAGAAAAAGATAAAAATAAATATATTTGAACCTTGAGGAGGTAAATGAGGGTTCAAGTGGTTGGGTCTATTTTTAATTACGTAATTAGTCGGGTGGATTTAAGTTCGTTTTAAGTGGGGCTATATTTGTAGTTCTTGAAGTAATACAGTAGTAGATTTTAACTGGTTATTGATAGTATTATTGATCTAGCTGTACGTTAGCTGTGGCATTGATAGTATCTATTACATTAAGTATAAATATTGATTACTATATTACCAATTTATTCTTACGTTAAACTATTAAATAAATGTATACACTCGAGATTGAATGTATACCAAAGGAAAAGGTATTTTCGTATACCAGGATCGTCAAAACATAAAAATTTTGTTAAAGCGCAAGTACCTTTATTTTTGACAATATCGAAAATTGTCATTAAGAAAAGTTGATCAGAATTGAAAGTTACATTCAGATATGGAATTTCGTCAATTTGCGTTGGCCTGCCAGATCTCCTGACTTAACCCACCTTGTATTAAGTATTCTTATTACAGACTTTTTACGAAATTATTTTGTTTTAGTTAATTTTTAGCGCGTTTCTCAGTTAAATTTTTGCAGTGGTAGTGAGTAGGTCATTCTCAAGCAGCATCTAAAGTTGCGGTAACTGCGGTAACAGAGATGGGAACTTTGAATAAGTAATTATTACGTAATTATCACTTTAAAATTGACTTACTGGGTTTTATTACATTAAATAAGAAAGTTTGAGTAATTAGGTACTTTAGAGTTGGTACTTTATGGTTTCAGCAGTTTCTGAAGTATCTGGAACGAAATTGTTACTAACAAAATTACGTTAAATTCCCGTTACCTTTAAACTTATATTCAATGGTTGCAGTTACTTTGTTCTGTTACTTGCTTTTTTTACGTTATAGTAGCGATGAAAGTAACTTCTACGTTTTTGTTGTTTTAAAAATTCCTTTAAAATTACGGAACTTTATAGTAATATTTAAGGTAAAATTAAATGTCCCGGTACCCAAGAAAACTACTGCATGGTAAGTTTTACTTCCCACTTCGTTTTAAAATTACTACGAAATTCCAAATTCCTAGCACTTCCACATTTTACACAAAATTAAAGAAGCAGTTGGACGAAATGAAATAAAACTCGCACCCAAATTATAGGTTAGGTCATTTTAGAAAAGAGGAAGAAGATGATATTATAGGTTAAAGTTCCGATTGGACCTTAATAGTAGCTTTAGACAAGACTTATGGAACTTTGAAGTCGTCTTGTAGTGGTTGCGACTTAACAGTTTAAACTAACTTTCGACTAGAAATACCCATTTTAACGTTAATATTACTTAGAAGTAATTTCTCAAAATGACGCCATATTTTCTTATAAAATGATGGGCGTTATTAAATAAAAAATCAATTTTTATTGTACTAAAATAATTATTTTTTCAAATTTGCCCCCCAAAAAAAGAACATTGAACAAATCTGAAGTAACCTAACTTATGGAAACATTAAATAATAGTCTATTGTATTTTTAGGCAATTTCGCACAATTTTGTGATTTCTCTTCTTCATTAAAAAAAAAATTAAACATGCATTTTGAGATGGCTCGTTGTTACTTTTCGATCTATCAACATCACATTTGACAGAACACTTTTAATCGTTTAAGTTTTTTGAATCAGCAACGAACAAACATCAGGAAATAATATCCTTCTTATTCAGTTGAAAATATTAGGTACCTACTTCCATTTTCGATAACACCGTTAAAGAATGACGGAAGATGCTGGTAGAATAATTTTTCAATAATTTAAAGAGGGATAAAGAGAGGATGCCATGTAAAGAAGCAAATGAATACGACATAGTAGCGGTGACCACGCCTCTACGTCCCCGCCTCGTTCCAGGAACGTAAGCGCCCGTAAGTTGCTGGGTGGTCACCGTTACGTATCCATCACCCTTAAAATGTTCCCCATTTTGGTCGTAGGTACGTGATAGGAACGTAGTAATTACGTTCCTATCTCTAGTAATCACAACTTTAAAATGTCCAACAGAAGGCGCCGCAACGTATCGATGACTAAAAATGGTGCTTGGGATTCCTAAAAGAATTGCTTATATGGGGACCTACTCTACACTAACAAATAAATTGACCGCCTATACAAACGTCATTTGCTAGCTGGTGTGCCACAATAAAGATGGAGTTCCAGCATATTTTGTGGATATATTCTAACACAGAAAATCAATAACAACACACGTGCGGTAAATTCGTAGTTAAACCAACCAAATTAGTGCGGCAACTAGCTACTTACCGCATGTTTGGAGAAACTCATTTTGTATTTACAAACATTTCATTCGCTATATTTGAAAATTTTGTACTCTATTTAGAAAACAATTTAAATTAGTTAGAATAACAATACATCATTATTATCAGTCCTACAAAAGACCTTGGGAAAAAAGTAATGTTAAAAATTTCAGTAAAAGTAAAATCATTTCTAAAAAAAAATCTAACAGACATCACCTGTTACTTGTGAATACCCACCTAGATTTTTATAAAACGAGAACGATTTCGAACAATTACCTGAACCTGTACCTGATCTAAAAGGTACCCATTCAACGGATGTACCTGAATCATTTAGGTACTAAAATAAATACCAAGTATCAAATAACCAGACGCGCCTAAAATATCCTTGCCATTTCTAGTTTGTCACGTATAGGGTCATTTTTATTCATCTATGATGAACGTTCCTAGTTTTTTTTTGTAACAAGGATTAACAAGTGAGGCTATTATATTCATCTAATAGGACCTTAAACTGTCGGCAAGATACCTCTTTCACAAAAGAAATTTTAATACATTAATAGAAATTTAAGTTATTCATATTTTTTAAATTTAGTAAAAAATGGCAGTAATGTCAAAAAAAGATAAAAAAAATACTATATTATAAAAATTGTTTTTACTAAAAAGCTTCTACACTATTTAATAAAATGTCACGTTTAACATTCCCTGTTAACACAAACAGAAATAATATATTAAAACTAGAATCAAAGAACACCAATTAGTTTATAAAAACGTACACAAAAATACCTGAGTATTTTTCAACATCTCCAACCTTTCTACAGAGTGTAGACTTCTTGTAAACATCTCTAGAAGAAGATTGAACTCTCCAACTCACTTTAAACCATCTTCAGAAGTTCCTTCAACATGCCTAACCATTTTGAAATATGTTAACTTCTTGTAAAACATTTGGAAAAAATAATCTCTAGAGGTACCACAAGATCCTTCACTCCTAAGACCCTTATTTATCCTGTTTACTTACTATAAACTATCTCCAGAGGTTCCTTTAACATATTTTCAGTATATGGACTTCTCGTAAACATCTTCAGAGTTTCTATAATCTCGAATCAATTGGAAGTCTCCTAACTTACTGTATATCCCTATATAAAAGCACTTAAGCAATTTTTTACCTTATCTATAATATTTTATTTGTGGGAATTTTTTATTTATAGTTATCATTTTGTGATAGAAATAAATGCAAAAACGTCCATTATTTTATCCATTTCCTTCCACAATAGGGGTAATCAAAGAGGTATTTTGTATTTACATTTTTATTCGACATTATAAAATTATTCTTTCTTTGCATATTAATTACTTCGTTTTCTTAAAACCAATCTGATAATTTCTGTAATCGAATTATTTTCAGAAACTTTGGCAACGTCCAGAAACACTATGTGGAGCCAAAGTCAAGCCCAGTGCCGCCATTACGCCAATATTGGTGACCATAGTGTGGAGGGGCCTTTACGCATTTGACCATATAAAAATAAACATCAATTTTAACATAAACATACATAGAACATAAACCACCAGCATATTCACCAGATTTAAAAACGATTCATTCACTTCATAAAATTATATACCGACAATATTTTACTTCCTTCTTCCTTCCTAGGACGTACATTTCAGCATTCACAAAATGTATCCAGCCATGAAAAGTTACCGTAGAACATTGTATAAATTCCAACTAAATTGAATAGTCTTTGATATAAAAATATAAAATAATCAGTTTTACGAAGTAAATAATGAAATTAAAGTATTAATAATTAAAATGAAAATATCTTAAACCAATTTAATATCTAAATGACCTACTTTGTTTCGATAATTTTGTATTGTGATTGGGTGGTAATGAATCTTTTCGAAATTAAAAAAAGATAAGTCAGGATAAACTTTTAATCTTAATTTTTTTTTAAATAAATTTTGTCTGGAGAAAATAGCCATGATGAGAAATTTTACCGACAAATGAGTAAATCCAGTTAAAAGGTGCAAATAATTAAAATATAACCACTAAATGACATGTTTGCATAATTTTTATTACAAATTATTCTGTAATATTTTGAAAAACACCATTTGAAAATCATAAAATTTCAGAGAACATGGAACATGAAGGCTCGATGCGGACACAAGTGCTATTAATTGCTCATTTCATTGTTGACGTTTTTAATATTTCAAGAGATTACCAAATAAATATCACTTCCAGTTTCCGAAAACAAAACTTAAAAACGACATAGGTACACTAAAAAAACGAATATCGGGAATTTCCGGTTAAATGTTGTTTAAACGCAACTATTGTTATTATAACAAGAAAAAACCATTCTGAGAACAATCTGTACTTGCAATCTAACAGGCCGATTCCAGTTAAAATAAGTAAACGGTAAGTATAGCAGTAATAAGGTACTTTTAATTTAACAGAAATATATTCCTGTCATCTCTACGATCGTAGAACGTTGATTTTAACAGAATTCCTGTAAATCCCACAATTCAATCCGGTACTTTGAGCAGTACGCGCCGACGCAGTAACTTATGACTGACACCTGCCTAATCGGCAACACGCATTACGCTGTTCGAACGACCCCTGCCTATTCGGCAACCCGTATGCCCCATGACGCATCAAGGGCGCTACGCCAGGAGGCTCTGCACTACGTTCTTAGATGGCGACACAGAACAATAGGTTTATGATTATATAACGGATAGATACATCTATGGTCAACCGCAGTTGGCTGGTATTCTTTATTCTTTACTATTTCATTGGTTCATTAGGTTACTATTGAATAATATGAATTGTTTTTGAATTATTGTTTGTAGAATAAATACTTTTATAAATAAATCTCTACAATACTAAGATACTAAGATACAATACTGAGATAAAATATCTGCATATAAGGTTGAGACCTTTAGACTGCTTCCTGCTTAGGACTATTTTATATACCTACTCTTCAATTTTAACATTGTTTACGTTCGTTCAGCCTTCAAGCGCTCTCAGTGATTGGCCAAAGCACTTGTGACGTAAATTCCCGCTCTTCTTTCGTCACGTTTGAACGGCAGTATTTTTTCGGCTTCGACTAACAAAACGAAAAAAGTATTTTTTCCAGACATTAGTGTTCTCGCCCATTGTTGTGACTAGTCATCAGCGTTGAAATAAACACCTAATTTCCATGACAACAGTGGTCATCGATAATAACAAGCCATTTGCGAGGGGAGATAAAACCTTTGAAAAATTGTTGAATTTCACTGTTATTACGATCAAATTTTTCAATTTTAAATCAACAAAGTCATAACAACTGATCCCCGAGCAATTTAGGGCCCCCAAAAATGATAAAAAATGTTTGTATTAAATATCAAGTCAAGTCAAATTGCAATTTGAAATATGTTAAGGATTTAGTAGCCAGAGCGGAAGGATCGTTTTCAAAATTGATTAAAAAAATAACTATCTAAGAAGTACAATGGGGCAAGATCGTCTGAGTAGTATATTATCAATCGAGCGAGAAAAAATTTGTGAATGTAAAACAGCGACACAAATTGTAAATTAAGTTAATTCAATAATTATTATGACATCTGTAGCATTGTACTATTATTTAATATAATTATAAAATTTTTTTGAGTTTTGGGGCCCCGTTTTCCTGTTGGTCCTAGGGCCCCCTCTGTCGAACTTACGCCACTGCAACTGATGGAATTATATGAGTCATATATCTAAATTATTTTTTCCTAACTTTAATTTTTATTGAGTCATTAAATATATTTTTGATTAAATAATTGCCAAAAAAAACATATTATTTAAATCGCAAAAAACATATTATTCAGTACGGTTTCTAAAAAAATAAAAATCAAGGTACCTAGTTAACTAAATAAATGTTCCAAATCACTAGATTTCATGGTTACAGGGTATTATCACGATGACACACCCTTTGTAATTAGAGTGTTGCGAATTTTTTTTAATCAGCGACTGAATATAAAAGTCAGTAAATTCGTCTTTATTATTTATGGCCGAAAATAATTATTTAGTCCTCCAAAAACTACCGCGGTTTTTTATAAAAAATTCGGGACTTGATTTTGGTAAAATGGTTACATAATTATTTATCAAAATATTTTCTACAAGTTTTTCCTATCTTTCAGGCAACATACTGTTACTTAACATGATTTTCTGCTTCTAATATTGTCATAAAAATTTCAGTTATGAAGAAGTTCAAATATTCACGGTAAGCAAACTGATTGTATTATTGCTTTAATTTTTTTGTGTTGTGAAAATATACCACTCAACGTGGTATTTCTGCTGTAATATAACACATACTTACACATAATTATTATCATCTTCAATTTATTTAATTAATTACCTTAAAATACTCACATATGTAATTATTATTAATTACTAGGTACCTACGTATCTTATTGATGTAATTTTTGTTGGTTATCAAAAATCACGACCTACCAGGTGTCAAACATCATTTTGAGTGCGAGTATTTTTGTCAAGTTTATAGTTTATACAGGGTGTTCCGATATTCGACCGACAACGCTTTACAGGTGATAGCGCTTGACAAATGATGAAAAATGAGTTAGGTACATAAGCCCCTAAGATTCTTAGTTTACGAGATACAGGGTGTTAAAGTTGAGAAATTAAAATTATTTCGACCCCCCTATTTTTAAGACACTGTATAAATCGATTGTTTTTTTCATTTTATTTAAATCTTTGGTTTTTATGTTACAAAAAGTTATTAACTTTTATTGCGCTAAAATCAACAATTTTGGAGATATTTGACTTTGAAGAGAAGTCTACAATTCACCTTTTCTATCGCCCGTATTAAATCTGGAAAAGACTAATTGTATATATCTCCAAAATTGTCGATTTTAGCGCAATAAAAGTTAACAACTTTTTGTAACATAAATATCAGAACACCCTGTATCACGAAAAAATGAATGCAGTTGAAACCAATAGAGGGAGTCACAGATGAGATCATTGAAGCCGCAAAGAATGTTAATTCGTTTTTACCAGAAAAATCGGAAAAACGCTATTGCAAGGAATATGAAACTTTTAATCTAAAAAAGAAAATAAGCAACCATGAAAAGGAGGAGGTCGTTTTAGTTTATTTGTAATAAAATTGATTATTTTGAATAAAAATTTGAATATAGTTGTTGGACTCTGGTTACTTCCGCACGCTTGTAGAAAAAGAATTGTTCCTAATGCTTGAGGAAAATGCGTTTTCCGCACTTGATAGGAAAAATACTATTACAAACCCTTCCCAGAAAAATTACAAAAATATATTGGTAACAGTTTTTGACATCTTATAATTCAAATTCTTTTCCTTCAAATAATTAATTTTTTTTTGATTAAGTGGTTTCATTTTCCAATTAGAATAATACTTTAACAAATATGAAATGTAAGAACACATGTTTCGAAGACAATTTTCTTGGTCTCGATTGGAGAACTCTCGAGATATAATACAAAATTGTTTTATATTTTGATATCTTAAACATATTTATAAATACAACACTAAGAATTGTTCAACTAATTTACATCTCTAATACTACAACAATAAAACGCAGTTAATTTAAATCATTGTAAAATACATTTGCCTAATACCACTTTTAGACCCTTTTCTTTATTTACCACCAACAAGATATGCATGCATCAGTGAATCCGACAGGTGTATCGAAGATTTACAGACACAAAAACCACATCATTAAGTGACGAGACCTTCGGCAAGAGACATTAAAAGATCTAGCGATAAAAAATAACCCATATTTCAAGCGTCAGATAACCTAAAACTCAATCAACCCCTATCGGATGCTGCAACTAGTTTCAAATGTCATCTGTCAGCCCTTATTTCGGAGAGAAACCAAATATTCTCTCGATAGAGTCTGATAACGATAACAGCGAATATTGTGGTTTTAAATAAAAATTTAGGGATAAAAACTGAAGTATAATAAATATATGTTAGTGACAAAATAGGTCCGGTTACGAAACAATACAGGAAGAGGGTCACTCACCCTTAAAATCAGCAGGGAAGTCGAGCGGGGTACACATCCAAATGTATAGTCACTGTCACAGATCGCGTAAAAAACCACGTGCACTGAACGAAATACAAAAATCATCCACTAACCGTAGTAGTTTCATTAGAAATACTGATGAAACGTCGGCTGGCGTTTACAGCCCTTCATTTTCAAAGCCCGCTCGATGTTTTACTACGTGCGCAATCGATCAACGCGCTTACTCACGTTATACTACAACAAATGAATGCCGCTTGCAGTTTCCGCACACGGAGTGACTGGGTAGTCCACTTACAAATGCGTATGGACAAAATAAAAGACTCCAAGAATATTGGAGTATACATTCCTAAATACAAATTGAATTGTTTTTGTTCCTTTTGTAATATTGTATTTAACCATCATCTAGCTTGCCCTTTATGAGCAACCATATGAATCCTACAGGAGGCTAACTTTTTAACGTGATTTTCCCAGTACGTCTTAAGGGAAATCTCAATCCGCATTCTAGCGGTCACCAATCCACATTCTAACTACGCGTAAAGTATTCTTGGAATTATTATAATTTATATCATTAAAATAGACAAGTCGTGGTTTCCTACTACAGGTCAAAAATAGATCCTAAAAACTACAAAAATGGTTAAAAAAGACAAAAAGAATATAAATCTGTTGTCTTTAAGTTTAAGTCCCGAGAGGATTCGGGTTCCACTTGCGTCTGGACTTATGTAATTCAATGCCTGTTGGGGCATGTAGTCCAAGGAGTAGTTGTTGAAGTGTGACATTTTCTAATGTTGTATTTTGAAAGCTTGTGATTTATTTCTCATTATTTTTTTATAAATATGTTGTCTTGTTTCACATTACACACGAGTGTTCTAGGCAATAGAGTCTAATCAGAATTTCATCCCTAAAATAATAAAGATCAGGTCAGGCCACAAAAAATTATTGTGTTGGGATAAGTCATAGGAAAATCCCTACATCATTGAATCACACAATTTTGATGCGATTTCGATCGGCTTTAAGGTGAAAATTTCCATTTCCTGACAAACTTTAAAACGGAAAATTTAAGAACGTCGCATCGCCCAATTCCGTCAAAAGAATATTTTTAATTTTCAAACTTTCATCTCAGGGCTTAGGCTTAAGACTTTATGGTTCCGCCGATTCTAGGACTGGACGTAGGTAGGAAAGAGCTGTACTAATGAGCAATTACTCGTCTAAATATTTTACTCAACAGTTTACTATTTATGCTTTTAAAAATGGGTATTATGTATGTATTTGCGTTGTTACCTAGTATCTCTCACGTATTGTAATTTGTTTTGCTCAATAATTATTCAATGCAGAGGTCATAATTTGACTTTTAGTCCTAAAGAGATTGTTATAGATTTTGAACAAGGTATTGATTTTGGTTGTAGGAATATTTGGCCCAATGTAAAGATAGTTGTTTGTAGATTTCACCTGACACAAGCATGGTATAGAAATAGTGGTTTGTACAACAAGTGCGCAAAGCGCCACTTTTCGAGCGCAGAAGTTTGTGGCGAGTGCCGCAAATCCAGCGAGTGGGAAAAGTGCTTTGCGTACGAGTTGTACACAATATTTTTTCTACAACCACGTTTATTAATGAAAGAAACTTATATAGGTATTTTATTTAAACTTTGAACAGAAAGAATTTAAAAAATGAATTTTTGAATATTGAAAAATCAGTTAAACTTATAGTTAATAGTGAAATTTGAACAATTTTGAATTGTTATGCCTGGTGTATCTTTTTTTGATAGTAAGTTTTTATTAAATGTAATATTGGTGTTTGTCAACGAAGATGAGTTCATAAATTTACTGTATTGTTTTCGATATTTCTCTTTCGAAACCTCAGGTAACAAATTTTCGGTTGCATTTTGAGCCTTTTCGATAATATCTGAAGGAGTACTTTCAATGTCGGAATTCGACAACTCAAAAGATAAATTTTGATCTTGATTCATAATTCCAAAAACAATGAATTTGTTTTTATAATTAATAATTTAAAATAAATAATCAAATAAATAGTTTACTTACAGAATTGTTAGTTAAAATTTAAAATTTGAACACCTAGAAATTATTCACTACAATGATAATGTTAAATTGTCAAAAAAATGTTGACAGGTCATAGCTGTGTTGATGTATCTAACAAAATCAATTCATTATGTTTGTTTGCTGTTGGTAACTATAAAATTTTGACATTTCTGTGGGGAAAAGTGCCATAACGTGTACTTTTACCATTTTAAATTATTACTTTTCCAACGGATATCACAAGAATTAAGAAAAGGCCTGCTTTGCGTATAAAAATTTTTGCTGAAAAGCGTGTTTTTAAGACTGAATTGTACTATTTAATGCTACATTCGTTGATTTACGTAAAGATTTATATAATAATTATATAGCAGCTTACTCATTGTTTCTCTGGTTGCAAGTTGTTCTTTGCACAGAACTACAAACATTTTGTAATACATTGTTAGATATTCAAGTGGAAGTGTATTAAAATCAGGAGTGCGAATAGCGGTCTGAAAACATCAGTTCGGCCATGAAGTACCTTGCAAGTGACATCGTCAGATTATCAGATTCATGAGTACCTTCTTAAAGGTCATGCGGAACCTATATGCTACGGATATGTTTCTAAATGATTGTTAAATATATTTTAGTGAATTTCTCGCTTGATGCTGTTGGAAGACTTTTGTTTTTACGAGTTCTTGATAGAAATTTTATAAATATATTAATATTGCTTGAAATACTTCAAACAACCATTCGCGATTAGTGATTGTAAGATTCCAACTAACAATTTTTCTTTTGTTTCAACGTTAATTCTTATTTTGATCGCTACAATTTAAACCAGAAAATAAAACAAGACAAAACTCCACATGTTGACTAATAGTGTTTCAAACCAACACCAAAGCCGAACATCCATGGTTCTATTAGAGGCGTGCGCTGCAAGAAAAAATGCCGGAATATGCGCAATGACATTCTTATTTATAACAATGCTAACAATGTCACAAAAGTTGTAAAATCGAAAATTGGCTCCATACTTCGAACGCCCAGAAAGACGAGTCATTATTTCGAAATGAAATTCGAGAATTGCCTAAAAGGTTAGAGAATGTAGAAATCCGCAATTTTTATATTTACTTTACAATTTAGAAACTATCTCGTGATCGTATTCATATATTGTTTTTAAACTGAATCCTCCACATTTCCTGCTTTTGGTCCGACTAAGTTGGCTTGAAATTCACTGTGCAATCTGATGGGGACAGATAGCTGGTTTCATTGGGTTTTGTTTGCTTACGTGAATCTTGATGAGTTTGCGAGACTATTTTGATAAACCGTATACAAAATATAAAGAAGTTCATGACGATGGTAATGAGAATGAGATTGATGATAACGATTAGATAAATATCTACTAAATTAAAAAGAGTTTTTTGTTAAATTCGGAATCTTTCGAATTATAATCATCCTCTCTGAAAAATTATTTAGTAACTACTAGTAGTCAATGCTGATTTAATTTGTATATACAAAGTTTAGAGTTTATAGATTCGCTCGTTTAAATTTTATAAATCTTATTTTATGTTCGTAATTACTTCCTGCAATTTCACCTTTGCCTTGTGTATTAAATCTGGTAATTCTACAACAGTTTGGTGCAAGGAAAAAAAGTCAATTCGTGAAGGTAAAAACGGATAAAAAAAATACCGTAACAGTAATACTAGAAAGCAAAGTGTATAGTAGCGGTAATAGATGTAACAGCTTGGTAGGATAGTGGGGGAAGGGTGGGCAAAGTGACCATGGCGGCAAAGTAACCACTGGCTATTTTTTCTCGTATAGTGCTGCGACAAATTATTATGCTAAAATACAAGTTGCAAAGACATATTGGCGACAACCTTTCAAATATGATTTAAACTATAAACGTGTTAGATGTGCTACCATCTATAAATGGTTAGAAGAGAGTTTTGACACTTTACAAAGCAACGATTCCGTATTGTATTGGGTGTTGCATACACTCAATTTGCATTGTGTGTTGCAAAGTTTTTATTTGACTGATTCTAGTCAAGATGTCATTATCTTCTTCGTATATGTAAACGTGTGTGTCGAGGTAAGAGATTAGGTTAGTTGTTTGGCTTTTAGAGATGTATTTATGTAATGGCGTCAAAGAGGGTAAAGTGGTCACGACATAAAAATCTTGTGTACTTTATATGGAGAATATCGCCGTAAAAGGATTTCGTGGATATGGTTTAGTCCCAATCAACAGAAATATATTTACTGAACCGGATTTCGCTACTGCTGCTGTGACCAAACACTCGCATGCCCACCATCTGAAGATCATCAGGAGTCACAACCTCCACGCCAAGAGGAAACTCCTTCTGATAACTAAGGCAATGAGCCAACAAAACTTTTTTTAAATAGTAGCATAGTAGCCACCCAGTGGCTATTTTACCCTACCCCGTAGGGCAAAGTGGCCATTTGGTAGGGTTGCGGTAAAGTAAAATTTTCTTTTTAAGTAACAAAAATTAAGGTTAGTTATTTTTTTCGGTATAGCTAACTAACAAAAGTATCTGTTGCTTTGCAAGGTTTCCCTGTAGAAAAACACACTTCCCCCCCATTTTAGAGGATGCTGAGCACGGTGGTGGTGCTGGATATCGCTTCTGACCACTACCAACCCCTCCAGTGGCCAGGGACAGGGTCAATTTAGTCTCCTCCCATTTTCGAGGTCGCTGAAACCGAATCTGTAAAAAAGTTTTTACCCTCGGCATCCCCTTCAAAACGGCCAAAACCATCCCCTGGAGGAGTTAAACGCGCTTTACAAGGTTTCCCTGTAGAAAAACACACTTTCCACCCATTTTCGGGGATGCTGAGCACGGTGGTGGTATTGGATATCGCTTCCATAGGCGTAACGAGGGGGGGGGGGGTTGTGGGGGTTGTAGCCCCCCCTTGCTTTGGAAAAATAAAAACTTGAAAGATTTCCCTTTTTCAAACTTATTATTGTGGGATTACAGAAGTAAGGGTCGATAATGCCAAAAACACAGGATAAAAAAGACAGCGCAAACACAGTTATTTTAATGATTAAAAGGTACACTAAAATCTTTTCGCTACACTTGTGCTGCCCTATTCAAACCTTTTTCAAATCTTGTGCGTTTCCGCGGTCATGTGAAGTGTGGTGTTTACTAGGCTAGTGAATTCTTCTTTCATCATTTTTTCAAATTTTAATATGCTATACTTAACATCCGCAGAGAGCTAAATATCACTGCTAGTGAAGTGTTGGACGAGTTAGCAAAAACATCTCGCCGACTTGAATTTAGATTGTCCTAAGTGCTTGTGTATAAACTTTTGTAAAGTGGGGAACTTTCGCAATTTTTACCTACATATTTTGTATTTAAGAATATTTTTTTCTTGTTTTATAAATAGAGTTACTCGAGGTGTAAACCGCGAGGTCCATTTTGGTGTACAGACCTCGTCCATTAGTAGCCATTACTCAGCCATTACTAGTCATTAGTAGCCATTACTCAGCCATTACTAGCCATTAGTAGCCATTACTCGGCCATTAGTAGCCATTAGTGAGCCATTACCGGCCATTAGCCAATAGTGAGGAGCCATTACTAGCCATTAGTGTATAAAAATTTAACTCGCGGAGTTACTTGTATTTAAAAGCTATTTCTTGATTGCCCTTCCAAAAATAACATCTGGTATAACCAAAATAACATTTATAACTTCTAAAATAACATTTATAAAAAATTATAATCTATTTATTTAATTTGAAACTACATGATTATAGTATAATATGCAGTGTCATCCCCAAAGTACGCACCATATGGGTGACCCCCTCCATGACTCAGCTCTAGTTACGCCACTGATCGCTTCCGACCTCCAACAACTCCTCCACCGGCCAATAGGTACTCTTCCCTGAAAGGGGTCTTTTTTTTTAAATTTAAATTTGGAGGAAGCTGAGCACGGTGGTGGGGCCAAATATTGCTTCCCACCCCTACCAACCCCTCCATCGGCCTATACTCTCCCCTGAAAAGGGTGATTTTTTTTTAAATATCAGCGGCTGGTGGAGAGGTTGGCAGTGGACAGAAGCGATATCCAACACCACCACCGTGCTCAGCATCCTCGAAAATGGTGGGACAGTGTGTTTTTCTACAGGAAAAACTTGTAAAGCGAGTTTAACCCCTACGGGGGGTGGTTTTTGGTCGTTTTGAAGGGGATGCCGAGGGTAAAAACTTTTTTACCCTCAGATTGGTTTCAGCGACCTCGAAAATAGGGAGAGAGACTAAATTGGCCCTGTCCGGAGAAAAAAGATGTTACTACGACTCCTGACCTCTACTAACCTTCAAAACTGAAACCTTCTGAAGTAGCCCAGTTGCTAGAGCCCCATTTAGATCAAAAGCTCTCATAAAATGTGATGTCGCGCAGAAACTAGGCTCTTAGATACTTTTTTGAGTGAAAATTTTAAACAGTCATCGGAAAAAACGAATGGAAAATATGGCTAACAGAGAAGTAGATGGAAAACAAAGTCGAAACGTCAAGTTATTTTATATAAATAGTGGTTTTATTATCCATAGAAAAAATTATAAAAGCCACTAAGAGCTGTAGAAAAAAACATCACCCACTAATCAAGAAAGTTATATTCATAATTGGTATAGACGGTTCAAATACTAGACGTCCGATATAAATTGTAATTCACTTTCCTTCAATAATAATATAATAACAATAAAAAGTATATTGACACCGCGGTATCTTCGCTTAAGACCATAACACGGGTATTAAAGTGTTGATTACAGACACGGTATCAAGATACGAAAATTTAAGGTTTCTATTGATTACGGTCTTCCTCGCAAAGTTTCATGTTTTCTTCCTGTACGGTAAATTTATAAATTACTTACCCCATGTAGTAAATCGATCACCGCAAATAATTCGAGCGATTAAACAAAATTTTAATTTGATATCGTTTTGATAAACATGCACTACAGGATATTGGTGTAAGGTTGAAGGAGTGGTCTAGCTGAATTTAAAATTGAATTGAATACGATTAATCTCTATTTTGGATTAGAAAATATGGAAGAAATATTTTTGTTAAAGTTAAGTAAGTAAGTTACTTTCTTGCGAAACAAACATTTGTTTTTATGAACTTATAAATACTGTAGGTACTTATTACTAGCATGATAAGTATAGTACTTTCAGAAGGCACAACACAACCTTCAGATTTTTCCACTGTTTTAAAAATTACAAAAGTAGTGTCACCAAACCAAGTGTAACTTGTGAACAAAACGTCAAATTGTCATGCAATTTTAATACTCATTTGAAAGTTAGAACTTCCTAAAAACAAAAGGCATCATCTGTATGTCACTCTACGAATTTATTGAGTGACCAGGTATCTACCAAAATATCGCTATAAATATCATGTGAACTGTCATTTAATAGTATCGTTATCTCGAAATTAAAGTCGTAAAGGTTCACATTAACAGGAACTTTAACGAGATTCGAGACAGCCATTAAATCAATTCATCAATTTAAGATTCTTTATCAATTACCGACCCAAGAAATTGTCCTGTTGTTTTCTTTTAATCGGCTTAGGTATTTCGTTAAGGGCCATTGATGTGATCTTAGTTTAGCTTATCATAAGTATGTTTATCCATCTTTTATTATTTTTGTTTTTTAAAGTTTTATAAATTTGGATAGCGAAATGGTTTGCTGATTTTAAATGCTGCCGTTTACTGTTGATTCTGAACGCTTCTGTGGCCCAAATTCGGCAGTTATTCCAGAAAACATAGAAATAACCACAATATAGTTTTGGCCGATCTTAAATTGAAGTAGCGTGAGATAACTGATACCCTAAAGATGTCAGAAGGCAGTATATTCACAATTTTGCATGATCATTTGTTGATGAGAATGCTCAGTTCGAAGTTTGCTGAGAGTTGATCAAATTCAACCAGTTGGCGATTCAGAGCGCTGTTTGAAGTTGTTTAGGGATTTTTATATAAGGTATGTGACAGTGGATGAAACGTGGACGTATAACTACAAACTACACTCCAGAGTCTAATCGGCAGCCAGGTGAGTAGACAGGAATCTGAGAAAGCCGACCAAAAGAGACCAAAAACGCAAATGTCAGCTGGTATGGTTTTGGCCTCCGTATTTTGGGATACGCACTGTATTTTATTCATCAGGCTCGAATCATAAGCGATTGCCGAAACTGAAGCCTATTTGAAATCAAAGCTAAATCCTAACCAATAATTGAGTTTTATACTGATTATTTTTTTCATCTGTCAAAACAGTCAGATTTTGTGGTTTTAGCCAATAAGAGCTCAGGATCCTAACCAGTCATTGTGTTTTATACTGATTATTTTTTTCATCTGTCAAAACAGTCAGATTTTGTGGTTTCAGCCAATAACAACTCAGGATCCTAGCCAATCATTGTGTTTTATACTGATAAAACCGCTTCGTCGTTTTTGTTTTTTGATTAAACTGTGTTTACCTATTTGAGATGTCAAATGTAAACATTTATCAATTATTATTATACTAAAATGTATTGCAAATCTATGTTAATAACCAAATTTCAAAATGTATTTGTAAACTAACCTGTTTTTATTAGTTTATTTCAAAACTCCTTTAACATTTTTAGATACCTCACTTTAACACTAAACTTAAAATTAATTAAATTAAGAGAGACTTCATTTCATTCTTCTTCTTCGCTTTTATTTACGGCCCCGTTTCGCGGGGTAGCCAGTCAAAAAATCGCCTTGGTGGCCCTGTATGTAAAACTATAACAGCTCAGGTTTCAATTTAAATTGGTAAAAAAAATTTTCAATATTTGAGTGTAAAGTGTCTTTTGCATAAATGACTATGTTCTCTGTTTTTAATACAAAATGATTCAAAAAATAATCCTTTCAAATACGACTCGTCCTCTGAAATTTTATAGATTAAATTTTAGGTTTCCATACTCAAACGCCTTTATTTCAGGCAAAACCACTCAAACAAACTGATTTTATCAATCAGTTTGTTTTCGTGGTTTTTCCAAATAAAGCCGTTTTCGTGAAAACCAAAAATTTTATCGATAAATTTAGAGGACTCGTGGTATTACCTTTGATAAAACCGCTTCTTCGTATTTGTTTTTTGATAAAACTTTGTTTACCTTTTTTGAAATGTCAAATATAAACATTTAACAACTTTTATTTAGTATTATCAATTAATTATTACACTAAAATGTATTGCAAATCTATGTTAATACCCAAATTTCAAAATGTATTTTTAAACTAACCTGTTTTTATTCGTTTATTTCAAATCGCTTTAACAGTAAAATGTTTATTCATTAAACATCAGTATTTGAATACCTAAACACATCAAATTAGCTAATTTAAGAAAGACTTCATTTTAGACTATTGGCAATGCAAGACAAGCGATACGACACCTGATGGACTGAATCGGAACTATAAAAAGTCAGTAGTCGTCCTTATTTACATAAGAGAACGTGCTTTGATTTTATAATTTATTACGATATTATTGATTTATTTTGAAATTTCAAGTATGAGTCGGTATTGTTCAGTGCCTTTTTGTAATTCCTGGGTAAGAAAAAAATACTGAACTTGCGTTCCGTTTGTTTCCTAGACCCGGGCAACGAAAGGTTAGAATTGAAGACAAAATGGGCTCACAGTCTCTAGTTGACCATCAGAAAGCTTGGATTTTGACGTTAAAAATTGGAAAACCAGTTACCAAATTCATTTCTAGTTCACAGAAAGTGATTACTTCAATAAAGGTGAGAAGGTTCTTCAAATTAATGTTGAACTTTTTTTCATCTGAGAATGTTTCTGGTTTTCCAATTTTTAACCTCAAAATCCAAGCTTTCTGATGGTCAACTAGAGACTGTGTGCCCATACCGACTCATACTTGAAATTTCAAAATAAATCAATAATATCGTAATAAATTATAAAATCAAAGCACGTTCTCTTATGTAAATAAAGACGACTACTGACCTTTTATAGTTCGATTTTTGTCCGCATTGTCGATTCGATCTTAAAACATGATACCACCGACATAACCTTAAACTAGACGGATAATATCCATATTCCCATCACACAAGAAACTCATCCAATTGAACATTCTGAAAACGTATCTGCGCAATGCGCAAAGGACACCAGTACGTTTGACATCTGGGTTTCGGTTCTCGAGCTTTGCCGATTCGAGGAGACATATTGTTTTTTGTTCATAGGCGTCCACTGTTCTGTTTGGTGTTTGACCGATACTCGATAGTGAAATAGTGAATTTATTGTAAAAATGAAGTGTTTTGTACTTTGGTGTAAGAACCGTTCAACAAACCAAATGATACCATGAACCAAATTGATATTGTTTCAAAATTAATAAAATAATTTTATGACTGGAGCATTTTCTTTTTTATTTTGTAAAAAATATACAAACTTCCTTCACCCCGAAATATTTTTGAAATATATATTCTGTTTACTTGTATTTCAATTATTCATTTCAAACAAGGACAGGCTTTTGCATGATTTCTATGTAGGAGTCGTAAGGAAAATTGAAATTCCAATCTACTTTTTCACAAAAAGAACTCAAAAATACAGTTATTTAGATGCAATTTTTACTTACGCTTAAAGGGTCATGTTTTGGTGGTATCAAAGGAGACGCGCCTTTTAAAGCTTATAAATTGAGGATACTCGAACGATACAGCGATTTATACCTATATTATATTATTTTGCAATAAAAAACATTCTGTTCTCACAATTAGTACTATTTCCAATCAGTAAATGAAAACTCCAACCTAAATCCTAAATTGTTTTCATCATTCCACTTATTTTCGTTCTAGACCCAATCATTTTCCCTAAGGTACGCCAATGTCGGAACATACACTTTAAGGTTGTGTCGGTGAATATGACAAACACAAAGCGCATGCCTTGTGGACACCAGTCATCCTCGTAATTGATCAATTTCTATCATATGGCATTAGCCGTCTAGTTTAAGGTTATGTCGGTGCATGATACCAATAAACACGGCACAAATCCGTTCTTCTTCTTCTTCGCTTGCATACAAGTACATTTGCCAGCCATAAATCCAATTAAAATTGACATGTCAAACTCTAAACACAATCACACATGCCTTGATTTTAAAATGTAGTAGATAATTCTGTAGGTACTGGATTACATAAATTGTTGGATTTAGAATAAGTTAAAAAATTCTGAACACATGCACAAATTATTACTTTAATTAAATTAAATATTTGAAATTTACATACAATAATTACACTATATAAATAATAATCTTAAATAATACTTCTAGATAGGCAATTTGCATTACGTTAGTAACACCTTACATTTAAAACATGGAGGCGAATAGATTTATGTGAAAGTAATAAAGAAAATATTGAACATTTGTGTCTAAAGTGTCTTTTGTATAAATGACAACTCGTCCTATTAAACTTTATAGATTAAATTTTAGGTTTCCACACTCAAACGCCTTTATTTTAGGCAAAACCTCAAACAAACCGATTTGAAATAAAATCAGTTTGTTTTCGTGGTTTTTGCAAATAAAGCCGTTTTCGTGAAAACCAAAAATTTAATGGATAAAATTTGGAGGACTCGTGGTACTTATTACCTTTGAAAAAATATCGAGAAATATTGTAGGAATGAAGATTTTTATATTATGATCAATTTTGAATAAAATTAGAAGAACCTTGAAAAAATACAACCAAATCTTCTAAAAGGAATTTAAAAAATAATACATGTTTTTTTTATTTTAATAATAAATATTTCATCGCTGAATTTACTTATTTATTTCATTGCATAGGTATTTGAGATTTTATATTAGTGCATTTTTTAGATATAACCAATAGTACTTACTATAGTCACACATTATGTTTACTCCGTCCTTATGAGCAATCCGGAGCTCTTGTGAAAAGCAAATTTCACTTCTATTTTATGAGGATTTTCTAATATAAAATTGTATTTAAATGCGCGCCACTGGGAACACCATCCATTGATATTTAAGAAAAGGGTGGGAAAGCATATGATTTAAAAACTACTTGATATTTATTAAAACAAATGGGAGCAAATTCTCATAGATTTAATACCATAGATATAGAAGACTAAGATCGAGTTTGTTTACATTTCGGCTGTGGACAAGAACACGTAACAGTCTAAACGCTGTGAATTTATATTATAAGTTTCAATGTTGTCACAGTTATCATAATTTTTTCCATTATTACCAAAATCCTAAATCTATGTAAAAATTATCTTGAAAAATGAGATATTTTGATTCGCTAAAATAATTGTACATCTACGAACAGTAATTTTCGTAACTATTAACACAACAAATCTTATTGATAGATAAATATTAACAAAGATACTTTACCACGATTTAAGTTTAGACCATTTCTACGAAAAATTGTTAGAAGCGGCAACTAAGCGCTATCAAACGTTATATCGTTATGAATGAAATCAGGGGATAGAATGTTTCGAGTAACATAGTGCTGCCATTTTCTACCAAATTTGATTGTTTATTATTGTGTGCTTTTTAGGTTATATTATTATAATTTTCTTTTTCACATTGAATTTATTGGTTTAAGTTGATTTATTAGATAAATATGGTTTATTAGCGTTTGAATGCAGCAAAATAGTTTTTCTACGACCACCATACGCTTTTCTGCACAAATTTTCATTTGCAAAGTAGGCAATTGCTCACATTGCAAGGGCAAAATGACATATGTGTGCGGAAAAGTGACAGAACTGTGCGCAAAGTAGTTACTTTGCGCACAGTTATGTCAAAATAAGTGCATAGACATATTAAATAACAGAGTCGGTGGCACCTAATTTCTGATTGATTTGTGTTCTATAAACTGACAGTTCGTTGTCGAATGACATTTGGCTCCAATATTTTAAATTTAAATTTTTAGAATTTTTTCTTTTGCTATCTTTTCGTAAGTATATTTTGATATATTTAGTATTTTATTACTTACCTAATTATTTCTAGACATGTTATCTGGTTTATAAACAAATATATACTGTAGGAAATGAACCAACTTACATCATCCGGCTCTGATGTTGAGAATACACAACCGAAAATTGAAGAAATAGCTAGAATGGCCACAGAAAATTTATTACCAGATATTTCAAGGGGAAAGTACGAAAAACAGTACTCCAAATTTATGAGTTGGAAGGAGACAAACAAAATTAAGTCATTTTCAGAAAATGTGTTATTTTTTTTTTTCATTTTTTTTATTTATTTATTTTTTTTTGACAAGAAAATTGTATATTAAAAACATATATAAATTATGTTACGTTATATATATTGTAGTTATCACATTCTAAAATTAAAGTAAATAAACATTAATATTTTGTTGTCTTTAAAAATTGTGGTCGTTGAAGAAGTATTGTGTACAAGTAAAGGCTCGTGCCGCAAACATCTGCGCTCGTGGGAAAAGTATAGCTTTGCGCACTTGTTGTACAAACTACTATTATTTAAATCATTTCATGGGTAAGTATTAGGGGCGTAGAATTAGTATTTTATCGACTGTATAAACTCTTTGATAATGCCTAAAGGATTGTTTTAACTTATTGCGACGACTTATAATTATGTAGGTTTCATATATTTTGTTAAAAATTAAATCACATTTTGTTTTTCTGTCAAACTACCTAAGTATTTAGGTAATACTTTTTCATTTAAACAGTTATACGAATACATGACTTTTAGGATTCCTGCAAATGTTGAAAGGAGAAATATTTAGTTCATGACTTGCTTATATTTGTTCTTCATTTCCGTGATAATGACTTTGAATATAAACCAAGTGGAAGGAAATATTTGAAAACTGATGTAAAACCAATATCGAGGTAATATACCTATATTTATTTGTTTTTTTAATAAATTTAGGCTATAAGATTTAAAAATACTTTGGCGAAGCTTTACTAGAATACAAACATATTTCACTTAAAATATAAGGTACTTCCAGTAATATTGTTTAAACATTATGGCTTAAATTTATGTAATGTAAAAGGTCAAACCAATCTTTTGAGAATATGTCGAATATTTTAAGCAATCAAAAACATTTCCATAATACCGACTGCTTAAACTCTAGTGATTTCCCATTAATCTTAACTTTTATTGAAATTTTAATTTTGTATTTTTGTGTTGTGTAATTGTAGTTTTAAGTAATTACTTATTTGATTCGATTTGTATGTCGTTTCACTGTGAATGCCTTCTCGCCTGCTTCGTGTATTATGAATGTATATAATTTTAATGTAGCGTAGTGGAGAAAAAATAAAATAAAACGAGGCTTGCCTCACAAAAAAATAGTAGATGTAGAAATTTGTTACTTCTGCCAACGTTTTCGTTAGTTGATACTTACTAACTAATTTTTTTCTGTTATAGGTTCGATAAGATTAAAACGGTTTATATATTTTTCAGGATTTATCTAAACGTAGAAAATTCCTACTACACCAACATTATTTTTTTTTATTTCAGGATGATACAAGTAATAATTCATCAGTGTTTAATTTGTACTTAGTTCCCTATTCGTTCCTCAATCCCGAATGTACTTGTCGCAGAACAGCCTGATAAAAACAACATTGCAAGGAAATGATCAATTTTCCCTTGATCCTGCATTGACGAACAATAGATGTTCTGAGCGGACTAACTAACTGATCGTCAATTTTTTTACGATTCCTCATTTGATTAAACAAATATATTTACATTAGGATTTTAAATTTCCTATGGAACTGACGTGGTAAAATTAAAATAAATATATTGTGTCACATCCCATTTCCCTCTGTAACGGTACATAAATTCGTCGCCATGTTCCTGACTTTTATATATCTATCTCACTTCATCATTGGGCACGGAATATTTGAAACTTATCAATGACTTGTTGGGATGTGTTTAATACAGAATGGCGCGGACCTTTCTTTTTGTGATTTTCCATTTAAAATTAACGAAATAAATACTTTTTGATAGTTTACAAAAAAAACAAGGGGTCTCCACCCCAAGTTTTGTAATTATTAGTATTTCCTGAAAATTTCACAAAAATCAGACTAAAACTAAAGGCTTAGAATGATTTTAAAATTTTTCAATGGGTTCGGAATGACGATTTTGGCTGTGTTGATTAGAATAAGAACTGACAATCTAAAATTTTATTAATACTTTCATATCTAAGAAAGAAATTGTTATTTTTGATATATTTTTTTCTACATGTCTGAGAATGATCTAGCTGTTATATACGCATCAAAACTTTTTTTTTCGACATGCTTTTTCCGGTGACACCAAGCTATGTTTGATGTAATATTAAAAGGGTCGAATCTCAAGACGTACTTCTCGTCTCCGCAACATGCTGACACGTGCTCCTTACGGATGCAGCTGTTTGCCCTTTCTTATGTATGTTTGCCCTTTTTCTCCACGTTCAACAACTAAAGCTCACCAAACTCGTTTCAGAATTAAGGATGAGGTCCATTCTTTATAGTCTTGTGCCGTATTGTCGATGTAGGGGATAATTACGTTTTAATTTTTAGACCTTATTTTCTTTGTCACAAAAACCCTTTGTTTTCATTGTTGTTTTAATAAATTTGTTTTCAGCTTATCAGTCAAGATTCAAAACTCACACGAGGCGCTTTTAGTATGCTGAGAGGACGATAAGTTTTTAATGGGTAAATGGATATTTAATTTAGTCATTTTACTTTATGATAGAATCATTATTGAATAAACTAAAATTTTTATTTGAATCTACTGGAAAGTTATTTGAAGCGTACATTTAGTAAATAGTGTTAATTATTTCTTTTTGAAGATGTGATTCTCATTTACGGAAGGCTTCAGAATCATTCTACTTCTTTCTTGGTATAATCCCCTAATGATTTACCACCGGGGCACAAAAATCGATTTCTACTGGGTGCTGGGTGCCATTTGTCCCATTGCACTGAAAACGTTCTTTTTTGTGTTTTAAATAAGCTGTAATTTTTTCACAGCTAAATATTTATTTTTCGATTTTATACGAATTTAAATTAAAAAAATCTAATTTTCAATCGAAAAGTTGGTTCACCCTGTTACCTTGGAGGATGGCCAATACTAAGTACTTGAGGAAAATTAGAGGATGGCTAATACTAAGTACTTGAGCAAAATTGACGGCATCGTTTTTACAAAACGTTAAAAAACTAAGTTAGGACCTGTAACATCATTCTTTCCATCGAGTAAGTGATACTTTCCCAACGACTTTATTTTAAATGATAGTATATTACCAAACAAGTGTGGAAAGTGACCAATTACGCACGAGTGCGGAAACGTAACGAGTGCAAGAAATGCACTTTCCAACGAGTTATGTACACTATTTTTCTTACGACCCCAACATTTTTAATATTCTAATTTTATTTTTTTTATAAAATATTAATCATTGGGTATATTTTAGGATTTAAAATAAAAATTTTAAAATAATCTTTTTTTATGCTTTTAAGAACATTTACTAACTTAATTTAAATAATATCTTCAGAAAAAGAAGCTTTAATGCCTTTTATATTTCTTCACTCCATGAATTAGTTGTATGAATAGGTGTATCTACCTTTCGTTTTATTTTTGTGGCAGCAGCTTTAAGCAGGTAATTTTAACCGCCACCGATATTTCAAGTGGAGTAAATTCCATACAAAATTCATCACTTTCCATTTTCACTACTAATTATTCGATTGACAGCACCTTGACAGACGCTGTGCGTGAAAGTAAAATATTCTTCTTTTTAACTTTAACGGGACACGTATGATATTTGTCACTTTCGAAGTGTCAAACCAATTTCGTAGGAAAATGTTTTTCCGTTGTAGTGCTGTATTAGCCACAGTAGAAATACAAACATTTGCATTGTTTTCAAAAGTAACAGTTTTTTCTATGCCAAACAGCATTTTTTTTTTATTTCGGATAATATCATCCGCTTTGACGTGACAGAAAGACTCGCTTTACAGGGTGTTTTTTTACAGGACCAATAAAAACAAAAAAATACGGCCCTGGAATTTTAACGGTTGATTGAATAATATTTTATATCGAGTAAAATGAATTTTCCTTACGATTTTTGTTGAAAAATGATGATGAGCTATCGATGTAGTGCCGCATCAGTCATAAGAAGAATGTGAAGCCATTAAAATTATACTATTTTTCAAAGTTTTATTTTTTCTGCAAAAAAAAACTTCCACGTTCAATTTTAGCTTTAAAGTGAGAAAAATAACAATTGTCTGCTCTGTCTTACAGGGTGTTGTTTTTAAAAAAAACCAATAAAAATCTAAAAAAAACTAAGTCCGGACCTGAAATTAAAATTTTTTAAAAACCTATTTTATTGAGCTCAGCGAGCATACTCAGTGAGCCAAATTTTATTTGGTTGAGATTTTACTTTTATTAGATATACTTAACGTAGAATAATTCACATATTTTCAAATATCACCCTGTATATCCGTCAAAAACGCAACAAGGCATTTTTTAATACCAGATATGAAATGGCCTCGGTCCATAGTACTTTTGGTTGGACTATATACAGTTCGTCGTGGGACGGTAGTTCTTAAACTTCTGTTCTTTTATTTTTTTAAAGTTTGGTATATACAAAATAATTATTCTTTCAATTATTTATATCCGTAATTTTAATTTCATTTTATATTTAAAAAAAATAATAAATTAAAACATAAATTTGTTTAAATTGTATTTTTCCTGCATTTTTCCGCAAATTCATCAATTAAATCATTAAAATCTATTTGTTGCACTATATCATGTTCAATAGATATAATAATAATAATAATAATAATCTTAATTCAATAATTACAATAATACAAATACAAATGAATAAAGCTGATAAGCGGTAAGTGCTACTGCACTTGTTTCGCAGAAGAAAATATAATTGAATAATAATAAAAATAATAATAATAATAATAGTGTTAAATTAAAGCATAGAGTACCTATAAGTGTCTTATACACTTGTATCGGTTAAAAACAAAATACATAAATATTACGATTTACATAATGCATAACATTTAATATTTAGAATAAAAGAAGAGGAAAAAGAAAATAAGAAAAAAAAGAAAGAAGGAGAAAACGACGTTACACTAGTTTTGATATATCAATTTTTTTTATTCAGTTTTCAAAATGGATTTGGTTTTCAAAATGACTATTAACAATAGATCTATTAGTGCTGTAAATCAAGTGTTTTAATTGGTTTTTGAAGCCACAAATACTGGTAATAGTTTTGATAGTTTCTGGTATAGTGTTGTATAATTTTGGTGCTATTATTTATTTATTTATTTATTTATTAAATAAATACAATGATAAGCGATAAGTGCTACTGCACTTGTTTCGCATGAAAGACATCATAAAACATCATCATCATCAACATGATAAATAGAATTTCAAGTGGAAGTAGAAGAACATTTTCTTAGTGAAGCTACTGTTTCTCTAGAGAAAATGAACTTCGCCCTTTATTTTTCAAAAATCTTTCTTTTTTCTTTTTTGTATATTACTTCTATGTATGTATGTTACATGAAAAATAATAAAGATCTTTATTATTATTATTATTATTATTATTAATTATACCCAAAGACCAGACGTCTGTATGAACCTCCAATTAAGTATTCTCTTTTTTTAAGAACATTTACTTCAGAATTTCGAGGACTCAAAAGGGTCGCCATGTGTTAATTAAGCAGGTTTTTTCTTTACCTTTGATTTTCCAAAAATATCCATTTAGGCAAGTCGTTCCCGCATATACACCTACTTAAATTTTTGTTCCAGTCTTTTGGTATTGCTCAACATAGATATAAATTCCAAAAAAAATAATAAAAAAAATAATTGACATATTAGATAAATGCTCTTGTGAGAGGGCTGATCTTAAGTAATTTTTAATTAACTTAACACTGGCAGGGTTAGAAATATTCTTAATGCAACAACGATGTTCTAATAAATATAGAGGAGTTGCATTGCTTGACAAATCGGCTGCAATTCTTTAACTCTCATTGAGTTTAAGGACGAGCCAGTCTGTTTCAGCAAGTAAAACTGCAAAAACGTTATATACTTGCTTTGCAAACAAATTTTCTAGACATAGGTTTGTACTTTTTTATTTTTCAACTAATTCGTTGTTTGGGAAATTCACATTCTGTATTCATTTCCAAAGCGACTTTTTTGTTCAAACCCTGTATCCTCTAGACAAATGCCCCTGTTGCCCCTGCCTAGTTACGGCGCTGATGTTATCAAGCGATATTTTTAAATCCAACCCTGACCAGGTTTACAACCGAACCATCTACTGCTATTAACTTTCGTTGTAAAAAACTTACTGTATTTACAGATAAATGGATTCAAAAATTCAGTAAGGCACTGGACTAACAATTAAACTCCAAAAACTAGTTCTGGACTGAAGCGAGTTTCTTCCCCTAAGCAATATTTTGTGCTAATCCAGCACGTGCTACAAAATTAGAACCTTATCTATGGTATCAAGGTAGAAAAGTTGCATTAAGGCGTAATAAAATGCAGGCTTTGGGATTTGTACGGTCGAAACTGACTTGCCAAGGGATGACGTTTGATATCCTAAATAGAAAATCCGGATAATGTTGTTACTGTATGGGATTGCGAAGGATTTCTAGTAGAAGAGATTATTATGTTGGTATAAAAGTCTGGCAGAATTTAATATGATAATAAAGAAAGACATTGAAATTGTTAAGCCGTTCTAAGCCTGGAATTATAGAGGTATAGGTAGAAATTATTTACCTCATTAATATTACCAATATGCACAATTTCAACTAAAATCGTTTTATCGTTTTCTACACACAAAAAAGTTCCTAAGAGCCTAGTTTCAGCGATATCTCATTTTATGAGAGGTTAAAGTCTCTGGACTATTGGGCTAAATATAATAATTAAGGCAACGAATATGAAATTTCCTCAGATTCTTACTCGGCATTTATTTTTTTTGTTTAATTTTATTGTAGTTTTTTGATCTATTTTTTTTTGTTATAATTTTTTGCCCAAAAAGAAATAATTTGGAAGCTAGATTTTGAAACTATGACAACAGTAGAAACGTGTTGACTTTTTGAAACCACAGCAACTTTTTTTTGGATTTATACAGGGTGGTCCTTAAGTAATTGTAAAAATATGGTAGATTCCTCACTTTAAAATATTACGATTTGAACCAACTTGCTCTAATAAGATGTTGCTAATAAGGAATATAGAGGGTGTTAAAGGTTAAATTTTAAGATTTATTTTTTGCAATAACTACAGCGCTTTTGGATATGTATACATAAAAATTTGGAACTGGCGGTTTTTGAGCACGAGAAATCAGAATCTGGTACCTACTTCGATGTAATGATTAGCTGCATGATAAAATGACCTCCTGAATCCGAATATGACGTCAGTTTTTCGTCATCACCAACCGTTTTTTTGCCGACCAGTGTAATCATGGAGCTGATCCCTAAAATGCGATTATCTCGTAAACAATTAAGTTTTAAGGTTAATAACAAGTCTACTTTTTTCTAATAAGATAACGTGGCTTTAATATTCTTTTACAAGAATAGCGCTAACTTAAATAGCAAAAAAGTTTATCGCACATTTATGCCAAAATGTGGAACTTGATTCCTCAAAAGGCGCCGGACCAGATGGGATTCCTCCGGTATTACTAAAAAATTGTCCTTCTTTGGCAATCCCTCTATTTTCCAAAGATCATTTGATAGAGGACATTTCCCACATCAACGGAAATATGCTAACCTAATCCCAATATTTAGAACAGGCAATAAAACCAACGTAGAGAATTACCATGGAATTTCGTTACTCTCCGCTATTCCAAAAGTTTTTGAAGCGATACTGTCAGATGACATCTTTAGCTGTTATAAACACCACATTATCCCTAATCAACATGCATTCTATAGATGCCGATCCACAGCTACCAATCTTGCCATCTTCCAGGAATTTATAACTAATTCTATTTCCGCCGATCTATCCAAAGCTTTTGATAAAGTATGTCATTCTCTCTTGATTACGAAACTTGCCGATATTGGAATGTCTGGGAGTTTTCTCAGCTGGATCAAGTCCTACCTTACAAACCGACGGCAACGCGTTTCAATTTGTGGTTCAGTGTCACGCGAAGTGTTTGTAACTTCTGGTGTTCCACAGGGTTCGCATCTTGGCCCTGTTTTATTTATATTATTTATTAATGTCATTTCTTCATGTTTCAAGTATGCACGGTATCTTATTTATTCAGACGATATAAAAATATTCCTTCCGATATCACGAGCCACTAATTACCTGCAATTAGATATAAACAGATTTGTCTCCCGGTGTGAAATAAATCTTCTTCAGCTAAATGTGTCAAAATGTAAACTGATGAGATTCTATAGATGTACGAACCCTAGTAATATCCTTTATTATATAAATAATGGCTCTCTAGAAGTAGTCTCATCAATTAACGACCTTGGAGTCCTACTCGACAAGGACTTATCCTTTAATTTACACTTAGATAGTGTCATTCTAAAGGCTTTTGGCTTACTGGGCTTCGTAAAGAGAAATTCCGAACACATTCAAGATACTCGGGAAATATTGTGTCTATTTAACAGTTTGGTGCGAAGTACTGTTGAATATTACTCCATAATATGGTCTCCATCTTATACCACACATAATAATAGGGTTGAAAGAGTACAAAATAAATTTTTAAAATATCTCCTTTTTAAATTTCATTTTCCAGCTCAAGGAATTACATACGAAAGAAGACTATTACTATGTGGGGTTCAAAGTTTGGAACGAAGGCGACAGGAGGTAAGATTGTTCTTTCTTTATAAGTTACTCAATGGCCAGATAGATGGTGAAGATTTACTAGAATGAGTCCGTTTCTCTATTCCTCAAAGACGCACACGTTATTTAACACTTTTTGATGTGAGGACTCATAGGACTAATTACGGTAGAAATTCATTTATCGACAGGCTATTGGGTAACTACAACGATAACTTTCCTAATATTGATATTTTTCAAGTATCACTACAAATTATTAAAAAAACATAAGACTGACTGTAGATATTTTGTTACTTAAATTTTTTGTTTTTTAATCTATTTCTTATGTGTTTGCAAATGTACTTTCTATATTTTATATTTTTATATATCTTCTCAATTATATTTTAATGACGTTGCTATGTACCAATTAGGTTACTCTGTGGTCTATTGCAATAAAGTAAATAAATAAATAAAAAATAACTAGCGCTCTCTACAAATTACGTCGAAGAACGGTACCAGATTACGATTTCTCGTGCCCAAAAACCCCCAGTTCCAAATTTTTATGTAGGTATACATATCCAAAAAATAAATCTTAAAATTTAACCTTTGACACCCTGTATATTCCTTATTAGCAACATTTTTATTAGGTCAAGTTGATTCAAATCGTAATATTTGTGAGGAATCTACCATACTTCTGTATAATTACTTAAGGACCACCCTGTATATGCTGAATTAGATGGAAAAATAAGATTAGACTGTTTAGCCCCGTTAAAAATTAAGAATATAAAACATTTATTACTCGCAGCAAGCTTTTCTATGATTTTTTTAATTATATATTGCCTGTTTCTTAATTTATAATATAATACTAGAATACTAGAAAATTGTTCACCAAACAATAAGTTAAAGGCGTTTTTGATTGATTGCAAATTTTTATTTTTGATTTTAAAAATGTTCCTAGATCAAAATTTTATTAATCTATAAGAGCTCTCAGTTGTACGTCATTGTTGGTCAAATATCAACACTCTGTATATGATAAACGGTGTGTATGACAGTTGTTTTTTAAATAAATCCAAATACATTTATACATCATTATCTTTATAATAACCTAATAGTTTATTTTTAGTTAAAGTCTCTAAATAATTGTATATTTACATTTTCCTTTTGTTAACAGGCCTTAATTGATAATAAAATTAGGGAAGAAGCTTTTACTACCTCAACTTAATTCTATTGTTAGCTCAAATACCCCATATGGTATAAAAAAGTGCCTTTTACTTCTTCTGCTCCCAGCTGTCTTGTCCCCAAGCAAATAAAAAGTTAACTGTTGGCATCTGTACACAGATCATTCCTTGTGTAAACCCATCAGTTAAAAAAATAATACCTTTGACGATGACAAATATGATATAGTATTGATAAGTTGACATGTTAATAATTCAATAGGGCATGGTTATTTAAAACGACGTAAGAAGATTAAATCAAATTAAATTCAATAAATTATAGTTATACGGAACCATAGTTTTTACTTAATTAAACTTTAAACAGAGTTTTTCTCAAATGTGGCCAATGTTTTAATAAAAATAAAACGCCTCTAAGTCAGTACCACAAATTTTTTTTAATAATAAACAATGTGGGCAACTAGTTTCGGCAGATCTGCCATCATCAGGCCCATAGGGTACTGAAGTAAAACATCAAAACATCAAATATAAACCAAATTAATTAAAGAAACATTTAAAACTATTTACTAAAACTACTGACTAATCCTATATGAGGGTTCAATACATGAAGTAAGGCTAAAGTTCCCGTTAACCAGGGAAACTAAAGTTTTCCTTGTTAAAGAACTAAAGGTTTCCGGGTTAATGGGATCTTTAGCCTTACTTCATGTGTTGGACCCTCATATAACAATGTTTTACCATTAGTCAGTAGTTTTAGTAACTACTACTACTAAAAATTTGTACTGACTTAGAGGCCAAAAATGGCCAATACGCTATTCTTGCGATCGAAAATAAATAAAACTACCCTCACCCAGGCTATCCCAGCCGATTAATTATATGAATTTACAAAAGCTCCCAACGTACTTTTTCTTTTTCAGATCTTTCACCGTCGCCAACAGAACCATCCAAGGAAACAAATCATCAGCCGTCCAGGACCTCCCGATGGAACTCGAAGACCTTTTAGAAAACGCACTTAAGATAATCTAATACAAAATGCCACATAGGTCGCAGTATGATAAGGCCAAGAATTTATATAATTTAATAATCATATTGCATAAAATGAATTAATTACATTACATTACAAATTTAATTTTGTAAATCCTACATAACGTTACACAACCAATTCTTCAAATACTCTTCTTAATGGATAGTAAAACCACTTATTCTATTAAAAAGTTTTTAACTTTGACGTTTTGAAATTCGTTTTCAAAATGACATAAAATATATAATAAAAAATTTACTATAGAATCAGAACACTTGATAATCTTACAAAAATATGACAGCAACATAGAACACGGAGAAAGATTTTGAATTTGAAGATGTCAAAATCTGTTTCCATTATATTTTTGTGGCGTTTCTGGGAACGAATTTGCATATTAGAAGAGAATTTATACTTCGTCATAAATAAAGTTTTCTTAATAATATTACCATAAGAAAAAACCAGATAAAAACTTATGATACTATACCAATATAGAGGGTATCCTTTTTGCAATTAACTCTTTTTGTAAAATAGGCATCCAAATTTTTAAAATATCAACCGAACAATTAGAAACACATTCGTTATTATTTAAGCATATCAATGCTGGTTCTTTTAATAATCTTTTTGAAGAATTCCATTGTATTATATGACCAAAATCCCAAGCATGTTCACATATTTTTGATTTTTCGAATTGTTTATTTTTAATATATGATTGGTGTTCATTAAGTCTAATATGAAAAGGTATAGATGTTTCTCCTATATAAAATTTATTAGATTCATATGGAATTTTGTAAATACAATATTTTGTATTTCATTAAATGGTTTTGTATTTACTATTAAAGATTTTAATGTATTATTAGTTTGAAACACTGTTTTTAAATTAAGTTTATTGTCAATCCTATTTTTTTCAGATAATTTTGGAATATAAGGAATTTTGAATATTTGAATGAAGTATTGGGGGATTTAAATTTGGTTCTTTATTTTTGATGTCTCAGCAGTAAAGTTTACGATTTATAAATTTACTTGGGTAGTTGTTCTTAATCAAGACAGATTTAACAAGTGATAATTCATTATTTAAAATATTGTCATTTGAACAAATTGTTTTTGCTCTATCGTTTAACACAAATTGAGCGGTTTGAATCAATATTTAGATATCTATTTGTATGTGTTTCTTTTCTAAAAACTGATGTTTCAATACAATTGTTATTATTGTGTATTAGTACATCAATAAACGGTAATTTTTATTATTTTCAATTTCAATTGTAAATTTAATAGTAGGTTCCGAATTATTAATATTTGTAATAATATAAGTATTTAGATTTAGTTTACTGGATGCATCCAAATATGTCATACCGTATATCATTTTATATTTTATAGTTTATTGAACTGTTTAAAACTAGGTTAAGCAATTTCTTTATTATTAATTATTTTATATTGTTATAAGTTATTAATCGACACTATTCCTGACGACGCAGCAATTCTGCAGTCGGTTGGAATAGTCGATGAATGTTCAGGGAATTCAATAAATGACTTTAGAATAGTAAAGATGGTTTTTATTATTTTATTATCTTGAGTATTTGAATATACAAACTTACTAAGAACCTTTACCATCACATGGCGATCCTGCCAGTCCAAAATATTTTGGAAAGAAGAAAATATTACGTTTAGAACAAGAATTTATGAAAATTACTGGAGTAGAAAATAAATGGAAGAAAATTAAAAATTAAATTAAAACATGGCTGGGAACACAAATTCCAAAGAACTGAAGAAAGAAGTAATAATTGCCCAAAGTGGAAACAGTGGAGGCCAAACAAATGGAACAGATTTTTTTACACCAAAAAATATAGTAGAAGCAATTTTTTTGGTATTGGCATTTGTCTTTTTGTTGATGCTGGTTTACAAAAAATGCCAGAAGATGATAGAGAAAAATGTGGCCAAACAAATTAGTTTAGACAAGAGAAGCACAGAAGACATTATTTTTTTAGGTTTTTAGGTTGAAAGAAAAGAAAAAAAAATTAACTATGGAATGAGTTTGCAAAAGGAGTGCAAAAATTTAATAGAAGAACTAAAAGTGTTTTATAGAAATCTATTAAAAGACAGTTGTGAAAGAAGACGTGACCTAAATGTAACTAACCGTAAGTTTAAGAAATTAGATAAGTTTAGAGATAGTTTTAAAGAGTTAAAATTATTATTTAATACATCAGACGTAGATTTTCGATTAAAAACTGAAATTAAAGAGCTTGCAAATGTTATAGATAAATATATTGAGGCAATTCAAGTTAATTTAGAGGAAAGGTTACAATTTGAACAGCACATAGAGCAAACTGAAAGTGATGTCCAATTAGAAGTAGACTCTTCTCTTTCAGATTGCTCAGATAACGCATTTAACATGGGTGAAAAATTCGATTTAAAAACCGCGGCTAGTCTGCTACCAGTTATGAACGATACCGAAACTGTAACGAAACAATTAATTGATGCCATTGATTTGTATGCTTGATGCTGAAGGAAAGAAATTATTAACAACTTATATTCAAAAAAAAAGCTTAAGTCAAAATGCAAAAATTAGATTAAATAAAATTTACAACAATAATCAAACTTTAGTTAGTGATCTAAAAAAGTATTTTATTTCTAAAAAATCTTCAACATCCTTAGCTACACAATTACATAATGCTAAACAAGGGTCAAAAACTATCGAACAGTTTGGGAAAACGTTAGAAGAATTGTTAACTGACTTAACGATTACCCAAGCCAACGATAACGAAAATAATGTTCAAATTTTAAGAGAAGTTAATGAAAAGATTGCTCTCAACATTTTTGCAAATGGACTGAGAAATAGAAATTTACAAACTATCATTAAAGCTCGGAATTATGCAAAACTAAATGAAGCAATCCAAGCCGCTAAAGATGAGGAAATCAATGTAAATAATTTTAATAATGAAATAATTTTAATAATGAAAATGTTCAAGCTTATCATATGAGAGGTCGTCAAAATTTTAATTCTCATTATAGAGGCAATAATAGAAGTTCTAGAGGGTTTAATAATCAAAATAATTTTAATACAAATTATTCTAAAAATAACTTTAGTTTTAATAAAAGAGAACATACGTATCAAGGTTCTTTTAACCAAAATAGAGGTAGATTTAATAGTAATGTGAGGGGAAATAATTTTAGAGGCAAAGATAGGAGAATATTTCATATAAATAACTCCGATGAATGTAATATTTCAGAAAATCCTTCAACGGGTGACAAGTTTTTTCGTGCCTAAAAGTGTAAACTATAACATATTTTCCTTAAATGGCTTAAATTTCGTCGAAATTTTCTTTAAAAATAATAAATTAATATTTTTATTAGATACAGGAGCTAGTGTTATATTTAAAAATAGGATATTTAATGATGAAGTCGTTGATTTTTCAAAGAAATTACGAATAAATGGTATATCTGAATTATGTGAAGGTGTTTTTATAGCTGGAACTTTAGTTAGGGCAAAAGAAAATTTGATTCCTGTCAAAATTCTAAATGTAAGAGACCAGGAAGTTACTCTAAAAAATTTTAAACCAAAATTAGAAAAATTAGAAAACTATAATTTGTGCGAATTTAAAACAAAACCTACCTTTTCAGTTACTAGAGCAGATAAGTTATTAGATTTGATAAAATTACAACATTTAAATAGGGAAGAGAAAAACTCATTGGAAAAAATCTTAGTAAAATATTCTGATGTGTTTCATCTCGAAAATGATCCGCTAACTGTCTCCAATATTGGCAAAGAAAAAATTCAATTAAAAGACTCAGCAAAATCAGTTTTTATAAAGCCATATCGTTTACCTCATGCTCAAAAAACACAAATTCACTCAGAAATCGATAAAATGTTGCAAAGTGGCATTATCGAAGAAAGTAAATCAGAGTGGCAATCTCCTTTATTAATCATTCCAAAAAAGGGTTTAGATGAAAGAGGGGAGAGACGAGTTAGAATAGTTATAGATTATAGGCAGTTGAATGCGCAAATAGAAGATGACAAATTTCCATTACCTTGTATTACAGAAATTTTAGATGCATTATCAGGTGCAATGTATTTTTCTCATCTTGATTTATCTCAAGGTTATTATCAGATAGAATTAGAGAAAACAAGCAGAAAATATACGGCCTTTGCTACTGATCGAGGTCAGTATCAAATGACTCGACTTCCTATGGGTATGAAAACAAGCCCTAGTGCATTTTCTCGGGCAATGACACTTGCAATGTCGGGACTTAACTATGAATGCTGTTTTGTTTATCTTGATGATTTAATCGTTTTTGCAAATAATTTAATCAATCACAATAAAAATTTAGTTAAAGTTTTCCAAAGATTGAGGCAAGTAAACCTAAAGTTAAATCCAAATAAATGTGATTTTTTGAAAAAAGAGATTCTATATTTAGGTCATATAATTTCGGCAGATGGTGTTTCACCTGATCCTTCTAAAGTAGAAGCGATTCAAAATTTTCCAGTTCCAAAAGATTCTCAGGAAGTCAAAAGATTTGTCGCTTTCGCTAATTATTATAGAAAATATGTAAAAAATTTCGCAGATATAGCTGCACCGTTAAATAATCTTACAAGAAAGAAAGTAAAATTTTTTTGGATTCCAGATTGTCAAAAATCTTTCGAAAACTTAAAACAGATGTTGACTAATCCACCAGTACTGCAATATCCCGATTTTTCTCCAGAAAATCAATTTATAGTAAGAACCGATGCATCGCGAATTTTGCATTGGGGGCTGTATTGTCAAATTTCGATGATAAACCGGTTGCGTATGCTAGTCGATCTCTTAATAAAGCAGAGAAAAATTATAGCGTAATCGAAAAAGAAATGTTGGCGATAGTTTTTGCAGTAAAACACTTCAGGCCTTATTTATTTTCTAAAAAATTCGTCATTTTGACCGATCACGGCCCTCTAGTGTATTTATTTGGAATGGCAAATCCAAGCAGTAGGTTAATAAAGTTTAGATTAATTCTTGAAGAGTATGATTTTACAGTAAAATATATTAAAGGTACAGAGAATGTTGTAGCGGCTGCCCTCTCTCGTATAGATATATCTTCAGAAGAACTAAAAAATTTGAATAATGAAATATGCAATTCAGTTTATATTACAACAAGAGCTCAAACAAAAAATGTCAAAAATGAATGTTTAGACAGTTTCAGTAAAAATTCTGATGAAAGGATTGATCACCCTTGAGTTATAGAATTATTGAAACGTCCTAAAAATTCTTTTTGTCTAAATCCAATATCTATGACAGAATTTAAAAATATTAAAAAAGAAAATAAATGGAATTACATTGTTGGGAACTTAATTTATAATAAAGATTCGCAAATAATATATTTTAATCAGGAACCTCGATCGACATCAGACCTAGGTACTATGTTGAGAGACCTGAAACATATTTATGATAAATATGACATTCCGGAATTAGTTGTTTTAAAAAATAAGAAAAGTGCACAGTTTATTAACGATATTTTAAAGTTCTCAAATCTTATAAAAGATACCGGTATCAAATTATCCATAATACATGATGTAGAAAATGTCACAGATCACAGCCATGCAGGCATTAACAGAATATTTAACAACATCAAAAAAAGGTATTTTTGGGGAGGTTTGCGTAAAGACATCGAAACTTTTGTTAAAAAATGTGACGACTGTCAACGCTATAAACATTCTATATTAAATAAAGAACAAATGAATTAACAAAATTTGTAGAAGCATATCCCTTAAAAAATAAAGAAGCGCACACCGTCGCTCTGGCTTTGATAAATAATTTCATTTTAAGGTATGGCATCCCAAATGAAATTGTTTCAGATCAGGGTACGGAATTTTTGGCATGTATTTTAAAAGAAATATGTCAATTTTTACAAATTAAAAAGCTTAATTCAACAGCATACCACCATGAGACCCTAGGTGCTCTTGAAAATTCTCATAAAAATTTAGGTGCATATTTGCGAATTCAAGTGTCTAAATATGGCAATGCATGGAGCACATGGGTCCCTTACTGGTGTTTTGCTTATAACACGACGGTACATACGGAAACTAAGTACACACCTTACGAATTAATTTTTGGAAAACTCGCTAAATTGCCGTCTAATTTACAAAATCAAATAGACCCTATTTATAATTTCGATGATTACCCCTAGGAACTAAAATATAGATTGCAACAAGCATGTAACGATGCAAGAGTCAATTTAAATAATTCTAAATATAAAAGAAAATCTACGTATGATGTAAATAAAAAATCTGTAATATATAATGTAGGAGATAAGGTTATGTTAAGAAATGTGGGTACCAATAAGTTAGATCCCTTATATAGCGGTCCTTTTAGCGTTATAGAGGAAAAAAACTCCAAATATTTTAATAAAGATGGGAGAAAAAACAGTTGAAGTTCACAAAAATAGAATTAAACTGTATAATAGCTAAAAAAAAAATATATATTTATGGATAAATATTTTTTTTTTCCTTTTTCCGTGGGAGATGTAATAATATAAGTATTTAGATTTAGTTTATTGGATGCATCCAAATATGTCATACCGTATATCATTTTATATTTTATAGTTTATTGAACTGTTTAAAACTAGGTTAAGCAATTTCTTTATTATTAATTATTTTATATTGTTATAAGTTATTAATCGACACTATTCCTGACGACGCAGCAATTCTGCAGTCGGTTGGAATAGTCGATGAATGTTCAGGGAATTCAATAAATGACTTTAGAATAGTAAAGATGGTTTTTATTATTTTATTATCTTGAGTATTTGAATATACAAACTTACTAAGAACCTGTACCATCACATATTATATAAAAATGTATCAATATTTTCCCTGTCGTGTTTCCAAATTGCAAAGATATCATCTACATATCTAAACCAAACAAAATTGAAAATATGTAGTTTTAATACATAATTCTAACAATTCTAGAATTGCTGAGATGCTTAATTTAGTTCTAATTATTAATTCTTTTCTAAATCTAATTATTAATGTATTATCACTTGTCAACTTTTTTCTCACAATATTAAGAGTTTTATCGACAGGAACATTTGAAGATAAACTAACATCATCAAAACAAAAGGACTTAGTATTTCCTGATAACGGATCTATTATTTTAAGTCGAAATCTTGCTAAATTTCGACAAGGTGAATTTATGGAACTTATTATTCGTCTTAATGGTATTTGTTGTTTATGAATTTTAGGTAAACCATACAAATGTGGAGGTTTACTATAATGAGAAGTAAGAGATCTTCGTTCTTTATCACTTAGAAATTTTTAATTTTTATATAAAATTTTGTAAATGTTGTTTTTAATACTAGTAGGTAGGTAGTTGGATCTTTATTTAATTTTGAATAGTTTTCAATAATTTCGTTAATTTTGTTATCATAATCTGTTTTGTTCATGACAACCGTTTTGATTAAGAACAACTAGGTACCCAAGTATAAATCGTGAACTTTACCGAGACATCAAAAATAAAGAACAAAATTTAAATCCCCCAATACTTCATTCAAATCTAGTAAAAATCCCTTTCCCTTTTTCCGAAAAAATTAGGATTGGCAATAAATTTAATTTAAAAACAGTTTTTCAAAGTAATAATACATTAAAATCTTTAATAGTAAATACAAAACCATTTAATGAAATTCAAAATACAAAAAATTGTATTTACAAAATTCCATAATAAATTTTATATAGGAGAAATATCTAGACCATTTATTAGACTTAATGAACACTAATCATACATTAAAAATAAATAATTCGAAAAATCAAAAATATTTGAACATGCATGGGATTTTGGTCATATAATACAATCGAATTCTTCAAATAGATTATTAAAAGAACCTAATAATTATTATAACCGCAAAGTTAAAGAAGCATCATTGATATGCTTAAATAATAACGAATGTGTTTCTAATTGTTCGGTTAATATTTCAAAAATTTGGATGCCTATTTTTCAAAAAAAGTTAATTGCAAAAAGGATACGCTCTATATCGGGATAGTATTATAAGTTTTTATCTGGTTTTTTCTTATGATAATATTATTAAGGAAACTTCATTTATGACGAAGTATAAACTCTTTTATAATATGCAAATACGCTGTCCTTTTTTAAAATTCGTTCCCAGAAACGTCACAAAAATATGATGGAAACAGATTTTGACATCTTCAATTTCAAAATCTTTCTCCGTGTCTTATATTGCTGTGATATTTTTGTAAGAGTATCATGTGTTCTGTTTCTATAGTAAATTTTCAGCGAACAAATTGTTCGGTATCTGAATTCGATCTGTGTGTGTGTGTGTGTTGATTCTTTGTCTTTGTGAATTTTAAAATTCTGACTTCAGACTTTGATAGAGCATCAAAAAGTAAGCTTCGGGTTTGATGTGCCCCTCCGTACCACTTCGGGAACTCCTTCAAAATGGGGTCCAAAATATGAAAATTTTGAAGTTTAAAGTGACATTGAATTTAAAGTAGACGCATAGTGAATGACTATTTAGATAAAAGTGAGTAGACCGTGGCTGTGTTGATTAGAATGATAACTGAGAACTGTCAATCTAAAATTTTATTAATAATGTCATTACAATTTGTTCGGTTTATGGCAATGCTAGAAGAGCATTCTCAACTGGTTTGTTATGTCATTTTGATAACGACTTTCGAACAGATTTGAAGTACAAAGCCACTATGAGTTATAGAAATGAATTACAACCAATACTATTTTTAGATTTTTAAAAAGTAAAACGGCGCTATACGGTGTTTATTCACAGATCAATATTGGAAACTATCGTAGATATACAAAGGACTTTAACTCGACTACTTCACTGCGGGAAAATAAAAAGCACCTTACTAAATTGCACCGGGATTCATTCATTCCAGACCAGCAATTTGATCGAACCGACAAATGCATTAGAGTCGTGCCGAGGGTAACTCCCGCTTTTTATCGTCCACCCTTCAATACATCAACCCTTTCTATAACTTTTGTTTAAATAAAAACGACACTATACCCTTTCTCTCTCCCGTATACTAAAACCCAAAGTCTTCTTCACATACAGTTCATATTTGATGGTAGTATTGTACCGAACGTGTCATATTTTTGGGCACGAACATCTGCAGAATTACCAATTTTATATTTTAACGAGAGTGGGCGAGAGAGGGTACGAAAATAACTTGATTTGAATCTTGTTACTTGTGTTTTCCTTTTGAATTAGTTAAAAGAAGAAACTTTAATAAAAGTTTGTGTTAGTAATGCGATTTGGGTAAAGTTTTATTGAAGTTAGAAAACAAATAAAAATGGAAGTTTACATACTTTTCGTTGAACTATCAGGAAAGTTATTTTCAGGTCTTGCGAGGTGGAGAATTTGTTCTATATTATCATATTCTTGTTGAGATTTTCCTAAATGCAACCGCTGGGGTATTGGGAGTACAAATTAGTTCCGTCCTTTTTTTGTGTTCAAAAATGTATTTATTTTAAAACAAAATAAAACAACTTGAAATACAAATTAATTTTTTTGTTAATTTTTTTATTTTTCCATCCTAAGCCTGGAAAAAGTGTGAAGACAAGTTTTAGTTTCTTTATGAATGTAAAAAAAAGAACTAAATATTTACATACGAAAGTAGAAATATACACCAAAAATTTGAACTAAATAAATAAATGCTCCAAATTTGATTAGCACAACCCTGTGGTTTTTTTTACTTCAATGTCAACGGCTTCGTGATCTGTGTAGGCTTTGTTACTGTTTCTCAGCGCCACTTTAGGAACAGCATTGTTAATTAGTACCCAACAATGAATGCTCGAGTGGGGAATCACTAGTGACGTCTGTGAGTCGGAAGGACATGGACCCCCCGCTTTCGAGGATGCTGAACACGATCGTGGTATCAGAATTTCTATTTTCGACTGCCGAACCCCCTAAAACGGCCAAAAACTACCAGATAAAGAGGTTAAACGGACAGCGCATCATTTCTCTGTAAAAAAAACGTCTTTCCCCCCGTTTTCGAGGATGCTGAGCACGGTGGCGGTATCACCCCCTATAATGGCCAAAAACTACCTCATAAAGGGGTTAAAGGGGCAGCACATCATTTTCCTGTAAAAAACCGCCTTTCCCCCCGTTTTCGATGATGCTGAGCACGGTGGTGGTGTTAAAGATTACTTCCGAACCTCAACAACCCCTCCACCGGCCAAAAATCACCCCTTTCTGACAGCGACAAAATCTTTGTGTCCCCCTTTTCGAGGTTGCTGAACACGATAGCGGTATCAGAATTTCTCTTTTCGCCAGCCAAACCGTTTGTCACTTTTGACACCTTAGTACAGGTTTATAGAAAGTGATATTGAACAACATCATCGTCTTCAGCATCCTCGAAAACAGGGGAACACCCGTTTTGCCCCCGAAATTAGAAAGAAATTCAATCATTTCGGGGGTGAGTTTTGACCTATGGAGGGGTAGGTGAGGGTCGGAAGTAATCTTCAACACGACCACCGTGCTCGGCATCCTCGAAAACGGGGGGAAAGAAGTTATTTTAAAGGGAATGATGCTATGCCCGTTTAACACCATTAAAGGGTAGTTTTTGGCCGTTTTAGGAGTTCCGCTGACGAAAAGATAAATTCTGATACCGCCATCGTGTTCAGCATCCTCGGAAACGGGGGCACAGGCGTTTTGTCGCTGTTAAAAAGAAGAAAAAAACACCTCAGTCGGGGGTGAATTTTTGCCGGTGAAGGGGTTGGTGAGGTTCGGACGTAATCTTTAACACCTCCACCATGCTCGGAATCCTCGAAAACGGGAGAGAAAGACGTTTTTTTACACGGAAATGATGCACTGCCCGTTTAATCCCTTTAAGAGGTAGTTTTTGGCCGTTTTAGGAGGTTCGGCTGGCGAAAAGAGAAATTCTGATACCGCCACCGTGCTCAGCATCCTCGAAAATGGAGGGGGGAGGTACTCTCGATCCGGGTAAATTTTGGTCCATTTTTCATGGTTTTTTCCGACTCACAGATGCCACTACACACCTGTTATATGAAAATCAATTTCTAAATTTATAATTAATTAAAAATTAGAAAATGATTTCTGCAGTCGGTAGGATTCGAACCCACAACCCTTGGATTATGAGTCCAGTGCTCTACCGCTGAGCCACCGACTCCCCTCCCTGTGGTTTTGAAAATAATGTATGCAAATCATTAGCAACAATGATAAGAACCCTGCAAGGCCGTCTCAGATATCTTGAATCGTATAATACTTGGTCGTTTTAAGGCTTATATTCTCAATGAAAACCAATTCATTCAATAATACAAATCTTAGACATAACAAGTGAATAACGAGTTAATATTGTTAAACAACATGCGGGCTGATTATGTTCATTCATAAGCAGCTTACAAACTTAACGTAAATCATGATCAACAGGTGGATTTAAGGCTCATTTATTGCAGTTAAATCCAATTATAGAAATAAGTGGGTGGCAGCTCTAAAATTTTTCAAATAGTAAATATCTAGTTCACGTTCGACTAATAATTAAATAGTTGAGCATTTAAAAAAATAAAATCTATTAAAATATTAATACCTCTCAGTGAAACTGCTTGATAAATACTAAAATATTTGTTTACGTCAAATAGATTACCATTTAATATTATCCCCATAGTTTGAGCTACAATGCCTCAACTTCTGAACTTGAGATTATAGGCCAGTAGATATAGACAATCAATTAACATTAATTCCAAAAGTTTTGAAACTTCGATAGTATGTTAGTGCAATAATGAAAACAAACTATAAAATTTTGCAGAATTCTGCGATGAACAGGACATTGTTTAAATTGCAAAAAAACGTTTTATTTTTTTATTTTTACACTGAAAATTGCAAAAGTTCTGCAAACTATACTATATCCAAATCGCAGAGGCCAGCGTTTGTTTATTTATCAGCGCGTGATCAAATTGGAAATATTCTTCCTATTGGTCAAAGTGGGAGGCCGTGTTTGTATTATAGAGTAGGGTCTGCCGTCTGCAGAACCGCATTAAGTAGATTGGCGCCAATAACTGACTTACAATTGCACCTTGTGTTAGCAGATTTTGGAATACCGATTTATTAATTTGTTTTTGGGTACCTCGTGTGAATATAATTACCCCCTAATGTTATATTTCTTAGTTAGTTGTTTGCGAATGGTTGTAGAGAATTGATTCTTTTGCTTTTTGTGTCGGAAATTGGATTGTTGTGTTTTGAAAAATTAGTTTTTAAAATATGTCAAGTACGGATACCGCTGATGAAACGCATGTTGACTTAAGTCCTCCAAAAAAAAAGACGTCTGGAACGACACATTAGTGCCGAGATAAAAGAAATGATTTTAAACGCATATAAAGTTGAAATTATTCAAAATCCAGGTATGCGTTTAAACGATGTAGAACCAAGGCTCGCAGCTACATCAACTTCCAGTTCGTCCATCTCCAGTGCGTGAACAGGAATGAGACATTGCGAGTGTGGAGGGTAAATTTTTCGCGCTAGGTTCAGGCGTGAATTCTCGCTGTGAATTTCTCCCCGTGAATGTAGAGCCGCCTTTAGAGCCGAAAACAAACCAAAATCAGACCACCAAATGAAAGTCATTTTCTGATTTGATAAAAGCCCAATACGGCGAAAAGTTCACGAGTTATTCTTTAGAAATGAACATCCAACTATTGAGAAAGTACTAAGAGTAGTAAACGAAGAAGTTGCTAAATTTTAAGAAAAGTACTTTCCACAATATTTTAAAAAAACTTAATTTTAAATATGAACAACGCCAACCTAATAGTTTTTGAATGGATCGTGACGATATAAAATGTTTTTACGGGAGATAAAAATTAAAAAGAAAAAAAAAACAGTTTTTAATGTTTATCTCGATAATTTTGAGGTTATGTTGAAAAATGATTAACATAAAAGATTTAGATTTTTGTAACTATCTACAACTTTTATATTAAACTTTTTATAGGTTGCATATTTCAGCCATAAATAGTAAAAAAAACCAATATCCAACCCTCAAAAACGTATATTTCGCTACCCCCACCTCCCTTGCGGAACTTTTACTCAGTCGTCTTGATTTTTCTTAATTTAATTATAATTTACCCTCAATTTCACGTCGTTTTTTCCAGCCAGAAATAGAATATTATTAACAACAATAACGACATAATGAAATAGTTAACGGGTAAAAAAATATAATATTAAATTGAAAACTCCGTAGCAAAAATTATTCATTACTGAGACTTGTGACCAACTGACCATAGATATTTTTTATCAACACTTTTATAATAAAATGTATGAGTACGTCTCTGCGGCTTGGCGTGATCACTGCGTGTCTCCAATGTTTACGTTGGCCTCTCGGATTTGGGTAGATTATGGAATATCGCTAGTAATAATGTTTTACAACATGCATTAAGTTTGCAACCTTTCAAAAGCTACGGAACCTTGTTTTTTCTCATTTGTATAAGTTTTCCATTGTAAAAATTTCTGAAAAACGCATCATTTATTTATCAAACCTTTTTTCTCGACGCTGCCATTTTCAATACACCCAAGCATTGAAATAATTACAAAAGTTTTTTATCGTGGTTGTGATAAAGAGAATATCGGTCTCAGTGGATATGTAACTTTGCAACCCCATACGAAAACAGAACCTTAATTTTTTTACAAATATTAGTTCTCCAAATTGCAGTTGTAGTCCAGTCAATGAATGGGTTGTAGAGTGCATGAGCGAACGAAAAACTGACTTCAGTGCTGTATTGGGAGTCACCTTTTTCTGCTTTTCGCTTATATCTCGAACAGTATGCATCGTAGCAAAAAAGTTACTCAATACAAAATTAAATATCATAAAATTTACTACAATATTGTTTAAATTCGTTTTTTTCTATCTCTTTTCTAGAGATAATTGCTAGCAAAAAATACAAATTTTTTAAAAAAGTTTTTTACCTTATGTTTTTTTTAATTATTTGGCCTACCAGCGGCTAAACCTTTAGTTTTACACCAAAGTCTTTCTAAAATAAGTTGTAGAGGATTAAACGACCTTTAAATTGATATATTTATTTATTATTTTAACGTAAACTAATCAAAGGTTACAGCAAATTTCTACATTCGCAAAGAAAACTTTACATTCGAATTTTTTGTTATTTATTTAAGAGCTATAACCTTCCATACCTAAAAAAATATTACTTAAGAAATTAATGTTGAGTTGTCTTGAGTCTCTTGGGGCGAGAGGAAAAAACACTTATCCTTATCCGTGCCCCCCTGCAGCCCACGCACCACCTACGCTCAGGGACTGTTAGTAAATATATTTATTTACTAACTACTCCAAATACATCCCTGAAGTCCGTTTTTGTACGTTCGCTCACGCACTCTACACCCCCCTTTTAAGCGTTCATTGTCTGGACTATTATAACAACGACTAATATTTTACGCAAGAGATTTGAAACCTTTTTTTTGTCAACGGAACATTTTTTTTATTCAATTGTTTTGTGGTTTTTTTCGCAATTTAACCATAAATTGGAAACTATTTGCAAATAGTTTTAAGATTACTCATTAATGTGGGAATCAACTACAACGGGCGACAGTGATCCAGTTAAATACTAGATTATTCATAGAGTATATATTCTCTTCTATGGTGTACTGGTTGAGTATTGCATTTTCACACAGATCTGTCTTACTCGCTGCCATGTTGCCAAGTTGCTTTTTTTTGGTAGAGTACAAATACGAAAATATGTTTTCTTTTTAATTCCTCATCCAAAACTTTGTACGTTAGGACATCTTCATTTGCAACCATTATTCAAAACTCTTGTAAAAATACCGATATTTATTTTAATGAAAAAAAAAACAATTTCATGAAAAAATATATTTTCCGTTTGACGCAAGAGGTTGTAAATTACAGCACTTCTCAAGAACATTATTTTAGTTATTTTTTCAAATTTGCAGAACTTTTCGAAAAATTGGGATGAACAACAATTTGATTTCGATAAAATAAATCTTTCCGTTTTGTTTGAATGGTTGCAAATATTTCAGAGGATGTAAAATGCTATTTTTCAAAACTTCGAAAGTTTGCAGATCTTTTGAAATTTTTTTGCGCTATTAAGGCGAAAATTCATTAAATCCTGATTTTCAATATCTTCATTCAACTGAAGTTTTAAAGCTTTTGTAATTATTGTTAAATTTTGTAAAAATCATGCCTATGTCTACTGGCCTATTGTCGACAGGTAATTTTGTATAGTAACTCAAACATCTTTCAGGTTATAAATTTGACGACCTATAATTCTTCTTTGATCCTCAAGAGGGCGTACTGCTTCGTTGCTGTTGCCAATTAAACTTTACTTTCAAAATTAAATCTAAAGTCTACCTTAAATTTAGAAAACTCGTTACGTAATTTAGTGATTGTTACATTGTCCATTTAAGAGAATTTGCGTTGCCTAGAACAATCCTAAAATGTTACGGGATTACGTGAAAATGTCCAAACAAATTCGAAAGTTCGTTAGATAAACTTTACCGATTTAAAGTTTCCAATGCCGAATAATCTGTTTGGATTTCAGTTTAAACCGTAAGTCTGATATATTTTAGAATTAATTTGTTTTACTGAATGTTTAAATGCTCATCTATTTTGATGAAGTATTCTTGAACCACTACATTTATATTACTAACATCAATATTGTATTTTATTTGTGTTTTTGAAACAATAAAAGCATTAAGATAATTAAATTATGGGGTGTAATAATTAACGAGTTGACATTTCAGTATGTAATCTTAAGTGGTCTGTCTGTTCCCTGATTTTTCTTTATTGAAGTTCTTTATTAGCGTTTTTCTTTATTGGCGTTGTTCTTTATTAGCTTTGTTCTTTATTAATATTGTTCTTTATTGATGTTCTTTATTATCGTTGTTCTTTATTATTATTGTTCTTTATTAGCATATTTCTTTATTAGCGTTGTTTTTTATTAGCTTTGTTCTATTTATCGAATTTAAAATTGTCAATAACGATAACCAAAGTTTAGATAAAAAAGTTTAGTTGTAGTAAAAGTTTCGCTTCTCATCCAAAAACGTTTCAATTTATTTTAAACCATTAATTTTTACACATCACATTATTCAAAATTTCTTATTTTTTAAGCCTGGAGGATTAGGATTTGGTTCGACTTTCACAAGTTGTTTGACACTTCCAACTATAGCTTCCCATTGGGTCACCAATCTTAAATTTATATCAAAATTTTTCATAACTTCTTCCAATGTCGGATAAAGATGTTTGAGTATTGAATGATCCAAGGTGGGAAAAAGGTGATGTAGAGAATGATCTCCAAAGCAAGTTAACACTAAAAAATTCGATCCGTTTATATCCTTTCGATCCATCACAGCATCTAGTTGACTCATTCCCCAATCATATGATTCCAGAGACCTAAAAAAACATTAAATAAATAAATATTGAAATAAGATAATATTTTTTTTAGTTTTTACTACATAAATTACAGAAAAACTAGATTCCCAGGATGGTAATTGATAATGCGGTCTAAATGTGCTTACTCCACGAAGAGTATTACCTTTATTAGTTGGTGCTGAGATCCCAATTTGCCTCCTCAGAGAAAGTGCCAGATTTCGACTAAATAATGTTCTATTAAGTAAATGGTATAGATTGAATTTTGCTACTATTATTGCTTTAATTTTGGTTTCACAATGCGTTTGTTAATCTATTTCTACTTCTAGATATTTAAAAATGTTCAACTTTAACATTTATTTTGATGTCATATTTTTTCTTTCTAATATTTTCATCCTCATTCTTTTATCTACAGTAATCCACTGGTTATTGTTGTTTTACAGTGTCTGATTAATATTTTACTTTATTTTTTGGTTCTTTTATAGCAGAATCCATTATTAGAACCGCATACAGTGTTGGATTCAGCACTCTTCCTTGTCGTTAGTCTTTTTAGATTTGAATTTCTGTTCTTGCATTATCCCTGAGTGGGAAGACAAGGTGTACGATAGGGCAAAATGGGGAGACATTATAAGAAGAGTTATATAATAAGCAAGTGGGATTGCTCCACCCAAAATACGGATCTAGAGAGCGAAAAGCGGCTTAGCCCCACCAGGGCCGTCATCCATATGAGCTTCCTGGGTGCTCCCCACACCTATAAATACTAGATATCATTTTCTACTTTGTTTTGTCTTCAACGATTCTTTCCTTTTAATATGCCATAATTTTCAAATGTTTGGTATGCTCTTGTAGACTTTTCGTGCGATATTTAGTAAAGTAATAACTGTCACACTTCAAATTGTGTAGCGGCATAGTACCTACTTCCTGACGTTTGAAATTTTACCCGATTGTCATATTTTGTTCACACTCTTCTCCAGAAATATAATAACATATGGTCCTATACTTTTCTTTCTTTCTAATGTCGACGTCTAGATATTCCTATATCTTGTCATGTTTTAGTCTTTAATCCCTGATCTGGCCACTGCGTTTTCTCTCGACAACTTCCTATCACGCTTTGGTTTCGTTTCTTTGGCTAGTTTGCTCGACATATATACCACGATAATAGTTTTTGGCTAATAATTCCAAATACAATGAAATTATCCACTGGTTAAACTTCTCCCTAACTCTTTACGCATTTAATGAATGAATTTACCATAAATTAAAAACTACCTTGGCGTATCTCCATCATGAAACACATCAGGGTGATGATGGGCAGCATTTAATCCAATTACAGTAAATTCGAATGATCCAGCTAGAAGAATAACATTCCACATAAGTATAGCGTTCAAAAAGGTTTCTGCTCCAAATAGGTACATAAAAAGAGGCAGAATGAGACCTGTGAAGGCCGATGGTTCCAAGGACTTGTACTGGGTTAATCTAAAAATAATAAGGTATTTAACAAACTTGTATTTTTTATGGTTAAATGCGTTAGTTCAAGCAGACAATTTGATACCGGTAAATCTACCAAAACATAGCATATGATGTGGACGTGATCTAGCATGTCGCTTACATTCAGCCTGCTACTTCAAGGCTGGCAAGTTTTTTTTGAGCAAAAATAAATGTTGGTACTGCGTGTCACTTTTCCGGTCACAAGCCACATCATATACTCTGTAATATTATGCTTTGTTTAAATCGATCTATGTATTATTTTCTTTTTTTTTTATTTCTACAATACCTGTTCAATATGCTTCCATGAAAAGCGAATAGACAAAGAAATGGTGCTATTACTACAGAATAATATCCATGGAAATATTTCTTAACAGGAAGGTATTGGAAGAAAGGTTCTGGCATACTTATTTCTAAGTCAATTATTGTATTTGTATATAGATGGTGACTTAATACATGACTTATTCTCCAATCTCTAAAAAAACAATTAAAAAAAATATTTAGTATTACATTTTTTTCGCCCGCTTGGATTTTTTTTAACTAAAATTATTAAAAACCTCTTCTATATGTAAAAAATAAAATATATCGACAGGGCAACTCCATTATAAATTTCAAGCGGTTAAGGCGTCAGCACGGAATGCTGGAGACGTGGGTTCGATTCCCGCCTGAGGCAGAAATTTTTCGGTTTCTTTCTTCAGTAGTTTTCACCCCTGGTGTACAGGCATTTATTTCTGTATGCTTCCTTGGAATTTAATTCCATTTTCTAGGAAGATTTTCCGCTAGCTTTTCACTTGTATAAATTTCAATAATAGTCACAGAAGTTAGCAAATACCGAAAGCATTCACAAATATTTTAAGCCAGCCATGCATGTTCCGTCTCGAACGCGTAATAAAATGTCTACCTCGTCCCTTACCGCTGCCCTTCAGGAGAAACTGAAGGATACAGAGCATTGCCTTAAACGTAGGTATGTACGGTCCTTCAGGTAAAAGTTTTTGCAATTTATACGGTGAAGCGAGATTTTAGAAAAACCCAATCATTATTGATCATTTTTAGCATTGTCAAAAAATCAAATAAAAGTATCTGAAATTCGACAGAGAGTAAAAGAACTACGATAATAATTATAGGCTTGCTAACGACAACGAATACATAAATATAATTTGCTTAGCAAAAATATTCTTTATAGATTCTGCCAAGATAAAGACGAAAAGATATTACATGAACTATGGTACTAGGAAGGTCCACCAAAGCTAAGATTCCATCTAATTTGTGACGAAAACTCAAGAGCAATCAAATACCTACTTTAAAGGAATTACAACCAATGCTATGGAGGCTAAAAGTAAATACTGTGTTGAGCATGGTGCTCTTTATGAGATAGGATTGCCACAATAGATCTGCAGAGGTCGTTTTGAATTCACAATGCCATTCTAAGTAAAATCTAAAGGAAACTAACTCACTATATTGTTAGAAGAGTGATCCACGGTAGACCCAATGCAGATTGCAGTCAAAGAAATGCGTAGAGTAGTCCAGTTAGTCAGAAACTAAACTAAATTCTTCTTCTTCCAATGCGTATCCACTAATGGATGTTTGCGATAACATTTTCCATTGCTTCTTTATTCGTTGCGGTGTGTATCAATGATTGTATATCGCGTAGCCCTGTCCACGTTCTGATATTTCGCAGGCAGGACATTTTTTTCCTTCCGATCCTCTCCGGCCTTCGATCTTGCCTTCGATCAATAGATCCAAGGTATCTTCAGGATTCTGCGATGCAGCCACATCTCGAAAGCCTCTAATTTGTTAATTGCATTCGCCTTCAATGTCCAACCCTCCACTTCGTAGAGAAGCACCGACCAAACTTAGCATTTAATGAATCTGTCTCAGGTTAAGGTCAAAATCGGAACAGGTAAGCACTCTTCGAAACCTCAGGAATACTTGTCGAGGTTGTTCAATGCGACATTTTATTTCCCTGTCTGATGCCCAGTCTTCGAAAAGCCAGATGCCCAAGTATTTAAATTTGCTACTCTTTCTAAGGACGCTGCGTTAAATGTTATGGTGGAGTTTTCAAATGTATTTAGGTTTCTAGAGATAATAATAAACTTTATTTTTTTATGTTGATATTTAAGCCCATTGATTTGCTCTGTTCTCCTACCTTGTTGACCAGTTGTTGTAGGTCGTGTATGTTATCAGCGATTAAGACCATATCGTCAGCATAGCGGATATTGTTAATCCACACTCCATTAACTTTGACTCCCATTTCCACGTCTTCCAAAGCCTCTTGGAATATTGCTTCCGAATATAAGTTGAATAGGAGTGGAGATAGCACACATCCCTGTCGTATCCACATTCTAATCTGTCTGGCGTTGGACATATTATTGCCTAATTTGATTTTCGCTGTTTGGTTCCAATATAGGTTTTCAATGCATCTAATGTCCTTTTGGTCTATATCAAGACTATTGAGGAGCTGCATTAATTTGTGGTCTTATATGCGATCAAATGCCTTTTCATAATCTATGAAACATAGACACACATGCCTAAATTACTATTCAAATATTTTATACCTCATTAACGATGAGATAGTTCTAATTCTTAACCGGTATTTGTTATAGTCCTTTCGGAGGATATCAGTCATTATACACAATTAATATGCAGCAAATTTTATTTTGATTTTAAATAAATAAATTAAAGTTATACTAAATACAAACCTTACTTGGAACATTGAAAACTGGAAGTAGAACATTCTAAAACTATTTCTCCTGTGAATATAATTGTGCGCAGCTGTCGTGAGTAACCCCAAAATAACTCCTGCTACTATTGCTGAAGTGTAACTCCAAAACCTCACAGATAACATTGAGAATAAAAATAACCCCACCACAAGAGCATCACTGTACATATCTGAGGTATTAAATGACTCCTTTTGAACAGTCTGTAACTTTTTTCTAACTTCTTTTTTCAGTGTTCTGTAAAATCCATTCTCTTCGAAGGTGAATGGAAAGTTTCTTTTTGTACGTGCCTTTCTTATGAAATATTTGTTGACTAGTTGCTCGGGGAGATTGGATATGTGATGGCTTTCAAACGCTTCAGATATATCTGTTCCCTAAAAAAATGATAGAGTTACTACGCTTGTTATGAGCATAACGGATAAAAATGCATGGCAAGAGGGTTGTACTGCAAAAATGATCTGGTATAGAGACTGCTCAAAACCCAATGAAGGTGTAGATGCAGGGATATTCCAGGCAGAAATTACTGCAACACATAAGTGCGCAAAGTGGTTATTAAGACCAGAGTTGTAAGAAGCAATCAGTTTCATTGAAATTATTTTCAAAACTTGGTACTAGAACGCAGAGAGTCTCACTGTAATAATAAGGCTAATTAAATAACCTGAAAATGAGCCTCAAAGGTTATAGTAGTTCATTGGGTTATTTCAAAGACCAACATCAGAAAGTGATAAATAAATAGAAGCCTAACAAATCTCAGAAATGGTGGGGAAAATCGACAGGACAGAAACGGACTAAACAGTTGCTTAAAGGCAGAAGAGTATCTTGTGCATTGACTATGTCACTACGAAGATATAGTGAATCTTAGATAGTTAGCGATGAAAATCCAAAAGTAATTGCTATGCGAAGGAGCTTCTGCCAATACAATAAAGAATATCTTTACAGATTCTGCCAAAATTCAGTGGAAACGGCAGTGCATGTTACTGCGAAGATGTATCAGAATCTAAAGAATATGAAATGATAACCTCAACACTCGAAGTGGAAGATGTTTTAGTTGACAAAACAGAAGCTTTTAACTTAAATTCTCAAATAATTTGTATTGGTATTTCTGCATGAGCTTGAAAAATCTGCGAAAGGCATTTGAATTTAAAAAATCCCTTGTGAATTGCTATTAATAATTCGAGTGTCTAGCAAAGTAGGTCGAGAATGATAGAAATAACTTTAAAAAAATTACTATTAACAATAAGCGTTAATAGTATAGAATTGCTTTGTCCGATAGATAATTATTTTTTATTATTATTTATACTAGGAAAATTATCAATAGTAATTGGATATAAATAAATTAAATTTTTCCATGAAATCAACAGGTCCACTTTAAGACAATTATCAGAGATAGCGCCATAAACTGAATAAAAAAATGCAAATTAGTTGTTGGTAAAAATTAATAACAGTTTAATAATAGCTTAATATTAAAGTAATTATTTTTTTTTATTTGTGACTTGCTCAACTTCATTATCGTCTCCACAGAAGAAAGGAAAACTCCATTTTTTTTTAATAGACAGCAAATACTGACATAGTAAAAAAGATCATAACTTAAGTACCCAAATTCCCAATTCAAACAGCAGAAATTAAAATAGCTCTATTAACCTAGCAGTGACATGGCGGCAGAACCAAATCGGACCTAGTAGGTCAATTGTCGCTCTTTTGTCGCTTTTTTGTTACGCTAGTCCCACTTTTGTCGCTTGTACCAGTTCCGAGAAAAACGCGTTCCTGCTAGGTTAATAGGGATAATTCGTTAATCGGCGGCAAGATCAAATCGGACCGGTAGGATCAAATCGGACCTAGTAGGTCAATTGTCGCTTTTTTGTCGCTTTTTTGTTACGCCAGTCCCACTTTTGTCGCTTGTACCAGTTCGGAGAAAAACGCGTTCCTTAAAAAAACCCTATTAACCTAGCAGTGACATAGCGGCAGTGGTGCAATTTCTATGTTTCATTTGTTTAAACATTTTCATACAATGTGATCTCATCAAAAGATTATACCCTAGGGACATTTCGTGCCCATATTCGCTGTCAATTTTCAGATGATCTCTATGGTGAGACATCTCCCGTTGGTACCATACTAGGTCTAAGGGGTTGTATATTCTCTGACAATTCTCAACTTTACAGGGTGATTCCCTCAAGCGGAAAATATTCCCAAAAACTTTTAAACTTTTTTCATTCATACAGGGTATTTGCTCACCCTTAGGATTTCATATCCATCATTCAAATATTTTAAACATTTTCATACAGGGTGATCTCATCCAAAGATTATACCCTAGGGACATTTCGTGCCCAGATTCGCTGACAATTCCAAACTTTCACAGGGTCATTCCCTCAAGCGGAAAATATTCCCAAATATTTTAAACATTTTCATACAGGGTGATTCCATCAAGCGGAAAATATTCCCATATTCAATTATAAACATTTCTTAAAACATTCATACAATTCTACTTTCATACAGGGTGATCGTATACCCTTGGGATCTTTTTGCCCATCTTCGTTCAAACATTCATGTACTGTTATTGTAGGCTGAGGTAGTCGTTATAGAGAGAGGGCTAAGGAATTGATCTGGGATATTCCTGCTAGCAGATCTGGGAAAGCCAACGCCTATAGTTGCAATTTTTGCAAATGTCTTATCTTACTTATCTAACATATCTAACAAATCGATTCGTCCATTAGATAACGAATATTTCTTTCTAGAAGAATCGCAGACCGGCGGGGGTAAACTTGAAGCGACAAACTTCGCAAACTTTAAGCTCAGTGCCTTGTCAACACTCACATACAACATATGGCTCCTTAGTGCAGCAAATATTTTCTGAATGATGTGATCATTTTTAATTCTTTTTACTAATATGTGTTAGTGTTTGTTAAACACATATGTTAACTAATAATTGCTTAGTCGTTTGTGACTCATTTACCTAAAATTTTAAATAAACCGTTAAATAAAAAGTGTTCGTTGTTTTTGTCAATGGAGTTGGGAAGATAAAATACTACAATTCATCTACAATCCATATAAATTATACAGTCCATCTACAGTCCATTTAGAAGCTACGATGCAGTTTAAAAAGGCGATGATAACACATCGGTCGTCCTGGTAAACTGGCACAACATAGGGTTGGTTCCAGAACCCTCAACACTAATTACATGATTTCTCTTTCCTAAAACTAACTAGAAACTAAAGAAATAAATTTATACATACCACTACATATACCAGAGATATAACACTTTTAAATCTGTCATTACTATGAAATTAATTAGAAACGTCAAATTTTATGTAAATGTCATGTTTAAAATTTATATTTAAAAATAATAGTTATTTTTGTTGAGGCGTAGATAAAGTATAGTACGTAATACGAGTTGTGAGTATATTACGTACTTGTACATGTGTAGAATTTCCACTCGTACATAATATGCTACTTACAACTCTCTTAATATACTATTAAGTTGTATATTTTTTTGTAATAAATGATTAATAAAATTATTCGTTTGTTTCTCTTTTGTATGGCACTCTGAAAATATTTAAATAAATGGTTTCTTAGAGACTTTGTAAAAATTCCTGTTATAAGAATTCATGTACTCGACAATTCCACATAAATAAAAAATCGGCAGTGAACAATAGTCAGGAGAGCATGTCTTAAATTACAAAAATGCACCTTGGCCTTCAAACGACATGATATCGATAGGTGGGACTAGCGTAACAAAAGAAGCTACAATTGACCTGCTAGGTCCGATTTGGTGCTGCCGCTGAGTGACTAACAGGTTAATAGCGCTGATTTTTCGGGTCGTTCGTCACCTGCAGGTGTTTTACTGAAATTACTTATCAAATCGATCGAAAAACCTAACATATGATTTTTCGGGTTGCTCGTCTCATTTCTGATATCAAAATCGTTCTACAGAGGACCTGGTGAACGCGACCTAGCTAAGAACGTCATCTCCTGGAGTTTTAATGAAATTGTTTATCAAATCGATCGAAACACCTCACACGGGCATTTTTCGGCCCAAACAGCAACAAAACACCTCAAAAAGTTACAAAAAACTAGTCATGCTAATATATTTTCGCGTTTCTCTCGGAACTGGTACAAGCGACAAAGGACTAGCGTAACAAAAAAGCGAGAAAAAAGCGACAATTGACCTACTAGGTCCGATTTGGTTCTGCCGCCATGTCACTGCTAAGTTAATAGGGTTTTTTTTAAAAAAAGGCGTTTTTCTCGGAACTGGTACAAGCGACAAAAGTGGGATTAGCGTAACAAAAAAGCGACAATTGACCTACTAGGTCCGATTTGGTTCTGCCGCTATGTCACTGCTAGGTTAATAGGGTTTTTTTGAAAAACGCGTTTTTCTCGGAACTGGTACAAGCGACAAAAGTGGGATTAGCGTAACAAAAAAGCGACAATTGACCTACTAGGTCCGATTTGGTTCTGCCGCTATGTCACTGCTAGGTTAATAGGGTTTTTTTGAGAATCGAGTTTTTCTCGGAACTGGTACAAGCGACAAAAGTGGGATTAGCGTACCAAAAAAGCGATAATTGACCTACTAGGTCCGATTTGATCCTACCGGTCCGATTTGATCTTGCCGCCGATTAACGAATTATCCCTATTAACCTAGCAGGAACGCGTTTTTCTCGGAACTGGTACAAGCGACAAAAGTGGGACTAGCGTAACAAAAAAGCGACAAAAAAGCGACAATTGACCTACTAGGTCCGATTTGGTTCTGCCGCCATGTCACTGCTAGGTTAATAGAGCTAATTAAAATGGAGGAGGTAGAAGTGCTGTAAGGAGTAAGAATTTCCAGAGTTTTGTATTTTTTCTGAACATAATTAATCAGGCTCTAATAAAGAGTGACTTTTACTAACTTTTGTCATTGTCAGCCATTCATATCCTCCAGGATGGTTTTTAACGAAATCTGAAAAGTCGTATAAACCATCATGAATCCTCCACAGTCCTTCAGCTCCATCTGTCTCTTTTCTTTCTTCTAACCACAGATCTGGAATCCACTGTTCACCAATTTTCCATCTGCTACGTGGCGGCACTATCCCCAAAGAAGATTTGAATTGATATTCTTTCGGAAACATCTAAAAATAAACAACAAAATACCACATTGCACGAATGATTTAGAATTAAACATTTATTTGCCTCAAAAAATTATGAGTACTGCAGTTTTTCATAAACACTAATTAACAATTAAAAAAATTAATGAATTATAATAAATTGTCAAAGGGTCTTCCAATTCCTTTTATATTAAAAATGCATTTCCAATGGTTCGTCACTGATGGCAAGAATTCTACGTTTTCTGTTTCTTATTTATTTATACAATTGTAAAATTTCGTATGTGTTAACTGTGATAAAATATAGCGAATCCTTTGCTACAAAAATATACATTTTCTCTTCATCTTTCTCATCAGTAACTGTTACTGATGAGGAACAATAATTCCGAAACCGGTCTAAGAATGGCAAGCTCCTTTAATAATAAAATCGAAGTTTTTGGTTTAAAGCCCCGACTTGGTCGGGCGCCAAACCACTTTCGTAATTCACTACCTGGGGGGCATATAGTCCAAGGAGTAGTTGTTGAAGTCCAGACGCTGGTGCAGTGTAGGACATTTTTAATGTCTGTATTCTTGGGAACAAGTGTGATTTATTTCACAACCTCAGGCAGTTTTGTTACACCCATGGTCCTTTTTTGGTATTTTTATGGCTCAAAAAATTCCACCGTCGTTATAACTTTTGGTCAAATTTTCTATGAGAAACAAAAAAAATTAAAAACTAATGGCTTCTCGAGAAAGCTTAGAGTCTCCTGTTTAAAATGCTTTCTTTTTTTTCTTTGCTTATATTTTAGGTAAAAATACATTCGTTTTTCCGAACGCCTCGCCTGAATATTTGTATTCAACGGCTCGACGCGCGTAAAGTTTTCGAATTCGCTTTCTTATTTTTAATAATTTTTTATAGTAATACAAATTCTTTTTTAAAATAAATTATAATATTATTTTTTAATTCATTTCGGAAGCTCATTGTGGTTTGTATTTTAATTTCTCTCTCTTTCCACTGGATTAAAACCACTTAGTTGTTTGATAACGGCTTTCGATCTGGAAAGCCGAAACGTCAATAAAAAAACTTTTTTAACAACTAAGTGGTTTTAATCCAGTGGAAAGAGAGAGAAATTATTTTTTAATAAAATTTTCCCCTCTTTCACGTGGTGCTATTAGTTTTTCGAATTTTTTTTTTTCGAGATATAATGGAAAAACCAAATTTTCTAAATTGTGAAGTTACCATACACTTTAGAGCAGCAAAGATTTTTTATTATTTTCTACACCATTTCAAGTACTTAAATGCCAAGTCTTATCGAGATCACATTTTGTGCGAGGTCAAACTCTCTGACAACTGGGCTAATACTAATACAACATTTTCTTATTTTACATCATGTCTGTCTTTCATTTTTATTACTTTTGACTCTTTTAATCTTTATAAAATTTATAAAAACAAGGTGTCCGGTTACCTGTTACACAACTTCATTTTTACGTTATGTTACAAAATACTTTTTTTATGCGTAGTATAATAAAAAAAATAAAAAAAGACACACACACACTGCACTATGCCGATGACCAGGTAGTGGTAGCACAAGAAAAAGAAGATCTGGAGTACATGTCTAGAAAACTTATAGAAGAATACCAGAAATGGGGTCTTCAGGTTAACACTGAGAAGACACAATACATACGTATAGGATCAGAAGATTCACCTGGGGATTTAGACCTAGAGGGAAAAATAATTAAAAACTGTAAGGAATGCGTATACCTATGTGTAAAACTAACAACAACAGGACGAAACGAGGAAACAATTAGGGACAGAATAACCAAAGGAAGAAAAGTAATAGGAGCCCTGAACTCAGTGCTGTGGCAAAAGAATATTAGACCAGAAACAAAAAAGAGAATATACAACGCCATTTTACAACCAGTAATTACATATAGCTCCGAGGTTTGGCAACTTACAGAAAAGCAAAAAAATAACTTAAATGCAGTGGAAATGGATTTCTGGAGGAGAGCAGCAAGAATATCTAGAACGGAACACATAAGAAACGAGGAAATAAGAAGACAAATGAAAGTAGAAAGAACTTTAGTAGAAGATATAGAAAAGAAACAGTTGATTTGATACGGACACGTTAAGAGAATGGGAAGAGAACGACTACCAAGAAGAATATTAGAATGGACCCCCACAGAAAAAAGAAAGAGGGGAAGACCACCTGCAACATGGCTACAAGGAATCACTAAAGCAATGTCCGAAAGGAACCTAGCAGTCGACGACTGGCAAGATAGACAGGCCTGGAGATTAGGAAACAAAGGCGTATAACGCTATAAAAGGGAATAAAAAAAAAAAAAAAAAAAAAAAAAAAATAATGTTTCTAAAAAATCATCCTTATATCAGCCCCAATCAGGATCTGTCTCGATCGGTCCCATACGTATTAATCGAGTTATCTTGCTAACAAGAAAAGGACCACGCACCATCCTAATGGAAACGGGAGCACCGTCAAATTGTCTGAATTTTTGATATGTGGTAGTACTTGATGTCCTGATTAATAGTGTTCATGTGCCCAATCCTATCCTATGGCTAGATTTCGAAATACGGGGCGTTAAAGTTCAAGATCCCGAAATTTTAAAATGTGTACCAAAAAGTCCCTGTAAAATATTTTTAAAAGTTTCTGGCGGATATATGTAGTCAAAATACATACTTAATAAATAAAATAAAAATATATTTTCTTACAGGGCGATTCATGTTTCCATAGGCATTTTTGTTCAAAGTATGTATTTTTAACATGCAGAAATAGCCTGAAATATCGATAAAAAAAAGTCACCGTCAAAGTTTCTGAATATTGGATATAATGTAGATCTTGACGTCCTCCTTCAAAATTGTAATAGGTAAAATTGGATCCTATGGCTTGTTTTCGAGAAATTAAACGATTAAACTGTAAAAATGACAATTTTTATCAATAGCATATAAACGAAATATTGTAAACTAAATATTTGCAAGCACTGTATTAGATTATATTGCACCGTTATATTAATTGGAGGCAGGCTAAAAATTCATACTTACAGGGTGATCTCACTTGAGTTTGTACGATGACGAAATCAACAAATCTAAAACAGCTGCCAAAGAATTAAAAGGTTTATTGTTCCAATAAATAAGAAAATAGGTAGGCATATTTTAGTTTTTTTTGTCGAACCCATAATTCATATTTTAAGCTCGTTTCTACAACACCAATGCGTTAGAGCCCCAGCGTTTTGGTTTACTTGTTATCCCTTTTTAGGGATATTTCACTGATATTTTTGGAGGACATATGCAATTGTGGAAAATCGATTATTCCATCGAGCTTTGAAATATCTCCTATTACACCACCCTATACATTTTTACGATTTTTTACGAGAGATTCTTCACATGAAAATATTATATTATCCTTTGTAGTTTACAACAAATAAATAATTGAATAATCTGAAAAAAAATACAATGTAAATAATTAAGGTAGGTAATTAACTTTTTTTTGTATCTTTTGTTATAACAGATCTACTAAGCTTTGTCACACTAATCAATCACCCTGTATATTTGCAATTTTAAAAGTCTAGACGTTTAATGAAAACTATATTTTTTGGTAAATTCTTAATTTTGCTGACTACCCAAGTAAAGACGTCGGGATATTGTATGTAACTATAGGTTTACTTATCTAGTATGCTATGAAAAAATATTTTCAGAATAAGTACACATCTATCTGTCATTGAGTTTTATAATAAATAATTTGTAGTTGTTTATAACACTTGTCTGGGTTTTTAAGGAGTTTAATAATTTAAAATAGTTATTTGAAATACTGTTTTTTGCAAATATGGCATTTGCAAATAGGATAAACTTTCAGGTTCGACTCGCGTTTAAACGAAGAAAATAATATAGATTTTCTGAACATGGCAACTTATAGACGGCAAGCTGCCGGACATCCTGCTGTCGAGAATCTAGAAGAAGTCAGATCATGTTTAAATTGTGATCGCGGAATTGCAGAGGACCTGAGACAGATTGAAAATGCTCCTAATATCCTTAAACTTAACGTTTTAACTGCCAATTCAGTACGTGGTTGCATAATATGCAATGTGCAAGGTAATGTAAGAAAAATATCGGCAGAATGTAGAGCAAATATTTTTCTAGTTTCTAATATTTATGTACCTGAACATTTGAAGATTTGTGACATTCATCTAGATAATTCGGGTTTGCTAATGAATAATTTACATGGTGGTTTGCGTTTTGTCAATAGACCGTATCTTCTAAATATTCAGTCATTTTTGTCCAGTTTAAGAACTGCTGCTAATTCAAACAATCATATCAAAAATTGGGAAGATATATAATCTTTTAGTTTAGAGGAATTTAAATATTTAACTTCAATTTCAAAAGATAACTTCCAAGAACTATATCAACTGAGCCAATTGAACAATATGGTAGAATAAGACATATTGAGCAAAAAGATTTATTTGCTTTCCTTGTTAAATTAAGACACGGATTATCAGATGATTTTTTAAAATTACTTTTTAATTATTCTTCGAGACAAAATACTAGTTTAATAATATCTAATGTCCGTCTATCTCTGCTGCAAAGATTTGTACCCAACAATATTGGATTCAGATCAATAACAAGAGACAATTTTATAATAAATCATGTACCCGAATTTGTAAACAAGCTTTATAACCCTACACCAGATGATCCAAAAGCTATTGTTTATGTAGATTGTACATATAACCCTATTGAAAGAAGTAGTAATTTTAGAATATTACGTCAGTCCTATCTTTTAAGAAGGAACATTTAATTAAGCCAGAAATTATTGTAGCTCCTGACGGATACATTTTATCAGTCAACGGTCCGTATTTATCTGATGCACGAAACAACGATGCAGCGATTTTACGGCACGGTTTAGAGAATGACATTAATGGAATGAGAAACTGGTTTGAAGAAGGAGATATAGCAATAGTAGATAGAGGCTACAGAGACGCCATTCCTACATTAGAAGAAATAGGTCTCATTTGTTATATGCCACCTTTACTTCGTCGCAACCAACGTCAACGATCTACCAGTGAAGCTAATAGAGCAAGGCTGATAACTAAAACTCGTTGGATTATAGAAGCTAGCTTGGACATTTTATTTGGACATTTTTAAAGGGACGCATATAAACGCATCATACTGCCAACTTGCATGACTTTTATGAAATTGCCGGTGCATTAATTAATAAGTTTCATCCTCCAATAAACATACCAGGATCAATTGAGGTAGCTACTGAAATTTTAAACAAACTGGATGATGTAAATATTGTTCAAGCACGCGTGGAAGCCCAAAATCTAGCATTAAGAGATGGTCGCTGGCAAAGACTATACAATATGCATGTTCCTGCCTCGATTAAATATTAATTATTTAAAAGACCTAGTAGGCTCTTATCACCTTTATTTAAGTCCATCATATATGCAAGACAAACTACAAAGAGAGGAACTTAATATTTTAGAAATCGATAATTTTTTACGTTTTAGAATCTACTCTAGATTCAGAAATGCCACTAAATATATGTTGTGGTTGGCATACGAGGAGGCACCTATCGAAGACAATCCTCCAGTTTTCTACCACTACTGCACATGTCCATCCGCTGCCAGAACTATAAATACTTGCGCACATGTCGCAACAATTTTGTGGATTTTTGGAAATGCTAGGCACCACCAAAACTTTAGATTTCCACCAACACATCTTCTAAATTGTGTCGACCATGCAGTAAACCGTTTATTACCAGAAGATATTGTTCTTGGTCCCATAGTAGAAAATTAAACTGTAACCACCATCAAATACCAAAGAGACCAACATAAAAATTATTCAAATACTCCAAATCAAAGTACTGAGGAACATTATAAAAGCATGGTACTGCACAAACCGTGACATACATCGGAACCTAAACATGGAAATTGTAACCAGCACCATCAAGAGATTTATTGATAAGAACCATGAAGAGATGCTTCACCAAGTTATGAACGTCTAGGCCCTCCAGCTCCTTGGCAGTATAGAGAGGTAACAAGGAGACTTAAAAGAGTTACACCGTTTGAGTTAGTTAAATAAGACTAAAAAGCGAAGTCTGTGCTTGACTGTATGTCGTGTTATATATGATGGACAAATAAGGACTAATAATGAGGAAATATTAGAATAGGTTTAAAACGTATTAATTTAGGTTATAATTAAACTGCTCATTGGTCCAAAAGACCAGGTAGCATTAGTATAAACACTGAAGGAGTCTTACAAAAACAACATCAAATATTTTTTTTTATTTACCTACCCTTTCTTGGACTTAAACTTTATTAACATTACCTACCTACTATGCTTTTTATGATCGCATATGGTTGCCTTCAGTTTTTGCCCATAAAATTGATTTAATAATTCTACAAAAATATCAGTGGAATAGGCCTAAAAGGGAAACCACTTAAAAAAACGAGCCTATGGCTCTACCTCACGGGTGGTGTGGAAACGAGCTTAAAATCTGAATTATGGGTTCAATAAAAAGGAAAAATATTTGTCAAATCAACTAACCTATAATTATATCTAATCTTTTTTTGTACCTAATGGAATAATGAATAACCCTGTATGATCATCATACGTACAACCAGTTCAATAAAATATATTTTTAAACTAAGATTAACTTATTAAAAAATAAGTAACAGGTAACAATTAATTATTAATTGTTTGGTAGCTGTTTTAGATTTGTTGATTTTGTCATCTGGCAAGCTCAAATGAGATCACCCTGTAAGTGTGGATTTTTTAGCCTGTCTCCAATTAATATAACGGTTTAATATAATCTAATACAGTGCGTGCAAATATTTAGTTTACAATATTTCGTTTATATGCTATTGATAAAAATTGATATATTTACAGTTTAATCGTTTAATTTCTCGAAAACAAGCCATAGGATCCAATTTTACCTATTACAATTTTGAAGGAGGACGTCAAGATCTACATTATATCCAATATTCAGAAACTTTGACGGTTACTTTTTTTATCGATATTTCAGGCTATTTCTGCATGTTAAAAATACATACTTTGAACAAAAATGTCTATGGAAACATGAATCGCCCTGTAAGAAAATATATTTTGATTTTATTTATTAAGTATATATTTTGACTACATATATCCGCCAGAAACTTTTAAAAATATTTTACAGGACTTTTTGGTACACATTTTAAAATTTCGGGATCTTGAACTTTAACGCCCTGTATTTCGAAATCTAGCCATAGGATAGATAGGATTGGGCACATGAACACTATTAATCAGGACATCGAGTACTACCACATATCAAAAATTCAGACAATTTGACGGTGCTCCCGTTTTCATTAAGATGGTGCGCGGTCCTTTGCCGCAAAAAAATTTTTTTTGACTTTTTTTTGCACGATTACATTAATTTTCCTCTATGATATAGTGGATGGCGGAAAAGTAAAAATTTTGATTTTCTAAAAAACTGCAATACTCTACATGGCACCATTTAAATGTAAAAAACGTCCCGGTCAAATTGGCTGAAAATGGGTAAAATACAAATTCCTAATTTTCAATTTTTTAACTTTAACAACTTTGGCCATCTAAAACTATGAAATTGGGGGCTCAGAAATCCATTTTGAAATCAAAATACGACGGTTGTCGACAATTTTTGAAAATATCACAAAACAAGTATACAGGGTCCGGCAAACCTCTTTCGTATTTCTATTATTTTCTTATTGTATAAAACAGATTTATTTGAAAGGTATCTATTAATGGTGGTTAAAAGCAAACATTTTAAAATTATTTTCATGTATACAGGGTGGTCCATTATTAGGTAAACTAAATTACTTAATATTTTTCAAATGGAATGCCAACCGTCGTGTCGTATTTTGATTTCAAAATGGACTTCTGAGCCCCAATTTCATAGTTTTAGATGGCCAAAGTTGTTAAAGTTGAAAAATTTTAAAATTAGAAATTTGTATTTTTACCCATGTTTCCAAGTTTTCTAATGCTTATAACAAAAAATTGAGTCATATGATCTTATTCGGACTTCATATTCCTTAATCAGAAAGGTTTGAAGAACTTTTCACGAAATTTTCAGCCAATTTGACTGGGACGTTTTTTACATTTAAATGATGCGGTGTCCTTTGTTTAAGGACGACTAATATCGGTCAACGACCATTTTCTAGCCTGACGATTATATGTCGATTATATGTCGAAAAATTCGAAAAATCTCAAAGTCGGTACCAACAAAGTATAACAAAATTATACAGATAATTTTTTACTAACTATTGTAACCAATCAAATTACTTAATTTAGAGTCATGTGTCAAATTTCATCCAATCAGCTATGGATTACAGCGATAACACCCTACATGTGGTGTTTTCAGTTTGGTGTTTTCAGCAAGTCAAGTTTTTGATTAAAAATTAATTAAACGTCAAACTGACAACTAGTTTAAAAATGTTTAAATCTACAAAGTAAAAAATTATCTTATCGAATACCCCTCGGGCCTTGATAAATCCTCAAAATTTTGTCATAGAGAATCCTTCAAGCGTGTTGCTTAAGGATAATAGCCCTCGGCCTTCGGCCTCGGGCCATTATCAAGCAACACGCTTTCAGCATTCTCTATGACAAAATTATCTCGGTATTATCAAGGCCCTAGGGGTATTACTACTGAAAATGCAATCGCGTCCAAATCGAAAACAATTACTCCTGGGACAAAAGCCCCCACAGGTATTGAATTAAAACGATTTAGACGCGAGTTGGAAGGCTATTAACCAAACCAACACTTTGATTTTGATATTTGAAGAGTTTGTCATTCCTAGACTAGTTTCGGCATTTTTGTGCCTCATCAGTAGGAACTAGACATCCTCGACACCACGTCTCTAAGCAGTGTCTGAAGAAAACATTGGAAACACCGGGTACTTATAGCCACTGAAAGTGACGAAGTCGGTGTGTGTATATCCAACGCCCTCTTCACTCAAATATCAAAATCAAAGTTTGCAGGTATGCAACCCATCAAGCAGGTTAGGAGAAAAATAGACAGACTGTCAATTTTTGAAGGAAATAAATTCTCCATATCTCAAATGTGGCCCTATTTTTCGATTTTTATTTTAAAAAATAGGGCCACATTTGAGATATGGAGAATTTATTTTCTTCAAAATAATATATTGTTTTATTAGGAGTAAACATGATGCTTTTGTGAAGAGTCTGTACATTTGCCTTTCAAACTTTATAATAAACTTTCAACAAACCTAAAATCGTTGCTAATTAAAAAATTTAAAACGGAAATAAAAATTCGGCCTACTACAGTATAGATGAGTTCTTTTCGGAATGATTTTTATTATTATTTGGTTTCCTTTACATTTGTACTTTTATCCTACATGTTCACTTTCTAATTTTCTTGTATGATGTGCAAGTGTAACTCTTTTTTTTCCTTTTACTGTTTGTTATATAAGTTTTTGTATTTTTTTATTTTAGATGAATTTGGACAACCTTAAATGTATTTGTACTACATAGTTTGGGCAATAAATTATCTTTATCTTTAACAGTTGCAAGAAGTTCCTGTTACTTACAAACAAATTATTTTTTCTGCAAAATCCTCCAGGCAAGAATAAATTAGGGGGATAAAAGTTGCTACCATTCCCGATCACTGGCTACATATTCAAAAATGTAGTTTTTGTCAAAATATTACTTTCTTAAATAGCATTTAAAAAAATAGTTTTATAACCAAATTTTTATTTATGTTTCTAAAATTTCATCACACTTTAGCTCAAGTTTTATAAATTCACAAGAGCCCTTTTATGTAGAGCATTGTTGATCGAATATCGCAACATCATTTATACGTAATAATAAATTAAAATATTTACCAAAAAGTTTCGAAAAACTTACCGCCTACAAGAATTTACACTGCACTATCACAAATGAATGTGTTTAATTTATTTTCAAATATCGAACCTTGGCTTGACCCAAGCACAATAGAATTGATTTGAATTCAGGTTTTTACCTCACTAAGTACTGTCTGATTATTTAAAATTCAACTTGTTAAACGACAACATGTTCCGTAAACAATTAGTTGTAAAACTATAGTCAACATGTCTGCTTGTGAACCAGTAGATTCTTCAAGAAAGTTTGCAAATGTAGAATTAATGCAAAATTAATTATATGAAAATATTGTACCAAAAATGTTTAATTGCGTTCTGGTTCTTGATTTTTTGAAATTCTAATGGCATAAAAAAGTTATTAATATATAGGATATAGTTAATGCTTAAATGATTAAACACTTTTAGTCGCCGATGGCCAAAAAAATTGTAGTAGCAGAAGATGAAAACAATGCGTTCTCGAAACGAAAGACGTATCTAAGACATCTAGGAAAGGACAGAGACTTAATTTTAGAAGGAAATACTGCATATGTAGAGATGCATCAAATCAAACTAGTTTGATTTGTCTAGTCAAGTTTGATTTGACTTGAAAAATCATAACACTCATATTTAAAAAAATATAATTAAGAAAGTTTAAAAACAAAAAAAGTTAAAAAAAAGCACTAAAACAAAAAATCAGTAGCAAAGAGCTTCAGAAAGTTTCAGTTCTGAAGGTTAGTTTTGGGAAAAGTTCCACGTGTTGCCAATGACAGCGCTAGCGCTACAATCCGTCAAATTATTGAAGGATCTTCAATAAAGTCAAATTTATTCTATTTCAATACAGGGTGTCCCAACTAAAATTTGCACCCAAATATTTCGAGTTTCGTTCAAATTTTGAAAAAATGCCGAAACAGGCCAATTTTAACCTAGAGTAGGCTTCATCACTCTAGCGCCCAGAACCACCCCCTGAAAAATCTTAAATAGCAAGGGTATTAAGTGACACATAATTTTGAAGCTGCTTTCATTATCAATGCAACCACCTTCTTTTTTTTATTTTGAATTTTTGAAAAAACTGCTTAGATTACACAGCCCCACAAAAAAAATTTTTGTCTGCGCCAAGAACTTCACCACTGTAACTGGGGGTTTTTGGGGTCGCTGAATCAGAATCCAAGGTCCGCCTGACCTCAGGTCAGGGTCAAGGTCATTTGAAGGTCAAATTGAGGAAAACTTCTAGAAAAATCTGAAAAAATTCATACAAAGGTTTTCAGGGTCGCTGAATCCGAATCAGAGGCCAGATTGACCTCATCAGGTCAGGGTCAAATTGAGGAAACCTGGGAAAAATCGAAAAAAATTCATAAAAAAGTTTGCAGGGTCGCTGAATCCGAATCGGAGGTCCGCCTGACCTCATACGGTCAGGGTCAAGGTCATTTGAAGGTCAAATTGATGAAAACTTCTGGGAAAAATCGGAAAAAATTCATACAAAGGTATTTAGATTAAAAAACCTTGAATTGAACAGTACATTCGTTAAAATTAAATTGTTTTTTAGAACTACTATTGTTTTCTTTCACAATAATCTAAGCAGTTTTCTCAAGAAAGAGTCATTCAAAATAAAAAAAAGAACGAGGTTGCATTAGATAATGAAAGCAGCCTCAAAATGATGTGTCACTTAACACCCTTTGCCATTTAAGATTTTTCAAGGGGTGGTTCTGGGCTCTAGAAAAAAGAAGTTTGAAACTACGATAAAAATTGGGCCCACTCTAGGTTAAAATTGACCTGTTTCGGAATTTTTTCAATATTTGAACAAAACTCGAAATATTTGGATGCAAATTTTAGTTAGGACACCCTGTGTAACCCTCAATATATTGACAGAAATCAAATATTAAGGCAATATATTGAGAAATAAGATAAATGGAAAATCTAGTAAAATAGAGACCCACTTTCAGACGATTGAAAAATAATTAATGACACATTCGGTCGGTCGGTATCAACACTTCGGCTCTTTTCTAAATCCAACGGATGGATGTAGTAGACGAATAATTTGTTTGACAAATGCATATGCGCCAGAAATAAAAAGTACCGTGAAGCCGGAACAAATCATATACAATTTGAATGAAACGTTAGGAAGAACAACGTCGCTCCCAAATTCTCTTCTGAAGTTTTAGAATTAATTAGTGACCAAGTAAAATAAATTGCTTCCATACATTGGTCGAACGTTGTCAACAAGTGTCTCGTCAAGTTAGAAAATGTGTAGAAATTAGAAATTAATATCCAGAATCACAACATTCATTTAGAGAATTATGTACAGTAGTAGATTATTTGCGATGATTAAATTCGTTATTAGTAAAGTTTACAAACTTAAAAATTACTGAACGTCTACTCACTTCTTAATTTTCCCCTACGCACATCACACGTATCGTTGAAAACAACTTCAGTTTCAGTGGAAGAACTGGATTCTGTGTACGAAACTAATACGGCATAATTCCCGGGCTTGTCTTGCATTGACGTACTTTAAATAATTACCAAGATGCAATTATTATCATTATCTTGCACTGTTCGTTTTTATTTTCTTATCAAGTTACAGCGTGAACCGCAATATTAATTCTACTGTAAGTTGTTTGGGTTCAATGAAATATTTATCAAAAATATTCGGATAGGTCGATTTTTATTTCAAACGGCCTTATCTTTTTTTTTGTTGCGACGTTAAATTTTTTCGACTTGTTACCTAATTTTGCGTAGTGAGCGAATAGAATGTAATAGTAAGAGAGACGACAAGATTTTTGTCTCATAGCAGCTCGTCTGAAAATCACTTTTTTCGTCGACCTCTACAAAAAAATGACTTTTCGTCGACCTCTACAAAAAATGACATTTTACGTACTAATTCCTGAATGAAAAGAACTATTTTTGAAGGCAAGTACTTTTCGTCCTCAAATGACTCGCACCGTGCCGTATCCTAGTAACCACAGCGGACGAAAAGTGTTTGCGGCCGAAAAATGCTTGCCTTCAAAAATGGTCAATTTTTCTTTTGGAAATTGGTACGTTTTTGTAAATGTTGACGAAAAAATGTAATATGTGCCTCGGGGAAAAACTGTCTATTGTCTCGCCTGCTTGCTAGTATCGGCTATCAATTTGCAGATTCGACTATAATAGATAGTTTTTCATCCTTGGCACATAAATAACGATTATAGATAAAGTCGGGTCATTTGATACAGAAAAATCAATTTCCAGACAAAAAACCTGTCGCCTTTATAGCATTTACAGAATGTCAACAAATCTGACGTCACTGACACATAGCAATATGTCTGAAATTGGTCGTAAATGATTGAATACATTGCCCAGATGTCGAAAAAAATGAAATCAGATAAATTGAATGTAACATATAACTAATCAGACAACTTTTCGATACAGCGATGTTCATTTTTAACGCATTTCTAGCGTTAAAATAAAATTTCGAAAAAATACGTTTCCTATGTGAAAAAGTCTCAGCTTCTCGAATCTATTTTTATATTTTAATAACTTTTGCTAAAACTCCCTCAAAAACACGTTTTTTACCAAAAACGACGATTTCTACATGTGCTCATAGTTTTATCATTATTTTGAATTTTTATTCTGAAAAATTTTTTCAGGAAGAATCCCAAATCAGTTTATAAACATAAAAATAATAGCTATTTATATTACAAGTACATAAACAAGGGCTTTATTGAACGAATAATTTTATAGCCGAGCGAGCTTGCGAGAGAGGCTATAAAATGATGAGTCCATAAAGCCTGTTTATGTACGCGTTATATACATGATTTTATGTTCGATTGCAATTAAAAAATAATAATAAATTGAAAAAATTAAAATTTGATACGATTTTGGCTGACAGCAGTTGCGATGTCAAGTAGATGTTTATTTTTTAAACATGTCAAATGAGTTGTCTTGCAACTTGTCAGTGACGTTGGCAATTACTTTATTTTATTTTACTAGTAAAATAAAGTGCACTTTATTTTACAGTAAAATAAAGTGCTACTTTATTGACGCAAAACTGTTCTATAAACAGCGTTTTATTGGTCAATCGTACATAAATAGAATTTTATTTAGCGCTCTTTATAAATTAATCATAGCTTACGTGCTTCAAATAAATTGTACGAAATGAAACGGGATAAACTCATAAAATTACTGTTTATTGAAAATCACTCTGACTCGTCTTCATCTTCATCCTCATCATCCTCGTCATTTCCGTCTTCAATGTCGCTGTGTAGGTCCTTGCAGGGATCATCCATATCTTCTTCTTCTCCCGCGAAGATGCTACACTTCTGGAAGTTACAACTCACCAGCCGGCTCTAGGATCATTCAATCTATCGATTTTACACAGTTTTAGCCGGGCTGCTATGAAACATGATTTAAGTACAGGAAGAGCGCTTTCTGTCTACATGTTAACCACCTTCAGGCATATAAGAGTATATTTTGTAAAATTAAGAGCTAAAAAACATAGAATTGGCAGGTTTCAAAAATAAAATCATCATAAAGGTCATGGAAGTGTTTCTTCTGGATTTGGGGATCTAATATTATAGGGGACTTAATCCTGTGAAAATATTGAATTTTAATATATTAGGAAGAGATGTCAACCAAATTGACCTGACCTTAAAGGGGATGAATAATACCAAACATCTAGTTTTGTAAGCCCAAAACAAAACCAAAAACTTGGAGGTTTTAATAAATAAGTAATTGAAATATTAACGAAAATTCTGTGAGGCAAATTATAATAAATAATATTTGCTTTTAATAGTAATTTATGTATCAACGGAATTATAAGGGCCTTCATTCCCGAAGGCAAAGTTTGCATCCCGAGAGCCTCTGGCCCGAGGGACTGCAATTGCCTGAGATAATTAAGGCTCATTAATGCCCGAGGTACATAGAGTATTTCATTTCTGATCGATTTTAATAAAATAAGCAGTAACGACATTCACTAAATATAATGAAACACTGACAGCATTATTCAACAAACGTCAAAATATTCTAACAACGGGAATTAAGCCTGACAACGGGAAATTAAGGCACCTCTAATATCCCAAGGGAGTTATGACCCTGTTTATTGATAGCGTAACCATGATGATCTAAGCTTATAATAGCCCGGTTAGGAATAAAACTATTAAACATTTTTTCCTTAAATAAGATAATTCTACTGGTGTACCCTCTTCCAACCCTGCCAGAGTTCTGTCCCATATGGGAATATTCTAGAGAGAGAAGATATTGGATATTTTGGTTATCATCAGTGTTATAACTGTGGTCAAATACAGGGTGACCCGGGGGTGTGTACATGCTCCATAACTTTTTTCTACCCAAGCTATCGATTTGATGTTTTTTTAAACGATATGACCGACAATGGGCACATTCTAAAAATATTTCTATTTATATACAGGATGTCTCAAATAAGATACAGAACTAAGTTTTTTAAATGGCAATTTTGGTTACATATTTAAATTCGCCATTAAATTGTCAATAGTTTTTGACTAATGTCAATTTATGTGTCAAAATAGCGTTGTGCAGAGATCCACAAAAAAAAATCAGAACTTCAGAACTGTTCAAGATAACTTAATCAACTTTTTTCCAGTCGATTCCTAAAGCTTTAGCGCATCTTTCGAGATATAGACGAACTCGGAGTCGATGTTCTATCGCCCTACTACGATTTTTTGAAAATAACAAATTACAAATAGCAATAACTCGACTTTTTCAAATGCATCACCCTATATTTCACTAAATCATTGCATGGCATTTTTTAAGAGATTTTTGATGATATAGGGTTTGTGGGATTTATTTTGTAAAACTTACGAGATTTATGCAAAATAAGATATGTTTGACGGTTTATTCAAGAAAAAAGAAATCGACACAATTTGACAGATTCATACAATTTTAAAAAGAAAATGTTTCAACACAATGAAATTGTAATAGAAACAGAAATACATTACAAAGTAAATAATTTTATTAATACAATTTGCAAGAACATGAAAGAATGATTAGTAGAAAATATTATAAACATTTTTGATTTACAACAAATGCTCGTAGGTCTCCGTCACACAAAAATCATTACTTCATGTTCTTGTAAATAGTATTAATAAAATTGTTTACTTACAAAATGAACTTGCAATATAAACAGAAATACATAACAAAGTAAACAATTTTAGTAATACTATTTACAAGAACATGAAATAATGATTTTTGTGTGGAACATGATGTGGTCGGTGACCTAAGTACGAGCATTTGTTATAAATCAAAAATGTTTACATTGTTTCCTATTAATCATTCTTTCATGTTCTTGCAAATTGTATTACTAAAATTGTTTACTTTGTAATGTATTTCTGTTTCTATTACAATTTCATTTTGTTGAAACATTTTCTTTTCAAAATTGTATGAATCTGTCAAATTTTACGACAGCGGCCTACTCGATTCCTTTTTTCTCGAATAACCCATCAAACATTTCTTATTTTTCATAAATCTATTTTGACAAAATAAACTCCACAAACCCTATATCAGGAAAAAGCTCTTAAAAAATGCCATGCAATGATTTAATAAAATATAGGGTGATGCATTTGAAAAAGTCGAGTTATTGCTATTTGTAATTTGTCATTTTCAAAAAATCATAGTAGGTGATAGAACATCGACTCCGAGTTCATCTACATCTCGAAAAATGCGCTAAAGCTTAAGGAATTGACTGAAAAAAAGTTGATTAAGTTAACTTGAACAGTTCTGCACAACGCTATTTTGACACATAAATTAACATAAGTCAAAAACTATTGCAAATAAGTCGAAGAAACCTAGGTTGTTGCGTTATATCGACAATTTAATGGCGAATCTAAATGTAACAAAAAACAAAAAACAGAACTTAGTTGTGTATCTTATTTGGGACATCCTGTATATAAATAGAAATATTTTTAGAACGTGCCTTATGTCGGTCCTATCGTTTAAAAAAACATCAAATCGTTAGCTTGGGTAGAAAAAAGTTATGGAGCATGCACACACCCCTGGGTCACCCTGTATAAGGACCAGTGAGCACTGAATCTTAAATATTAATTTTTAAAAGAATGAGAAGGTAATAAATAATTAATTTTCAATGATGGGTAATCAGTAACTTTTACATTTTTTTTAAATCACAATTAATTATGTACGTAAAACAACACTACTCTGTACTTAAAGTATTTTCATGTAAGTGAATTTATAATGAGCTGACAAAATTGTTTATTGCTTAGTATAGAACATTGTCTCTATTTAAACGATTTTTACATTTTATTATTTCTATGTATCCATCTATTTTGTGATCTAAAACATGTTCGACAATACATATTTTAAATGGGCTATGTGATCTTTGATTCAGATATTTCCATTTAAAAAATAGAGATTGGGGTGCCGTATGATTAAGTTAACTTTATAGTTCGATCGACTGATCACGCGCCAAGTCTTCTCGCCCAGTCGAGCAATATATAAATTGACCGATTGTTTTAGAATAACCATAAAATTGTCATCTCCTTGTGATGTTTTTTTACTAATTTCCAGGAGAGTTTTGGCAGCGTACCTTAATCTCTATAAACGGAATAACGAAGAAGAAGCAGTCCATTCAACAAGCAAATACCAATAGAAACCAATAAAAGAGAAATCAAACTAAAAGCAAATAAAAAGTTTTTATTAAATATACCGCAAACTTGCTGATAATGTCATTAATCTCTTTACCTTATGTAACGAAATGAAAAAGGGTAAGCTTTCCCACCACACAAACACTCCGCAAGTTCAAAAGTCACGCGCATTTAACATCAGGAGTCTTGGTGATGGCACAAAAATGAAAGAAACCATAGGAGACCTTACAGAGCTCTAAGAAATTAAGTTTTGACAAGCTTTCCATATGAAAACTACTGAAAGAGCATCAGTCTAGGTCTGTGGTGGGAAGCACCCTATCAATTTGGAAAGTTTTCCAATATACTTGGAATGCATTGCAATAATAGATGAAACAAAAGTTAGCAACATAAGAAGAAACTTCATCTAAGCACTCCCTCCCAAGCAAAACGACAGAAAATAGCACGGCTAGCCCAGTAGAGTTCTTGGTAAGGCGACTTTCCTCCCAAAAACCCCAGAAGCCCAACCAAAGAGGCAATTCAGCCAACATTACCAGCACAATCTGAAGAATTCCCTCCGCAACATGCATCAGTTTGAGAAGGTTAAACTAGATGAAATTAACAGCCTAGTTTACAACGATGAATTTACCAGAATGAAAACTGCTAAAAGATGGAGAAAGGTAACGAAAATTGATAAAAGTAAACCAACAGAAGACTTAATGTGGGCGTATTTTGGGGAGCAAAACTAGAACTTTGGAATATATTTTCTATGGTCAAATCTAACATACTGAACCAATAAAGTTTGAGCGTTGGGGGATTCTCCAAGCTGATTGCAACGATCATGAAAGAAAGTATTCGGTTTTAGCCTAAAAATCTAGAAATCTTAAGTTTTTACTAGAAATTTTAGATGAGGAAATTAGTATGAAGAATTCATTTCTATATTTAATATCCAAAGACAAGATTATTCGTATGAAGAAGATAAAATAATATTCATTTTAAAAATATCTTTAGAAATATATGGCCTTACATCTAATTTATACACTTCTTTACTTTATTCTTTTACTGAAACAATGAGAATTATGCTAATAATATTTATAGCAGTTATCAAAAATATACTGGAGGAAGAAAAGTAGGATGTCTTAATTAAAAAATCTGTTGATGCAGTTTAAATATATTTATTTCTGTAATTAAATAAAATCAACTACATGTTATACATATATTATTATAATATAATAATTGTGAATGTAATAGATAAAAACGTATTAACTATATTTAAAGTAATTTCATAGTTAATTTTGTATTAAATCATTTGAAAGTTCCTTTAACAGGTTTACCAGCAATTTTCGTTAATATAGGCCTGGGGTAAATATTACCAAAATATAAGCGATAAAAAGCTGATAAATTGCTCAAAACTATCGCTACTATAATATTAAAGTCTTAGTTTCCATTATCCTTAAAATGTTTCTCCAGGTGCAACGACTCTATTAGAGAATCGAATTGCGACATCCCGTACTCTCATATTCGATGTCAAAAATTGTTGAAGAGTGTCAACACCAGTTCTGGGTTGCCTATCGAATGGGTAACCCATGGAACGGCGATCAGGATAGAGCCGATCTTTGATGCCACAGTAACTACCAGCATCGGTGCATGTTCCTGAAGTATCTTGTATCACCTGCAACATAAAACACGTATGTCATCGAATTTTTACCAAAGAATTAGCTTTTTGCATAATTTCTGTAGAAAAGTGCAAGTAAAGTAACTATATTCTGTGCATAAGGGGTTACACACCGAGGATTTTTTTAACTTTTGACTGATCATTAAATTGTTTCGTAGGCTTCCACTGCCAGAGTCAGTAGAGTTAATACTTCTTCCGGGTTTGGACAGTGTCATTTCGAGAATAGCTCTCGACGTTTCGCCTGCCACCGTAGGAGGCTTCTTCAGGAGAAGTGACTAAGAGCATGGTAACTCAGTATGTTAACCACACCAGAGGCAAAACTCCAACTGCTGGGATTTGGTTAAGGGTAGGTATTTTAACTTAACCAAATCCCGCGGCGAGAACTCACCTAGAGCCGTGTTCGCGTTTTTTACATGGAAGAAAGTTATTTTTTATCCTCCGATATCCTACTCTACAGATACAGATCCTCCGATAGATAGTCACGAACCAAGCATTGTGACCAAATTTCAACCTGCTACTTTAATTTGGGGGAGAGGGAAGGCAAACACTGATTAATTTTTGACTCGAGGTAACTTTTTTAATTCTTGACCAATCCGGTTCAGCAAAATGGCAAACTCTTTCACGAGGACAGTGCTACAGGATGTATTAAGGAGATGATGGTTTTCGCAAAAACGGACAAATGGCAACCGAATTTCGGATTTTGCAAATTTTAATTTTTGATTTTCACAATGAAAGATTAAATTGAGAAAAAATTTTTATTCGCCATAGGTTGCGGAATTTTTTTCTCTTCGATTTGAGCCCTACAAGAACTCGATCCAATAATCAGGAAGAGTGGGAAGGGGGAGAACGCGTTTTGCCCTGTAGAAGGGCAAGCGATAGGGTTAGTGACTTTGTGCTAGACTCATTTTCAAGGGCAATCAGTTCTCTTTCAAGATTTTGTTACCACAAAGCTCTAAGTATATAGAGCCACGTGATATATTTATAAAAGCGAGTGCGCTCGCCGAGCCGCCGAAAAATTAGATGCCGAGATAGGACCTAAGCGCTCCCTTACATCTCTCGTCTCTCTCACATCATCTCTCTGCTCTCTCACAAATACTATTCCGGCATCTAATTTTACGGCGGCTGAGCGAGCGCACTCGCTTTTATAAATATATCACGCACTCCTGCTGGCCTTAATATAGATAGAGCTTTGGGGTAAAAAAATTTTGAAAGGGAACTGATTTCCCTTGAAAAAAAATGAGGCTAGCACGAAGTCACTAACCCTACCACTTGCGTTTCTACAGGGCAAAACGCGTTTACCCCCCTCCCTCCCTTCCTGATTATCGTATCGAGTCCTCGCAGGGCTCAAATCAAGGAGAAAAAAATTCTACATCCGATGGCGCATAAAAAATTTTCCCCACTTTACTCTTTCATTATGAAAATCGAAAAACAAAATTCGGTCGCCATTTGTCCGTTTTCGCGAAAACCATCATCTCCTTCAAATATCCTGTGGCAGTGTCCTTATGAAAGAGTTTGCCATTTTGCTGACACGGATTGGTCAAGAATTAAAAAAGTTACCTCGAGTCAAAAATTAATCAGTGTTTGCCCGCCCTCTCCCCCCCAAATTAAACTAGCGTGTATAAATTTGGACACGATGCTTGGGTAATGACTATCTATCGGAGGAAAAAAAATCAATTCTCGAAATCACTTTCTTCCATGCGAAAAACGCGAACACGGGCCTAGGTGTGTTCTCACCGCGGCGAAAATCCATATACTTTCAAATCGCAATATCTCAAGAACCGCTAGACCGATTTGGACGCATTAAAATTCAGTTTAAGCGTTTTCGCGATTATTTTATATATAGAAGTCGTTTCGACTCGAATAAAACTCGGCGAGTTACGTGCGAAAAACCGATTTTCCATATCTTTACATGTTAATTTACCCCCCCCCCCCCTCTACACCTCCCTTAGCTTTCATATAGTGATCACGTGAAAGAGGGACCTCGAATCTATGAAATGACAAAAAAATTTCGAAAAGAGTGACTTCGTTTTTAAAACCAGATCTACTCCACTAAAGGTGGTTTTAAAGAAAGATTATCTTTTTAGTACTTACACTGTCTCCGCTATAATCTGAAATCATCACGAATAACTGAGATATGAACCGGTCATCTCCTTTAGGTATAAGCAAATTAGCAGGCCATCCACATCCACACATGTTGAATCTGGCTAGATTATCACCACCAGTTGGTCTGTTGCTATCCAAATTGCGATAAGTTCTTTCAAATGGAATGGTTATTGAGGATTCAGTTGATGATCTGGTTATTGTATTAGACCCGGCTTTTACTGAAAAAAGAGAAAAGTTTTTGTTATCCAATCCCCAAGATTTAAATTAGACATTTTTCCCATTGATTCAATAAAATACTCACATTGAACTGTGAACTTATCCAACTCGATGAACAAATTCTTCTGGTTACTAAACAACCACGGGTTGCCCCTCTCGTCAAACTTTGGAGCCATGAATATTCTGCATGTACCAGTCGTGGGTGCATTTGTAGCGTTATTGACTGTTATGGTGTAGTTGAATGGTCTATGTTGAAGATGAGTGAATCTGACTAGGATAGTACCTCTCGGTTGGAAATCCATTCCTCTTGATAAATCTACATCTGACTGTTGCCAATAAGTTTGGAAAGTGTTCACAGGAGCGTTTGGAGTTTGAAGTACCACGTTGTTAACGGTAACGTTGGGAAAGTTTAACTACAAATTTATTAATGTAAATTCTTAAATATATTTTTACAATTTCGAAACTATATAAAATTTTATTTAGATACAATAGCAAAATAAAAAGTTTGAGTGAAAAAGTTTGCAACATCGTTTTACGTTTATCTTTCAATGCCTCAAGTAACTTTTGTATTTGGAATCTTGTTATTGCAATGATATCTTGTTATCCAGAAAAATGGGAGCCCTTAAAGAGGCTTATTATCACCGCTACTTTAAGCTATCTTAGTAGATTATATCAGAAGGCCACCATCCGAAGGAGAACCAAGGACCTTGGATATTCTGCCGATCTAGCGATTGTCGTTAAGTGCAAATTTTAAGATGCTGTATCAAAGTCAACCCAAATCACTTGTTGACAGATGGTTAATCCTCACAAACACCACAATGGTTAACTTTACAACAAGAAAAGTACTGGCAGGGCTGAAGTCAAAGATAATAAATAGCTAGATGTAAACAAATGGTAGCCATCCAATGTGATTTCCGAGTAGCTAATCGTACTTGAGGTTCTTTGGTATTTACTTTTATAGATCAGTCGATACATAAACTGTTTAGAAACAGAGTGAGTGATCGAACGTAGGCCTATATTGCAAAATAACGATACCACTGTCATCATGTGCTGAGAGAGTCTTGGTAGAATAATTGACACTACATCAGAATCTTGCTCACAAATGGGATCACAGAAGACAAAGTATCTGATGACTGAACACACTTGATTCCATTTACAGGAAAATATTTTTTGTAGGTCTTATTATTTACTAAGTAAGATGACAAGAAGCTGCCGTCTAGCTTTTTCGGAGGTTAATATTTTTGGTGCCGAGCATGTGGTACTATCATCATATGCAAGGTTCACCTAATGCCCGTGCCCTTAGAGCTGAGACAACGCTCTTTACTGACCTGATGTCCTGCAGAATTTACTGCAGAATAAGTAACGTGACCTTACTTACTTGTTCCGTTGTATACCGTGGTAGAGTAGACTTAAAGGTTAGGAAGATATCATCAATATATGCATGCCAACGGTAGAAGAATGGATCTCGCATTGCTGTTGATGAATCGCCCATGACACCAAAAGATTCCTGAAAGATAAATAACATATGTATGGTATGATTGCCCACTACGAATACTAGTGCACTTAAATTGGAAACATTAGCAGAGAAAAATAATTCCAAAACTTAAACACACTAGATATGAACGAATATTCATATCGGTCAGTTCTAAACGTTCGAATCTGGATGACATTCAACTCGAGAGACATTCGCGAGTAGATGGGGCTGGTCGGGTAAGGCGTAGAATTAAATTAAAGTTCAAAAGAGTAAACTAATGAAAATTAATCAGCAACTCCAATGGGTGTTCGCACCCTGATGCCGCGCTCTCAAATATGAAAACGGTATTCAAGAGATACTTTTTGGCGGTAGGTGTGAAATTTAAATCCAGATCTTTTATTATTTATTCCTACTCCAAACTAAACTTGTGTCTCTACTAATGCCAATAAGAAAAAAATATTTAAATGTCTATTAGCTTTTTATAACAAAAATAATCTCAACAATGGTTAAGCATGACGCCACTGAACATAATTTGAAATTATGATATATTCAGTTTGCAAATTTGATTAAAATAAAGCGCTATGACGTATTTATTAATATGCAAATCCAATTAACCTCATTCTACAGTAAATATAACTTTGTAAGCACCATACCTAGATAATTTATAGATTCTATTATTGTATATTTTAATATTATTTAAATATAATTCATTCAGTTTGCGAAATACTAATCAAATTATAAATGTATTTATGTTTAATATTTTATGAAAGATAAAAGGAGTAAAGTCATTACACAATAACACTAAATCAAGAATTAAAGTTGGACGAAACTTGACAACAGGATTTAACATCACAAAAGGACTAAAACAAGGGTGTTGCTTGTCACCAACATTATTTAAAATATATTTGAAACGGGCACTAGCGAAGTGGAAACGGAAATGCCAAAACATGGGCATACCTTTAGATGAGGATACAACATTATATACACTTTCATTCGCAGATGATCAAATTATTGTCGCACAGGATATAGACGACACGGGGTATATGACACGAAAACTTCTAGAGGAATATAAAATTTGGGGACTAGAGGTTAACGTAGAAAAAACGGAGTATATGTGTATTGGGGGAGTACAACAGGATCTACAATTATCTAATGGACAAAAAATCAAGCACACGTCAGCTTACAAATACTTAGGAATGAAAATATCAAAGGATGGAACACTTGAAGAGGAAATATTGGACAGAAACAGGAAAGGAAGAAGAGCAATATCAATGCTAAATGGGATAGAACAATAAATAACAACAACAAAAAAAGAATTTACGAGACGATAGTGAAGAGCATAATAATGTACGGTTGCGAAGTATGGCCTTTGAAAGAAAAGATCGAAAGGAGACTTAGAGCCACAGAAATGGATTACTGGAGAAGAGCAGCGGGGAAATCAAGGCTAGAAAGAGTTAGAGTTACAAATGAGAGAATTAAACAAATAATGGGAGTAAAACACGATATCACAGATGAAATAAGAACTAAACAGTTGATATGGTACGGGCATGTTCAAAGAATGCCAATGGACAGAATTCCAAATAAAATACTACGGTGGAACCCCATAGGAAGAAAAAGAAGAGGAAGGCCACGAAAGAGTTGGAGAGAAGGCATACAAAAAGAGATGGATGAGAGAGGTCTTGAAGAGGACATGTGGATAAACAGAGAGGAATGGAGATTGGGAATCGCACGACGTCGACGCACGTTTTAACGCGATAGAGATAGATAGATATGCATTTCTAATGGAGTTTCTGCAATATCAGTATCTGAGCTCTTCATACATTTACATTCCTATGGATTATTGAGTTTTGTTTTCCGTTCATTTTTTTTATTTTTTCTCTCTCTATATACTTCCTACGTCATTGATAACCTTTTCCTTATCCTTATCCTTTTTTTTCTTCCTCTAATATTATCTCCAAGTCATAAGTTATTTGTCGTTTACTTTCTTCTGTCCACATCTTCTTTCAAAGGCTTCCAATCTTTCTTCTTTATTCATGAGGCATATGTTTCCCCTGTATATTCTATTACTGGTCTAATGGCTGTTTCGTACACTATGACCTGACCTTCTTATTATTTATTATTTCCCGGATTATTTGAGAAATAATTATTACTTTATATTTTCTTAACTTGAGAAATGTCTGTATTTAGCTTGTCTATAAAGACTATATTTTCGATGACTTGATTTAGTAGATAAATGGTAACAGTGCCGATAATTTTTGAAACCAAATAAAATAATAGTAAGATGAAACTCATTGGAAAAGGAAGAGAATATGACAAAAGTTATAGGAAAAATAATTTACGGGCGATCTGAGGTTGGGAAGTGGAAGGGGAGAGTTTTTAAGGGTAGAAAACGGTTTATCTCGATTTCCGGCAAAACTGCAAGTCCTATGGAAAAAAGTTAAATGTCAGAGTTGTAGGTAATAAAAAGATCTACAACTTTTGCATTTACACTTTTTTCACATAACCTCAAAATTTATGTGAAAAAATTCAAAGCCCACCGAGTTTTTTAAAAAAGCAGATATTTTGACGTGAGAATTTTCGATTGAAAATTCGACTGCTTTCTCGATATTAAGTCAAAATAAGGTTAAAAAATAAATATTTTAAAACAAAAAAATTACAGTGTGTTTGGGACATAAAAAGGTAAATTTTCACCAAATTTCGTAAAAAAAAAATTTTTTTGTAAAAGATAAAAATAAAAAACCAAAAACTTGGTTATTTGAATTTTTCACATAAATTTTGAGGTTATGTGAAAAAAGTGTAAATACAAAAGTTGTAGATCTTTTTATTACCTACAACTTTTATATTTAACTTTTTTCCATAGGACTTGTAGTTTTGCCGGAAATCGAGATAAACAGTTTTCTACCAAAATAAAACTCCCCCCTTCCACTTCCCGACCCCAGACCGTAAATTATTTTTCCTTTCATGTTTGTTATATGCTCTTCCTTTTGCAATGGGTTTCATCCTACTATTATTTTATTTCACTCTTTACCATTTTCAAAGGCATCTGCACTGGTCTAACTCCTCGATCTAAAAATCACTTTCACTATTCCCCGATTACGTTTTTAGTATAATAATATTTTATGTCACGTTCATCTACAGCTTAAATTTCGTTATGTATCGTGTTCCTTTCGCGTTTCCATTTTTTATACTTAAGGTAAGTCACGGATTCTTCTTTTATTTCTATTTTTCTGTTATCTATCACATTTTCCTTTTAGAACGATTCTTCGCCGTTGCTGATACTTATTATCATTAATGTCTTTTTCTCTCATCCATCGTTTGTTATATCCATTTCAGCATTTCATAGGCCATATTAGTGTTGTTTTTACTTTAGTATAATCCTCTTGCGTATTGTTATTTAACCATTTTAATCTCGTTTCTTTATTTTTGCCATTATCGGTCCATTTTGCTTTAGTGTTGGTCTGTTTTTTTGGTAATTATAAATGTTTTAATAGTGTAGAACTGGAATACTTACTAAATGTCTATGATCTGGGTCATGAACGTAAGACGCCATTGTATGTCCCATATTATGAAAATCCCCATAAAATCCTCTATCAGGTGATAGGATACTGGCTTCAATCATGTTACCCAAAGTGTCAATTCCATCAAATTCAGTAAGCTCAACTTGTCTACGTTGTTCCTAAAAGTAAAAACAATATGTAAAAATGTTACTAGAAATTTAAAAAAATATTCCACCATAACTTAAATTACCCGCCTTTCTCTCTTCCAATAAGAATGATTAATTATGAGCTAAAATCTTTAAACAGCAGGTCTGCGCATGTTGGGCAGACTAGACAATCTGTACAGGTTAGATTTAAAGAGCACATGGCTCACTTAAAATATGGCCGTACGGAAAAATCTAGTATAGCCGAACATGCTTTCAATCGAAATCATAGAATAAGTATAGACAATGTAAAATTATCCTTGGCTGATTAGTCACCCTTGGCTGATTAGGTCATCGGGGATGACGGTACTCGGCATAACGCCCGCCATAACGCCCGCTAATTCTACGAGGATGGTCTGGATTACAATAAATTTTTGGTTGTTTTGACTGCATATTTTCATTGATATTTTATGGAAAATCGGTATTACAGAGATACAGATGCTACTTACAACACTTGTTACGTAATATACTATTTTTTAAGTAAATTATAAGTCGTAAACTTACGTCTCTAGCAAATCCAGAATGTATGGCCTCAAAAATCCTGTCTCTCCATCTTCTCATTTCATCGACATCAAGGTAAATTTGATCTACTTCCCTATGTAAGTTTTGCCAGCGCATATTTGCCACTCTTGCCGGCCATGTACGACTTGCAACCAAACTGTCCAGTTTTGGGAAATAAGCTTCACGAATTGGTTCACTGAAATCGGTGAACCTTTCAACTCTTTTCATACGGTTACAGAGACGTTCGTAGTTGTATCTGAAAAAAATATATATTTCCAACTAATGATAAAATTGTTGTTAGCTCAGGGTCAAACAGAAGATAAAAACATGTAAATAAACATTCATTTTCTTGTAAAACGTTAAGATTCAAAGAGTTAATTCGACAAGAAAACATTTCTGAAATTTCTGAATAAGCTACACATTTTTTACCTTGCCATAATTTGTTGGTGCATGTAATAGAACAATTCTCCTCTACGATCTTTGTTAACAATTTCACGAGCAGCTTCAAATGGATATACCAAATGCCAATGCCAGTGATGAAGATTAAGACCAATATCTTCACGAAAGTAAGCTAGACGATGTTCATCTTCTAAATTGGAAGCTGTATAATCCATGGGGATTTCAATAGGAGTCTAAAAATTATACATTTAGTTCATTTTTTAGCCATGTTGCAACTCAGTAATTTGATTTTTGACATGACTGGAAAGTGGTTTATTGAGCAGGAATTCAAAATATTTTGAGAAATTATTAACTATTGTAATAGGGCGATAATCCCCTTTTTTGAAAACTGGTATTAGTCTGTCTCAAAACATTATTGAGATACAGATTAAACTACGCAATCGTACTACCATCTATTAACAAAACTGATAAATAAAGTTGGGCTTTATTTATCAGTTTTGGAAACTTTACAAAACAAAAATTCCCAATTTTCATTATATAAAGCACCCTTTATAGTATTTTTTATACCACCTTTATGAAAATTAATTAGTTTTTGAAATTTTATAATTGATATTAGTATAAACTTTTAGAAACTTCCGATAAAAAAATAAGTAATCTCACCCTGCCATTTTGTGGCATGACGTTGGCAACTGCTCTCGCTTTGGCAAAGAGTTTCCCGTCAACATATTTATCCGGGAAAGCATAAAGGACCGATGGAAGGTCCAAATCTCGGGTATCAGGTCTATGTAACATGGCTACAGAAAGAGCGTAGTTGAAAAGATGTGGATTAACTCTTTCACGGGCGTAAACCGCCAGTGACATCAGATCATCCGTATTCCTCATCCCTGTAAGTTAATTATATTCGTAAAAGAAGATGACACAGGGGGTCGTATTTTTAAAAATGCAAGGTACTAGTCTATACACTCAATACAATACGAATTCGGCGAATTCTACAGGAAATTACCCCTATATAAGCGGCAGCAGGAATATTTGTTAATTTTACGTGACGATTCCGGTCTTTTAATTCTTCTAGAAACAACCAGAATATGCTGTACTATTTACAGAATCGTTACATTGATTTAACTGGAATATTCCAGTTATTTTAACGAACTACCTTACTTTTACCGGAACTGTAATTTCGATTTTACAGGAATTTACTGTTTAATAAGCAAACTAGATAGTTGTATTTGAAGCTTCGAACTTCAGTTTTTACAGGAATTTCCAGTAATTAATCGGAACTGTAGTATCGATTTAACAGGAATTTTTCGTTGAATTAAAGATCTTTCATCCATGCATTACAGTGCTGTAAAGATTTATTTATAAAAGTATTTATGTACGATAGACCAATAAAACGCTGTTTATAGAACAAAGTAGCACTTTATTTTACTGTAAAATAAAGTGCACTTTATTTTACTAGAAAAATAAAGTAATTGTCAACGTCACTGACAAGTTGCAAGACAACTAATTTGACATGTTTAAAAAATAAACATCTACTTGTCATCGCAACTGCTGTCAGCCAAAATCGTATCAAATTTTTATTTTTTCAATTTATTATTATTTTTTAATTGCAATCGAACATAAAATCATGTATATAACGCATACATAAACAGGCTTTATGGACTCATAATTTTATAGCCTCTCTCGCAAGTTCGCTCGGCGATAAAATTATTCGTTCAACAAAGCCCTTGTTTATGTACTTGTAATATAAATAGCTATTATTCTACAAATAATAATTCATATTATTCAATAGTAACCTAATGAAACAATGAAATAGTAAAGAATAAAGAATACCAGCCAACTGCGATAGATGTATCTATCTGTTCTGTGTGTCGCCATCTAAGAACGCAGCGCGGAGCCTCATGGCGTAGCGCCCTTGCTGCATCATTGAGTCTTCGGTGCATACGGGTTGCCGAATAGGCAGGGGTCGTACCAATAGCGTAATGCGTGTTGCCGATTAGACAGGTGTCAGTTACGAGTTACTGCGTCGGCGTGTACTGCACAGAGTTCTGTTAATCAACGTTCTACGATCGCAGAGATGACAGGAATATATTCCTGTTAAATTAGAAGTACCTTATTACTGCTATACTTACCGTTTTTCCTGTTCATACGACTGGACTCATTTTAACTGGAATCGGCCTATTAGATTGCAAGTACAGATTGTTCTCAGAACGGTTTTTTCTTCTTATAATAACAATAATTGCGTTTAAACAACAGGAATTTATTTAACCGGAAATTCGTTTATTTCAGTGTAAAAAACTGCAGCTGATTTTTTTTAACAGGCCATGGTCGGCACATTGGGATGCTTACTTTTTTATGTGAAAATATATTTTAGAAACGTTTCTATTAAAGAGATTAAAGGAGAGGAGAAATTGACCTCTTTTTTATTGGGTCAGAAGGGAGCAACACTTTTAATCTCATGATATAATAATATTGTATTCAACTTGCCAACAAATAAATCGATGAGTTTTCCGGCAAGACGTCGATGTTTAGGAATGAATAGTGAAAAGTTTTCATCTCTGGACAAATCAGTTATTTCTCCTAAGTTGGGAAGTGATATCTGATTGACGGTAACTTTTGTAGAAGACTCATCTGCAAATCGATTAGCAAGCGCTGGGCCAATAGGTTGATATTCATCTTTCTGAAAATAGTTATTTGAAAAGTAATGCTAAATAGCCATTTTTTATCAAGCGATTTAAAAAGAGTCGTAGCAAAAGTAAGTAAATGATAAGTAATAAATGATGACTGACTCAAAAGCATTCACGTCGAATGAATTAAATGACATACCAAATAATTGTTAGGAACTTCGAACTGAACACCTTGGGATCCCTTTGGCGTGACAATTGGTTCAGTGGGTCGATCAAATAAAAGAATCAGGTCTTCTTTTCCCATTGCTAGAAGCGTAATATTAAATTTAAAGCTATTTGAAAGGTGGTTAGGTATCAAATATGTTTTTGATTAAAACAATGCGCTTTCTATGACTACGGTCAGGACGTTAGACATAGCTCTTTTAATTTTTATTAGTAAAAGTTAACCAATTCTATAGAGGGTGTTTCATTGCGAAGTGTGCACACGTTAAACGCAGACATAACACAAATAGACAATTTCAAAAAACCCATATTTGTTTCTCGACTCGCATCATTTTTTCATATTTCACATAGGAACTTCCTTTGCGATTAGAATATTTGTAAGAAAAATATCCAGGTCCGGATTAGGAAAAAATTTACAAATTTTTCCAGGTTCAAAACAACACCATGTATAAAAGATTTTTAGAAATTACTTTACATATTTGGAAAGAGCACAAAAAACTGAATTCGCGGACATATTTTTTGTTTTCTCGCAGATAATTTTACTACTAGAAGTTCAAAAAGTTTCAGTTTATCAGAACTATGGTGGCTCAAAATGTAATTAGTGATATTTTTATTAATGGTATGACGTTTTAATTAATATTATACTATCTCATGATCTGTAATTTTTAGAATTTATGCAGTGTCCTTTTTTAGTTAGAAGTGTACTACCGATTAGTTGATTTTGAAATATTTTTATGTAGGGTGTTTATAAAATATTAAATGCATAATAACTGTTCTAAAAATAGACCTTTAATTAATTCATCATAAATTTTAAAAATTACAAATTTAGATCATTAGATCGTATAATATTAATTGAAACGTGTTACAATTAATAAAAATCTCACTAATTACAGTTTGAGCCACCATAATTCTGATATGTGCTCTTTCCAAATGTGTAGAGCAATTTTTAAAAAACCCTTAATACAGGGTATTGTTTCGAACCTGGAAAAATTTGTCAATTTTTTACTAATCCTGACCTGGATTTTTTTCTTACAACTATTCTAATCGCTTGGATACCTTAAAGGAAGTTCCTATGTGAAATAAATTACAAGTCGAGAAGGAAATGACCAAAATTAATAAAATATCCCAGTTAGGTAGGTGGTTACAATTGTACAATTCTCAATGGAGGCAAAAAAAATATGTCCAAAATGAAATTTAGTAACTGGAAAATTAAAAAGGCGCATATATCGAACTATAATTTATTGATCAAATTACAGAACCCTATTTCATTTTCCTTCTTTTAAAATTGTATCCACCATTGCAACATCGCTCGAGTACCTAGCAATAAAAATGTTGATTGTTGCTTACTTTCCAGATCAAACAGAAAATTTGGTACATTTACAGCACAGGATACAAAACATTTTCTTCTTGTTCTCTAACATTTGATAATTTCCAAGATACAATTTAGGTAAATGATAGATCGTGTTTTAAAGTTGATAGAGCTATTTTCTATACTATATTCAAAGTCCTGAATAGAGGGACCGCAAACAATGATGAAGTGACAAAATATCTGATTATTTTTATATTGAACCAGATTAATTAACAAAAAAAAATTCATAGCGAACATTAAAAGAAAATTGCGAGAGAAAGAAGTGAATGTATCTTATTTGAAACAAAATTATTTAATTGCAGTTTCTTGACCTTTCCATTGGAAGCGGTAGCAATATAGAGTTAAGTTTTTAATGTTTTTTAATAATGTCCACGTTTTAACTAATTAAATTTTTAATTTTTGTTCACCACTGATAAAATTCAAAAAAAACTAAGCAGTAAAAATTATTATTTGAGTCAGAATTGTGTGAAAAAATCTGCAAGTTCGATTTGAAATAAAAGCAATTTCGGTTCACCATATCGTTATGGGTGACCATGAATATTCAAAAATATTTTTTAAAGCAGGTCCTATCTATGCTTCAATATTTATCCTAATACAATTTTTTTAGGTATGCTCTTCTTTCCTGTATATTTCTTATTTAAAACATTATTTGTTCATTTTTTTTTATTTTTCAGCAATTTTTTTTCAAAATTAAATTAAAATATTAAGAGCTTACCTTTTATTTAAATAAATGTCTAGATACCTAAGGAACACACACACCGACAATAAACCATTTTTTTTGCCTTCTGCACTTTTATATCGGCCTTTCCCGAAACCACTAATCACTATTGAAAATTTTGATTAAAGATATCGCGGTTTTTTAGTGGAAATTTCATGTTCTGTTTAAAAAAAGAATTGCGGTATTTTGACTGATTTAATTAAAATAATATCATTTAATTGAATAATATTTACTCGTCCCCAATGATATAAATAATAATTTGGAAAATTTTGGCAATGTTTTTTTAAAATATATGTATTATAATTATTAAAAGTGACATTTCAGTTCTATAACTTTCTCTTGTAACCATATTTCCATAACCAATTTGCATACTTCCTGCTTTATCTGTTTTCTTCCAAATCTTAATAGCCACTAAAGGTGTTTGAAATGTTGTAACCTCAAAGTTGCAGAAACGTTAAAGTGGAAAATAATAGTTACGGCCACCAAACGATATCACTTAAATAGCGCTTACAAGTGGCAGTGATCTTAAAGTGTCGTTTTGGGAACCATTAATAAACCTTTAAAGTGGCGGCACTTGATTATATGATTGCAGTAATTCTGGCCACGTTTTTGCTAAACAAAAATCACTTTAAAGTTTTTTTTGCCTTTATTTAGTATTATTAAACCAATATTCTTGTATTTCCATAATAATATAATAATTATACCTAATTCTTATTCAGTACGTACCTACTTATGTTAACAGTTATGTCAGGTTAGAGAAAAAGCAAGGAAAATGGAAGAAATAATATGCATGACAGAGAACGAGCTACAAATCAAAAAGTCATGCGCAGTGAACAAAGTTTCGTGTTTAGTGTCGACCATCACACCACCACGTAGCTGCCACCAAGAAAGTGTTCCTCATTTTAGTCACCGCCACGTTATAGTGGCAAAGACTTTGGCAATACACTTTAAAGTTTCTAATGTCGTGGCCGCCACGTTCCGTCCACGAAGAATGCTACTTGGGACTGGCCCACTGTAGCGTACGTTTTCACTTCCCTACTTGTCTGTAGTGTATAATGACAGTTGGTCGGTTTTGTTCATAACCTCGCATATGAATGCTGACATTGAAGTATGGAATCGCCACAAGATCCGTCTTTTCCGGTTTCGGAAAAGCCTGCCAACCGGGAAGAAAAAAAGAAAAATGAAGAACGAGAATACCATGGAAACAAAATAGATTTGTTTAGATATATATGTTTTTCTGACTCTGTAGAATTCTAAAAATTTCAAGACCCTTTGTTACTTATACACTAAAAATAAATAACTTTTATATTCGAGAAGCATTTTAATGAGATTATTTTATCTTCACGTAAGATTTCGATAGTCCATCGAAATTTTTACACCCACCAAACCAACACCCAAAGAGGCTTGTTAAAAAGCTCCTTAATACATGAAAAAATGATTTGTTACAGACAAGCACAAAGAAGTTGGTGCCGCTTGGGGGGCAGTGTTATCAATTTGTTAATTAGCCAGTTTACAACAATTGGACAATAAACAATTATGTGCTACAACTTTGTGGGCATATTACCCCCCGGGGACCCAGAGTTTTATTTGGAAAAAATTCGAGTCCTCTAAGTATTTGGGGGGCAGTGTTATCAATTTGTTAATTAGCCAGTTTACAACAATTGGACAATAAACAAATATGTGCTACAACTTTGTGGGCATGTTACTCCTGGGGACCCAGAGTTTTATTTGGAAAAAACTCGAGTCCTCTAAGTATTTGGGGGGCAGTGTTATCAATTTGTTAATTAGCCAGTTTACAACAATTGAACAATAAACAATAGCTGCGGCATCTACAAAATAATGAGCGACCTCGAAAACCCGCACGGGAAAACTTTCCAGACCTTTTGTTGAACAGGCAGTCATGTTTTCCATACCCTCGGCGAAACTCTCAGAGAATTGTCCAATTTATTAAATAAATAATTATAAATGTCCGAGCGTAGGCCGCAAAGATAGGTAGGATGTAGATCAATTGCGGATTGTTGAGTGATCATTATATTAATTTATTATACAAAATTACTGAAATTACAATACTTTATAATTTAAGGAAATTATTTGGTTTTAAAATTCATTATTAAAAATTACCTTAACCAACAGGAATTTGCACCGGAACCGGATGTTTTAGTTATACCACAAACGTGAAAGCATTATCTTACAAAAATTACATATTTTTCATCTTAGTTATACCTAAATACGTTTGTGGTCAATTCGAGAGTTATTTTAAGGCAATCTATAAAACTTAGATATATCGAATATTTATTAAATTTCCAATTACCTATGAAGAGTTTAATAAAAAACTGAAAAATCCAAAATATTTTAATTAAAGCACCCAAACTAAATTCAACTTATTAATCCCTATTTGTGCTATTTAACTTAATTTTCAGTATCCTTGTCAGTGCAAAAGTATAAACCATTATATGTAGTAAACAGTGTCGTATAAACAAATTTTTTGTGTCAGGCGGAAAAAATTTAATAAATTTAAAAAATATACCGAGTGAGTCACGGTGGACGCGTCGGTCCATTGTGGCTAAACGGTTAATATTTTGAAAATTTTGCTTATTCATGGATATTAAAATTATTTTGAATTATACAGGTTGTCCCAAAAAAGTGTGATGTATAAAAAAATTACACTAATGATTTAAAGCAATAGTGTATTTAGAGTTGTTTAAAATTATACAGGGCGTCCAAAATGGGGCGATTCTCTAATGACATATTCAAACGACAATATCGTTCTTATTTTAAATAGGACACCCTGTATTTTATAAACCATTTATGAAGCAAATTCCATTACCTTTTAAAAATTATAAAGGTCTTTTATGCTTAAATCTATTAATTTTGGAGTTATTTTTATTTTTGTTAAATTTTACATTATTTTCCACCGTAATGCCTAAATATAACACCCTGTATTTGATCAGCTTAGACTATGATCCGAAAAAATTACAGATGAATCCATTTTTCATAATAATGGATTAGCTAACCATCACAACTTTCATTATTATGATAAGTATTCAAAACAATCAAAACCAGCATTTGTTCCACACAATAGATCATCAGAACCGGTGGAACATTAATGTATATGGTAGAATTATACTTGACCAAGTTATTGGCCCATATTTCTTTGATGGCCATTTAAATGGGATGAAATTTTTTACAATTTTTAAGAAAAAGTTTCTGGGAACTGTTGGAAAATGTATCATTAGATATTAGACAAAAATGATGTTGCAATAGTCTAAGCTGATCAAATATAGGGTGTTATATTTAGGCATTACGGTGGAAAAATAATGTAAAATTTAACAAAAATAAAAATAACTCCAAAATTAATAGATTTAGGCATAGTAGACCTTTATAATTTTTAAAAGGTAATGGAATTTGCTACATAATAGGATTATAAAATACAGGGTATCCTATTTAAAATAAGAACGATATTGTCGTTTGAATATGTCATTAGAGAATCGCCCCATTTTGGACGCCTTGTATAATTTTAAACAACTCTAAATACATTATTGCGTTCAATTATTAGTCTAATTTTTTTCAGTTAAAATTGGATTTGGCTGATTCCATAGGTTTCGAAGTTATTGGTTTTCTTGTATAAGTGCGTCCATTTTTAGAAATATTAAAATATCTCGAAAACTAAAAAGCTTAGGTATATGGAATACTTAAGAAAGTTTATCTTATTTTTAACGTATATATAATCTATAAATGCAACAAAATATAGGCCACACTTTTTTGGGACAACCTGTATAATTCAAAATATAATTTTAAAATGTAGCCTTTATCAACCCACATATCCATGAATAAATAAAATTTTCAAAATATTAATTGTTTAGCCACAATAGACCACACCCACCGACATAACCTTAAGGTTATGTCGGTGACCACACCGCGTCTACCGTGACTCACCCTGTATAACAAATTTTGAGATCGTATCTATCATTATCAACAACAATTTTTTCTTTGTTCTAACACCGTTTGCCGACAATTTCTTTTACGCGACTAGTTTTGCTATAGATAATGTCCTAAAATTAAAAAATATATACCTACTGAAAATTTTAAATATTTAGTACTTGTGGATAGAAGTAGTGACAATTTTATTTTATAGTTTTCTAGCTTGAAAATTATAAAACATCAAAATTTACTCCCCAAAATCCAATGCAATTTGTGTTGCCGACATTCTTAAAATAAGTTGGCACTATTTAAAAAAACAAATATTTACTACATTGGCAACAATGAATTTAAGTTTTCAAATTGCAAGCGAAGTGTTTTTTACTTACGATTTATTGTGTTGTATAAACAAGAAATTAGGATCCAAATAATGGATGATGGTAATACATATTTCCATTATACCTATTAAGAACTTAAAGATTTATATTTCAGAGCTTATTATTAAAAGAAAACTAACCTTTGATGGGGAAGGATTAGGAGATGAACGTCGGCTTAACTTGTTGCAAAAAATGATCGCTAAATGGATATTAACAAATAATAATCCCTGTGAGGAAAACCAAGGCATATTTAATAAAATTTGCTCGCAGATTTCTGCGATAGAACACGCTAGACGTAAGTCTGAGATAATTAAAAGTACTTATCAAAAAGAATCAATGAAATATCAACGGTACAAGGTGGAACTGGAAGAAAATATCGCCATTATTACAAACGCTATAGAATCCAGCAAAGTACTTCTATTAGACGTAAAAAGCTCGAAGCAACAAAAATTAAATTATGAAATGATTGCTAAAGATATTTCATCAGAGCCTTCAAGAGCTGAAACCTCTGAGCGTATAAAAGAACTCCAAAATAATTTATTAAAGGTGAAAAAAACGGAAACTAAGTTAAATAATGAATGGTCTATTTGGAGAAAGCATTGCAGTCTCATAGTTACAACTGCTAATCAATTGAATACCATAATAGAGCAATCTCAATTTGAATAGTTTATTGTTTATATAGTTTAACAGGGAGTCTTCCGAAAATTAGTTGAAGGTTATTTAGACGCCAAATTGTGTTTTTTGCATTTTTATATTTAATACACATCAGACCACTTCCTTAGGAGCACTTTGAAGGTAAATTTGTTCAATATTTTTTTTATATTTAAAGAATTTTTGATTTTTCAAAACGTCCTTCCACTAGAATTTCCAGACACTATGGTTATATAAACATCAATATGGTATGAACATTTATTACATTTCGTAATTATTTCTTTTAGGGGACATACAAACAAAATGTTTAAAATTTGTTCTTTCAAAATTGTGTTGTTTTTTTTATCTTGTAAACTTATTGTTATTTTTAACATGTTGAAAAAATACACTTATACAGTTTAATTTTAATTAATTTTTGAACGAATAATCAAAATCATATAATTTGAAAGTAATTTAAATGTAAAGGTAAAATTACTGATCCTTAAGATAATTTTCAGTCATTTTTCTTTTAATTATTTGTTTTTACTTTTTGGCAGCTGTTTTAATTTTCATAGTGCTGCAAAAAATTGTTAAATACCTGATAATTTTGTTAGAATAAAAGATTTGTTTACTTATTGGCTTTTTTTGAATATTATATATTAGTCATGTAAATTTTATAGAATCAACCCTTTTTGGCTTGTATGATCAAAATATTCTTACATTACTGAAAAATCATAAATTAACAAATATGTATTGTTTTTTTTTCCTTTAACATTCTAAAGAATTCAGTTGTGGCGTTCCGTTTATGAGATCGAAAAAAAACGTCATTAAAAGGGAATACTCCATCTTCATTAACAAGCACAATCCTAATGTAATCTTCTAAGAGTTATTCCTCACCATGTAACAGTGACTTTCTCACGAACTTTGGACTGCAAAACTACTTTTAATAAAAACACATTTATAAACCATTATAAATAAAAAGATGTACAAACCATCACTAAAAGCACGAAGAAGAATTTCCCAACAAATCATTCAAATCTGCTGCAGAATACGTCAACGAAAATTGTTTTTAACAATTACATGACCAAATAATTACAAGTTTATTTTATTTAATGCTATTCTATGAAAGGAAACTAACTACATTTGAGTATCCACTCATATTTATATTACTTGTAGCCCAGTTGTCACAGAGTTTGACCTCGCACAAAATGTGATCTCGATGAAACTTGACACTTAAGTACTTGAAAGGGTGTATTAAAACAAAAAAATATTTGCTGCTCTAAAGTGTATGCTAAAACTTCACAATTTCGAAAATTTGGTTTTTCAACTATATCTCAAAAAAAAATATAAAAATTTCGAAAAACTAATAGCACCACGTGAAAGAGCGGAAAATTTTACTAAAAAATAATATAAGTTATTTTAAAAAAGAATTCGTATTACTAAAAAAAATTATTAAAAATAAGAAAGCAAATTCGAAAACTCTGGGCGCGCCGAGCCGTTGAATACAAATATTCAGGCGAGGCACTCTGAAAAACTAATGTATCTTTGCATAAAATATACCCAAAGAAAAAAAAGAAAGCATTTTAAAAAGCAGCTTTCTCAAGAAGTCATTAGTTTTTAGTTTTCTTTTTATTTTCTCATAGAAAATTCGACCGAAGTTATAATTTCTAAAATTCTCACTGATTTTTATAAAACTGAAGATATCTATTAATAGAGGAATAACAAAAAAAATCCTTTGTACATTTATCATCATTATACTTTTACTTTTGATTTAAATATAATTAAAATGATGAACATTATCTCTGTTTAAAATGATCTTTTTTTTACAACATTCATTCGAAGCAATTTTTATTTTCAAAATAGTGTTTATTTATATAAATCAATTTCTAAATTATTTTTAACTTTATTTAAAAAAATATTAATTTCTGATTTAGATACAACACTATTTTGAAAATAAAAATTGTGTAATTAGTAAAATTTTCCGCTCATTCACGTGGTGCTATTAGTTTTTCGTTTTTTTTCGAGATATAATAGAAAAACCAAATTTTCGAAATACACTTTAGAGCAGCAAAGATTTTTTTATTGTTTTCTTCACCCTTTCAAGTACTTAAATTTCAAGATCACATTTTGTGCGAGCTTTTGGTCAATATCCTTCTCTAGCAACTGGGCTATTGTAAGATATGTAAAGTTATGTATGTTCAAAAAATAACTTCAGGAGCTTTTGTTGTAATAATGTCCAATAAACTCGATATATCGACTGCTAGAATGAACTATTTTATAATCGATTTTTAAGTCAAGAGTAATTTTTCGTATATACTTTATGTATTCCCTCAAAAATAAACTACACATTAAATCTAAGAATATTTAGTTAGCTGCTTAGTTTCTTGCTTTTACAGCTCTCCCAAATTTTCTATTTTGTACACTTTTGTCATGTCTATATATCATCTTTATGCTTTGCATCATTTGCTAATTTTCTCAGTTACTTTAAATTTAAACTCTAAATAGACAAAATCTTCTAGTTGCGTTTATGTTCCTCCTTTCCCTTCCTATTTTGTTTTTTCTATAGCCTTATTCAATTCTTTTAATGTTTTTTATCTAATTATGTTTTTTGATCATATACTCTATATTGACATTTATCTATTTTTGAATTTTAGGAGTTCTTTTAAATTTTCCTTTCATCCATCAATGATCTTAACCTTCTTTTTCTCACTAATAAATCTTATTACAGCCTGTAAGAACATCACCTGGTAAATTTTTCAATTTATGAAAAGCTGATTTCAGAAATGTACGTGTTTTCCAAAATTGATAGGTTAGTCCGATCTAAAAAGACTATTTAATTTAATCATATTATTAAAAACTCTTAATTATTATATAATAATACTTAATTATACTAAATAGTAATCATCAAAAAGCGGTAGTAATATTTTTTTAATAAAATATCTTATGAATTATCTCGTAGTTAGCTTATATGTAACAGAATAAATTATTTATGATTATATTTTCTGTTTAGAAGCTTTATATTCATATTTACAATGATATACTACGAAATATGACATATATACACACTACAAGATAAGTTGTAGTCGGCGTCCTAGTTAAAGAAAAATATATTTTGTTTTATTACAACATGAATAAAAATTTGACAGAAATTCAGTGCAGTCATTTATTAAGCAATCAAAAATTGAAATTGAAGTCCTTTTGAGATCCCGTAGCTGCTGGAAAGCAAGTTTTGTTTTTGTTATAAAAAAAAACAAACAAATTTGTGGCAAATAGTAAATTTATGATTTAAGTAATTTTAATTAAATATGAATCCAACTTAACATAGGAATAATTGAGAACCTGAGTTTGTTTTTTAATCTAAAGAACAGTAACAATAACCAGAAATAAAACGCCTCGACATAAGAAAAAAAAAGTTGTTTCTTGTTAATATATTTTTTAAAAATTATGCATTTGAAATTAATCTTATATAGTGAATACACTAAAGTCCAACAACTCGTTCACTTTTTAGCTTTCTTCTTTTCAGCCTCTTCTTCCTTTTCTTTTTCAATTTCTGTTACATACTTCTCAATAGTATCCCCATCTAACATTTCTACTGGTTCGCCATGTCGCATTACAGCAATTTCTAAGTTCTTTTGCCCTGATTGTACAACTTCTAATAAGGCTCGAATTGCTAGTTTGACAGTGCCCTTCTCAGTTTCTACTTCTTCAGATGTGTAAAACTTTTCAAGGAATTCTCTAACAGACTTAGCAGACCGACCTAAACAATTAAGTACTAATTATTTCTTTACTTGTAACAGAAAAATTAAAATAGACTCAAGACAAATGCCCTCCAATTGAAGTTCCTCAATTTCAACAAAACTGAGACTCACTTAAATTGAAATTAGAAAAAAATTAAGTAAAAGTACTAAGCCCTGAGTTAAGGCTCTTTGTATTAAGTGTGAAAAATCAGACGACTACAAATTATTTCCATTCTTTCAGAACATTAATTCTTCAACATACTATACTTCAAACTAGGAAAATCAACTTTAGCAAGAAATAGAAGAAAATAAATCTGTTGTTTGTGGTCTTATCTTATAACTGATTTTCTAAGATAAATTTACACTAGTGCCTAGGAAAACTCTGACAGTCTTGTCAAGATTGTTATTATAAATAATAATAATAATATATGCACTTCAATTCCCCCCTTACGAATGAACCCCAGAAGTAGAGCTTGTGCGGGGAGGGACGGCAATGATTATTATTTGCCGTGGCGCTCTGGGGCGACTTACTGATGATTGATTGCTCAGTTGCTTTACAGTTGTGGGAAAACCCAGAAAAACCTCACACCATTACTGACAACAATGGACTAATGTTAAATATGCCGTTAAATAACAGTAAATATTTAATTTTTTTAGTTCAACATGTTTAAAAGTAGAAAAGCACCATTTTTCAAGTGTGCAAGAAAGGGAGTGTTAGTTACTTATACAATAACTCTACAGGCATCTAATGTACAACATTGATTCTTCAACATAAAATTTAAATTTAAACTTTGCATGACTTTTACCATCCAAAAAGTTTTGGCAATATGGAAACTACTTATGACAATTGAAAATATAAATTTGTCGACTGCTTGGATTGAGTTTATTGTCAGTAGGAATGGTGAACTATTGTATTTATAAATCAATAAGTTATTTTATATTTTAAAAATCAATTAAAATTTAAAATTTTCAAAACAAAACAATAATAGTCTGTACTAAAAAACTATAAATAAAAAAATTGAAAAAGTTAATTAATTTTGCATATTCTCACCTGTTGCATTTGATTTCCATTCATAATAAATACCAGAGGGTTCAGTCTGGTAAAGATGTGGTTTTCCATCATAATCAAAACCACCAATAAGACATGAGATACCAAAAGGTCTTCTACCATTACTTTGGGTGTACTTTTGTTTTAGTGAAGCTATATATCTAGTTATGTACTCTAAAGTTACTGGATCCTCAACAGTCAACTTATGACTTTGACATTCAATCTGTGCACGGTTTATTAATATTCTAGCATCGGCAGTTAAACCAGCGAAAGCCATAACAACATGATCATCTAAAATGCATATTTTTTTCACTGTGCGCTCTTCTTGTAGTTTAGCTACCGATTTTTTCTCTACTCCTAGTACTACAGCATTAGTACCTCTTACACCAACCTAAAAATATTGAATTTTGAATATTTTTTTTAATTGCATTTTGAACCAAGATGATACGACAATTTTAATTTAGGGTTATGAATAGTTTCTTACCGCTGTGGATCCCTTTCGAACGGCTTCTTGTGCATATTCTACTTGTAACAGATGTCCATCAGGAGAAAATACAGTAATAGCTCTATCGTATCTTGAAGACATTTCTCTTAATGCTCGAAAAACTGAAAGACAAGCGGTTACTCAAAATATACACAACCTCAAAATTTTCGCTTTATCATCAACAATCAGTTGTACCAACCGAAGAATAGGGAATTTTGGTTAGACATATGTCAATAATCACCTGTACCAACGTAAAAGAATTACGTTCGCTTGATAACACGAATTTCTTTGAAGTAAGAAAAATTATTTACAACTATTCTAGGTTTCTGTTATTTTATAGATTCAGGAAAATAATTTATACGGAGTTCCTATTGGAAGGGCACTGTCTGTTACTCTCCTGCTCTCCATCTGTTCTGAAAATCCGCTGTCAAGTTAACGTAATTCTAAAAGGAACAAACTTTAAACGTCACCAATGATACCAATCAACAACTGCCAAACAGGCAAAATTTTAAGTAACCTCAAAATTTGAAAAGAATGTTTAGTAACAGTTTGTAAAGTGAATTATTTTTTTTTGTTAATTGTATACTATTCAAAAAAAGTATGTTGTCGAAAAAACAACTAATTATAGGTTTATTAATTTTCAATTTTACAATATGTATTTGCCATTCACATTCTCATGATCATGACCATCACGGACATTCCCATGAAGAACCTCCTTCGTTTAAGTATTCAAAAGCTGCTAATGAAAAAAATGAAGATACACACCAGAAAGAAATGCCCACAAAGCCCAAGCAAACTCAACTTAATACACAAGACTTATGGATTCATGCAATGGGTTCAACTTTGCTGATAAGTGCTGCCCCTTTTTTCATATTATTTTTTGTTCCTCTTGATAACACAGCAAGTAGCCAACCTTTGCTTAAAATTTTATTAGCTTTTGCATCTGGAGGTTTACTTGGAGATGCTTTTTTGCACCTCATCCCACATGCCACAATGGCAGTGGAAGAACATAGTCCATCACATGCCCATGCTCATAGCCATGGATCAGGGGAAGAACACTCTCATGATATGTCTGTAGGATTGTGGGTCCTGGCTGGGATAGTTGTGTTTTTAGTAGTAGAAAAATCAGTTAGGATTTTAAAAGGTAAATCAATATCTTGCACTATTTAATTTAATCCTCAATGATTATACTGTTAAATTGTACCTGGCAGCAGTATGATATACGGACATATAGCTGTTAGGGGTTCAGATGGTTTTTCCAGAATTAAATACATTATAAAATAAGTTTTATTTTTTATTATTTGAAAAGGAACTAATCACAGTCATTCGCATGGTCCCTCAACAAAGAAATCTGACAAAAAGGAAGAAAGCAAAGTAGAAAAATCATCAAAAAAGAAGCAGAAAGACGAAGAACCACCAAAAGAAATCAAAGTAGCAGGATATCTTAACTTAGCTGCTGATTTTAGCCACAACTTTACAGATGGTCTGGCAATTGGCTCATCATATTTAGCTGGCAACACTGTTGGTAATTCCATTAATCATTTTATTAGTTTATAAAAAAAATTAAGGAAAAACATAAGAAGTCCTTTAAATTTTATTTTGTATGAAAACATAAGGACCATTTCGGTTTTCCAACATACTGTTTAACAATTTAGAATAGGACATTTTATAGTGCAAAATCTTAATATATGTTTGTAATTTTCTATTTGTTCCTTTTTTAGGTATTGTAACTACTGTCACCATTCTGTTACATGAAGTTCCTCATGAAATTGGAGATTTTGCTATTTTACTTCAGTCTGGTGTATCAAGGAGGAATGCTATGTTGTTGCAACTTACAACAGCCCTAGGAGCAGTTGCTGGTAAGTAAATAGAAATTAAAATTTTGTTGTAATTAAATTCAAAATGCATCTGGTTAGAAGGTATTAAATGTTTTGAAATGCACGTTGTTTTAAAAATAACATTAAAATTACAAATGAAGGTCAGTTTATTTATATTTGCAATTAAAATTTGTTTTATTTAATGCATTTTTTTAACATGTGTGTTATTGTTTCTAAATTATTTTATTTTGTGTACACATTTACAACTTATTTGTACACCTGATATTTTGTATGACAAAATCAAGTATAATTTTTACATTTTCAATTAATAAAAATTTACTGAGAATTTTAAGTATTTGTTTAAATGTTTTAAAATAAAAAGGAGGTATTAAAATTGATAAGGAATTCTATATTTATATGCATATTCCACCAGTGAAAAAAATAAAAAACTGATAAAAAATTCCATGTCATCTATTTTGCTAGTCAATCACAAATTGTTAAAACCACAGGTGATAATTTAGTTGTTTTTAAACACAATTTATTTTGGCATTATCAACAATATTTACAAAATATGCATTTTTAAAATGTTAATGCTTCATTTGCCTGGATAACTTTTATAGATAATTTATTTCTGGTAAAAGGTCACAGTATATACACAATTTAGAAGCATGACACCAAAGAAAACCAGAATTTTATAAGCGATCTAAACAAAGCATACAGAAAGTATTAAATTACGTATTAAATAATAATAAGACAATATTTTTGAACTATAAATTCAGCAGAGTACCATTCATCTTTGAAGATAACAATAACCTGATTCAATTAACCCCTTAACTTAAAAAAAAAATCAATTTCTTATTTAAAAAACACATTTTAGGACCCTTTACTTCATTATTTAATGGCCTACATTCTTCAATAAAATAAATTTTAAAGCCCTTAGCTAGTTTAAAGAAGAAATTATTTACATAAAGCAAAACACTAACACCGTATTCTCTTTAGATTTAGAAATAGTGTTTATTTATTTATTCAAATCAATTTCTAAATTATTTTTAACTTTATTTAAAAAAAAAAAATTTCTGGTTTATACAGTGTGTTCAATTAAGTCGGCACCATATGTTAAGTTATTCTTGATAAAAAGTTGCGCATGGTCTAAAACCTAAGACCAATTATTTCAGTCGTATACGAGGTTTTTCAAAAAATATGAATTTTGCTCATTTTTGCTTATTTTTGAAATATGAAAAAAAGTTATTAAAAAAACTTGTTTCTAATCACATTTTACCTCAACATACCGATTTTGAACAAGATATATTCCTACTTTAAGAAAATTTTCATTTTTAACATTTTTTGATACACCCCCGTAAATGATAATGTTGAATTCATTGAAAAAGCTTAAAAGAAAAGAAAAGACAAGAATTACATAGCACTTTTTGTTAATATTGTTTGATGGTGTGGTTAGTATGTCTGAAAAAGTTTACAACAAATGAAAAATTCCATTATTCTTGATTTATTATTATAATCAATAAGCAGCAATTAAATTTGCAAAATATTTAGTGGGATACAAATAAAATCATAAGTTTTAATCCCGGCTAACTTTTTGCTTATAAACGAAAGTCTAGTATGGGTTTGTAAAGTCACTGTGAACATTCTTAAATTTTTCAATGAATTCAAAATTGTCAGTTACGGGGGTGTATCAAAAAATATTAAAAATTAAAATTTTCTTAAACTTTTTTTCATACTTCAAAAATAAAGGTACTTTTCTCTTGAGCAAAATTCATATTTTTTGACAAACCTCGTATACGACTAAAAAAAATTTTATATCAGATGGTTGCATTTTAGGTTTTAGACCATGCACAACTTTTTATCAAGAATAACTTTTTTCAAAACAAATAATAAAAAAGTTTTACTTGTGGTCGACTTAATTGGACACACTGTATAAACAATATTTTGATGATAAGTGTACAAGGATTTTTTTGTTATGCCTCTATTAATAGATATCTTCAGTTTTATAAAAATCAGTGAGAATTTTAGAAATATAACTTCCGGTCAAATTTTCTATGAGAAACAAAATTAAAAACTAATGGCTTCTGGAGAAAGCTTAGAGTCTCCTCTTTAAAATGCTTTCTTTTTTTGTGTGCATTTTAGGCAAAGATACTTTAGTTTTTTCCAAACGCCACGCCTGAATATTTGTATTCAACGGTTCGGCGCGCGTAGAGTTTTCGAATTTGCTTTCTTATTTTTAATAATTTTTTATAGTAATACAATTTTTTTTAAATAACTTATAATATAATTTTTAGTAAAATTTTCCGCTCTTTCACGTGGTGCTATTAGTTTTTCGAAATTTTTTTTTTCCGGGATATAATGGAAAACCAAATTTTCGATTTTATTTTCGAATTTGTGAAGTTAGCATACACTTTAGAGCAGCAAAGATTTTTTTATCGTTATCTACACCCATTCAAGTACTTAAGTGTTAAGTTTCATCGATATCACATTTTGTGTGAGGTCAAACTATCTGACAACTGGGCTAATAGATGTTAACACATTGCAAAAAATATATTATTTGTTTTTAAAAAAATTACTTATTGTTTATTTTTTTGGGACAATTGAAAGAAACACGTTATAATTTCCGTTTTAGGAACAGCTCTATCGCTTCTTGCCCAAAATGGCTCTGGCAGCATGGCAGCTTCTTGGATTTTACCCTTTACAGCTGGTGGTTTCATTTATATAGCATTAGTGTCGGTGATTCCAGAATTATTAGATGAAGAAAAACCGAGTGTACTTCAAACACTTTTTCAAGTTGCAGCGATGTTAGCCGGTGTCGGAATGATGGTTTTGATTGCAGAGTATGAATAAGTACTAAAAATATAGACTGATAAAGTGATAACTGTCTTTTTTTATTTGATGTAATTTTAGCTTATTAAAATGTGATAAGTACAGAAATAACTTTTTATAATACATAATTGTGATGGGTAATGTGGCTCCAAATAATGAGGGTTCTTTAATTGAATTTAAATCATTTGGGAAGTGTCCCCTTTGGACTTCATATTTTAAATTCCAAAATAATTAAATTTGACAATAAAAATTTAATTACGTGCGCTCATAGTTATTTGCAAACAAACAATTCACAGTCACCGTTAGATCAAGGCTCGGGAGGGTCCGATGAAAGCGCGAAATCTGAACCAATGAAAGCTGGTAATTTTGAATAGACCGCGAAGTCGGAACAAATAAAAATTTAATTTAACACGTGATTTGCGTCATCTCCAAAGCGAGTAAAACGTGAAACGAGCTAGGTTTTTTGACGCCGTTGTGGTGGTTCCTAAATACTCATTAACACGTCGAACTCAAATTTCACATCATTCTTTTCATCGAATAACAAATTCATTCCTATGGGCTCATTTTCTGAGCAATTGTTTGCAAGAATTGTAACTTACGTTGTTAGAATCGGAAAAACTTAAGAATAGGCCGCTAATATTGTTGCCAATGCGCAAAGGCGGAGCTAATTACTCGGTAGCGCAGGTAGAAAGATTTTTACAAGTGATCATGTCAGCGTTAGTTATTGTTGAACACTGTTTTATCCGCTCTTGCGACGCTCCTGTCATCACTCGGTACTGTCTCGTTGCTAGGTAACGTACACACGCGCACAAGTAGTCGGTAACAATTACCGGTCTATTCTTAAGTTTGTCGGACTTTAACCTGTTCAGAGATAACCTAATATATAGAGTTTTGTTAGGTGTCGCATTTTATTCCACCCCTTCAAAGTCTACGAGAAGGAGCAGGAAGTAGCAAATGCAGGTAACCCTATTATACAGTCCACTTTTGTCTTGGCTAGTCATTAGCCAAATACTAAGGGGATTAGAGTTGGAACAGCGCAATTTCCGTCTAATCCAGGACATATATATAACTTTCTGTATTTTTTTCACATAAAGGTTTATTGTAATGCTTTGACCAACGAATTCGTCAGTTTCATTTTATAAAAAATTCAATTCTTAAATATTTCTGAAAATGTCAGGTGCAGTTCTTGTTAAAGAAAATCTACACAAGTCCTCAGACAATAACAGCCTTATAAGTTCTCTTGAACAAACCGCGGGAAAACGAAAATAATTGCTGAGAAATTTTTGGATTTTTGACAGCAAAAACTATTTATTGCTTGATTTTTAACGTCAATTGGGCTAACGGCCTGTAAATTTAGTAAATAATAATTTGAAGCAAACAGATTTTCCATATCTCAACTATTTTTCAAAATTAAATATAAAAAAAAATTCGAAAAAATCTCAAAGTCGGTACCAACAAATAATATAAAATTATATTGTAAGACAATCGCGTCCAAATCGAAAACAACTACTCCTGGAACAAAAAATAATTTGTTTTTTAACCTCCTCTTAAAGATTTTAATGGTTTTTGGAATTCTGACTAGTGAAATGAAGAAGAAGAATTTATTGACTATTTTACATTATACATTACAAGTTTATAGCAAGTCACAAAAAAAACAACAAATACACAAATGTTAATGTTAAAAGACTGATTTTCTTAACTAACAAATTACTAAGTAGGTACATACATCATATACAAATAAATAAAACCATGTTAAAAACCGTATTTAGTATGTGATGTAAACAGCCTGTCCCAATCAATCACTATCTGACATATAATGATTTAAAAATTCATTTTCAGAATAGAAACAATTGTTTAACAGGTATTTCTTAACTTTAGTTTTAAATCGTTGTTGAGTTAAACTCTTTACAGAATTAGGTAATTTATTATACAACTTTAAGTTTAACGTATTTTTATCAGATTTAGTCAGTCTATATCTCGGCAAGATGATTTTTTCTGAAAAAAGGGTGAACATCGGAGCCCTTTAAAAAAACTTCTTTGGAGGAATGAATTTCTAAAAGACTTTGTAGGATATGTATACAAGGCAGGGGTAGGATATTTAATTTTTAAATAGAGGTTTACAGTGTTCTCTTGGACCTGTAAAAGTTAAAAGACGTATCGCCCGTTTTTGTAGTATAAAAGCTTGGTTTGAATTTACGGAGTTGCCCCATAATATTATGCCATAAGAAATTAAAGAATGGAATAGTCCAAAATATAAATTAATTAACACTTTAATATTCACAAATTTGCGTAGTTGTCTAAGTAAGAATAACCTCTGTGATAACTTACCACACAATTCCTTCAAATGGCTTTTCCGGTTTAAGGAGTCATCAAGAATAATACCTAGTAGTTTACAGTTTTTACCAGTTCTTAACTGCCAATTACTAGTGACAACCAGATTTTGCGTTTTATCCTTATTTAATTGAAGAAAGTTGGCATTGAACCATAAATCAGCTTTTTTTACTAGAGTATTGGATTGTGTTAATAAGTTATTTATGCTGAAGTCAGAACTTATAAATGAAGTGTCATCTGCAAATAGGATTACCCGACTACTCGGCATCATGTAATAACACAAATTATTGATATAAATTATAAAGAGGGGTGGCCCAAGGACAGAGCCTTGAGGCACTCCATGGTTTACTTGTTTTAATAGATAGATCTTTATTAATTAGGAATCCTAATATACATATAAAACTAGACTAAAAATTACATATAAATCTAAAAGTAGCATAAATAAATAAAAATCCTTAAAATACATATACACATTTCAAATATAAAATACAAGTTTAAAATAATATAGACAAAAATAATATACATTAAAAACGTCAAGTAATGGAATTAGTAAAATCTTAATTAAATTGAATTTTTGATAAAGTCCTTAAGTTTAATTTTAAAACAGTTTATTGTGGTTGATTCGCGTATAGATAAAGGGAGATCATTGAATTTTTTGAAACCTTTAAAGAATAAAGAATTCATAGTTTTTTGATATGTAGTTCTTGCAATGTAGATGCTATTTGTACATCTTGTATTATAATTATGGATATTATTGTTGAACGTAATATATTGTTGGAAATATTCTGGTGCCATATGATTTACTATTTTAAATACTAAAATCATTGTAAAATAGTACATTCTTTTCTCTACTGGAAACCAATTTAGAGTATTTAACATCGACGTAATTGGAGTAAGACGATTTGTTTTCAGTATTACTCTCATTCCACGATTTTGAAGTTTTTGTAGCATGTTTAATTTATTTAAGTTGAATAAGTATAATATAGATGCGCAATAATCAAAATGTGGCTGAATTATGGTATTATATACAGTAATTTTGGTTTCAGTTGATAAGTTTTGCGAAATTCTACTGAAGAAATAAAGTATTTTAGATTTTTTTTATAAATATAGTTAAAGTGGCTATCGAAATTTAAGTAATTGTCTAGTTGAAATCCCAAATATTTGATATTAGAAACAACTTCAATGTGTTCATTATTAATGTTCAAATTTATGTTTTTAACGTCGATACTACTATATTTGAATTTCGTTGTGAAGACCCCTGCTTTAGTTTTTCTTACATTTAATTTTAGCTTATTTATGTTCAAGTATTTATTTACCGATGATAATGAGGCATTCATTTTCTCTATGGCTTTATCCAGATTAGCATCACTACATGTTATTAAAGTATCATCAGCAAAAAGATTAATGAATACACAATCAACAAAGAGTTCAATATCATTAATATATCAAATAAATAGAAGAGGACCCGATACACTCCCCTGAGGAATCCCTATATCATTATTTATGTCACAGGATGTTTGGTCAGCAAAGCGGACTCTCTGCTTGCGATTATTTAAATAGTTACTAAACCACTGCAATACTCTACCCCCAATACCATATTGTTCCAATTTTAATAACATTATTTGTCTGTCAATTGTCTCGAAAGCCCTTTTTAAGTCCAAAAATACTGCTACAACATATTTATTTTCGTCTAATTTAGTTTGAATGTTACAAAGAGTAAGTTGTAACGCTGATTCACATGAAAATTTTTTTCTAAAACCAGATTGGTTACATATTAGGATCGAATTTTCAGAAACATGATTCATTAATTGATCATAAACAGCAATTTCTATAATTTTTTCTAGTGGAGGCAAGGTATTAATTGGTCTAAATTCATCAGCATTATTGGTATTGTTTATTTTTGGGATAGGTATAGCTGTACTGATTTTTAATGAATTAGGAATTCTGCCAGTATCAAGTGACGTATTTACTAGATTTAATATGACATGACCAATAGTTTCGAAAACTACTTTTAGCATTCTACAGTTTAAAATTTCGTGTAACGAGAATTTATTATCCAAATTGTTAATTATTTTTCGCAAATCATTCATAGAAAGCATTTCAAAATTCTCAAATTGTATGTATAAGTTACTGTTTAAATTGCACCAGGTTTCAGTCCTATTGATACTATCAACAATATTTCCAATACTTTCAACAAAATATTTATTAAAACTTTGTGCTATTTCTAAGCTATCATTTACTATTTTTTTCTCATCTCCTATTTCAAAAATTATATTGTTTGGAAAATCTTTATCTCTGTTATTATTAATGAGTTGTTTTAAGGTTCTCCACATTTCTTTTGGATTATTTCTAAAGCGATCTACTTTGTCAAAATAATACTGTTCCTTTTTTATTTTTAAAAGATTAATTACCCCATTTCTATGTTGTTTAAAAATTTGCCAATTATTTTGTTTTTCATTCTCAGGACATGATTTAAATACCTTGTATGCTATATCTCTATTTTTATTGTGTACCTCACAGTCAAACCAAGGCAATTTAGGTTTGTAATGACATGTTTCTATAGGAGCAATATTATTAATTACAGTTTCACAAGTTTCAAAAATCTCATTATAAATAAAATCAACCTCAGTAGAGTTCAAATTAAAGTCGCGCACAATAAGACTGGTTTTTATATTATTTAAATTTGGAATATTGACTTTTCTAAAATGTTTTACTTTCGTATAAATTTCAGCACTATTGCAAACATTAACAGAAATTATGGAATGGTCCGTTATTTTTGGACAATCATGTACATTGGTCACAGTATTATCATAATTAGACAGCACATAATCAACTAGTGTGCTACTCGTATCAGTAACCCGAGTAGGTTTTTTTGCACATTGCATTATACCATATGTTTCTATAAGATTTTTTAACTTATCACTGTAAAAAGAAGTAACTAACCAGTCGATATTAAAATCTCCAACTAATATACAATGATAGTGGAAAATAAAACATCTCAAATTGATTCGAATTCTTCTATAAATTTTGAATCTGAACTTGATGGAATACTGAAATAGAATTATTATAGAAAACTGCCTGCTGTCTATTGAGAAGATAGGAAGTTAGAAATTTTAGTGGCACCCCCCTTATACCATAAAAAGAGAGTTTCTCAATTAGGAGATCGTGAGCAATAGCAATTTTAGGAAATACAATTAAACAAATTAAACAGTAACAATAAAATATTTTATTCCAAATATAATTTATCACCAATTTACAAAAAATAATATACTGTCAGCATATAAAAAACTAGGACTAGACATTTTGGTTTAAAACGCGTTTACAAGTTTGTTGGATTTGACAAGTTTTGCTTTCCAATTGTATTTTTGATTACAAGTACCTGATTTAAATGACTAAATACATTTTTATTTATTTAAATTCAGTTTTATCTGGTCAAGACAGTAATTTGCTTGGTCGATTGATTCGCTATTCTCATGCTTCATTCCTAAAACAGAAAAATCTTACCTCAGTATTTCAGAGAATAATATAATATATAGATGACATGTTAATCAAGTCGAAAATTAAGGAATTGATTTTAGTTTCTACTTATATGTTTACACAAACAGTCTTGTTGCTAAGTTCGTGAAAGAAATTGTCTAAAAGAGTAATTGGGGGAGCGGCCTAGTACTAGACTCATAACCCAAGGGTTGTGAGTTCGAATCCCACCGAGGGCAGAAATCATTTTCTGATTTTTAATTAATCAAAAATAACCCCATAATCTTATGGAAATTGAATTTCGGTCAAATGACTTGAAATTTTCAGAATAGTTTCAAGTCATGTCGAGTAAAAGTCCTAATGGGCACAAAGTCCCTAGATGCTTTGGAGCCGAGATGTAAGCGATGGAAAGTTGAAAACATTTTTACTAAAAAAAACGTATAACTCAATACATGCTAACATATTTTCAACAAAAAACTATTTTTTAAATCATTCCATACCCAATAACATTAAAATCTGACAAAAAATAGACTTTTAAAAACGTTTCGTTATTTGTTTTTCTTTGATATTATAGAATAGTTATAATGTTCAGTATTATAGTTATAATACTTAATATTTAGTCTAATAGAATACTATTATTATATAAAAGGCCAAGTCCAATTCTCAGCTGCTTGCTTATTGTGAGTCCCCTTGCCTCACTAGTAGATATTTTTTTATAGGCTTGACAGTAGCATTAAGGACCCCGCGGTTCGTCACTCTCGAAGTATGTTATGACTCCAAACCCTCTCTACTATCTTTTTTATCTGCAGCTTAAAAAATTAAAGACCCAACATCTAGTACTCACTCCAAAAACTGAATATTTTACATACCCTTGATGGCGAGCCCAACGCAAGTACCAAATTGTTGCAATCACATAAGAACAAGCTCCTAAAGTCCGTGCACCTGAATTGCATGTATTCTTCGTTAAAAGTAATAAAAACTTGGTGAACAGTAGCTCTGCGAAAGCGAGAAAATAGTCGTAACCTTAAAAAGCCGGGTAGATTAATATTCGTATCTATTTGTATTGCATGTTATTCATCTTCCTCTTCAACTGCTCTTAATGAAGTATCTTGGATGTATGAAGGAGCTAAGTTTAATTGATATACCCTATAAGCTATATTCCTAATATTTTCATTACTTACTGCACATGACCCTCTGTTAATATAACCCATCTTGCTCGTCTTGCTTGCATATTTTCAACTTCTACAAAGGCTTGAACTGCATTTACATCATTTATCTTTTCTTGCATTCGTAATGCTAATTCATCAGCCAATCTAATAGGTCCATAGTATCGATTTATTATTGCTCCACCAATCAATAGAAAATCATTTAGCTTCTTAATATGGGCTACATTTATGACGTTTGCAAATATATACTTCAGATGTCCATTACGAGATTCAATGACAATTCTTTTTCTGTTACAATTCGCGATAGGTTTGCCTCTTCCGTTGTAAATTGTCTCCTCCCTCGATCTAGCAGTGATAGCGTTTTGTAATTGATTCTTAATCTACCGAGTAATGGGATGACATCTCTATAACCTCTATCTAATATAAAAATATCCCCTTCTTGTAATCAGTCGCGCATTATATCTTCATCTTGATTCAAACGGTTAGCTAAAATATTCGCGTCATTATTGGCTGCGTTAGAAAAGTATGGACCCTGTATATCCAATATATAGCCATTTGGAGCAACAAATATTGCTGGTTTTAAAAGATGTCTACCTTTATGAACACAATACGAGCGTCTTAAAACTTCAAAACAAAGTAGGTGCAATCATTGTAGATTATTGCTTGTGGCTCTTGAGGTATTTCTTATATAAATGCGTGGCAAATTCTGTGACATGATTCACAATATATTCTTACCTTGTAATAGCTCCAAATCCTATCTTTTCTGAAGTAAATCGTAAAGTCAGTGACTGCCTTACTGTGGCGATTGCTAAACTGGTATACTGTCTTGAAGTATAATTAAAAATTACTTTCAAGAATTCATCGCTAATACCTTGCCGCATCTTGCAAAGAAAACATAAAAGATCCTTCTTGTGAACATATCTATGACCATTATCGATTATTATAGGATAATAAGCAATAAGTATACAATTCATTATACTGTTCTTTGTTTATTGGAGAAATTGTTTGAAATTCTTCATCTGTAACAGGTTTCGTCATCATACTTGTGATGTTGTGATTTGCTACATAATTTACCTGTTCACGAAAACCCTGTAAAAATGCATACAAATCTGCTCCTTTTAAAATATAAGGTCTATTGACAAATCTTAATCCACGTGATAAATAATTTAATAACAATCTGTTAACATCCATATGACGGTGGCAGGATAAGCAATTACTTGGAACGTTAAACCAATTATAGGTGTTTCATACATAAAAAACGCGTTTTTCAACTTTCCATCGCTTACATATACCAAGTGTTATTCCTCCCTCGACCATTCACTGTTGGGTTCTAATTAACAGTTTATATTTATATTTATATAAGTAAACATTTTGAAATCATTACCACAGTGGCAATGTTAAAAATAAAATTTTACCAACTTATCTAAATAACATTTATTTAAGGAGAGTTTTTATCATTTATTCATAAGAAATATATATAGAATTATTAAAAGTTTTCTGTCCAGAATTCAATCTACTGGAAACATTCAAGAACTAGACTAGATTTATAACTAATATTTAGGTGTTTTAATGTTTCACAATGAAATCATATGGGCAGAAGGACCTTGGTTGATAGTCCTTTCCAAAGTTTGTTATTTATTATTATTCACTAATGAAACATAATTAAAAAAAATATTTACCTAAACGCCAAGCTTCTTTACAGAACTTTTGAGCTTGATCTAGTATTCCTTTTTCTAGCAAAATTAATCCAAGGTTTGCATGCACAACTCCTAAGTGTGATTTATCATCCATTTTTTTTCCTACATCAATGGCTTGTTTCAAATAATTTTCGGCATTTACCATATCATCAGCTCTAAAGCAAGTTGTTCCCAAATCATTCAGTAATAAAACAGTTTTGTCAGTATCTAATGTATTAATTTCATTACAAATTTTGTGAGCTTCTTGTAAATGAATTAGGGCTTTAGTTACTTCATTCTTGTCTAATAAAAATTGGGCATACCAATCATTAATAACACCATAGAGAAGTTTTGCATCTTTATTTTCAGTTTTTTTATTTTTTATTTGTTCAAGACACCAAGTATATCCAGTTTCAGCATGTTCGAGATCAGCACCTAGCTGATAAATTCTTGCTAATTTCAAGCTAATATGGATAACCTAGCTCAAAAAAAACAATATTAAAAAGTGTGCAATTTTGCACATTCATTTTATTAAAACACAAATACAAACTTCACAACACATAAATTCCCAATTTTCATTAAAAATAATAACAAACCTTAAGATCATCTTGTGCAGTTCCCTTACTCAGAAGCATTTGTAGAACATGAACAAATAACTTATGAGCCTTTTCTAATTCATGTTGGTCAAAAGCCAAATTCGCCATTAAATCGTAACAGTAGAGAACTCCTTGCTGATTCTGCTGTTGCTGAGCCATTCGTAATGCCAGATGTAACATTTGTTCAGCTTTATCGTGCTGCTCTCTTTGCATACATAGCACAGCCCTCTTTAAAGTCATTATTAATTCAGATTGTTTATCTTCATCTTCTTCTGCGAATCCTAACCATGTTAATAAACTTACAGCTAATGCCGTTTTAACATTTAATTTAAAAAAATTTACATTACTTTGTATATTATGTATAAGAGAAATATTTAAATATGCTGTATGAACCTTATGACAATTTGAAAAAACAAGGTGTCTTGGTAATGTGTGAGCTCTTAATCTATTTAATAGATTGGAGTTGTATAATACTTTTGCAAACTTATTCATTTTCTTGAATTTGATATTTTACCACAAAGATCTAGGAATTCATTCATTGTATTTTAGAACTTCCAATTTACAATTTACAACTGTCAACTGTAGCAAGAAATGTGGTTATGAATACACTTCTTCTTTTATTGGGTTACGTCACGTCCTTTTAGGACAAATCACCCAGATTCTTCCAGAGGAAATTCTGTAGTTTTGCTTTAGGCAAATGAGCATTTTGATAAAATTATCATAAAGAGTTTTGTAATTTAGAACTTATAAACAATTTAAAAGTGTAAGGACTGTAAGACTTTGTACACACTTATAAGTAGGCAACATACTTTGCTCCAAAAATACAAATTTTATTTTCCTCACCAATTTGAAAGTGGATAAAATTATTAATTAAAAAAATTAATGAAGGTATAGTAAAACAGGAGATATAGTATCCCCAATTTATCAGCTACAAAACGCGGCTTCTTTGATACTATCTAAAAAACATAACTCTCTTTGTCTGGGTATACCAAGTGCCCAGTGAAAACTGCAAAAATAAAAATTCTTGGAGCAGTATGGCAACTTTCTGGAAAACCGAGAAAGTGGAGGGTACCGGTTTTAAATCATTCTATTTCTTTGAATATTGAAATTACTATTTTAGTAAACAGTTATATACAGGGTGTTCCTTAAGTAATTGTACATAGAAGTATGGTAGATTCCTCACTTTAAAATATAACGATTTGAAACAACTTGCTCTAATAAAATGTTGCTAAGGTTAAATTTTAAGATTTATTTTTTGCAATAACTTTATGGTTTTTGGATATGTATATATAAAAATTTGGATTTGGAGGTTTTTGGGAAAGAGAAATCAGAATCTGGTGCATACTTCGATGTAATTTGTATTAAATATTTTCGTTTCTTTTATTATAATCTGAAAAACATGAAAAAAGTTTGGCAGAACTGGAACCTACTTTAAAAAAAACAACAATTAAATAAAACTTTTAATTTTATTATATCCTTTTATTATAGTATTTATTTAATATCCCAGAAGCACGACTATGCACTATATTCAGAGTTTATTTTATCTGGGATTATAAAAGGGTCGCCTATTGTTATATACCCGTTTACATACCCTGACAGCGAATAGAGTATAGTCAGACAAAAAACGTATTTAACAACGAAAAGTAACAAAAAAAATGGATTGATATTTTTTAATTCTTAACCTCTTACTAACTACATATTCAAAACTTAATTTTTTTAACACTTAATTTTTCAAATGACACCCAACAGCTTGATCAGATATCAGCGTCAATCTCTGCAAACTATCAATTTCTTCTTGTGAAGCATCCCTAATACTGAATGCATTTAAAATATTAGGACCGGTCATTTTTCCCACGCATCCGATCATTTTTCCTAAATGAAAATCCTCAATGGCGAGATGCGTCAGCAAATAATAAACGACTTGCAGGATCGGTCCAGTTCTGTCGCGCAGCAGCAATATTTTTTGGGTCCGGACGCTGCCTTCTTGAAGAGAAACAACAGTAGCGAAAACTTCGTAGAAGCAGAAGTGGTTGGTTAAAAGTTTGTTCCAATGTATTACTCTTTCCACCTTCCCTGTAAGTATGAACAGGTTCTCTCCAGGACGGGTACCGAATGGTTTAAAATTGCTATTATTAGTACCATTAGTACCAATTTTAATAGGAGTTTGTTGGAAAGTTTTAACGCTTTTGTTACTTCTGGTACCTACTTCAACCACAGAAGTATTTAAAGATTGAATACCGCTTCTTATATTATGAAAATGATTCAATCCTGTGTTCTTATTTAATTGTATATCTTGCAAAATATTAATTTTAGAAGTTTTTGCTTCAAATTGACCTTGTTGAGGTTCCATACTATTCATATTAGATGTGATATTCACACCAGAAGTAGTAGGATACATAAAATTAGACTGATTCCCGATTACTGGTAAGTTTGTAGACATTTGCAACTGTTGATAGTCAGTATTTTCTGGTAATCTGTTATTGCTAGGCTTCTGCGCATTATTAGATACCCTGTCTAAGTTAGGGAGGCTTCTATTAGGTAAATAATGATTTGACGCCAAATGTGGTGGCCAACGTTTTTGGTTCATATTTTTAATAATTATTCAGAGTTGTACTTACTACTGTATAGTTGATTTATTGTATTTCAGTTGAAAAAGTTCACTTCTGATTATTTTATACACTGTTACAGTTTTACAATGAAGTAAATGTCACTTAGAAGCGACTGATTATCGTTGACATGATAGTCATGGCATACTTGATGAAAAAGTTATTTATTGTAATTACCGGTCGCTTAGGGGAACCCGATTGTCAAAAATGGGTGGAAAAATTAATGCAAATTAAGTTATTAATAACTTTCTGGTTTACCTAAAATTAACGATAAATAAAAAGCGTTCAAAATATAAAATGTGACGTGGAAAATTAGAAATAAATTAAAAAGGGTTGCACGCTTACGCTATTTTCACAATGGTTTATTTCAAAATATTTGATGAAGTAATCGGACGCATTTTTATTATTCCACAAGATGTTTTTTTCATGTTTTTCATATCATAATAAGTACCGCTAAATGAAAATATCTTGTATTGTTATAATTGAAACATGGAACTAAAATAAAGTTTATTTTTTGTAAAAAAACTTATAGCCCAGTTGTCAGAGAGTTAGACCTCGCACAAAATGTGAGATCGATGAAACTTGGCTTTTAAGTACTTGAAAATTTGGTTTTTACATTATATCTCGAAAAAAAAATTCGGAAAACTAATAACACCACGTGAAAGAGCGGAAAATTTTACTAAAAAATAATATTTTAAGTTATTTTATTAAAGAATTTGTATTACTATGAAAAATTATTAAAAATAAGAAAGCAAATTCGAAAACTCATATTCAGGAGAGGCGTTCGGAAAAACTAAATTATTAAAAAAAAAAAGGAAAGCGTTTTAAAGAGAGATAAAAAACTATTAAAAATTTTCTTTCTCATGAAGCCATTAGTTTTTAATTTGTTTTTGTTTTGTCATAGAAAATTTGACCGGAAGTTATAATCTCTAAAATTCTCACTGATTTTTATAAAATTGAAGATATCTAGAAATAGAGGCATAACAAAAAAATCCTTGTACACTTATCATTATTATACTTTTTCTTTTGATTTAAATATAATTAAAATGGTGAACATTATGTTTTAAAATTATCATTTTTTTTACAACATTCATTCGACGAAATTTTTATTTTCAAAATAGTATTTATATAAATCAGAAATTATTTTTTTTTTAAATAAAGTTAAAAATAATGTAGAAATTGATTTATATAAATAAATAAATAAACACTATTTTGAAAATAAAAATTGCGTCGAATGAACGCTGTAAAAAAAATGATCATTTTAAAACGTAAGTTTTATTAAACAGAGATAATGTTCATCATTTTAATTATATTTCAATCAAAAGTAAAAGTATAATGATGATAAGTGTAAAATGATTTCTTTTGTTATGCCTCTATTAATAGATATCTTCAATTTTATAAAAATCAGTTAGAATTTTAGGTCAAATTTTCTATGACAAAAAAAAATAAAAACTAATGGCTTCCTGAGAAAGCTTAGAGTCTCGTCTTAAAAATGCTTTCTTTTTTTTTCTTTGTTTATATTTTAGGCAAAGATACTTTAGTTTTTCCGAACACCTCGCCTGAATATTTGTATTCAACGGCTAAGCGCGCGAGTTTTCGAATTCGCTTTCTTATTTTTAATAATTTTTTATAGTAATACAAATTCTTTTTTAAAATAACTTATAATATAATTTTTAGTAAACTTTTCCGCTCTTTTACGCGGTGCTATTAGTTTTTCGAATTTTTTTTTTTCGAGATGGAAGAACCAAATTTTCGCTTTTACTGTAGAGCAGCAAAGATTTTTTATCGTTTTCTACACCCTTTCAAGTACTTAAGTGCCAAGTTTCATCGATATCACATTTTGTGCGAGCCTTTGGCCAATATCCTTTTCTGGCAACTGGGCTATTAGACTAACCTCGTTCCATCCTGTAAAGACGCAATTATTTTGAGAATAGCCTTTAGCCAGATAAATTTTATCTATACGCAATTCTTCCTAAGCGGTACGACATCTGGTGGCCATATTAGAAAACTAGCTATGAGCCATTGTAGACGGTTGCCATTGTTTGGAGTATAGTTTTTAGCGTCTAAAAAGCGCCAAGTTCTTAAGTTATTTTGTAGTTTCATTATTTTCAAAATGAATCATTACCGTTGTGTTCCACAGTGTAAGTCATAAGTTAAAAAAAAACCTGAATAAGCTTCCACATCTTTCCTAAGAAAGGAAACTCGAAAGTTATTGTACACACGATTTTTGATAGCTCCATCCATCTACTAGTCATCAACGGCGAAGTTTATGCTAACATGAAGAAGACATTTTATACTGTTGAAGTGAGTAGGCAATGTATTTAAGTTGTATATAGTTAGTAACTAATTGAATGTTATTTTTAAGGTTTACATGGATATGAAGAAAAATAAAATCGTGTCACAGAATTGTTATGGCAGCCTTACTATATTATGATATTTTAATGCTTTTATACCGAATTTATTGAAAAAGTAATTATATTTTAGAAATTATATACCTACTCAAAACATTTTTTCACTTCAATTATTGAAATAATTTATGTAATTAAAAAATCTGTACCTATATATGTCTACTTTTTCTTTATGATTACTTATTAATAATAATGAATAGGTTAATGAAATGAATACACAACATTTACAAAAACTTATGACTGTTTTATTATGATTATTTTTCTCTGGTGTGAGATATAATGTTCTTTGAACAACATTTCTTTATTATGTTCAAAAATCTGGGAAAGGTTTTCCTTATTTCCTTATCGAAAGTGGCAATTGCATAATCGGGCACCAGACCCTGGCTCTGCATTTCGTCTAAAAAAAATAGTTGTGGTTCACTTACATGATTTCATCAACAAAAATATATGAACTCACCCCCAACAAAGTGAGCCAAGTCCTCAATTTTTTTATCAGATGGAAATCTGAAAAATGTAGCAACAAAGCAGGAACAAAGAAAAGCTACATTAGAATTTACTCAAGTATTGCTCAAACTCCAATTTGCATGGTGCTTTTTTGTTTTGGTACTTAAATACACCTTATTAATTTTATTAAGAAAGCTGACACATGTTTGCATCTTCCACTGTTACCAGCTTTACAACTATAAAGCAAGTGATTAATTTTTATGCAGTCTGTACCACCACATAATATTCCGCTAATCTCATGTAGGTTGGAATCGTGTTTCCAAAGTTATGGCTTATGAAAATGACAATAAGTATTGCATTAATTGAATTTTAAATTTAAAAGTTTAGTAATATGTAGAACGAGATGTGCATTTATAAAAATATGTCAGAATATATCAGTTTTTTCCATTCTTTTCGAATGTCTGAACCAATTAAAAAAAAACTGATGTACAACGTGTTGCTTTGAGGATTTTCAATTATTACAAATTTTTCTTAATCCGTATCTGGATTTTAACTGTAGTGTAGTCCTTACATTATACGATTGGGTTACTAAAAAAATGATACCTGTACCAAATATGAAAGAAATCTACCAGGTATTTCAAAAGTTACTGTTTGTGAAAATGAAAAAAATGCATTTGATATAATTTGACGTTAAAACTCCAGTAGTAGAATGGGATCTGCACTTAATTTTTTCACTTTAACTCATTTTTTTCCGTTCTTTTCAAATATCCATCCTAATTTTAAAAAATCTGATACACATGGTGTTGTTTTGGTGATTTTCAAATTTTACAAATTCTTCTTAATCCGGATTTTAATTTTAGTTCTTACACTATAGGATTGGGCTATTAACCCAAATATGAGAGAAATCTACAGGGTGGTTCTAAAGTTACGGCTTATCAAAATATTGGCCGAAATAGATGAAACATCCCGTATCTCGGTTATTAAAGGCGCTAGACCAAGTAAGCCAGCTTATTTTGAATCACCTAAGTACCCTCTGTTTACAGTTAACGTATGTCGGTTTAACTATGAAACACCCTGTATAACCTAACAAATTGCAATCCGCAGTTTAATATCTTTTGATAAATAAAATTCTGATACATTTTGGAAGCGACATTTAATACATATTTTCAAAAAAAAACTCTATAACTTTGTTATATCTAGTTATTCATCTCAGAGTAAAAAATCAGAATCACCAGGAATATCGAAATCGCTGAATTTAAATGAATCAAAATCTAAACTGTCATCACATTCCATATTTAATTTATCACATTTGCTTAAATCGTCCAAATCAATTGTATCACTGATCGTTCTCTGACTGATGATATCTTGTCCTTCGTCTGGCTCTAGCTTCAATGATCTTAATTCTTCAGTTTCTCTAATTTTAACACGTTTCTTTCCAAATGCTAAGGCTCTTAATTTTTTAAATAAAAATCGTCTTCCTCTATATTTAATATCGCCACAGAAACGACCAGGTCCCTCCCTAGAAGAAATTTAAAGAACATTTTTCTGCAGCCGTATCGAAAACAATATTTTCGGTTTGATTTATTAAATCGAAAGTACCACTTTACACAAATCGTACCGAAAATGCTATTTTTCTGCAGCCGTCTCGAAAGCAAAATTTTCGGTATGATTTATTAAATCGAAAGTACCACTTTACACAAATCGTACCGAAAGTAGCATTTTCGGGACGATTTATTTCACTTTCGGAACGATTTCTTTACTTTCGGTACGATTCGTGTTACTTTCGGCACGATTTTGGATATCAGTAGGCGGTTTTGACAATAACATGAACTTGTATTTTATTCTGACAGCGCCTGTCATGTAACATTGGTGTGTTTTTTCGCTTTTCAAATCAAAAAAAAGGAAATAAGTAGAGTGAAATGATTCCACATGAGATTAGTGAATCTGCTAAAGCGGATACTTATGAATTATTGCGTAAGTAATATATTCATAAGAGTGATTGTTATATGTAATTGCCTAGATATATAAAGTTCATACGTTATTATCCATCGATAACCTTTTTAACATACAAAACGGCTGCAGAAAAAATATTGTACGTAACACGATCCAAATGTGATTTCACTGGAAATTTCCTACTCTTCCTGTAAAATATCACTTTCGGAACTTGTTACGTAAATTACTATTTTTTAAAACCGGCCAGAAATTTGTACTTTCCGGTTTATTTTTAGGTCAGAAAATCTCATTTTGTCGGACCGAGCCAGAAAATTATTGTGATAGTCCGGTAAAAGCTTTTACCGGACTCATTTTTATTTACTTTCCGGCCTATCTTTAATGAAAAAAATAATAATATAGTTAGTCTAAGATAGCGGTCAATTGGTTTCTATAGTAACCGAGTTTTGTATTATTTAAAACTATAAAATAACTTGACATATTTTGACGTTTAGTTGAAAACGTGACATTTACTATAAAATAGATATTCAAAATGATGCATTTGATTGTGAATTAATGGAAGATGAAATTATACCAGATGAAATTGTTAAGGCGGCGACCCAAGCAATTGTTAAAATTAGTTAATAAAGAGTTCTTGTTATAAAAATGTAAACTGAATAATATGATGTTTATAGTACAACACTGCACGTTTTAAAAAAATATTGTACGTAATACGTCCCAAAAGTGCTTTTACTGGACTCGCAGGCTTGCAGGACTCGCCTGCGGCTCGCCCTGCAATTTGCCCACTCATCCAGTAAAATACCACTTTCGGGACTTCTTACGTAAACTACTATTTTGGGACGATTTTTTTCACTTTCGGAACGATTTCTTTACTTTCGGTACGATTCGTTTTACTTTCGGGACGATTTTGGATATCTAGTAAGCCTTTTTGACAATAACATGAACTTGTATTTTATTCTGACAGCGCCTGTCATGTAACATTGGTGTGTTTTTTCGCTTTTCAAAATAAAAAAATGGAAATAAGTAGTGAAATGATTCCACATGAGATTAGTGAATATGCTAAAGCGGCTACTTATGAATTGCGAAAGTAATGTATTCATAAGAGTGATTGTTATATGTAATTGTCTAGATATATAAAGTTCATACGTTATTATCCATCGATATCCTTTTTAACATACAAAACGGCTGCAGAAAAAATATTGTACGTAACACGATGCAAAAGTGATTTCACGGGACTCGCATAATTCCAGGGCTCGCCTACGGCTCGTCCTGGAAATTTCCTACTCTTCCCGTAAAATATCACTTTCGGAACTTGTTACGTAAATTACTATTTTGGGTTATTAGTTCAGTAAATTAACGCCAGAAAAACCCCAAACCTGGGCATCAAGTCTGTCCGTCAATTTTTTTTTAAATTGTAGGTATTCATAGGTACATTTACCTCCGAAAATCTTAGCTACGTGGAATTTGTGGAAGGGTGGGAAAATGGCTCTAGAGTTACCGAAAATCCGTTTTTCGACGATATCTGCCGAAATATGACCCTTAGAGCATTTTTATTTAGACAAAAAATGAAGACAAAAATTCGCAATTTTGAATAATAATAATTCGCAAAATTATTGTGGTGAAAACGGAAAATTTGAATATCCTCCCAAAACTTGAATATCCTCCCGTTTTATTTTGAAGACAAAAGATAAGGCAATAATAACCAACTTTTTTTTACTTTTTGTACTTGATTAAGTTTTTTCTCATGCACTTAATAAAATACTTGATATATATACAGGGTGCGCCAATTATTTCCACTCGATCTCTAGCACCGAAACTAAAAGAGATATCAACAAGATTTTTTGTAGGGGTAGACAGTGTCACTCGGACTACAATTTTAAAATATTTTGATGTATACAGGGTGGCTAATTTTTGATTCTACTTAATATTAGATTTACGGTAGTTTTTTGTATTTGTAAATTCGACGCGGCGTTGACAAGTTATTCCTATTTTAAGCAGATTTAATGAAAAAACACCACTTCAGAAATATTAGCACAAAAACCACATTTTTTAAAAAATTCCTCAAAAAACATGCACCTATCTAAATAATCACACAACATCTTTACCTGTTGCACAGGGTGTTTGCCGATAGCGTGCCAATAGTCTAGTTTTCAAATGGCAATAACTTAATTTTTTCAAATGGGAAACCCTATATATTTTTCTTCAGTTAGAAGCTCTCCCTAATACGCATTAAAAAAATATAGGGTTTTGCACATCTAACTTTACTATTTACTTTAATAATTGACGTTAAGTGACAAACAACATATTTTACACAATTTTTAATAAGAAATCAAGTTACCTATGAAAATGAGAGTAGGTATATTTTGTTATGGCATTAATTGTCAACATAAAATTTTGTATTGTATCACGTCTACTATATTTAATCGGTATTGTGTATAAAAAATGGATTTTAATAAGAATTATAGTGTTCAAGAAAATATTGATATGATATGGATACTGGGTGAATGTCAAAAAAATGCGTTTCTTGCTAGTAGGGTCTATCGTCAAAGATTCCCAGAAAGACGTCATCCACAAAAGGATACTTTTGAGAATTTAAAGAATAGATTTGATAGAACAGGAACCGTCAAGTATGAAAAACATTCACGTGAAACTACAGCTGTTACTATTGACAACGAATATAAGGTAATGATCAGTATAGTTGAAGATCTCAATATAAGCACAAGGCAATTAAGCAATCAGTTAGATATTTCTAATACCACAATTAGACGCATAATAAAAAAGAATAAATATCACCCCTATCATATCCAGCTTCACCAAGAATTGTTACCACGTGATTGCGCGCGTAGAGTCGAATACTGTAGATGGTTAATAAACAAGATAAATACAGAGCGTAACTTTTTAAACAAAGTTTTATTCTCCGACGAATCCACGTTTCAAAAGAACGGTTGTGTAAATAGACACAACTTCCATTATTATTCGGACCACAATGAACATTTATTTAGAACCACATCACAGTATCGATGGTCTTTGAATGTGTGGGCGGGAATAATAGGTGATTATGTAATTGGTCCCTATTTCTTATTGCAAAATGTGCCTCAAAATTATCGCAACGGAATGTGGTTTCAATTAGATGGTGCCACACCACATTACCTATTAGAATTAGATGTTCGCAATTGGTTAAATAGGGAATTTCAGGATCGTTGGATAGGAAGGGGAGGACCTATAAATTGGCCTACTAGATCGCCTTGCCTTACACCTTACGATTTTTTCTTGTGGGGTTTTATTAAAAATATTGTTTACAAAGAAGAGGTTACCACAAAAGAAAATATGAAAGAAAGAATTACTGCAGCATTTAGACAGGTGACAATGAGATGTGCGTAAATCAATGAAAAAAAGGGCAAGAAAATGTATAAATGAAAATGGAAGACATTTTGAACACCTACTATAAATTTTAACTTTCACTATTGTAGTTTTCTTACGATTAAACTTTGTAAAATTTTGTACTTATTAAAAATTGTGTAAAATATGTTGTTTGTCACTTAACGTCAATTATTAAAGTAAATAGTAAAGTTAGATGTGCAAAACCCTATATTTTTTTAATGCGTATTAGGGAGAGCTACTAACTGAAGAAAAACACACAGGGTGTCCCGTTTGAAAAAATTAAGTTATCGCCATTTCAAAACTAGACTATTGGCACGCCATCGGCGTGAAGATGTTGTGTGATTATTGTGATAGGTGCATGTTTCATTTACATCGTAGTGGCTTTTTTAAGGAATTTTTTAAAAAATGTGGTTTTTGTGCTAATATTTCTGAAGTGCTGTTTTTTCATTAAATCTGCTTAAAATAGGAATAACTTGTTAACGCCGCGTCGTATTTACAATTACAAAAAACTACCGTAAATCTAATATTAAGTAGAATCAGAAGACATAATCGTATACAGGGTGTTCAATTTAAAAAAACCAAATTAATTTTCATTCCACAAAAATTAGCCACCCTGTATACATCAAAATATTTTAAAATTGTAGTCCGAGTGACACTGTCTACCCCTACAAAAAATCTTGTTGATCTCTCTTTTAGTTTTCTGCTAGAGATCGAGTGGAAATAATTGGCGCATCCTGTATATATTGATGAAGAGATCAGAATGTGCTCTTTTATTTAGTACAATTCCTAACCCCAAAAAATTTTAGCACGAAAAGAAAATAATCCTCAAAAAAAAATGTCGATTTTTCATAGGGGTGAGAATTTTCTCAATTTTTCGGAAAACCAATAAATATGAAAAAAAAAGGAAAATGCCATCGACAAGGGGACAAGCTAAGCTTTCTAATGATGTGCGTTGAAAACCGATATGGTCCTTGAATATCTATTAATTCCCGATAGACCCGAGGATTTTCGAAAACTCCGGAAATCCAACAAAAAAAACGCACTAAAAAACATGTTGTTTATGAAAATACACAAAAATAATTTATTGAATATTTCTGAATATATTTAACACCTTGCAAAGCCCGATTATCCAGAAAGGATTCGGTGAAATTAGTCTTGATAAAAAAATATGAATACATTTATCGGAAGGTCAAAATATCGAGCAAGAACAAACTTTGGCCCGGTTTTTCAATAATTCGTTTATTGGACTATAACCCAAACTGCTACAATACATAAGTATCAAATAGTTTAAAGTTTTAATTTCCAATGTAATCGTTACTTGTAGCTCAAAAATCTATAGGAAATAATTTGTAATAACTTTCTATTAGATACTTAAATATTAATAGAACTTACTCAAGCGCCCTAAAGTCCACAGCTCTTATAGCATGAAGAACAGCGAGTAAAAAGAACGTGCTGAGCGTGTAACTAACATTAACATGTGTTGAAGGATTTCGAAGTATTTCGGAAATATAGTTGAAGATTTGGTCGTAGCTTGTAGTTTCTTCAAGTTTTTGGGCTCCCTGTAAACACAATGATTTTGCTCCATTCTCCAATGGGTACCAAAAATCTAACATCACAATTTCCATTGCAAACAAGGCAATAAAAAACTGAAAGACAAACCACAATGTATGTAGGCAAAATTTTTGTCAGAATTGTGGATTGTATTAATAAAATTAGTTTCTTACTTCGACAATAGTTTGACTCATTCGATCTAATTTCCTTAAGTGTTTAGGGTATAATCTCAAATCGTAGAGTAACAAAGCCACAGCTGTCAGAAAAATATACGATGATTTTATAGGTCCTTTAGGGAGTTCTGTGGGGTTTCGGAAGATTTGGCAATCATAGTATATGAGTATGTAAGCCGTGACAACAGCTAAGAAGTGTCCCATTGTTTATGCAGATTAAAAAATAGTTTTACAAAAAAAAATTTGACACGACGATTTTGACATATAAAAACTGTTTGTGTAAATACGTCAACCCGACATCTCCCGACGCGACAACTGGCGACCTTGTCCTACAAAAATTGTGTGGTATATTTCCAAGATAAAGAAAAGTGACAGTTCTAGTATACAGAGTCGCATTATGGGTGTTATAAAAATAAATCGACACACAATTATTGTTTCACCCGGCCGGTAGAGCGGCGCTCGCGTCGCGCCAGCCTATGTTGGGCTGGCCCATAAATCCGTTAGTGCCTTTTGGCTGATTGGCTATTGATACTGTTGTCAAGATGTAACTAATTTGCTCCCTATTGGCACCGTCATTATGGTGTCTTGTAGAGTTGTATTAAGTTTTCTAGCTTGAGTTTGGTTAAATGTCCAACATACAATTTATATTAACTTAAAAATGCTCTTATCTAACTCCGAGAGTAATTCAATTATTTTGCTTATATTGGATACCATGGATGACATGGGAGGTGAAGATTTAAATTTGACATGAGTGTTGCTCTCTTATTAAATATAAAAAATTACGATTGACAAAATTTGTGAAAGGGCTTCAACAGACCCTAGAAAACTAAATTTCATATAAGCTGAACGCATTTTATACGCTAGACATTTGGTTAAAGGCGAGAAAAAAATTAATGAAAGTGACAGTAGCTGTGTGGACTTGGTGGCTTTCTGTTTATCAACGTCGAATTTGCGAGGTAATCCCCATCAAATGAATGAGAAAATTGCAGGAGATGGACAAGTGATAAGTGTTGTTTGTTTCTGCAAGGCTGGTTCAGGGGAAAAATGCAAGAGCTGCATTACTACGTGCTATGTTGTTGCACTGTTACAGGTTATAGTGGCGTGTGTGAGTCGGAAGAACGTGGACCAAAATTCACCCGTTTTTGAGGATGTTGAAGACGATGGCGTTATCAGAATTTCTCTTTTCGCCAGCCGAACCTCTAAAACGGCCAAAAACTACTGCCTAATGCGATTAAACGAGAAGCACATCATTTCCCTTAAAAAAAACGTATTTCCCCCGTTTTCGAGGATGCTGAGCACAGTGGTGGTGTTGAAGATTACTTACACAATACAACGACCAGATATTTAATAGAGTTTCTTACTCCTTGGTATTGCGCAGTATACTTTTTTTGATTTTTCACGCTGTTTTAATACAATTTCGGTCATTATTTTCCCGTTTGGCGATTCTTATTCCTGTTCCTGTCCATACAGGCCGCAACCAACACAACCAACACATAATATCACTGGCTCTAGTGAAAAAGGGCATAACTGGAAAACGGTACTTTTCAGGAGACTGCTTACAATAAAATAGTCTAAACCATTCATAAGCCATAACAATATTAGGTAAAGTAATTGCTGCCATAAAAAGGTTATGGTTTACTATTTCTTAGCACAATATTTATATTTATATATTTTTGCAATTTATTTAAAATATGCCCTTATGAACGAATTATTGCTTTCCACATCATTAGTTGTTCCCTAATAACAGCATCAAACTATTTTATAATTATAGTTATTCCCTTATGAACGAATTATTATAATATTATAATTATAGCTATGTCTCTAAGGTATCTAAAAAATCTGACGTAGCGCGATTTATGCCTTTGTGGACCTACTCATGTCTGGATAACCAATATTTAGATCGATATACACGACGAGTTATGCCTTTAGTGCTTTTTGAAAATACTATTTAGGAATAAGATAGAATTATACCCTTTTGCTAGAGTATAGAGTTGGATCTGCCGGTGCTAAAAAACAAAAGGGCATAACTAAACTTATTCCTCTTTTCACTAGAGGCAGTGATATAATATACGACTTTAGCACAGTTTATAGCTAAAGAAGCAGTAAGCTCATTCGGACCAATTGCATGGCCGAGTGAGTTAACTGATTGTATTAGCTGTAAACTGTGACATTAGTATATGCAACCTTAAATTATGTTATAAAAACTAAAGTACACTTAGAACTTATTTATTTAAAGAGTTTCAGAGTTTCCAAAAACTAAAAAATCGACACCTCGCGACCAGCTTCTTTCTTTTAGCTTCTTTAGTGGACTATTCGGCAAAAGAAAGGGTTAAATACATCAACTAATCTCACTTGTAGTAATTCAGAAAAATCGATTTCCTGAGGTTAAACGTCGAACAATTGTTGTTCATTCTAGTGGTAAGAATGTAATTGTTGTTTCACGAAAGTTCTGGCTGATATAAGTCGACCAAAATTAATATTTCCATTATTTTGAAACTGCTGAGGGTGGTAAGGGCGTATAAGACCGTATCCCTGGTGATCGCCGGGACAGTACCAATTGATCTGATGGTTGAGAAAAGGAAAACTAGACATGAAAGAGAGGAGATAGATTGCAAATTCCGAAATACAAACTATTGGTTCACGCAGTTCCTGACGGGTCACGGGAGCTTTATAAAATACACATTTAAAATAAAAAAGGTGCGAGATGAATCCTGCATATATTGTGGAGCAGTAGATGACGCGGAATGCATCTTTAACTGCGGGAGGTAGACGAGGCACAGAGTTGACTTTGAGATCAAAAGTGGTGTCCGTGTGTATCCGGATAATATACTGACATGGATGAGGTAGAATGAGGTTAACTGGAACCTTGGCTATCAGCTGTTCACAGGAATTATGAAAGAAAAGGAAGAAGAGGAGAGGTTACATCGGGAGTGATACAAGATTTCGGGAACACCTGAGGTCGGAAGTCGGAAGACAGTTCCAGGTGTACTTGGGAAGAGGTGAGGTTTGGTGGGTAGGCAGAGTAGAACACCCCTGAGTCCCACACTCCCAGTCGCGATAGACGTCGAACTAAGCGCTGGGGTAGAACATGAGTTTCCTCACCTGTCAAAAAAAAAGTATTTTGAAACTGTAGCATCAAAATATTTTTATGTAGTTGATTTCAAAATTTATTATTTATGTTTAAAATAACTAAAAAAAATCTAAAAAACCTCAAGCTGCACTTCTGGGTACACTTTTCTCAAACATTTGAATCCAATGTGTTTGGTCCAACATTTGCTTCTCGTGTTGCAAGGGCACTTGTCCAGTGTTAGATTCAAACGTTTAAGTCCAATTCTGGAGAAAAACGTTGGTAGCGTCGTCTGATGGTACAATAAAAGCTATAAAAGTGAAAAAACATCATTTATTTCTATTAAGAGTGAGTGTTTCAAACACTTATAATTTTATAAAATATTTTCACTTAATGACTAAAAATGCTTTTCCGATTAATTGACTTTTTAGTACCACAAAATATTTTTTTTTCAGGAGAACAAGTACGAGAGCGCGTTTGACGTTTTTCAAAATTCGCAGTGTCTCCATCACTTTTATCGCTTCTATCGCCATCATTACTAGTTGTTGCCGTTTTATTCTTTTTGCTTCTCTTCTTTTGGGGTTTCTTTTCTGTTAGTAGGTTATCGCTTAGAGAACCTCCTGGCCCTGGGTTAGTGTTAATAATTTCACTTATAATTTCGTCTTCTTCAAAAGCTTCGTTGTCTTCGAGTTCTTTTGTAATTGCGGATTTAAATTGTCTTTTAACAAATCGTTTTAACTTGAAGATAATGTCAGAAATAAAGTAACAGAAACCATTATCCAAAACTCTAAGGTCGATAATTCTAGTGGCATGGAGAGCTGTCATGAGAAAGAAAAAGCTCAGAGAGTAACTGGTGATATATCGAGCAGGTGTAGATCGAAGATTATCGCAAAGTAAGTCACATCTCCATTCACCGATTGACAGCATATCATCGATTATGTCCGCCAGTTTTGGCACGTTCTCCATTGCGGCAGCTTCCAGAGGGAGCCAGAAATCGACGGTCATTTCTTCTGCGATAAAGGCTGCAACGAGTACCTAGAAAACAAAACAAAATATCAATTATGTCATAACTTATTAGAGATTGTCGAGTCATATCATCGGAAGGGAATAGAACAACCCAGTAAAAATAGATTCAAGGATCAAAAGAAGAAGTGCGAATCTAAAGTGGAGGAAACATGCAAGCAAAATTGGTACACTAAACAAATACAGAACAGGTCTAGAGGGTAGAAAACAAGTTAGAGAAATTCGACACTCAACTGTGTGCGAATTTAATTTAAACAATTGAGTATCAATTAGCTCCTGAGACTAGAGATAATTTTTAAGTTGGTCACAACTCTTTAGGTGCTGAAAGAAAATCAACAGGGTGTTAAGTGCCATTTGATATGATCAATGATTCTATTCATTTTTACAAACATCTGTTTCTTCAGAAATTAATTTAATAAAGTTTGAAAATTACTTAACAAATTTCATGTTTTTTTAACTCAATTGTTAGCTTTGTTCGAGTCGACTTATGTTACGTTTTCATTCGCACTCTCTTGGAAAAGGTTGAAACATAAAATATTTAAAGTTACTTTTAAACTTCATGATTTGTACCGATTTGGTCGCTATGGCACTTTTGTAGGTATCTTTAAACCCTGACCAATCTGATCCTTATTTTATATTTAAAATGTCAAACTTTCGAAATTCTCTTTCTCTGGATGTTATTTCAGATAACGTAAAAGCATAACCCGTCAAAGGATTTCAAAGTACGCAATACCTTGGTCTTTACTTACGTGAGCATAAACACATAAGAAATCGAAAGAATGTTTACTTTAAAATCAACCTCCGTAAAATTAACTAAGGAGTCTTATAATCAACAAGAACCAATTGCTAGTGGAATATTTCTCGTTGGAGCATGGGTGGGGAAAAAACGCTTGCTACTTTGAACCTGTCTAACCTAAACAGGAAACTTGACATGACACTTCACGCCTTCACGCTTGATTACTCTCTCCTTCTATTGGTACAACCCAAGAGAGTACTCCTATGAGATCTCCTAGATGATTCTCTTCATATGATTTCAATCATGGGGATTTTGCGACGCTGAGAGAGTGAGGAGTGATCATTTGGTACATTTTCTAACACGAGTTGCTCTCTCACCTTTCAAACATCGGCGTCCTGGTTGGTTTGATTCACGTCATGTATTTAAAAATATTTGCTAACTGTAATATGTTTTTCAGATTGCAAAAAATAGGGTACTAAAATACTTTTCCTACTCATTATACATCAGGACAGTATTTGCCCTAGGTAAAATACGGTTTATATAAAACAAAAATTCCCTAGCCTCCTGAAGAACTCCTCAAATTCTGTACTGAGATAACTACCTAACTAACGGTACTAGTAGCGTACAAAATACTGAACTGGGTAGAGTAATTAAATGAGTAGAAAACGCAATAAGCCAGTAGGCTTCAGCGATATCGGAGATCTTAGATTAAATGGGCGCAGAAAAAACTTTAAATAAAATACTTTACCTCAAAAATTCCTTGAACAAAAAATCCAAGTTTCCTCAAAGAACTGGGATACAGGGGAATTTCGCAAAGAAGCAGAAACAGGGCAATCAAAAATACATACGAAGAGACGAGTGGTCCTGGCGAGGTTGTTGGTAATACTTTAAATATCTGGTCGTTCATAAAAATCGTTATAAATGCTACAAGAACAGCGATAATGCTGCCCATAGTTTGAATTGTAAATCAAAATTTTCATATCACAAAAAGAAACCGTAAATTCTGATATGACATTACAGATTCAAAATTTTGTTAGAAACTTCAAAATACGTTTCAGTCAGAAATGATACCGAGCTTATTTTTGTGATATCTCCGTTTCTACTAATTTCTTAATTTTCTGCTCCTGGAACTCTTCTACCTCTGTTATTCTTTCAATCATTTCTCTTCAAATATCTTTTCTTGTTTCTTCTATTTTTTTATCTGTATACATTTTTAAGTCTTGTGTTACTTCTTCTATTCTATTTTCTATACCTTTCGTTCTTCTTTCATCATATTCCCTAAATCTTCTTCGTTTTTATTCATTTGCTTTCCCATATTAGTCATTATTTTTATTAAAACATCCATTTGGTCGTGATTTATTTTTTCTTGTTCTCGTTCTTTTTCAGGTTCCTCTATTATTGTATTGTCTATGCCTATCTTGTCCCTTGTCACTTGCTTCTTCATCTCCTTGTACTATTTTTACTTCTTGCTGTCTTCTTAATCCTATTATTTTACCATCTCTTAAATCCATGTTATTTTTTTTAAATTATAAATTACTATTTAATTATTCAATTTTATAGAGCCTCCTTATTTTAGATCCCCACTTTGGGCGCCATTTGTTATGATTAAGTAATTATAAGATTTTACTTTTTTTGGTATTATTTATTTTCAATTTGTAACTTTGACATTTACAATATATCAAAGGCCATGACCAAATTTTTTAAGTAAGCTTTACATAATTTTTTTTAAATAACCAAATTCCTAGTCTAAATCACATCTCAACCTTTCCTGACATCAACTTTAACCCATACACAAAAAAATTACAATTTTTTTATATCATTACAATAGATACCAACTCTATGTTTCCACCCTAAATATGGGCAGCTGTATCTCTGTATCTATAGAGTAGCAAGGGTGAGTTAGACACACAGCACTTAGGCCACATTTGACCCATTGTACATCCTCCCGAGTAGTTGCCCTCCATTAGGAGACATCTCCTTTGTATCGGCAGGTGTAGGTCAAGACTCACCGAACATGCACTCTCATTGACGATAACTCAGGGCAATCGCATAGGACGTGATTGATCGTTTCGTCTCCATATTTTCAAATTTACGATAGGCTCTACGCGGGTCCCATTGGTAGTGTGTCATTCATTTACTCATTGAACAGAGGGAGCCTTTGATGCAGAAACTCATGCCTCTAATCCGCTATCTGGAGGAAGGCTTCGTTTATAAAACCGATTTGAAGTTTTTGTGATACATTCGTTAATTTTTAGGTTCATAATTAGTAAATTCAAATACTTAACAGAAATATTACACTTTAATCAATTAAAAAATCTCTACCATGCCTTAGTTGACAGTCATATCAGCTACTGCATCAGTATTTGGGGTAACGCTCTTAAAACGCATCTTCGACCTCTGGAAATAATTCAACGCAGATTTCTAAAAATAATACTTAAAGAACCCATGTTATACTCAACCGATAATCTCTATCTTGAAGCAAATACACTCGATATCCGTCAGCTATTCTATCTAAGAATTGCCACTCATAAGAATAAACACTTTATTGAGTCTACACACAACTATTTCAAAGATTAATACAAAGTGAGTAAACCAGTAAGGAATTTTAATTTATTAGATTCGACATCGCGTTTACCCTCTCTGAAAGGGATAAAAAAGAAGAGAGTGACATCTTGACTAGATTCAGTCAAAATTTAATGTCAATACTCTCTTCTTACCATAGATGGTAGCACATCTAAAAATGTTATCTTATAGCGGATATAGCTATTGATTTGTACGAGTTTGGAATTTTATTTATTGGATTCGAAAAGCCTAACTGATGAAGCCGAAAGGCAGAAACCGGTCTTAGGATGTCGAATCTAATAAATTAAAATTCCTTACTGGTTTACTCACTTTGTATTAATCTCTGAAAGGGATAAAAAAGAAGAGAGTGACATCTTGACTAGATTCAGTCAAAATTTAATGTCAATACTCTCTTCTTACCATAGATGGTAGCACATCTAAAAATGTTATCTTATAGCGGATATAGCTATTGACTTGTACGAGTTTGGAATTTTATTTATTGGATTCGAAAAGCCTAACTGATGAAGCCGAAAGGCAGAAACCGGTCTTAGGATGTCGAATCTAATAAATTAAAATTCCTTACTGGTTTACACACAACTATTCCACTCGCTCCATACAAAGACGAAATCATCAGGTACCTTTCAAGCACAAGTCAATTGGTCAGAGATCCTACTCCTATTTAGCTCCCAAGCTCTTTCATTACACTCCATGTGAAATTAAGTCTACTGATAAAACTCACTTATTTAAAATTTCTTTATAAAACTTCATTCTTTCTCAAGATCGTCATACTACTTCTAGTCTAATTGAAATATTTAATTCTAGACATTACCGATATAGCAATTCCAGTGTAAAACAATAACATATAGTATTAATAGATAAAAAATATATATACATACAGGGTGTTTCAGAACTATGGGATCAAACTTCTAGGGGTTATTCAGTGCAACAGTAGAAAACATTTGAGTATAGGGACCCATGTCCGGAAAAGTGTCACTACGGCACTAAGGCCCTAAGACGCGTTAAAATTTAGAAAGACGATGAATTGCCTAAATAGGATTTAATGCAATTAATTTTTGCCTTTTGTACATGATATCATCACAACAATTGTTCAAAATGTCTTCCTCCAATCTGAATACACCGATTTAAACGTGGTACATGATTTCGGCGGACTTGACTAAAAATTTGATACTCGTTTTGAATGATTTCAAATGCTGCTGTAATTCGTCCAATTAAGTCTTGCTCTGTTTCTACTGGATTTTCGTAGACCAAAGACTTTACATGTCCCCACAGGAAAAATCTAACGACGTTAAATCGGGTAACCTAGGAGGCCAAGAAACGGTGTCCAAACCGCTGAGCCAAATCCTCACGTACTTGTACAGCAAAGTGAGGCGACGCTCCATCATGCTGAAACCACATTTGCTGTCGAACGTTTATTGGAACATTTTCAAGAAGTTCTGGAAGAACTTCCTCCAAGAAACGCCGGTAAATAGGTCCTGTTCCGTTCCGGTAGAAGGTATGGCCCAATCAAATAATCATCAACAATGCCTGCGTTTTTAAAGATAACAACACACAAGCGCCGGTAAATTGTTTAAAATCATCAGCCATAAAATTTTTATACATTGACATTGACATTTTGAACAATTGTTGTGATGATATCATGTACAAAAGGCAAAAATTAATTGTATTAAATCCTATTTAGGCAATTCATCGTCTTTCTAAATTTTAACGCGTCTTAGGGCCGTAGTGCCGTAGTGACACTTTTACGGACATGGGTCCCTATACTCCAATGTTTTCTACTGTTGCACTGAATAAACCCTAGAAGTTTGATCCCATAGTTCTGAAACACGCTGTATAATAGTTACAGGTTCATGCTTATCTTATCGACTTATTGAACATTCTATATATTTTTTTATTGTTCATTGTTTATAAAATTCTTAAATTTTGAATAAAATGTTATATTATTATCTATAAAATACCAATTCAATCTGTTATGTTCTCTAGTTACTAACTAGTTTCATTCATTTTAGATTTAGTTTTATTATATTATTTATTATATATTTTTTTAGGCGAAACAAGTACTCATGTACTTATCGGCTTTAACACTTTATTCGATATGATATAACATCCTTGTTTACAAGCGAATCAATATGCTTGCTGAACGAAAATTCCTTATTCAAGTGAAAACAGGTTCTTTTTTGCCAATGGTTTGTTCACCAATTTTTAATTTCTTAAGGATTATTATCTCTTTTTGGTGAACAGTGTGAACATCATCGGCTCAGTGTTTCATTGTTGAGTTTTATTTCGTTTTCCTCTTAATAAGGTATTATCGTTTCGTTTATATGAATATCAAGTTATCTGTTCGCGATCTCTGTCATATCAGAGCTTTTGTAAAAGCGCCAACTGCACTCTAGTGGAGTCGATCTGGCGGAAAAACCCGATAAACGAAGTCGCTCTTTTCGAGAAAAATTTTTTTGTGATTTCATAGATTCGAGGTCCCTCTTTCACGTGATCACTATATAAAAGTTAAGGGATGTGTGGAGGAGGGGTAAATTAACATGTAAAGATATGGAAAATCGGTTTTTCACACGTCACTCCCTGTTTTCTTTCAAGATTTTTTAACCACAAAGCTCTAAGTATATAGAGGACTGCAGGTGTGCGTGATATATTTATAAAAGCGAGTGCAATCGCTGAGTCGCCGTAAAATTAGATGCCGGGATAGGAGCTAAGCGCTCCCTTTCATCTCTCGTCTCTCTCTCACATCATCTCTCTGCTCTCTCACAAATACTACTCCGGCATCTAATTTCACGGCGGCTGAGCGAGCCCACTCGCTTTTATAAATATATCACGCCCTCCTGCAGGCCTTAATATAGATAGAACTTTGGGGTAAACAAATATGGAAAGAGAACTGATTTCACTTGAAAATGAGCCTACCACGAAGTCACCGACCCTATCCCTTGCCCTTCTACATGGCAAAACGCCTTTACCCTCTCCCTCCCTTCCTGAATATCGGATCGAGTCATTGTAGGGCTCAAATCTAAAAAAGAAAGAAATTCCGCAACTGATGGCGCATAAAAAATTTTCCCCACTTTACTCTTTCTTTACGAAAATCGAAAAATAAAATTTGCAAAATCGGAAGTTCGGTCGCCATTTGTCCGTTATCACGAAAACCATCATCTCCTTTATACATCCTGTAGCAGTGTTCTCATGGAAGAGTTTGCCATTTTCCTGACCCGGATTGGTCAAGAATTAAAAAAGTTACCTTGAGTCAAAAATTAATCAGTTTTTGCCCTCCCTCTCTCCCCCAAATTAAACTAGCGGGTTTAAATTTGGACACAATGCTTGAGTCACGACTATCTATCGGAGGGAAAAAAATCAAGTCTCAAAGTCACTTTCTTCCATGCGAAAAACGCGAACACGGATCTAGGTGTATTCTCGCTTCGGCGAAAATCCATATATTTTCAAATCGCAATATGTCGAGAACCGCTGGACCCATTTGGACGGGTTAAGATTCAATTTATGCATTTTCGCGAGCACTTTATTTTATATATAGAAGTTGTTTCGATCCGAATAAACATCATGCGTGACGTGCGAGAAACCGATTTTCCATATCTTTACATGTTAATTTACCCCTCCTCCACGCATCCCTTAGTGATCGCGTGAAAGAGGGACTTCGAATTAATGAAATCACAAAAAAATTTTTTCGCTTTCAAAACCAGATCTACTCCACTACTCACCCATCGTAATGTTGCAGTATTATTGAAGTTAACAAATAAAAATGAATTTAACTGAAGGTGGGTGCCTAGACGAAACATGTTTTACTGTTAAAAATTTTTCGTTTGGATATTATATTTTTCGCCTACCATGTCTGAAAATGAATCATATCAACCCTAAAAATCAGACCGAAAGTAATATTTCCAAAATCAAAAAATCAAAAAGGACACGATTTTCACTATCAACGTACCTTTGACTTTGACATTTCACATACATTTTCATTAATCGTTAGTGTAAAATCAAGAGAATTAAATTTTAAAATAAAAATACGTTCTGATTCTGAATAATTGTGATTATGTGAATTAGTGAAAATGAATAGTACCTAATTTAGGCAGTGATGAAGAATTTACGAATACTCCACCAGACTTGCAAGAAGAAGGTAGGTAGTAATGTTTCTCTAAATTTGTTACTTAACAAGACAACGCGCAATGGTACGGAAAGTCCTATGAATTGTTTAACAACTGGAAATAATATATAATAAATAAATTGGTACATTTTTATTACTTAAGTTGCTCATTAAATTCTGTCTGTATTTATAAAATTAAAGATTTTTGTTATATTTTCCTATTTTTTGTTTTTTTTTGGTAGGCGAAAAACAGTTGTGTGTCACAGATGCAGAAAACGCTTTAGCAGCCCTTAGCTATTAGCTGCCCTCGCTTCGCTCGCTCATGCAGCTAATAATAAAAATAATTTTCTTCACCAAATATAGTCAAAATTCATTCGTCAGAAGTTTGGTAATATGTCTGTCTATCCATGCTCTGTCGAAAACTTTCTGGACGTCCAGGGATACAAGTAATTTATTGCGTTTTATTATAAATTGTTATTGAATATAAACTGAAGCCATATTGCTCTCTAGGAGTAAGTTTCTTTTTGTCAGTTCTAATTTGTAGCCTGTCCAGTAACAATTTATATATAACATAACCGAACGAAGGCCTTCTTTGAATTTTTTTTAAATAATATCGAGGGTATGGTTTCCAATCCCGGTGCTCTATTATTGGGTAGTCCGCAATGCATCATCATTCATTTCATTTCATTGTAGGGGTAGTACGGTCCATGGTTGGTAACTTTATAGCTTTATTTTTCGTCATTATGTCCTGCACCAGTCTCTCCCACTCTTGGTAAGCTTCGTTACTGGGTTCACTGTTTATGAATGAGTTAATTTCCGAAAGGCAGTTCCTCTATTATTGATTTTTATATTTTCTCTTTTAATATTTTGCCCATTTCTAAAAGTTATATTCTGTCTTCGACTTCCGATACCCGTTAAGTTCGATTAAATTAGTTTAAGTATTAACATACGCTCGATCCAGAATTATAAGATTTTTTTTTCTATTTAGATTTTTATTCATAAGAACTTTTCTGTATGACTAACCTCAGAAACGTGCGAAAGCACCTTAATACATGCATAAGTTTTCCGTTTCGTTCTTGGATATATAATTATTTTACATATGAATTATGTTCATTGATGTGTATCAGTGTTACTTACCTTCTTAACGTCTTATCTTTCTCGCCAATCCTACAAGAGTCCTTCAGATATATTTGCAAATTAAATTATTGAATAATAGGTACGTTTATTACGAAACTGTAGCAAACAGTTTCATCACTTTTTTAAATTATTTTCAATAACAACAATAAGCCAAGATTCACTTTGAGCAGTATTAAAACATTATCATCGAGTTCTTATAATGCTGACCTCGTTTTCAAGTATTTGAATAATGAATAATTCGCAACTACGTTAAAAATTGTATTTGTTTCAGTTTCAGCGAATACAAAATCACTTTTAAATGACATGTAGTCTTTGCCAACTGCATCTCAATTACCGTTCTTCCCACGTTTGTAACTAGGGTAAGGGAAGAAGTATTAAATATTACAGTAAGTACTCCGAGCCTAAAAGATCTAGTGATGAACTGGAGAGTATCGAGTGAACCGTCTTTGTCTGATCACAGAATAATTACGTTCAGACTAGAGACAGATCCACCTGAGCCAATCCTTAGAAGGAACCCTAGAAAAACAAATAGGGAAATATACAACACCAATCTGAAAGACAATTTAGCACACGTCCAGAACAAAAAAGAGAATATTATTGAAGAAGTTAATGGGGCAATACTCGATGCATACGAATCGAGCTGCCCTGAACAAGTAAGCAAAAATTGTAGGGACGTACCTTGGTGGAATTGTAATCTGGCAAAATTAAGATCCGAAACTCGAAAGCTCTTCAATAGGCCAAAGAGTAGCGGAGATTGGCAGAGCTACACCGAGAAGCTAACCACCTACAACAAAGAACTAAGAAACGCAAAAGGAAATAGTTTCAGAAAATTTTGTGAGGATATTGACTCTACACCTGCTGCTGCTAGACTATATAGTCATGGCAAAAGGTAGAGTCGATAACGCAATGGCTCTAAAGAAGCCAGATGGTAGCTACACCGAAAGTGAAAATGAAAGAGCCCAGCTCTTACTGGACACTCACTTCCCTGGGAATGAACCTATTTCTATAGGGCACACTCCAGAACGGTATAGTAGACCTACCAGAGAAGATACGGCAATGACCAGACATATCTGCAGCAATAGACGGATAAGATGGGCCTTGAACACCTTCCAACCGTTTAAATCAGCAGGAGCTGATGGAATATTCCCCGCCCTACTTCAGCGCGGGCAAGAAGAAATCCTACCACACCTAGTGAGTATGTGTCGTAGCAGTCTAGAACTGGCATATATACCGGAAGTGTGGAGAAGGGCCAGAGTAACCTTCATTCCTAAAGCAGGGAAAAGGGATACAACCAATCCTAAATCCCTTCGACCAATTAGTCTCACATCGTTCGTTCTGAAAACGATGGAGAAAGCAACTGATAACTATATTAGAACATAAATCCTGGAACGGGTGCCTCTGCACCCCCATCAGCATGCGTACCAAACGGGCAAATTGGTGCAATTGACAGATGAAATCCAGGATGCACTAGAGAACAAAGAATCTGTAGTGTGTGCCTTTCTAGATATAGAAAGGGCTTTTGACAACACACCACACGAATCCGTCAAAAGAGCACTAGAAAAAAGAGGGGTAGACAACACGACAACCAGATGGATGTCGCGACTATTGTCTACCAGAATAGCAGAGACTAAAATGGGATAAGACACTGTTTCCATCTGCACAACCAGAGGATGCCCACAAGGAGGAGTGGCCTCCCCTCTTATGTGGAGCCTAACAGTGGATCGACTCCTCTGCGATTTGACCGAGATTGGTATATCGTGTCAAGGCTATGCAGATGACATAGTCATAATCACAAGAGGAAAATTCGAGAATATAGTTCAAAGAGGGCTGGACTATACTAAAGAATGATGTCAATTGATGGGACTTAGCGTCAACCCCATCAAGACTACCTTAGTTGCCTTTAAACCTTTAAACAGAAAAGAAACATTAACCTCAGAATCATCGAATTGGACGGGAAAGTTATTTAATGGAAGCTAGATAATAAACTCATCTGGAATAAGCACGAAAAAGAAGTAACCAGCAAAGCCACGAAAGCTATAATGGTGTGCAGAAATTTTGCGGGAAAAAACTGGGGATGTAACCCAAAGATCCTGCAGTGGATGTACACGTCAATAGTGAGACCGGCCATCACTTATGGAGCGGTAGTCTGAGAATATTAGGGGTAGTTTTTGGCCATTTTAGGGGGTTCAGCAATCGAAAACAGTAATTCTGATACCGCCATCGTGTTCAGCATCCTCTAAAACGGGGGGAGGTACTCTCAATCCTGGTAAATTTTGGTCCATTTTTCATGGTTTTTTCCGACTCACAGACGTAACTAATAATGAATAGCAAATAATAAAATTGGTCCAAGGAGGGTGGGATTCCGTATGTTACTTTTTCACTATTACTACAACTTCTCGTATTGGTTTCACTTGAGTTTGATCCATTGCATAAATGTCATTTTGCTCTTGATTCCTTCACCAATTTTAATTAGTCATCAAAATAAACACTTGTAAGAGTTGCAAAGTTAGTGAGTTTTGATATTGGCCGATAATTATTTATGTTTTTACTGTTACCGAATGACCCGTATTCCATTATCGCAATTTTGAGCTATAGGAATTCAATCAGTAGGTCATAATATTTGATGGATTATGATCCTTTAACAATAAAAATTCTCGGTTTAAGTGTGGCATAAGGGCTTTAGGTAATTAATTTTATGCCAGGCGGAGGTGACGTTGGCGATTGAGTGTTTTTATACAGTGTGGTAAGCCGTAAATATTTTACAGTCATTTAGGAAACAGTAAGAAATTTAAGCATAGTAATCTTCAACTATACATTATGTAGTGTGGTGTAGTGGTTTACATTATATGCGCCACTAAATTGTCAAATTGACTTTTGTTAAAGACTGAAGAAGAGAAAACGGGTAGTGGCGACAAATTGACAGATATTACGGCAGATCTATCAAGATCAGTTTGAGGCAGTACCCAACAATAACGATTTAACGAAAGAAGGAAAAGATCTAAAATTCTCTCTGCAACTGTTGTCATAAATCTAGCGTTTAATTATTAACATCAACGATTAAACGAAAGAAGGAAAGGCTCTAAAATTTTCCCTGCAACTGTTATCATAAATGTAGCTTTTAATTATTTTTTAGAAACCAGGTATGGGCAATAAGATTAAAGTCTTCCAAATTCTTTAAGATCTATACTTGGTAAAAGTTTGCAGGATAACAAAAACCGACATACCTACAAGCCCAAAACATTTTTTTCAACAAACAGATATCAAAACTTCCATCTAAAGAATTAGAGACGAGATGCAGTACTGTCAATCTGACGTTTACTTCCCACGTTATAGTGATTTTAGTGACGTTACTTTTGTAATTTTCAAAACAATGGAAAGAAATTGTGTGCTGATTAAGGTATTACTATAGGTTTTAGAAGTACTGTTCAGAATTTAATGAAACTTGGCATATTGGTACATTATAATAAGATAATAAATCAGTAAAATTTTTAAAGAGCTGCAGAGAACCAGAAAAAATATAAAATATTAAAAATATTTTGCCTTTAGTAGCGTTCAGATTCAGAGCGCGTGATAAGAGTAATTAGCGAATAATTAGTAAAAATGTACTATGTTAACTACATCTGGCAACGTTGTCAAAGAGGTTACGACGCGCGCGAAATTGTAAAACGTATATCTATGATTTTCCTCCCATCCCTAGTCGCGTGTTTATGTGGCTAATGTCCCAGAGTCCTAATGTGAACGAGACAATACCAGCTAAATATTTTTCCGAACCGATGTTACTTCCCCAGTTGAAGAAACCCCTAAAGTCGAAAAACTGTATTTACACATACAAATAACTGACAATTCGACTGAAACTGAGACTGATCGGAGAACTGATCTGACCGTCTAAAAGTACCTTAAGATAAGTTATATAAAATTGATGATTCGAGTAATACATTAACTTAAAAGTGTTTTTTTCCATGTAAAGCTCTAGTAAATTAAAATGTGCTCGTTATCGTATTTAAAGTTTTGAATAAAAATAATTATTAACGATGTTTCCACATTTTATCATTAACGCTTAATAATCTGAATACGTAGGTATTTTAAATGTGGTGCCGTCCAAATTTCCAATTTCCGGAGTGCTTGAGATATTTATAACCTAATGTCAAACCCATGAGCACACTAGTGCGGCATTGTCAAATATAAATACTGCAATAGTCAAATAACACAAAGCACACATTTGACTATAGTGGTATCGAGAGTTCTACCTTCAGCATCGCTTTTTAATGGGAAAAAATACCTTACAATTAAAATAATGGCTTGACAGGTATTGGTTGGACAAATGGTAGAAAAGTGGTTTGCTGATTTTAAATCCGGCCGCAAAATAGTTTTGGATAGCAGAACACAGTGTATTCACCATTTTGCATGAGTATTTAGATCAGACGGTATATCGAGTCATTGAAGCCTAAAACGTTTCAATAGTTAAAATTAGTAAAACAGTAAGGAACTTTAATTTATCAGATTCGACATCATAAGACCGGTTTCTGCCTTTCGGCTTCATCAGTTAGGTTTTCGAATCCAATAAATAAAATTCCAAACTCGTACAAGTCAATAGCTATATCCGCTATAAGATAAAATTTTTAGATGTGCTACCATCTATGGTTAGAAGAGAGTATTGACAATAAATTAAAGTTCCTTACTGGTTTACTAACTTTGTACTAATCTCTTAAAGGGATAAAAAGAAGAGAGTAACATCTTGACTAGAATCAGTCAAAATTTATTGTCAATACTCTCTTCTAACCATAGATGGTAGCACATCTAAAAATAGTTAAAATTATTTCCTTGTTATAAAATAAATTATTTGTGTGAACACCCTGTAAATTAACTTCGTTTTGAGCTAAAAGGATTGTCGCTATGACAACAGAGTGCTTTTCAGATGCAACAAGTAACGTAGTTCAGGGCGAATTAAATCAAGTGTTCTCTCGAGTTTCTAGATCGACACGATTTCGTAGAGAATAGCCGAGAAAATAATCCCTTTCATCGTCTTCAGTTCCTCAAATTTCCATTTTATCTCATCCTATCGAATTTTATTTATACGGTTGGAAATGGATTTAGTAACAGCCAATTGCAGTTACCTTCAATGATCTATATGATTTTCCTCTCCCTCAAAGAAAATTACTTGTCATATTTAAATATTTTTGATCTATATATGTCACTTTGAAACTGTTATAATCCATAGCACTATAAATTAGATCACTTGACCAATAATCACAGAAATTAAATTTAATTGTTTTGTTAGTTAATGCTGTAAATTTTGTTGCATTATGAATGTTATTGATGATGGATACTATAAGTAAATACACTTTGTACAGGTAGAAATAAATTGCATCATCATCACTTGTAGCTGAGAATCAAAATATTTACCATCATAAAATTGTTGAACGAGTGACCTTGAAACTTAATTCGGAATTTATAATTATTGAGAAATTTTAAAAATCAATAAAATTATAGGTAATTGTAAAATAGAAAATAGTGTTGCTAATTAATTTCTGTTCTTCGATTCATTCATACATCATTTGAGGTATAGCTGTAACTGTAATTCCTTCTTCTTTTGGGGTCGTTTTGTCGCAATTTCTTCATTCAAGTTCATCAATAATGCCATATAATATTCGCTATTGATGGTTCTTCCTTTCTCTAGATAATCTATGAATAAAATACCGTTGCATTAATAAATTAATTTTGCAAAAACAAAAAGTTATTTTTTTAATGTAACACCCTGTCTATTAATACATTTTTTAAAACATGAGAAAATTATAATATTGTTTCATGTAATATTTTCAGTAGGCACCTAAAATTGGTGGTTTAAAAATATATTTTCCTACGACTACCTATGAAAATGGCAATTTCCGAATTGTTTTGACACTTCGAAAGTGACAAATATCCCGTTAAAGTTAAAAAGAAGAAGCAATATCACACAGTCGTGTGATATATTTTACTTTCACGCACAGCGTCTGTCAAAGTGCTGTCAATCGTTATGAATAATTAGTAGTGAAAAAGGAAATATCGGCGGCGGCTAAAATTACCTGCTTAAAGATGTAGTCCCAAAAATCAAAAGAAAGGTAGGTACACTTATTCATACAGCAAATTCATGGAGTATTCAGCATCCTTGAAAACGGGGACACAGGCGTTTTGTCGCTGTTAAAAAGAAGAAAAAAAACACCTCTATCGGGGGTGAATTTTGGCCGGTGGAGGGGTTGGTGAGGTTCGGACGTAATCTTTAACACTTCCATCATGCTCTGCATCCTCGAAAACGGGGGGAAAGACGTTTTTTTTACAGGGAAATGATGCGCTGCCCGTTTAACCTCTTTAGGGGGTAGTTTTTGGCCGTTTTAGGAGGTTCGGCTGGCGAAAAGAGAAATTCTGATAACGCCATCGTGTTCAGTATCCTCGAAAACGTGGGGGGAGGTACTCTCAATCCTGGTAAATTTTGGTCCATTTTTCATGGTTTTTTCCGACTCACAGACGCTACTATGAGGATATTATTTAAATTAATTTTATAAATATATTAGAATTTTCTTAAAAGCACAATAAAAGATTATTTTTAAAATTTTATTTTAAATCCTAAAATTAATATACTCAATGATTAATATTTTATAAAAAAAATAAAATTAGAATATTATAAACGTTGAGGTCGTGGGAAAAAATAGTGTACATAACTAGGTGGAAAGTGCGTTTCCGCACTCGCCGCTACTCGTGCGTAATTGGTCACTTTCCACACTTGTTACGTAATACACTATTACAAATATGACAATAAAATAAAAGAAGGAAAAACTATTTAAAGAAAAAAAATGACTAAATATACATTTCTAATGCCTTTGGTGAGGTTTAGATATTAAGATATTTGTTTACCTATGGCTGAACTCGGATATCTTAGGCCTCTTGAAGGAAGCGAAATAAGTAGATTGTATAATTATTTTTAATACTCGCAACCAGGGAGTAGAAAAAGTTGGCGTCAGAATGTCGGCTACCTTTTGTTTACTAGTAAATAAGGATCAGTTTCTCTTCAACTAGAGATATTTTGGTGCAAATGAAATTAAACACTGGATGATAAAAAAAATGGATTTCAAATTTTACATTTTCTTATACAGGGTGTCCCGTTGGTAAACGGAAATATTTTAAAGGTAGGTAGAGGTCACAAAGGCGATTCTAAATAACCCATATATAATGGGTCTCTTGGCTTCCATAACCGAGTTTTATCAATTATGCATAATTATTCATTTGGCCATAACTTTTGAATCACTTCGTATATTTTTTCCATTTTTAGCATACAGATTACACTTCTCACGAATAATGTACTGAAATAAAGAGAGATACGAAAATCCAGGTTCGGCTTTAGGAAAAATTGAAACATATTAAAACTATCAAAACAACTCCCTATATATCACAATTTTAATATTTCCATTTTAGATTTGAATAGAGAGGAAGAAACTGAATTGAAACAAGTTGTTGTTTTTATCCCGCCACCAATTCGAATTGGAAAATTTTGATATTGAAAGTAAAATTTCCTCTAAATTTAGAAAAACATGAAACTCATTTTTTCTTTAACAATTTAAAAAATTCACTTCGGTCAGTAACCTATTTCTTGTTTATTCGGCTTAAAATAATTTTAGACTGTACTGGTGTACGTGCAGGCCCGTACTTAGGGGAAAATATTCAATTAGGTATTTACTTTTTAAACGCCCAGTTTAAAGTAAAGCGGGACAATAAACGGTCATAGTAACTATTTAACTAACATTTATTAATGATTAACGAAATTGCTCAATTTTATTTTATGCACTTTCTTGTACGTCTCTTTTTTTTAAACTGAAAGTAAAATTTTAGAGAAAAAAATGAGAAATTATTTTTTTTATCATTTACTTTTAATATTCAAAATGGATTTATTTTCGACATTTAAACATTCCTATATTATTCATATTTTTATTATTTGTCCGTTTTAACACTATTCTAAGTAATGTTGCAGATCCGTACTTTAAACAATTATTAAATTGATTACTTTTCGATCGCCTCGTATAATTTTATTTTAGCACAGTGGATTATGCTGTATCTATCTGAAATCCAAGGTGTATTCTAAAGAAATAAACAATAGAACTACTTCAAAGAATTGAGGAAGCCTGCGAGGAACTGAGAAACAATCCATTTATTATAAGAAAATCAGTAAGGGGCATCATTAAAAGTGCAAGAAAGTGCATAAAACGAAATGGTGGATATTTTGAGAAATTTTGTTAATTATTAATAAATGTTTGTTAGTTACTATGAGCGTTTATTGTCGTGCTTTACTTTATACAGGGCGTTTAAAAAATAAATACCTAATTGAATATGTTCCCCTAAGTACGGACCTGCAGGTACAGCAGTCTAGTGTAAAATTATTTTAAGCCGAATAAACAAGATATAGGTAAATGACGCGAAGTGATTTTTTAAATGTGTTAAAGAAAAAATGAGTTTAATAATATGTTTTTTCTAAATTAAATGGAAATTTTACTTTCAGTTTCAAAATTTTCCAATTCGAATTGGTGGCGGGATAAAAATAACAACTTGTTTCAATTCAGTTTTTCCCCTCTATTCAAATCTAAAATGGATATATTAAAATTATGACATACAGGGTGTTGTTTTGATATTTTTAATATATTTCAATTTTTCCTAAAGCCGAACCTGGATTTTCATACCTCTCAATATTTTAGTACATTATTCCTGAGAAGCGTAATATGTATGCCAAAAATTGGAAAAAATATACTAAGTGATTCAAAAGTTCTGGCCAAATGAATAATTATGCATAATTGATAAAACACCCTGTAACTGGATTATGGAAGCCAAGAGACCCATTATATATGGGTTATTTAGAATCGCCTTTATGACCTCTACCTACCTTTAAAATATTTCCGTTTACCAACGGGACACCCTGTATATTACTTATGATAGTTTTTTTATATTGAATTACGTAAAGATATTCAAGTAATAAGCTTTTTGAAATTTCATCCTCTTTATCACCTTAAATGTGAAAGTAACAAACTTTATTTGACTAATTGTAAAAGAGCCATGTCTTCATATCGTTTCCAAAACAAGTTCAGTTACGTCAATTCTCTGAATTTACATCGTTCTAAGAAGGACATTTTATGTTTACTTTAGGTTCGATTGACCTGGGGAAATCCCGAATGGACTGGACTTGCAACACAAGCATTTAACAGGTTATAAATGTAAACAGAAAAAATAAAAATGCTTGTTCTTTAAATTACTTATCGAATAAAAATTATTTAAGCATACATAAATATAAATTGGTATAAACTAAATAAGGTAAATGCGATAGCGTTGTTGGTACATAATAATAAAATATGCGTATAATGTGATATCGCATATATGCAGAATACAGTTATTTTGTCTATTTATAGCCCAGTTGTCAGAGAGTTTAACCTCGCACAAAATGTGATCTCGATGAAACTTGGCACTTAAGTACTTGAATGGGTGTAGAAAACAATAAAAAAATCTTTGCTGCTCTAAACTGTATGCTAACCTCAAAATTTCGAAAATAAAATCAAAAATTTGGTTTTTCCATTATATCTCGAAAAAAAAAAATAAAAATTTCGAAAAACTAATAGCACCACGTGAAAAAGCGGTAAATTTTATTAAAAAAATAATATTATAAGTTATTTTAAAGAAGAATTTGTATTACTATAAAAAATTATTAAAAATAAGAAAGCAAAGGCGAAAACCGAGGGGTAAACCGGGATTTAAATTTTTGTACATTAATGGCTAGTAATGGCTCTTGAATATTTGTATTCAACGGCTCGGCGCGAGTTTTCGAATTTGCTTTCTTATTTTTAATAATTTTTTCTAGTAATACAAATTCTTCTTTAAAATAACTTATAATATTATTTTTTAGTAAAATTTTCCGCTATTTCACGTGGTGCTATTAGTTTTTCGAAATTTTTATTTTTTTTTCGAGATATAATGGAAAACCCAAATTTTCGATTTTATTTTCGAAATTGTGAAGTTAGCATACACTTTAGAGCAGCAAAGATTTTTTATTGTTTTATACACCCTTTCAAGTACTTAAATGCCAAGTTTCATCGAGATCACATTTTGTGCGAGCTTTTGCTCAATATCCTTCTCTGGCAACTGGGCTATCGAACTTTAATAGCCCAGTTGCCAGAGAAGGATGGCAACTGGGCTATTAAAGTTCGCTATAGGTAACTTGGATTAAGATTGCAGTGCTCATGAGGTGAAAATTGAAACTATGCTAAGGGGTAAAGGAGTAATAATTTGTTTACTTCGTGCTTTCTTATTGGATATTTCATGTGTATTTAGTTGTTTATTTGGCATCAGTTTTGTTTTTTTTATTTCTAGGAAACAGTGGGAAATGTATACACATCTTAGCTTTTCTTATTAAGTGTATAAGGTGTATTCAAGTCCAACCAAAAAAGTGTTATTGTGCAAAAATGAGTTTAACCATTAGGTACTTAAGCAAAAAAAAATTGGACGTTCGTGCTTTAGAACAGAGTTTCTCAAAGTGTGGTCCCCAGGGGTCCGCGAGCCCATACCAGCAGGTCCGCAGAGCTAGCTTAAGGCCTAAGGAATGTGAAAAAAAATTATAGACTGCTGTTAATAAACGTTATTTTGTGTTTGAAATTAATAGCACTTTCTATACAGTTAAGGATGACATTTCACCAAATCAAGCATCAAGTATAACTGCACTATATACGCTAAAAACCCTTAATTGTTTTTAATAAATCTAATTTATACATTTTCAAGATGAATATAAACTTAATATTTTTTATCTCTGGTGTTTCATCAAATTCAAAATTAAATTAAACACAAAACTATATATTTACACATAACGATATGGGCAAAACTAAGAATAATTAGCATACTGCGTTTTTTTGGAGGTTGGGATTCCTCGAAGACTGTAGGTTTTTAGGTGGGGGTCTGTGATTCACTTGACTTTGAGAACCTCTGCTTTAGAAAACGAATGAAAACTTAGTTCAGGATTTCTTTTTCCCCATCCAAGGCCGGATCAAAAGGTGAAGAGGCCCTGGGGCAACAAAATAGTGGAGGTCCCTAATTATTTTTCGAACAAGTTATACCATTTCTTTCTTTCAAGTGTTTCAATAATTTATTACGGAACAAATTAACAGAATATAACAATATACAAAATACAAGAAATAAATGTAATTAAATCGCAGCAAACGAATGGAACAGTGCAACTTGAGAGTTTTTTCGAAGAAAAATCATTGATGATTTCAGTGAAATCCAGCTCCCGTAGTAAATCACTTTCAATGCCAAGAAGCGATAACTTTGATAGGCGGCTTTGTCTCATCGTAGTTCGCAGCCTATTTTTTTACAAATTTCATTTTGGAGAATTGTTGAGAAAATTTAACACAAAAATAGGTCAATATCAGTAATTCTGGCGCAGTAAGTCGGATTGAGATGCGATTTTTTGCATTCGCTTCGTTAGCTCGTCTTATGTCTTATTTTGATCTTGTACTTTTTTAAAATTGCATCGCTGCATCAAAAAGTGCATTCTTCTTTCCAAATTCATATCTTTCACAGGAAACATCCGAACCATACGAATTTCAGTACCCGGGGGTGTTTTGGGTCGCTCAACCTGAATATGATGGCCAAATGAGCGCACTGTGTATCTGGCGGTCAGAAAGGCACCAGGAACGTCATCACCTGGAGTTCCCTGTAAACTCATCAAAATTTGATCGACACTCTTTACCCGAGGGTTTTTCGGGACGCTCGTCCAAACCTTTTTTTTTGTTGGGTGGGCAAAACCTTTTATAGGAAACATACTAACTAAAACATCCACCCTTCACACCGCCTTCCGAGAGCTCGGATATGCCTTGTCGGCGTTATAAACATCAAACCCACCGGAGGGACTCATTCATTCTCTCACTTCAATGCACATCATCATTCACTGCCACCTCACATGTTCCATGCATTTCGTCCCTGAGCCAATATTTCCTCCTCCTTTTTCTCTTTCATCATCTTATATACCGTCCCAAACGCTACCTTAAAATTTAATAACTAAATTTTCCGCTCTTTCACGTGGTGCTATTAGTTATTCGAAATTTTGATTTATTTTTTGAGGTATAATGAAAAAACCCAAATTTTCGATTTTGTTTTCGAAAGTGTGTATACACTTTAGAGGAGCAAATATTTTTTTATCCTTTTCTACACCCTTTCAAGTACTTAAGTGCCAAGTTTCATCGATATCACGTTTTGTGCCAGCTTTTGGTTAATGTCCTTCTCTGGCAACTGGGCTAAACGACTTATTTTTAGAATAGTTTACGATTTTTTCCCGGTTAAAATATTCGTGCTTCCATAACGCAGGGGCGATATTTTTTATTTTTCCCTTACATGGCCGCAGCGCCCCCTTGGCCTGGCGCCCGGGGCGATCGCCCCGAACTGAAATTACTTACGATACAAATTGGACCAACTAATTGTGGAAAAAGCGGGAGAATTGCTCTTCCGTTGTTAATTTCTATATGGAGATTTCAACATTGACCTTTTAACAGATTTATATAATAAACGTCTACTTATTGATCTTATTCAGAGTTTCAGAGTTTGTCAGAATCATGAACCCACTCGGGTATGTATAGACAAAAATGGCCGTATTACTAAATCTAAAATAGACTATTTTTTAACAAACTTCTCTGCATATACTGAGGCTGTAATAGATTTTAATCTTAGTGACCATTTTGGCTTAGACATTATGCTTGGGAACATCCCATGTGCACAGAGTAAAATTAATAAAGAGTGGTTAACTTTTAGAGATCTTTCTATAACTAAATTAGGGAATCTTGATGCAAAACTAAAGAATGAAGATTTTTCATCACTATACGAGTTAGACAGTATCGATGATCCCTTTGATATATTTTTTAATACCATTTCATATCATATTGATGTAACGTGTCCCCTTGTCAAGAAAGAAGCTGTTAAAAACAATACATCGATGAAATGGGTGAACCTAAACATTACACATAAAGGCAATGAACTTAAAAAATTGTATTGGCTTGCTAGAACTATTCACAACCCAGAATTGTTAAGCAATTACAAAACAAAAAAGAAAGACTAAATTCAGTTAATAAATAGTGCTAAAAAGGATCGCTATCAAAGATTATTAGAGGACAAAAACCCTCAACAAAAACAAAAAATTATATGGAATACAGTACACTCTTTAGCCGGCAAAAAAAAGCAAATCTTCAAGCCAATACAGATCAAAGTTGACGATGCATTAATAATCGAGGGAAAAACTATATCTAATTTTTTTGCAGACTATTTTTCAACCATAGCTACTAACATTCTAAAAGATAATTTTGACAACATAAACTTTAATAACTACACCACCATACATTTTTCTATGACGGAACAGAAGCCCAGGAAGTAATCGAGGCTATTAATTCTCTAAAATATACTAATGCAGTGGGAGTAGATTGTATCACAACTAAAATAATTAAATCTATTAGTCAACATAAAGCAGAACCAATCGCACATTTAAATCAACATCTCTGTAAAAAAAGGCAAATTCCCCAAATAACTTAAAACAGGCATAGTGTCACCTATTTTTAAAAAAGGCGATCCAATGTCTCTCGAAAATTATAGGCCTATTACAGTGCCTATTATTGTCTGCAAATTTTTTGAAAAATGTATATACAAAAAACTTTTATCATTTTTATTAAAGTTTAAAATTATTACAGAACAATAACATGGGTATCGTCACAATAGATCAACGGAAAGTGCTACTACTGCCTTCTTGACAGAAAAAGGTTAGTGGGTGCACTCTTTTTTGACCTATCTAAAGCTTTTGACACCATTGATATTTCAATTATCATTGGCAAATTGAGTGATATAGGTTTTAGGGGTAACTTTTTGCAATGGATTAGTTCCTACTTAGATGCTCGTAAGGTGTCTGTTAGAATAAATGGTTGCTTATCGATAGTAAAAGACATGGTTCGTGGTGTTCCTCAGGGATCAATATTGAGTCCGCTTATATTTCTCCTATACATAAACGACTTGCCTAATTTTGTCTCAGCTGGTCAAATTTCAATATATGCAGACGATAGCAATGTTGCTGTTGATGCAGAAACACCTGAGGACCTTCATTCCAAATTGTCCCTTGTTGCTGGAGAATTTACTTCATGGTGTGAAAGAAATGCGTTAATTGTTAATTCCAATAAAACGCTACTCATACAGTTCCATTCTAGAATTAGAATAAACACAGACTTTTCAATAAAAATAAATAATGTTTCTATTCCATTGTCTGCGTCAATAAAATTCCTGGGAGTTGTAATAGATGGAGATATGAGCTGGAATTCCAATATTGATTCCGTTTGTAAAAAATTAAACAGTGCATACTATGCAATTCTACAATTAAAAAATATGTTTGACACTAGACAGCTTATTATTATTATTATTTTTGCATATAATTTGGTATTCGTCAAGAAATCTTACCTAAAAATTTATATTGTGGAGGCACCACTCTTGTGGACTCCCTTATATCCGACCCTGTTCCCCATGATAAACACACAATAATGATTACTCATTATAAAAAATATCAACAAATCAAAATTATTTGTAAAAATAGACAAAAATTCTACGATAAATACTTAACAACGCTAAAGAAATAACCCAAACTGTCAAAACTATTCCTTAGCTCGGTTTTCACAGTTTTCACCAGAGAGCATATTAGAACGAGAAGCGTATACCAACTCTGACAGATGTTTCAACAACTATGGCACATATGTCAGCAACTCTGGCCCATATACCACCAACCATGGCTCATATGTCCATGTTCGTTTCCTCACATAAATGTTTTAGTGTTTTAGTGGAGTGGTTTCCCATAAAGATTTAATAAAATTTCTCTGCTTTTATTTTGGCATTACTTATTAATTTTTTTAATTATTTTATTAGTATTTATAATGTTTTAAACTTTAAATTTGTATATTTCAGTTGAGTTGACATATTTAACTTTTATTGTTGTGACCATAAAAATTAATCGCATTTGGGTGTAACCTACAAAATCGTCACTGGAAACTTATTATTTTTACTTTCTCAATTAATCACATGTTATAACATTAATTAAAAAAACATTGTATACTATTGTTAGAGTACGTATATTTCGGAAGGTTAAACTGCAAATTAATACAGTCTCATTAGCACAGTTTCTGGTCTTGAAGGAAGGAAGGATTTTGACCTAGTTTTCGTTGGTTTCTTACAGTCTATTTTTTTCAAGGGCAATACACCTATTTGAATCGTGATTTACTAATTATTAACCAGATAACGATAGAGATATCGACAAATAAAATCAAATACTATTAAACGAGCAAGGTTTGTATGTATGTATGTATGTGTGTGTGTCCAGAGGATCTCGAAATCCACTCGTCAGAATTCAATGAAACTTTCAGGGTAGACTAATTCCTATCTAAATCGGCAAAAAATGTAGGTCTCATGTCTGTGAAAATTCGATCTTCCGAGATATTTACAAGAAAAGTTAAGCTTTTAGTTTTATTTCCTAGCAACGGCAGATATAATAACTTGTTTCTATAGTAATATATAATATAGGAGAGATGATTACAGTAAAAGTGGGGATATAACGTCACATTCCATAGGCGTACTTTGCAAAATAAGTTTCTATAATATAAATAAGGTCACAGCATATAAAATATATATACGCACTTCATAGATTAAATTTGGAAGTTATATTATTTACAAAAAATAAAAATAAACTTTATGCATCTGACACTTTAACATTGAACGAATTAAATTTAACTAATAAATAACAAGGAGGATTATATGTTGGGATTCAACTTTTTTTAATCTCTTGGCATTAAAAGTAACGCTTCAGTACTTACCTAAACTCAAAGATTAAAAAAAAGTTAGTTCAAGAACTATCTTTAAAAGTCACTGTCTTCACTAAAACTACTGGTATCACTATAATTGTCTTTTCTGAGGTTTATTATTATAGGTTCAATTAAATTATCCATTGATATATCCACTTTCCTAAATGAATTTTCTACATTTTTAACATGACCAATGCATTTTCCCCAATGTTCTCTATTTACATCTGAAACTGCCTTCAAAAACAAATTTCGCACATCAGGAAATTTAAATGTTTTATTGTTTTGAGATAATAATTGTGACCAGATCAGTTCAATGGAATTTAACTCTGAGTGGTTCGGAGGCAATCTGAGAATTTTAATTCCTTTTTCTCTGGCCATCTCATCTATAATATATTTTTTGAATTTGTTTTTATGTTACCTTGCTATTACTAATAATTCTGCCTTCAAGGATTTAGGAGGACTGATAATATTTTTAGAATGAAGCCATTTAGAAATATATATTAATACAAAATTCTGAATCAATTAAAATACATACGATACGGCTGTGAATAAATAAAGTCTGACTGTCGAAAGAACAGGTTTATTACAGTAAAAACCATGGAAACAAGATTAAATCTAGACAAAAACTATATTAGGCCTATCAGATGTATTAAAATTTAAATTACTTAAATAAGCATTGAAGCATGAGGTAAAAATAAAATTTCTACCTCTTGAACCTGTACTACGTTCTGCAAATTAAATACTGCACTTCTTTCTTCTGTATAGTATAGTAGTAAAAAGGTTTGACTTTATTTAATTTCTGGCGTTTTAATCTGAAAGAATTCAATTTTAAATTTGCCGCTTTATATAAAAAATAAAAGATTCATTTGACGGACATAAATTATTTGCTTGTCAAATGACAGCCATCTCATAAATTCAAAGTTGAAAATACAACGTTGCCAATTCAATTTCAGAAATCATGGGTTTAGGTAAATATTTATAGGAACGTTGAGTAACACTGTTAAAATGGACACTTGTCAAAATGTGACACCTGTAAAAACGTGACAACTGTTAAAATGTGATACGTGCCAGAATGTAACAACTGTCAAAATGAACAAATCTCAAAATGAACAAATGTCAAAATATGACACCTGTCAGAATGTAACAAATGTCAAAATGTCACACGTATCGTACTTTTCTTTATTTATTACAAAGATCTAACCTAACCTAAAGCTAATCCTTTTTTTTTGGCGGGTGGAAATGCTTTGTGCACATCGGGTAAAGGTTCTTTCCTTCCCCGATAGTGTGAGACTACCCCTTACGGCTACTATTTTATTATGCGGACACTGAAACTGAAAATTTTTGTAAAAATATGATATCAATATCTGCCACACGTCGAGAGTCTGGTCACAGGTTTTTGTGGAGGTTTTTACCCAAGTATGAATATTAGACCTATAATTTTCCTTCACTGCAGATCAATAAATAATAAAATCAATTGAACATAGAGTTTTTCTTATATAGTGATAAATAGAGTGAGCTGAGCGATTTTCTGTTGACGGGACGTGTACCCTACACGCTGCTGTTGCCCGTATCGGAAACGGGGCCTGTCCACCGTGACAATTCGCGAAGATCAAGCGTCAGTAGATGTTGCCCTAAAAGGGTGAAATCCCCAGAAACTAGGCAACTTTTAATGCATTTAACTAACCTCTGTGACAAGCAGTTGATAAACGTCAACAACAGCTGCAGCCAATTGAAAATTAACACTGCCTTAACATTCAAGCCAATCGCCAATCAACTTTTTATTTATCTCCCTATCAGTAGTTCAAGTAGATGTCGCCCACTCCGTGATTTTCGCGAATTAATTAATAATTTGTCATGTTATAAATATACTTAAATTATATACTCATTGGGCTGCTTAAAAATGTAGATTTGAATATTAAGAGCGAAGCTCGGTGACCAGATATTATTTATTTAATTGAACAAAAAATAATTCTGTATTAATTTTTTTCTAAAAGTACTGTGAAAAGAGCTTTTCTAATATAGAAAATTTAGAATTGTGAGTTGATTATCTTTTAGAATAAATAATCAAACAAAAACTTTTAATCAAAAAACTATACTGAATAAAAATGTTTCTAACATAGAATGTTTACAGATATACTGGTTAAGTACTTTCATATATGTCTTAAAAATCTACAACTAGGGATTTTTAAAAAGCAAAAATATAAAATTGTGTAAAAATCGTTTTTCTTCTTTTTCTTTTCCTTTTCCTTTTTTTTTCTTTTTCCTTTTCTTTTTCTTGTTCTTTTTCTTCGTATCCTTACGCCTTTTCAGTCGTCGTTCTGGGATTCCATATACTCTTTAACCCCCTTTTTTCCATGCCTTTCTATCTCTTGTCATTATTTTAATCTCTTCTATTTATTTTCCATTTTCTCTGTCCAATTTGATTTATTAATTTTGTTTATTAACTTTGTTTCTTTTTGGCATTTCTATATCCATCAGCGTTTTTGCTATTCTGTTCTATTTTCCCATTTTCTGTTACTATACTGCCCAGATATTTCAATGCTGATACTTTTCTTAATGCACTTTCTTCACATTTAATTTCTTTACTACTGTATTTGTCTCCGTGTCTCTTGTTTATTATCATCTCTTTAGTCTTATTCATATTTACTTCCATTTTCAAGTTCTGAGATCAATAAATTTACTAATCTCTGTTTTTTGTTTTTGATATTAATATATCATCCGCGTACAGCAGGAAAATAATTTCAATTGGTGCTAAGAGTCTGTAGTTTGGTTCTCCTGATGATACTTTTAATAATTATAAAAAGAGTATTCTCCAGACTTTCTCAAATTTCTCTTCTATCAACTGTCAATAGGATGTATTACAGTTTTATTCTCCTTCTTCTATTATTTTTCAATCAGGGTTCTTATTGCGTATATATGGTTTGTCTATCAGGTTTAATTTCTGATTATTCTTGTTTAAAATTGATAGATTAAATTATGCAAAAAGTTTTGTGATATATTCTTATTTAATTAAACAGAACCACCTTATAAGAAAAAGTAATGTTTATATTAGTAAAATTAAATAAAATGAAACTAAACCAAAAATAAAGTAAACGAATAACTCGTCAGGAAAACTCAATTGGTAAGGTTGGTCAGTATCGATCTTACAGTTAAGCATGACTTGCCGCGGTTAGCCTGTGGACGGGTGACCACTGATTAGAGGGTTGCTCCTAGGGGGACAACCAGCATGACAGTAAAAGACAATTTAAAATTTAAGTTAATAAGTAATAACGAAAACATAGGTAAAATGAAAAAGGGAAACGCTACCGGATTAGACGGAATTCCTGCTGAAGCTCTGAAGGAAGCAGAAAAAGTAAACATTAAATGGCTCTTAAAAGTGCTAAATAAACTACTGAAAGCATAAATGTTCCCCATGGAGTGGAAAACGGCAAAAGTTATTATAATACCGAAGACAATACCTAATAAATACATGCCACATTGTCTGCTTATTCTGTGAGTAAACTCTACGAATCTTTAATTAAAGAAAGGAAAGAATAAATAAGGGAGGATGGTCAAAACATCAATATGGCTTTATAAAGGGACAGTCAACAACACAGGCTATGCAAATGATTAAAAATATAACCGAAAAGACAAGAAAAGATTGGAATGCTTTAGTAACACTTGACATGGCCAACCAAAATAAGGTGACACTTAGATGGGTCCCAGGGCATAAAGGGATAAAAGGCAACGAAGAATCAGACGCCCTGGCAAGGAAAGCCTCAGCGACCGTCTTTACTGGTCCTGAACCGGCGTTTGGCATTCCCAAATCCTCGGTACGACTCTCGCTGACTAGGTGGATGTTAAAAGAACACCGGTCACGCTGGAATCTCGTGCCGGGCCAACAAAACAGTAAACGAATGGTTAAAGCGCCATCAAAAGTACTGACAGGTGATATTCTGAATCTAAGCAGAAATCAAATAAGGCATGTCACGGGACTAATAACCGGACATTGTCACCTTAGGGAACACCTACATAAAATGGGCATCTTTCAAGATGAACCCATATGTAGACTATGCAATGAGGAGGAGGAAAGAGCCTCTCATATCATACTAGAGTGCCAGGCACTCACGCACTGGAGGTATAACCTACTGGGGCCGGTAAACCCACAGGACTTTCCAAAAGAAAATCTGGTGAAAAGGCTACTCAGCCTGATAAAGGTAACAAACTTCTTCACCTGAACATAACGATGTAACTGACATAATACAATAAGTCTTAAGGCTGCAGTATTGAGGCTTTTAAAAACCTCAGTCAGGTACATCGTCTTAATCAATCAATCAATCAAACACTTGACGTACGCAACGCAATTAATACCGTCAGTTGGAACCTTATATTAAAAAAACTACAAATAAGAAAGGTATCAAATTATCTCATCAACATCATTTCAGATTATTTTAGAGAAAGACATATCCAAATAACAAAACCAGAACGGACAATAGTGAAAGCCGGAGTCCCACAAGGGTCCATATTAGGACCTACACTGTGGAATATTCACTATAACGATGTATTAGAAATCAAGTTAACGGGAAGAGCAAAAACAATTGGTTTTGCGGACGACGTAGCTTTAGTGGTGACGGCGGATGAAAAAAGTGATTTAATAACGATCACAAATGAAATCCTACAAAGAATTAGTGGTGATAATTACTCAAAAAAGGAAGGGGAAAGAAATCAAATTCCAAATTTAGAATGTAGAAATTGTGTCGAATGAAAATATTAAATATCTCGGAGTGTTTTTTGACAAAAGAGGTAATTTTGGAGAACATATTTTGAAGGCAACCAGAAAATAGAGGAAAAAATTAACAAACTGATACGCTTGATGCCTAGGATCGGAGGACCAAACAGTAGGAAAAGAGCAGTACTATGTAGTGTGGCGCACTCAGTACTACTATATGGGCACCAATATGGGTAGAAGCATTGAAAATTAGGAAGAATCGTATACTACTCGAGAGGACAACGTAAAGCTCTGATTAGAGCAGCGGCGGCATTCAAAACGGTCTCTACAGTTGCGTTACAGGTCATTACTGGAATACCACCAATAGACTTGATGGCAGAAGAGAGAAAGGAGATGTACGAAAGAGAGCAAGACGACACGGCCACAGATATTAAACAAAGAACTCTGGAAAAATGGCAACAAAGGTGGAATGCAAGTGGTCAGTGGACAAAGCGCCTGATCCCAGACCTAAAGAAATAGCTGGAATTCGAGCACCGAAACGTGGATTACTACATTACACAAGCTATATCAGGACACGGCATGTTTACAACATACGCAAAACGATTTAAAAAGACCGAATCAGATGAATGCGCAGAATGCGGCCAAGTCGACACACCTGAACGCGCAATATTTGTATACCAGAAGTGGAGAGAACGTAGGGAGCACGTAAAGAACAAAATCGGAGCAAACATATTACCAGACACCTTAATTGAGCAACTGATGCACACACGGGAGAATTGGGAAACAATACGTAGGATGCTGAAAGAAATTCTACAGACCAAGGAAGAAGCAGAGAGAGCCAGAAATTGAGGATACTATCGGCCTTCACGGAGTAGATGTCACAATTGGCGGTTATATTAATTAGGAGACTTTCAAATGGTGGTTTTTAGTGGCATTAGCACCTACACGCTTGGAATCTCACACTGCCATGAGGCGAAAACCCATAGTGTCTATAAAAGACTTTCCACCAGCCAAAAAAAAAAACAAAAAAATAACAAAAATATACAACTTCAACTAAATGTTGGGCAAAGTTACCTGACCGGTTTCGTGGTTCCAGTCCGACTCTGTATGTAGACATAAAATGTACTAATAGTGTGTTAGGTTCTAGAGTAAAATAATTTGCATAAATAAAAGCAAAATTCCCAAATGATATCATGCGGTCTGTGGTGTTTCTAAGACGTGTTCCAAACGGAAGCAGACGCAAATAATGTATCACAATGAATAAACAAAAACAAGGAATAAACAAAACAAACACAGTGAAGTGATTGGCAAATTTTAGGAAAAATTGAGAAATAAAATTTGTTTTTTTTAATTTTAATTATTTACAATCACTAATATGATACTTTATGTAATTGCACAATTTTTATGAATATATGAATTCCATTTATTAATTATCAGCAGAATGCTGTTTTAATCTAACTGTACGACATTGTAGTTGCAATTTGTTGTATTTCCTAATTACCAGTTATAATCACGTCCGCTTGAAAACAGTAAAAAGTGTAATATTCCTCAACTAACATAAAAATATTAATAACAATTGATAAGTACAGGTGCTACTTATAAGTATCTATATTCTAACTCAACAATTTTTACAAAAATAAAAAAGTACTTTACACATTTAAGCCATTAAGAAAACGGACTTTAAAAATTAAAAACAACTTTATTTGCTAAATAATTCAAACATTTAATAAGTTATTATTAAAGCGATGCTTTATTTATTCGCTATTTTTAAAATTCTACCAAAAAAAAGCACAATCTACATGCGGAACACACTATCTGCAACTCGTCCAGATCTGTAACTTCCATGAAGTTCGTCCGTGTATAGAGTGATTTATATGAGAATTAGTTTTATCATCATCTTTTTCTTGTATGAGATTTGCTAGGATGGTTTCGTTGGAGGCTCTAGCAGTAATCAGTCATCACGTGAGTCTTCCATCTTCCTTTATATCTTTCTTCCATAGTTCTTATATTCTGATTGAATCGTTCCCCATACTCCTTACTAAGATCACCTAGATTTTCTGGGAAACGATCTAAATGAGTGCAGAGGTAATGAATTTAAATACTCATATTAAAACCGAGTTTTTTTAAAAGTTGGTGAACATTTGCATATAGTTTTGGGAGTCCAAGAAACTTTTAATTACTTGGACGAAAGAACACCAGAAATTACACTCAATTTTTTCCACTGATTTTTTTGTTGCCTTCTCCGAGGACCGTCCAAAATTTAATCTTTCAATTTCTCTTTGCTGTCAACTAATAGTTCATTAATATTTTTTAGTCCTTGACCTATGATACCACTTATTCTTTCCCCTCCTATACCAAAGACGTGGAAAGCAAGGGTATTTTGTACAACCACTTTGCTCTCCAAGAAGAAAATCGGACTATGTAATCCAAAGAATTTAAATTAAGACGAGTTGACCAACAAAATTAGCTGCCAGGCACTTGCAGAAACCACATGACGTCACAAATATACAAACAGATCGTGTAGTAATTGGGGAAAATTGATTAAAACAAAATTATTATAGTCGATCACTTAAATTTGGTGGTAGCTCGGAAGCTCTAAAACAAAATAAACAATTATGCCATACCACAAAAAATTAATTTTAAATTCGCATTTCAAGTGTCTGTTACTTCCTTTCAATTTGTGTGTGGCTGAAGGACTAGCGTCCATTGCCAAATAACAGTGTGTTTTATTAGATAATGTAACGCCCTATACGCCTATAAAACAATATAGGGCTACATATAAAGGTGGGTTGTCGATCTCAACCTTATGCCTATCGGCGTAGCTCTGTAGTGGAGACGGTCATGGTTCCAATTTATAATACTGATCGAAAACTTACTTTTTTTTAAAGTACTCGGGAGGCGCCAGTTGATTTAAAATTAGCTTATCTGACCTAATTTACCTAATTTACCTGAAAATCAAAAAAAGGTGTAAATGCAAGACAAAACTCCAATATATCACCGATTTATTAAAACAAATAACCCAAATCCCAAACAAATAATTAAATATATACAAAAGTGCGTAAATTAAATATAAAAATGTTCAAATGGCAAATTTCAAAAACAAAAAAATTATGGTTCAAAAACAACTAACTAAACAGAGACGTTCTCATTTAGCTGTGGTACCAAGGCTGAATGGGATATTAAGATGATTAAAGTAAAAGAAAAGTCCAAAAATATTGGTATGCGCAATTAACAAAAATAAATTTATCAAACCGTTTGATTTCTTCTTTCTTCCAAATTAATTTCAAACAAACCAAATCCAAAATAAAGTTCCAAACACAAATTAAATTTTCCAATTGACTAAATCCAAATCAAATTTCAAAAAAAAATAGTAGAAAGTAATCAGGCTGTAGAGTTGTAGTACAAGGACGGCAATATTCCTCTAATAATTCGACGGCAGTCGAGCGAGCAAAGGCGATTGTACCAAATACTTCACAGTATATTACAAATCCAAATAATGGAATGGCACTTTTAATCCCCCAAACAATTTGTCGTCAGTCATGTGACCTTTAGGACCAATCCTAATAGCAACTCGAAAATAAAATATACATTACCGACTTTCCAAAAGATCCAAATCAAAATACAAACGAACTTGCCTTCAACGTTCGTTTTACAATTTCTGTAATTACTATAAAATCTAAATATGAACGCATACCAAAAATTAAATACCCTTTTAAAACTAAAACGGTGGATATATTGGAGTAAAAACGCAAAATTACAGTAAACTAGAACATAGGAATTGACATCAATTCCAAACGTCAGTCACTACTGTCAAAATAAAGAAAGATGGATACCAGGGGAGTATGGGGAAAAATGAAACCGTTACAATAAAGTTTAATTTTTTTTACCTTCAATGTTTTTTGCAAACTGTTTTACTTTACCGGCCCCTCGCAAAGGGAAAGTATTGCGAACGCGCTAAAAAAAATTGAGATAACGACTGATATATCCATCTATGTATTCTTCCACTATAGCGTCCAAACGCTTGATCCGATTGAGCTGAAATTTGGTATGTGGGCATCGGATCATGGCGGAATGAATCCGTTTGGTTTTGGTTGAAATCGTCCCACCAGGGGGCGCAGGAGCCCTATGTGCATCGCGAAAAAAATATAAGACTTAAAGTTTTTATTTGATATTTAGGTGCCTTATTGGCTTGTAAATACGTCCTGAAATTTTCATTCCTTAATTTTAAAACAAAGCACTGGAAAAAAAATTAAAATTTAAAATCCAAATGAGATTTGACACAAAAAGTAAACAAAATTCTGAACCTAAAAAATTGTTTTAATTTTTTTGACATGTGAAATGTTTTTCCTTTTATAATATTTCAAATGTCATTTTTACTTTAAAAAAATTCGAAACGAATTTTTTTTTGGGATATCAAACATCATTTGATTTGGACTTTAAAAAATTACAGTTAATTTTTTTAATTTTTATTTTATAACTGCCGGGAAAGTCTTGCACAACAGATTTTTTTTGGCTTCTGCTAGGAGGCACGACTAGTCCAGTGACTAGTCTCTAAGTTAATTTAGACCAGGTAAAAATTGTCGCCCGAACACCCAATACATATTACATAGTTTAAGCCCCAGCTGCTTTATTTTTGTACATAAATAAACGTTAGTTTAGCCTGAAAACAATGTTTATGCCAAGGTATTTAACATTATCAGATTGAAGTATTGGTAGATCAATTAGAGTTACTATCGGACAGGTTTCAATACGAAGTGTAAATCTTACATGAGTTGACTTATTCTCGTTGACTTTGATATATTATTTTTTCAGTCATTGTTGGATTTTATGCAGATGTATTTGAAGGAGTTTAGATGCAGTCGCTGGATTTCGGCCAGTAGCAAATATCGCTGCATCATCAGCGAATGTTTGAATTGAATTTGAAATTTCTATTTCCAAGTCTTGTAAAATTAACTTAATTGGTAAATAATATCATTTTTGAAAACGCTCTGTTATTATTTTTTTCATTATTAAATTATATTCTAGCTGCGTAATCTTTTGACAATAAATGAAAAACGAAAAAATTCAAAATATTGAACTCTGATTTATTCCCGTCACTGCAGATAAACATCCATTACTTAGTTTGGGAAAACCTCTTTCTCTTGCTTAACATTTTTTTACCTTTTCCCCATGGTTTCACAATATATTGAATTTTCTTGACTACTAAGTCCGACCCTGGTAATAGCTCACGGAAATACATTTCAACTTATGTTAATGACATTTAAATTTAAATTTGCAGTTTTTCATAGAACAGTTTAACGAAATAAATAACTAATTAAAATGCATAGTAAGCAATTTAACGATACGACGACAGAAATCCCCATCTACAAGAATAATTTTAAATACCAGAAAAAGAAAAGAACACGAATAGCTAAAAATAACAAGGTCATTTAGCAGTTGACGAACGTTAGTTGATTTCTAAGATGTCCCATTAAAATAAAAACCCAAACCCAGCAAAGGGAGTCCCAATGGACCATAATGAAACGGTGGAGGGTGATCGATATTATCATCAAGAGTGCTCTGAGTTGACGGTTGGCCCCACTACAATTTTCCGTCAGATTTAAAGCTCGCTGCCACCAGCAGAAGGGATTCTGTTCTTTGGTGTTGACCGCGAGTGGTGGGATATTTTACAAAAAAAAGTGATAGAAAGTGATGAAAATTTTGTGATCGATTTTAATTTCTGGATTTATTAAATAAAAAGTAAAAAGGTAAAACAAAATTTTTGAAAATATTTTTTTTTAAATTTACTTATTTTTTGATATTTAAATTATTTTGTGTGTGTATTAAAATTTTTAAAACTACTACCACGTATTAAAAATTAAATTTTTAGGTTTTCTGGGATATTAGTGCGTAAAAAAGTTTTATTAATTATCACAACAAAAAATAAACATATATTTTTCTATTTAATATATCAATAGATTATAATCAGCATTTGAATGATAAAATAGTGTTAATTTCAACGCTCTGTATCTAATTGTGCACTATATAAAAACACATTTTAAGTATAAAAATATTTACAGAGCAAGGACAATTTTTTTCTAATAGAATGAAATATACCCTATTGAATTATTAACGGATTTAAAAACATTTTCCAAAAAATCATTATTTGATATATCCATCTAAATGTCAAATTTTGAATCGCAAATTTCTCAATGTTCAATAAAAATAGAATTATTTCTAAATAAATGTCCTTGTATAGTGTACTTAAATTTGGGGTCACATTGGCCAATATATTCTGCAACATAATCATTACAGTTTTCTTTTCAATAATTTATATTTAGGAAGAGTCTCCGGGTCCGCAAATTGCGGACCTCTATTACTAATTAATGCGGGTCCGCAAATACAAATTGAAGGGGCAATTTGCGGACCCTGATTTGCTAACAATCCGCACCTATGGTTAGCTGGCGGCGGGAGATGGGCTAAACATAACCTATGTGAATATGTGATGTATACCATATCCTTTTCTACTTCAGTAAATGCAACATTTTCTGATAAATATAGGGAAGACGTAAATACAATTTTTAATAGACAGATGAGTGATAAGGATATTCAAATCCAAAATGCTCAATCTCAAGTGATAGAAGATGTTCTATCTTCTATCAAAAAATGTAGATTTATCAATTATTAAGTTACCACTGAAATTTAAAATAAGGTGCAGGCCTAAAGGCATAGAAAAAGCAGCTATTGGTTTGAAGAAGAGAAAAAATAAAACTGGATTTTTAACCAGACATTAGTGTCAAGGCAAAAAAAATATTGCTTGCAATTTTTAACAATCATGAATTGGTAGTTGAATTTTTATTTCATAACTACAAAGTTCAGTCTAGTGATTTACCTAAAAGTTGTGAATTCATGAATTGTCCGATTGAAGTTGATATTAAAATAACAGAATTTTTTTTGATATTGCATTGATAGCATTCAGCCAAATGTGAGGTGTGACTCATGTTTAATGTGGGTACATAAAAGTTGTGCTGGGCTCTCTAAACTACCCCGTTCAAATGCCAAATGCATTTGTATTTCGTGTTGTTAGTTTTACCATAAATATTTTCAATTCTCATGGAAGTAAACTTCACTTACAAAATTTCCCCTTCAATTTGTATTTGCGGACCCCGAGACTATTCCTATTCCTTATATAAAATTAAAGCCTAATAGGTAATGCTAAAAAATCATGATTTTTGTGGTATATGCTTCATTAATTTTTAACAAATATCTTTGGCGGCTTGTAATTGAAAATGGACAAATAATTCATATTATAATAATTATTGTTAACTAATTTGGTTGTTGTTCTCTGGGGCTAAATATTTCATAATAAAAACTTCTTACATTTACGACCTAGACCTAGGTTTTCCACGTCACTGCTTTAATGTTAAAAATAATATAAAATCAGGAGTTTTCTAACAAGAAATTAAATTTCTATCTACTCTTCCTGAAAATTGTAAAAAATTTAGCGGTTAATTGTTGTAGATACAGGGTGAGCCCCAATTATTCTTGTATGGCTTTCTTCGTACGTTTCTTGATGTACAAAATATTCCCAAATAATTTTTTGATGAAACAAGAGTTAGTTGAAACTTTACTCTTTTTTTCTTCTGAATTTTGTTCAACCAGCGTGCATATTCCCTATAAGTAACAACAATTATTTGATCATGGCGTTTTGCCCCAACTGTGATTCATCTGTATGCAGAACTTTTTCAAAACAGGAAGGTTTCTCAAAAACAACCGGAATTATTAGGAAAAAATTATTAAATAAAAAATGTATGTACTTCTATGTGCGTGTAATTTTATCCTCTAAAAAACTGTATTGAATCTGTAAAGTTTCACAAATAAACATCTATAATATTTAAAAATGAACCTACCAACTTATATATCTCGTATATATTGTTTATTCTGATGAGGGAACGCAATTACGGCGACCATCCCATACATGTAATTCTTTGAAATAAACCACAAAGATGCAGACGGATAATTTATTTTTAACCAACACTACAAGGACTCCTTTAGATCTCAGTAAGAATTTTTTTAAATTTGTAGTTTATCTATTATTCAACCAAGAATTTACGAAATTCAATTTATTAGAAGTGTAATTGTATTGCTAAAATCAAGATCTTGAATTGTTTTAATTGTTGACAATATTGTCTTTGTAAGTTATAAATTATTGATAAGACTAATAAGGTCAATAAATAAATATTAGAAACACACACATACTTATAAAATCTGTATTATCTATCAAATAAATATTGTTTTTAACTAAACACATGCTATACTAGTTAAAGCAGCGGTTCCCAAAATGTGTGCCAAGGTAAGGAACATAAAATAATATCATACTTCAAAAATTAAACTACAAATTAAAAATTAATAATTCGCTTGTGTCTATTTTTTAATTAATTAAAAAGTCTTATTTAACAATCAACAGATTTACTCGCCAGCATCCCCCCCCCACACAAGTTCTGCTTCAAGCTTGGCTTCTGGGGTACGCTCGTAAGGGGGTGAATTGAAGCGCGAATATTATTAAAGAGTCAGAGCAAAAATTTATCGCAATTTGAAAATAAGGGGCGGTCGTCAACAAAATTGTTTGCCAAAAGAGTGTCGCGCAAGTTTTGAGCTGTATTGAAAAACATTTTCAATATTTTTTTTATATACATTTTGAAAAACAATATAATAAAATTTGTAGCAGAAAAATATCTGCAATCTTATACTAGTACTTATATGTACGTAAACCATAATATTTTGAAGTAAAATGAAGTCATCCATTATAAGATTGACCTTTCGGGTTAACAAAACTAATGAAAATGGGTATAGGCAAAGCTTCTTTAGAATTTTTTAATATCTTCCAAAATCTAGAATAATAAATAAACAATATTTGCAAATACATATTTTCATAAAAGTGATTTTTGGTAATTAAAACTCTTAATTGTAACTGTGCAATTTTTTTAATTCTTTGAATATTATACTCCGTTTAAAATTTAATAATTGGTTTATTTATAAATGATTTTTTCAAATAGTTTGCAAAGGATTTTAAAATGAACGGTAAGTAATTAAAAACAAATAGTTTATAATGACATGTTTTGATGAATCATTAAGAGAGAGTTTTTAATCAATAAATAGTTACATAAGATCTAGGCTGGTTTTCCCTAAGTTTGTAATTTGCTACCTTCTTAATCTCTGAACATGACCCAACCGTCTTCAAGAGTTAATGCATCCCGAATATACGTTACCATTAGTTGTCAGGAAGAAGTATTTTTCTTCTTCTTCTTGTTCTAATAAAATAACTTTTAGGCAATATTCCTTACCATAGTCCTTTAAGTGAGATACATTCATTTCAACGATTCTCTGGCATCTCGATACTTTTGGCCATAAAATAGGCTTCAGTTTCGACAATAACTTCTTCTGGAGCAATCTTTTTAGTTCTGGAAATAGGTGGTAGTCTCTACAAGCCAGATTTGGAGAAAACAATGGAAGCAATTAAAAGTGCAATTGGTACAATTTTACCATTGTTTCGATCGACTTATGCATTGTCTTGGCGAGGACCACTTTTTGAGTCGTTTTTTCGCAATTTCTTCCTTCAAACTCACCAATAATACCACATAATATTCGCTACTGATGGCTCTTCCTTTCTCAATGTAATCAATGAATACCGCGTATATCTCAAAATATGAAGGCCAACACTCTGCAAGAAGACATTTGCGTTCTTGGATACTTATTTGTAAAAAATATTTTCTTCGTTTAGCTATTTGATCCTGTATTACTTTTTTTCATAAAATGGGAATTTTCTGTATTGTCTTCGTTATTCACGAGTTCAACAAATTCATTCATGTTATTTAAACTTCTTCAGAAGAGTTTATGACATTGTTATTAGTAAATGAATAGTATTCACATCTTGTCAATAAAGAAGAATACTGACTTTTGCAGGTACTTTCCTCCGCCTTCTGTTGAACATTTTGTATCAGAATTTTTAGTGATAATTAATTTTTGTAAAACACACCTACCGTGACTTAACATCTTTGTCCATTCCATTCATCGCAGTGTTTTCATCTCACATCCATTATATGATTATCAGAGCTGGGACGAATCCTCAAAAAAAGGATTCGAATCACGAGATCTGATATGAATCACGGATCCAATGTCCGAATCCTTTTTACTAAAAAAAAAAGTATTCGAATCAAGTGATTCGAATCCATTATCCAGTACCGGCAAAACTAACGTAACAATTCTTTTAGAGTTGACCCCACCCCTCAAACGGCCAAAATCACCCCCGAAAGGATGAAAAATTTGTTTTTCGCTATAAACGAGAAAACTCTTGTCATCATGATGTTGGATCTTCTCCCCAAGCCGACTCTAACCCCCAAAACAGCCAAATAAGCGTAAACAAGAAAACGAAAGATGACGCGGGTTTTCTCCTTTATACAGAATTAATCAGTTCAACTCACTAATGGGTTAGTATAAATAAAAAAATATTTCCTTTAAAAATTGTGCTTGAATAATTGAGTAACCGTGGCATAGATCCACAGAAACCGGTGATATCATTCAAATGACCATCCCATTATTACTTGAGTCGGTTTATCGCGCCGGCGCAGTTTGGTCTGTAAAAGGATCCGAACCTAACATTGGTGATTCGAATACGAATCCTTTAGGATTTCATCGGCGAATCCGGATCACAAATCCTTTTTTTTTAAGGTTTCGAATCACCGGCCTCGGATCCTCAAAAAGAATTTGAATCCTCCCCAGCTCTGTTATAGAACGACTAAGATTTCTCTACGTCATACCCTGTAAAATACTAAACTGAGTTTGAAATTAATTCAAACGTTGAATTAGCCCAATTTTCCTAGTAAATTAAATTTGAAATCAGCTTTAGTTAAATAAAATCAATTTCTATACTTGCAGAAATGGAGGCTAATCAGTTTAGGGAGTTCGGAAAGGAGATGATTGACTACGTAGCCAACTACCTCGAGAATGTAAGAGAAAGGTAAGATCTAATATTATATACAGATTGAATTTCAGAATTAATCTTTATTTGATGAATCTGCAGCAAATATATACCAAGAAGTCGGTAATTTTAGCTATATGTATCAAATAATTAAAAATCTCGTATTTTTTTACCAAATTTAGGAAGAATCGTTCTATAGATGAAGGAGATTTAAAATTATTATTAAAGTTAACATATTTGGAATACTCATATTTTAAAAATTAAAGTTATTGCATAAAGACTTGTATGTCAGTAAATAAGTAAGTATCCCTTATTTTGCCAAAATATTACATAAATGAATAAAAAGTCAATAAAAACAATAAAAGATATAAGTAAGTACTTAGGTACATAGATTACAATACTAACTAACTGTTTACATGGATGTATATAGTGGACACCTGCAATGCATCGCACAATTCGTTTTTGAGCATTAAATATATCTGTTGCTAAGGTGGAATTACCCCCAAAAATTATTCCAGATATCATACGAAAATCTACTTATGCAGAAAGATTTAACAACTGAGTCTTATTTAAAATACTCCTTAAGTTTTTAAACAAGAAATGTCTAGGCTTAAGGGTTGATAGATTTTCACAATGAGGTTTCCAGGTTAAAGTAGGGTCAATTCCTAGAAAACTAACAGCTTCCAAATCATGATTTACTACACTATACAGATATAGTCAGTGTATGAAAATAGAAATAGAAATAACATGGAAAATAAATAATCCAGAAAAGTAGGGAAACAGTAGACCAAAGAAGACATTGAATAAAGTAAATGTTATATTTAAAAGAAGATATATTTGTGAAGAAGCTAAAATAGATGCAATGAATAAGAAAGTGAACAAAATTTATTTTATGCCAGTACAAATTAGTTCGGTCTATATTTTGTGTTCAGAAATGTATTTACTTCAAAACAAACTGAATGAACAGATCAATTAAAGTTTTTCCTATACTGGTTACTATTTTCATCCCTAAGGCAATTTTATAATTCGATCTCGAAAAAATGGCTCGTCTTTTGAGGCAATCCAAGTTCGGAGCTAATTTTCGATTTCTGCCAAAGAAGTGTATCAATAAATAATAAATTTGAACTTTACAGTATAAACAAAAATGGGTTTCTCGTAAAAAAATAGATGGTTTTAGCCTAAAACGAAATTTTCCGCTAAAAAAAAAGTAATACTAATACAACATTTTCTTATTTTTTGGTTAGGGGGGTACATGCATTAAAAAAATTTTTTTATTTCTTTTTGTGTTTTCTGCAAAAATCACGTTTTTTATGCGACGGAAAAGTAAAATTATTGGTGCCAAAGAAACTGAATACGTGATTTTTGAAATATTCGTTTATTTATCAAATAACATTTTTATAAAGATATGTTGCATGAAAACTGTTGGACTAATACCTTTTTCAAAATGACTTTTTAGATATACATACATACAAATCCAAAGATTTTCGGAAGAACTGTTAGTTATAGTTGTTTAATTTTCAACAATAAAATTAAACATAATCTCAAATCGACAACATCGCATCAAACACTTTCAAATATTCGACAACAATCCGACAACAGCGCTTGACACGTAGAACTTTTAACGGATGTTTGTATTACATGCAGTTTGTCACGTCCACAATAATCTCATAACTTCACAACCAAATTAATTTTTGTTTTCTCCAGCGTGATAGAAAAAGACAGCCATAAAAAATCCACCCGTTTAGCCGAAATCGATTCGCCCACGCGATAACAACTAGCTTCTAGAATACTCGGACGGGTGGGAAAAAGTCGAAGAATCTAGACTTCGCGAATTTCTTAATTAGTGCGCTTCTAACTGCAAACCAGATTAGAACCCTCCGTTGACCAGCGCAACGTCAAAATATTTCGTTTTCACAGTGGTACTTAGCTGCGAATCAGGCGGTCCACTTTATTGTTATTTTAAACCTAAAATCAGTCCTCCTTAGTGCAGCAAATTTCGTTTTCACAGTGGTACTTAGCTGCGAATCAGGCGGTCCACTTTATTGTTATTTTAAACCTAAAATCAGTGCTCCTTAGTGCAGCAAATTTCGTTTTCACAGTGGTACTTAGCTGCGAATCAGGCGGTCCACTTTATTGTTATTTTAAACTTAAAATCAGTGCTCCTTAGTGCAGCAAAAATTAGTGTTGCACCGCCACTCATAGACAAAACATCTCAAACGCGCATTATGAATTACATATTTTCTGAATGATGTGATTACTTTAATTTTTTACTAATATGGTTTAGTGATTGTTAACACATACTTTTATTGATAATTTGTGCGTTGTTCGTTCGTTATTTACTAATATGGGTTAGTAAAATACCCAAGTACTTTTATTGTTAATTTGTGAGTAACAACAGTCATAGTTTGATGAAGTTGTTGGCTATGCAAAAAACCTCTGTATATAAATTGTGGTACTCTGCTGGAATATATTTTTCTAGCTTTTTCAAATCTGCCATTTTCTTTTCATTGATTGGCACTCTACCAGCATATCCAGGAGTATTCGTTGATGGTAAGGGTGGCCTTGTTGTACCTATCTTCTCTAATAACTAGAATTTATGACTGACTAAGTTGTCTAAGGATGCATGTGTTTCCACAATACACGGTCTGGATTTGAAAAATGTGAAATATGACACCCTAGAAATAGGAATCCACAGATATCTATAATATCTTCAGATTTGGGTCTTCTTATTGCAAAATTTTCATTAGACTCAGATATAAGATTTTCATACTCAGCTGGTGTGGAAATCCTGTCATTTTTTCGAATATGCCGCTTTGCTGTTCCAAACATTATATCGTTTGGCAGGAAAGAATATCCTCTTTTAGATATGTAATATTGTATCTCCTTTATATTGTTATTTTGCTCAGTTACCAATGATAAAAGAATATGTATCATAGAGAGGATTTCTATTTTGGACAGCACAACCATCTGAAAATAGGTGCAGCTCTTTATCAGCACCTGCAATTCGTTGGGACCTTTGTTAGCGACTTCTTTACAATAAGAACAAAATACTGATTGACCAGTTTTCAGATCAGTTTTCAACTTATATATGTAAAACGCATAAATGAACAAAATGGCGCAATGCATGAATCAATTGTAGCCGTTACCGATCGCTCGCCAGGATTCAGTAGATACAGAGCATGATCTTCAAACCATATTGATGTTGATGGCATCAATTGACCGGGCTTAACGTAGTATTTTTTCTTCTTGGGGTTCTCGTAGAATATCTATTTCTCATCTCCAGTTACAATCATATGCAAATCCCTGCATGATTTATTAGTTGAAGCATAAACTTCAATAAGCATCCGATCGGCATCAGCTGTACTTTTCATCCAACTAAAGCAGAAAATTAAATCCTCCTGCAAATGCTGCTTAGTTAATACGAAATTCGACATTTTCAATATTATAAAAAACAAGGTTTTTATATGAAACTCAAAGCGATATAAACTGAGTATTATTTCCAATTGCCCATTAGAATTTTTTATGTGTCTACGAACTAAAAAATAAATTATCATCTATTTTAATTGCCTATAATTAAGTTCTAAATTAGACACGAAACTGGGAATTACAAGATGTCATAATTTGACGTAGTCTCTTTTTTTTATTGGAAAAATACGTTTTTCGTCTTTACTTAATCAATTTTTGACGAGTTTTTAAACCTTTCTTTATATTAAAATTCTAAGTAGAATAAGCAATTTCAGTAACAATTTTTTTCTAATTTGCATCTAATGATTATTACAAATAACTATTAGACTGCATATTTTATTAAATGCATAATCATATTTTTTTTAATTTTTCTTTCACTTAATATTCTTTAGATTGTAATATATTCGTTTAAGCCATAACGGTATAAAAAAGTTACAGTACAGTATAGTGATTTTTATTCATGGGATTTAAATTTTAATATATTTCGTCCTTCAAGCTTCAGGAAAATTAATTTTTCAGTGAAAGCTATTGTCACGACACTTCAAGCACTGCAACCAAAATGTATACTAAATTATCTTCATTTACCTATATTATAGTGCTTTAACTCTCACCTGAGCAGCATGATGTACTAAGCATGCTGTAATTTATTTCGGGGTCTTCGAGTGCCCATTAAAATTTTAAGCAAAGTAGCATTATCGCTCTCCCACGACTAGGTGGTAAATTTGTTGTTGGCTGACATGGCTAATTAATTTCAAATAATAAAATAAGTCATTTCGGATTTATAAAACAAACTTAACAATTTCACTGAGCATTTGCACCGATATTATAAAAGATAGTTTGTTAGTCATTGTTAAAATTGTTAAACTCTTCGTTATTTGTTGAATAGAAATTTAAAGTTAAGGTGATTTCTTTTATTTTAACTCTTCGTACAACCAGCAACAAACAGCACGTATTGCAATGCGTTTTCAAGTTGTTTCATAAGTTCAGTAATGCCTCCAAATTTACATCTTCGAAAACCTTCCCTCTTCCACCGCTATGCCGGTCTTCGACTTGAAAATCACTGTTCTTGAAACGTTGAAACCATTCACGACATATTCTTTTACTAATAGCAGCCTCACTATAAGTATTTGAGAACATTTGATAACCCTCAGCCGCAGATTTCTTCATATTGAAGCCGAAAATTAAAACTTCGTAAACTGACATTTTCAATATAAAAAACATCTTTATGATGCACATACAAATCGGCTATGGTGTTACAGATGCCCAAGTTTATTACATGACGTCTATACTTTATTTATTTTGACCACTGCTTACCGCTAAAGCCATCTAAAGGGAAACGGCGAAAGCAAAGTTCTATACCCAATAATTACTACTACCGTGTCCTAAGGACAATCTGGCAATTATTTTTAATAAATAAAATATAGTCAAACATTGTCTTTGTGTAGGTATGATATATGTTAGGTTAATTATTTTGATGTTTTTACCAATTTTTGATTAATTAATTTAATTAATTGGTATATTTACAGTTTGAACAATATTAAGATAAGCTACAGATTTATGACATTAAAAATAATAATAACACACATTAATGTTTTAAAATTTTATTTATCAGTAGACGGCAAAAGTCCCATGAATGGCCCTGTTCCCATTATATATTTTATTTTCAAAAATTTATAGAATTTCTTGATCTGAGCGTTAATTCTGTTACGCGAAGACTACCTTCTTTTTTTTATTATTTTTAATTAAATGCAACCTTGACCATGTCAAAAGGTGTTATTTTTAAAGTATCAAAGAATGTTAACATTAGATTCATTACTTAATAACAGATTCGACGGCTCTATATGAGAAAAAGTGAAAGCCACAATCAACCTTGCTCCAGTTAATGGTATATTAACAATAAAACGTGATTGGATAATTGATATATTTATCTTTTTTTAATTTTATGTGGGATTTTTGTCGGGTATGAGTTTTTCGTTAGAATAAAATAAAATATTTGATTATGTCGATAGGTAACTAATTATTTTTTTATCCGAATATGTCAAAAAACTTCCGGACGAATTCCGGACAGTACAAGGGTGGCCAAATAAGAATGCGAGGTACTGTATCTGGGAAACTATCCATCGTAGAGGCATGCGGAAAAAACAGTTATTACTAAAACGGCCAACAGAAAAATATTTTCAAGTTTCTGAAATGACTGCTAGGGGGCGTAACTGCAATCTTGAATCTAAGAAAGTGATATTTCTGTGAATTCCGCTATATTAAGCTAACAAAAAGTATAGGATAATCAGAACCTTTTTTGTTTAACAATTTGTGCTGTATCTCTAAAAATAAAGTGGTGGGGGTATTCAAATGTTTCAGTAAAAAACACCCTGTATATTCGAAACGGCGGAGCCGATTTTAACAAACTTAGGCTAGTTGAGAAAATCTATTCTTGGGCTACAAATGATATAATATTTGAAGTTTTGTTAGTTTGAGATGTCGCCGCTAGAAGACTTTTTTCGACATTTCGACAGAAATGTTTAATTTTCTCAAAAAAATTAAACGCATTGGCATGATTTCTTTTTCATAAAAAAGTAGCTAAATTATGCCTAAACAAGCTTCTGAAAACCGAAAATCCGAAAATTTAAGGCCAAAAAAAATTTTATACGGAAATCCTTTAAATTTTTATTTTTTAAACTAATTAATTCATTTTATTATGTAAGTTGTGGCCCTAAAAAGGACCGATTTAAAAAAGAAAGGTTTTCAGTGCCCCCGTAAATGCTCTAAATGCTGATCATCACGCTCTATGCATTGCTGAAGCCTCTCATGGATAGACAAAACTGCAGCTTCAATTTCGGCTCTCGGTATGTTACGTAATACATTACGAATCCGGTTGCTCATATCTTCTCTGGTCGTAGGTTAAGTCTGTAACTCAAGACAAGTTAAGTCTGGTGATCGCGCAGGCCATGGAAACAAACTTCCTCTTCTAATCCAACGCTGTTGTAATACTGCATTAATCTGTTCTCGCACAATAATGGAGAATTTTTATTTCAAATTCTTTGGACCGATGAAGCAATCTTTAAAATCTGCACAATATGCATTATTGGTCTGCAGAAAATCTGTATTGGTTGCGTGAAGTTCAGCACCAAGGACGTTGGAGTTTAAATGTGTGGTGTGGCATACTGGGAGGCAGAATTATTGGGCCATATTTTTTCGAGCAATCCCTAAGCGGCAATATCTTTGACTTTTTGGTCAATAAAATACCGTTGTTGTTACAGATGTGACACTGGAAACACGTCAAAACTTGTTTTTTTAGCTGAATGGTTGCCCAGCACACTATGCTATTATTGTGCGAGAGCATATTAATGCAGTATTACAACAGCGTTGGATTGGAAGAGGAAATCTGTTTCCATGGCCTGCGCGATTACCAGACTTAACTTGTTTTGATTTTCAGACTCAACCTACGACCAGAGAGATATGAAAAACCGGATTCGTAATGCATTACGTAACATACCGAGTGCCGAAATTGAAGCTGCAGGTTTGTCTACCCATGAAAGGCTTCAGCAATGCGTAGAGCGTGATGATCAGCCTTTTCGGGGACACTAAAAACCTTTCTTTTTTAAATCGGTCCTTTTTAGGGCCACAACTTACATAATAAAAGGAATTAATTAGTTTAAAAAATAAAAATTTAAGGGATTTCCAAATAAAATTTTCTTTGGCCTAAATTTTAGGATAGGAACAAGATATCGAGATGCGGTTTTGTTATGTTCGATTATGTACGATTCCTTGTTCTTCTCCTTCTTTTTATTATTATGTATCCCATCATTCCAATGGTAAGTACAGTAGCAGTTTCGTCCATGTTCAACTTTTATACGCACAAATTCAAACTCTCGAACACCACTAAACGCCAAAAACCTCGTCTCGTACCTCTGCAATTGCAACGTTTAATCGGTCATATCTTTCCAAAGATCACCGATCTCAGATAAATTGTTTATATTTGACACAATAATCGGTCCAAACAACACATACGTGCAAATATATTGGACCGATTAGTTTAACCAGAAATATTGGTCCAATAAAACTTTGCGTTAGTAGATCATGTACGATTTAACTGAGAGATTTTTCTTAGCAATTTATCTAACGATTATTTGGTGCAATTTATCGCGACAATAAATTGTTGCGTGTATATCCACCTATTGAAAGTGCAATTCGTGCAATTTTGCCAATTTCTTTCTGATTTGTGGGAGTTTTACGTCAAAATTTATTTTAGAATTCCATTTAAAAATAGCTTTATATTATTTTCATCTTAATTTACTCAATTAAATCTCTAAAATTGCACATGCAAAGTGCAAATATCCAAGAAAATCTATAATAGAAGAACTATCCAACCACAGAGATGAAGGCAGTGACAGTGAAGGTTGAAAATTGAGATTCTACAAATTTTTTTTACCCTGTTTGTTAATTTTCATTTTGAGAGATCCAAATTCCGAATCAAATGTTAAATTTCTCTGGCTGAAGGACCTCGGTCGATGGCCATTTGACTTTGTCAATAAAGTACTATTATTATTATTAAATCTCAGAAATTCTATAAAATGCAGGAAAAATTTAGGACTGATAAAACGAGTCAAATTAATATTAGTAGTTCATATTTTTTTATGCAAGAATAAAAACGCAGGCCCGTATTAAAAAAAATTTAAGTTGATTTCAGCCCAGTTGAGAACAAACGTCATACCACCGATATTTTGACTCATCAGGATTAAATCTTTCATCAAATCAATAATAACGTTCCTTAAGCATTTTTTACTATTTATAAAAATAAATGGTGCAAAAAGTTTTTAGTTTCCCTGTATAAATCTAGTGTTAATTGTATTTTAAATTTTTATTGACCTTTAAATTCGCAATTTTCCCAATTAACCGTTTTAATATTTTCCAAAATGGCAATCTAATAACGATGTCAAAAATGTGACAGATTGGAAAATAATTGTTCTCGAGTTGTGATACGGTGCATTTTTTGGTGAAAGACTATATTTTTCTTCTTCATTTGGGATTGTTCTTTTCCTAATTTCTTCCTTCAAACGCCATATAATATTCGCTATTGATGGTTCTTCCTTTCTTCTTACCGGACATTCGCGTTTTTGGTCACTTGTAGCAATAATCCGCATCTTCTATTGCCAAAGGCAACTACATTCCTGCCTCGATAACGTCTCGGCTTTTTCATTAATTAAATCAGTCTTTTTAACAATTATCTAAGATTACCATTACCAATACTTGGTTTGATGGTCTCCAAAATTTAGTTTTTAGCTTAATTATTTTCAAATGTTTAATGATATCCTACACTTCTTCTTGACTTCCTACATCTACTAACTTGTAGATCAAACCTTGAACTGCAATTATTTCGATGTCTCAAATTTGTCTTCTAAATTGTTATCGATTCAGTTCCCAACAAGTAAAATGATTAATAATCTGCACGCATTCTGTTTAGGTTGCCCTTATTTACTATTAACTTCCAGTTCTAGTTACTTAACTCTCTTTTGAGATCCATCACAATAGTTTGGGTTCTCATGACTACTTATTTCTTTTATTCAAAATGCATATGTTTGCATCTGATATCTCTTGGAAATAATTTTACTTTTGCACTTTAAATCGTGATAAAATCTAGTTATACTATTTAGCTAACATTTTCAGAATTTCTTGATAAATGCTCTTTCTTTTCTGGAATACTTATGTTCTCGCTCTTCCAGTTTTCCTTCGCTAGTTACAGTTTCCCGACCAATATTATTCTTGCTTTTAACTTCTTCTTATCTTGCCTTTTCTGGTTGGTCGTATTCCTCTTACCGTTTGGATTAGTTACGTTGTTTTTCCATTGTGGTTTACTCTAATGTTTTTACTATTAATTTTCTAATCGATTATTGGAACAGATAATAACAATAATAAATATTTCCGAGATCTGTAGTCTGCGGTCATTGGTTTTACCTTTTTTTTGAGGACTAAATTAATATAAAGATCGCGGTTTATATAAATGTTCGTATAACTAATCAATAAGTAGAAAATATGTATTATTCACATCACAAGCGTGGGTTATTTAATACAAATAGAATTAAACTCCAAATCATTCCCGTACAATTTATTTTATTTTAATTTAACAAAAGAGGAGTTGTGGCACAAGAGCCATCTTCAGGTTTGGAATAGAAAAGCTAGATATAATTACAGGTAGGCAGAAAAAAGAAAACGCATTTAGAAATGTGATTCAAAAAGCTTACAGGAGCGATGGATTGAAAGAGGAATACACCCAAAAAACCGAAAATTACTATAAGGAAAAAAAATAAAGCCAGCAGAAACAAAAATGATGTAACGAAAAAACGGAGTGAGAACATGGGATGCAAATAACAAGAGAAAACATTTGGAAAACGATAAAATTACGTTAAGATTGGGGAAATTATTGAAAACTGGGTTCCTTCATGGACAATGAAATAAAAAATGCTGTTGTGAATTTTAATAATCAATATCAATATCGACCAGTGCCATTTGAAAATAGGGGGTAAAAATTAAAAAAATAAGCTTAGTGAACATACATTTTGCAGCAGAAGATGCGAAAGTGGAGGAAAAATATATTTTTACTTTACAGTTCAGTGACTACGAAGTACTTGGGTACAGCAACGGTTGATAGTTGGGGACTTGCCCATTTTTAGGTAAAATAACTCTTACTTGGTCCCTTTTTACTTGACCCCATTTTAGTTAATAAACTGTTGTGTGTTGTGAGGAGGCGTCTTCTTGGGAGTAGCGAACTTAGTTTGAAATGACGAACTTTATCGAAAGCTTCAGATAAATCTAGAAAGAATCAAACAATCAGTTGTTTTTTCCTATTATTGGCTTAATTTATTTTTAAACTTTTCGAATGATTTCGATGTTAAAGGTAACCGGAATATTGGACCTGTAGGATGCAACTTCATGGGGTGATTTTCCTGGCTTGGATATTGTCACGAGGTCCGGTGTTGGCCTACGTGTTCAGGGGTTCTTTACGAAGATACGAAAGTCTTTCCCTGAATACTTAGCAGTTATTATTTCTTAATACCACCACTCACTCTAAGAAATTAAACATGAGATGTAAAAAACAAATACACTTTTATTTGGGTCACCCTTCAAATATACATAAGTTGATTACAGACTAATAACAATCGCTTACCTATACATAACGAACCAGGAGCCTGTCACAATGCCTTTGATGATTATCCTTCTTTATAGGGCTTATTTTGGCTTTTGCTCAAACGCCGAGCGGTAATCTCCTGGAGATTCTTTCTTTTTTATCTTAACCTTTAACGCTACTTTTTACTTTGACCGATCGCTTATCTTTACCGGAGACCTTTTCAGCCACCCAGTCAATTATTGAATCCACAGTCCACAACCAACTGTCCATGCTTTCTAGTCGCAAAAGGGTTTTTAGGAAAATTTTGCTGACAGTTGCAGAGCTCATAGTTTCAATAAATTGTCCTACATTTATCCGGTAATAGCCTCTCAATTAGGCAATCTAACATCGATTTTTGTCATCGTTTGATTAAATGTTTATATTTTAAGTTTTCTATTGTGTAAATAAGTTTAAATAAAATAATTTCGGTAAATAAAATTCTTAAATGTTTTTGACGTTGTTACCTAGTTTTTCGGAAATTAATATTTTAATTATATGTATATGGGATTCGTGACAATATCTTCGTTTTATCTATATTTTCTACTTTGTTTTTCTTTTGAAAGTTACATATTTTTGACATGTATTTATTGTGGCCAATTTCAGCGGGCTAAAATTATAAAATATATCTTGTTTTCTAGGAGGGTATTACCTACGGTGGAACCGGGATATCTACGTCCTTTGATTCCTGAAAATGTACCTGAAAAACCCGACAAATGGGAAGATATTATGAAAGATTTGGAAAGAGTCATAATGCCAGGAGTAAGTAAATTTAAAAATTATGTTTCAATATTAAGATTTTTAGATATATTTTATATCTTAATACGGTTAGACCTGAACAACTTTTTGGTTTAACATTAGGGCAAAGAAACAAATTTCAAAATCTATTTCTATGTCCTATCATATCTTGTGAAATTGTCCAGTGATCTGTTTCTATAGAAAACGAAATTTAAGATCATTTTAATATAAAAAGTGGTTTTGCTATCCAGAAATAATATATTTGTATCGCAAAATACCGAGTCTAATAAAAATTTAACATTGACCGTTTCGTAACAATGTTTTTTATTGTTGTTAAAATAAACAAATGAAATAACAGATTTTTATTGTTTTTTGTTAATTACTTACAGGTGACGCATTGGCATTCACCCAGATTTCACGCTTATTACCCAACAGCGAATTCTTATCCTGCAATAGTTGCAGACATACTGAGCGGTGCAATAGCCTGCATAGGTTTCACTTGGGTAAGTATATCAACCTCGATGTTTGCATTTACTTTTAAATTTTTAATGGTCGACATTATCGGTAAGAAGTTTATTTATATAAAGCGATATTATATTTTGTAATAAAGATAATGAATACAGACAGAGAGAATATGCTTTATTGTCAAATACTAGACAAAACAAAACACAAACAAAATATGAATAACAATTGCATTGGATATGCAATATCCGTCACTATAACTTAATGTTCAAATTAAAAGTTTCAATTTGATTTAATTTAATTATTGCTTCTACAGTGTCATTACGAAAGTACGCACCATATGGGAAACTTTTTTATTAAGGGTTTTTCGACAAAAAGTTATTCTTGATAAAAGTTTGTGCATCCCCTAAAACTCAACATGCACCAAGAAAACATAGTAAAACACTCATAATATACGAGCAGCCTTCAAAAATTTGAATTTGAGATAAGAGTAAGGTAGGGGAGGGTGGGCCACTATGGGTCAATTTTCGCTTTTTAATTTTTCTAATTTTTCCGAGAAGATATTTTCACTTTCAAATGAAATGAATCCAAAGGTAAACTCTTTTGCTACACTATGTGACTATCAAAGTTTAAAAAATATTTACACCAAAAAATAGAAAAATAAAATAACAAGAACAAATTTTTGACCCATTGTAGACTACCCATGGGGCACAATGGATCACCACATGGCCCACTATGGGTCAACTAAGGAAGAAATTAAAAATAGGCTGCAAAATTAAAATTTATTTATTTTATGTAAAATAAATTAAGTTTGAACAAAAACAAAAATAATTATTAACGTAAATCGATGTTGGAAAAACTAATGTCAAACATTATTTTTCCTTTTATTATTTTTGTGCCACGAATACTTCTTGGAGCCGGTAATATAAACCGATTGTCTTTTTCTGGTACGTCTGCAACATCTAGGACATTAGGGAAAAAGAAAGTATTACTCACTTTACATCGCCTGCGATAATCCATGTATATTGGCCAATATAATAAAATTTAAATTTTGATTTGTTTTTGTCAGTGAATTAGACGAAAACATATTCATCTTTCTTTAATGGTCTGTCTAACTTACCATTCAAAAATTGTGATGTAATTACCTCTTCAAATTCATCAAAAGATTCAGAAATTTCATTTGATGAATTGTATGACAAACTTTTGTCATTTTCTTCCTCCTTCTCCTGACTCTACAAGCACCTTTATTGGTTTTTCGTTTTCGGTTGCGTGTCATTTTACCTTAAATCTATAAAGAAATGGTTTATACAGTAAATTTTACTTTACATTGACCCATTGTGTCCCAAAAAATTAAACCCATTGTGGACCACTTACTCATTTTATAAACAAACTGATTTAACCTATTATAAAAAATAATAATTCATCTAAGTGGATACATGATTTTAAAGTTAACATATTAAATTACCGAGTCATATAATAAAAATTTTAAATATTTTCATATTAAAAATTTGAAAAATAAACTTACCATAGTAAATAATTTTACTTTTTGAATGGAACTCTTTACTTTTGATCTTTGAAGGAAGCCGCTCGTGGATCTAATTTTTAAAATCAGAGATAAGTGGGAGGGGCGGTGACCCATTGTGGACCACGACCCATAGTGGCCCACTCTCCCCTACCCTTATTTCGGGAAATCTTATTTAGAAAAGTTGTTCAGCATTAAAAAATACATCTAGATTTGAAATCATGGCCATCTAAGTGAAGTTTTATTTTTTTACCCTTTAAACAAGAAAATCTCGAAAATCAATGAGTGTGCCGAAATACTTATTTTATTTTGATGTTTTATGATTTGATATTATTGAATATTAAGTTCTTGTTACAATACTGTATAATTTTGAGCAATTTTGAGCAAAAAAATAAAAATAACTTGCACCAAAAAGTTATTAATTATTTTACTTTTCAAAAAAATTGACCGTGGTTAACACAATAGTTGTCTAATTTGTAATATTACAGGATTTTTAAATAAACCGTCGTATGCAGGATGTTGTCTATTTATCGTTTTACCAATTTTTTTTCGTAGTCCCAATTTAAAAAAAATGGGTAAAAAAAAAATAAAACTTCACTTAGATGGCCATGACTTCAAATCTAGATGTATTTTTTAATGCTGAACAACTTTTCTAAATAATATTTGCCGAAATTTTTCAAAATAAGAGTACTTTACTCTTGTCTCAAATTCAAAGTTTTGAAGGCTCCTCGTATATTGTGGAGTGTTTTACTATATTTTGTTGGTGCATGTTTAGTTTTAGGGGATGCACAAATTTTATCAAGAATAACTTTTTGTCTAATAACCCTTAATAAAAAAGTTTCCCATATGGTGCTTACTTTCGTAATGACACTGTATATATGATGTAACCCAAAAGTCTAAGACACGTTATAGAATTCTGCCACTGTGTAAAACGGTCTTTCTTGAAGAAAAGCCCTAGTCGATCGTCTGAACTTATTATATGAATTTATAGATTTTAACTGTATCCGGAAGTTATTATAAAATTTTTTGGCATTGTAGGTAATAGAATTTTTTATTTGGTCAGAGGTGGGAATAGTTAAGTAAACATCAGTATCTAAATTTCTTGTAGGATATCTACGAGGTGGTCTTTGCGATAACTTTTGAATGTGCTTGCGAACTAAGCAGACGGATTCAAAGATAAATAGAGCAGGAAGGGTTAGAATTTTGAAATGTTTAAAGTAATTTTCGCAGTGTGTCCTACTTAAACCAAATACATAACGAATTGCTCTTTTTTGTAATTTGAAAATAGATTCGAAGTGGTATAAGCTACAAGAACCCCAGAACGGCAAACCATAGCGAAGGTGAGATTCGAATAAGGAAAAGTAGGTCATTAATGCAGTAGTAGGGGTTAGCTCTCTAGAAACAGTTTTAATGGCAAAACATGCAGAAGATAATTTTTTTGCCAATATGAGTGCACCATTTTAGGAAATTGTCTATATAAATACCTAAAAACTGAGTTCACCGTTTGAATCGGATTATTGCTTAGAGTTATAGGCTGTAAAGTACCTCTGTAAGACATTGATATATTTTTACTTGTGTTGAAACAAAGCCCATTCGAGTCAGACCAGGACTTGATTGTTAATAAATCTTTGTTTATACCAGATTGTAATGTCTGTATATCAGAACTACTCCAGGTTACACAAGTGTCATCGGCAAATAACGTTATTCTTCCACTTATTTTTAAGTATGTGATATCGTTGATGAATAATAAAAATAAAATTGGACCTAATACTGAACCTTGAGGTACTCCACTGCTAATTGGCAGATTTGAAGAATCCTTACCATTAGCACGCACCTGCTAATAAATATGTTGAAGTAACGTGTCTTTGCGCCATATAGAGTTATAATAAATTAATTTATTAAATTTTCTACTTTTTTACGAACTTAATAAAGTATAGTATTCGCGAATGGTCTTGTGTAACGAGTGGCCTGTGATGTAGGTCCAGGTGCGGTCGTTGCAACTGCGGTCAAGGTCATTTTCGTTGCATCTGCGATCATCTAAAAATATGTTGAATTTAACGTTGCATGTGCGGTCAGTGCGTAATAAACAATATTATCACATTTTTCTACTATTATCACATGAACCATTTTATCATTAAGTGTTTGTAAGATTAAAATAACATTATTTTCTACGGAAGTTGAGGAGAAAAATGTTTAAGACAAAAAGTTTTTTTTTTACATTTGCTTCTTTTGAAATTGAGATGAAGATTTAACGAAAACAGCAATAATTAAACCACAATAATCCCATAAAAAATAAACCATTTCATTTTGTATTTATTTATTTTTAAAAGTAATTTAACAAATTTATTGAGGGGTTATTAGCGAAATCTAAATACATTGGGCGCCATTTGCGTAACATTAAAATTGTGCAACCCAGATTGGGCGCCAATTATGTTACATTTAATTGTTGTTACATAAGATAAAAAAGAAACAACCAAACTTTTACGTAACCTTCCAGCCTAGCTCAGATACTGAAAATTAAAGGCATGGGCCGTGGATTCGATTAGAATTTAACCAATAAGCTGATGGCACATTCTTTATAGTAAAATCGCAATAGACACGGAGTAATAAATCAAAATTTTATGGGAGTTTTACAGCACAGGCGGCTCAAACAAAATCTGTGATTTTAAATAGCCGGTAGTTAAAAGGTGTGTTTTGTGTGGACATAACAATATACTATCCTTATTTTAATCCCTTTTAAGACTCTGATGAGCGCACGGTTGGGTAAATTAGGGTGTATTTGTTTGTATTATTATTTTTTTTTGTTACTATTTTAAACATAAATAATTGTAATTTAACCGCCGGGGTGCTTGTTTTAGGCGAGTCCCCTCGCCACTCACCTCTGAAAAACAATTTTTTTTTGTTTTTTGTATTTTTTTGGTGGGTAAACTTGGTAAATTCAATATTTTCACCACTTTCTGGTGGTCTAAACGCCGCGGCGCCGCGCCACCAGACCCGACTCCTTTTTTACTAATATGATTGTAACATTTTGATATAAAATAGATATGCTTACCTCCTCTCGAAGATCAGGAAACGTGAAAGTCTCTGAATCACTATATTCACTTGATGAGTCATTATTTACTGATATTATTAAAGGTGGCACTGTAGTATCGACATCCAAGATTTTGTCCAGATTCCACATGTTTTCTTCTTCTTTTAACACATTCTCGATTGCCTTTTGCCAATTTTCCTTCGGAACAAGTGATATCGAAGTTTCTAACAATTAACAATGCTTCTTCATCTTTTAACTTAAATGTCTTATTATATCGACCTGTAGATGACCTTCGAAGAAGGGGATATAAGATATTAGAAGCCACTAAAAAACTTAAGTTTAAAACTAAGCAACCGCTAAACATGTTTATGTTGACATTTAAACATGATGAAGATGTAAATAAAATCTATAGTATTACGGATATACTGGGAATCAGGGTTGAAATTAAACCAATTAAAAAAACAAAATTAGTTCCCCAATGTAAGAGATGCCAGGGCTATGGGCACACACAAGGTTTCTGTGGTAAAGAACCAAGATGTGTCAAATGTACTGGAAAACATTATACCAAAGATTGTACAAAGCCAGAAAATGTACAGCCAAAATGCATTCATTGCGGCGGTAACCACCCTGCTAATTATCGAGGGTGTATCGTTGCTAAACAAATACAAAAAATTAGAGCTGATACTATGAAGAAACCATCTTTACCTAGACAACCAGTACGACAAGTACAACAGGTAAGAACTGACTATTCAGTACAAAGAACGAATAACGGAAATCAAGTTCAAAAAAGTGAAAATAGGCCATCTTCCTACAACCAAGCTGTTGCAGGACTATCAAATGTCAGTAAAAACAATAATGTTAGAACACAAATTAAAGCAACTACTGATCCGACTTTACAATTGATCTTAGAACAACTTAAGAAACAGGAGCAGTTATTCCAAAAATTTGATGAACGATTAACTCGTTTAGAACATAGTGCCAAAGGAGCTATTCCAAAGCAGAGAAATGGCCAATTTTAAAATAATGGAATGGAACGCTAATGGTCTCTTGCAACACCAACAAGAATTGCAAGTAATCCTAGATGTAAATAAACTAGATGTGTGTCTCATTTCTGAAACGCATTTTACTAATCAGTCACATATTAAATTTAAAAATTATAAAATTTATCATACTAACCATCCTGACAATGCAGCGAGAGGTGGAAGTGCCATAATAATTAAGGATAATATCTTACATCATGAAGAAATAGAATATAAGACCAGAGAAATCCAGGCTACTGCAGTAAGTGTGAGCATTAGACACTCTCAGATTACTCTAGTTGCTACCTATTGCCCACCAAGATATTCTTTGAAGAAAAACCAATTTATAGATTTCCTATCTAATCAGGGAAACACATTTATTATTGGCGGTGACTTTAATGCCAAAAATACCCACTGGGGATCTAGATTAACGACCACTAAAGGTAAAGAACTTTTAGGAAAGCCTACCTATTGGCCAACCGATCCCAACAAGATTCCAGACCTTATTGATTTCTTTATAATCAAAAACATATCGGTCAACTTTTTAGAAATAGAAGAAAGATGGGACATGAATTCTGATCATTCCCCTATCATCTTAACACTTAGTGAAAACATTATTAAAAAAGAAAATAACCCTACATTGACTAACAAATTAACAGATTGGAAAAGCTTCAAAATCATTCTTGAAGAAAAAATTAATCTATCTGTTCCTTTAAGAAATAAACAACAACTAGACGACGAAGTGAAATTGCTTAATGATAATATCCAACAAGCAGCTTGGGAAACTACACCTGCTATTAATAGAAGGACGGTAGGAAACAACTATCCTAGAGAAATAAGGGAACTAATCTCTGAAAAAAGAAAGCTTAGAAGAAAATGGCAGCAAACTAGAGCCCCACAAGATAAAACTATACTCAACAATGCTACCCAAAGACTCAAAAGAGAAATACAACAAATTAAAGAAGAATCGATTAGTATTTACCTAAGAGAATTGACAGACGACAGTAGTACTGATTATTCACTCTGGAAAGCTACTAAGAGATTGAAAAGACCCATAATGCAAATACCACCTGTCAGATTGGAAGATGGTAAATGGGCTAGAAATAATGAGCAAAAGGCAACAAGATTTGCAAATCATCTAGAAAAAATCTTTCAGGCTCATGAAGATCAAGATGAAGAACCTACTCTGGAAGATCAGCCACAGATTGGTCAAGAAATAGAATTTACCTCTCCCAAAGAAGTAATTACCGAAATAAAAGAAAATATCAATCCGAAAAAAGCTCCAGGTTTTGACTTAATTACTGGAGAAATTTTAAAACAATTACCCAAAAAAGCAATAATTAAAATAACTAACCTAATAAATGCTGCCTTCAGATTGAAATATGTACCCAGCCTTTGGAAAATTGCGGAAGTCATAATGATACCCAAGCCAGGGAAACCACCACATGAGGCATCGTCATACAGACCGATCTCATTACTGCCTGTTTTGTCGAAACTATTTGAGAAACTCCTACTCAAAAGACTAAAACCACTTATCGAAGAAAGAGAAATTATCCCTGATCACCAATTTGGATTTAGAAATAAGCACTCTACGATCGACCAAGTTCATAGAATAACCAACATTATAGAGAAATCATTAGAAGAGAAAAACATTTGTGCTACTATCTTTCTTGATGTAGCACAAGCGTTTGATAAGGTTTGGCATGAAGGCTTAATACATAAGCTCAAGCTTTTCCTTCCAAAACAATATACAGATATCCTCCATTCATATATATCGGAAAGATACTTTAGAATTAGGCAAGAAGAAGCCTATTCCGATCTTAAAGAAATTAAGGCTGGAGTACCACAAGGAAGTGTCCTAGGACCTGTCCTATACTTACTGTACACATGTGATATTCCAGAGTTAGAAAACAATACCATAGCCACCTTCGCCGACGACACTGCCATTCTAGCGGTAGGAAAGAGCAATGAAGAAGCAACCCACAAGCTGCAAACAGCCGTCCACCTTATCTATGACTGGACGAAGAGATGGAAAATTAAACTTAATGAAACTAAATCACTCCACATTAACTTTACAAACAAAAGGATAGATCATATTCCAGTCAGAATAAACAATAACCTGATTCCATATTCAAACAAAGCAAAATACTTATTACATTAGATGCCAAACTCCGATGGAAAGTGCATGTTAAAAAGAAAAGAGAAGAACTTGGACTGAAATATAGAAAAATGTACTGGCTAATTGGAAGAAACTCCACTCTGTCTCTACATAATAAGCTTATGCTTTATAAGCAGATACTTAAGCCTGTATGGACCTATGGTATCCAACTATGGGGATGCACCAAAGCAAGCAACTTAGCAATCATCCAAAGATTTCAAAACAAAGCACTGAGGAACATAGTAAATGCCCCTTGGTACATTCGCAATAGTGACCTCCACAGGGATCTGGAAATGGACACTGTTGACCAGACCATCAAGAAATTAGCCAAGAGTCATGAAGAAAGACTTCATCATCATGTCAATGTCGAGGCTATCCAGCTCCTTGACAATACTGGGTTAGAAAGAAGACTTAAGAGGATCAAGCCCTTTGAGTTAGTTTAGTGTTTTTAGTGCAAAAGCAGAGCTTATGTGTGCACGTTAAAGTTTAGTGCAATCCTTTCTACAGAACCTAAGGAACGCTGATGAGTATACCTTAGTTTTAAACTTCAAACTCTATTAGATTAAGTTAGAATTAAATTGCTCATTGGTCACTGATGACCAGATTGTAATATACTAAATGCCTTTATGGGTGTTTAATAATAAAAAAAAAAAAAAAAAAAAAAAAATTATATCGACCTACATATCCTTTAACTTGTGCCCATATCAGCTCAATAGAATCTAGTTTGCAGTGGAGGAGGAAGACGCACAACATCAATATCATGTGTTTTTGTAAGTTCATCCACTACATAACGTGCTGGAGGCTAATTTAATTTCACAATTTCTAGTAGTTCTATTTTTATTGATTTTTCTGGAAAGTTAGCCACTTAATGATATCATCTTTCTTCCATGAAGTATTTGGCACACGTTCAATTAGACAGGAATGGTAACTAGCGTTATCCATTACTATAACTGAACCCTTAAATAAATGTTCTATCATCTGCTGAAAATATTCTTCAAAAACATCAGTGTTCATATCTTCATGGTAGTCTTCGGTTTTTTTAGATTGAGATATTCAAGAACCACGTTTTAAAAACCCGTCATCACTTCCAATATGAGTTATAATTAGACGTCATCCTTTATCCTTTACCGGAAGGAACCTTCAATCCTGTAGATAATCCTTCCAAAAAAGCCTGTCGTGAAGATTGAATGTTTATGTCCTGCCACATTTTGCTGTGTAACCTTCATTTACCCATGTTTCGTCCAAATAAAATATTTTTGACTTCTCCTCGTAATTTAAAAATGGTTCTGAGAGATCTCCGTCTCCAACAAACAATTTTCTAGTCAAATTTATAGGTCTTGAAAAATATTTATTATATACCGTGTTAATTTACTCAAACATAACAATTGCAAATAACTCAAAAAAACATTAGTACCTACATACCGAAATAATACTCAATAATACATATTACAAAAAAAATTTATTTCACATCTGAACTTTCCTGTTCTGACAGATATATTACTCGGGGTCGATTGCGATTTTACTATAATTAAAAAGATTTTAAAGAGAAAACAAAATTAAATTTGGGCGCCACGTAGTTAGATCAATTATAACTACGAATACATGTCATAAACTTATTGGCTGAAAGCAAGAGATAAATAAAATTCAAAATAGAATAAAAAAGTAATATTTAATGAATATAAAAAAATTGAAATTACAATAAGTACATTACTGTTTGAATTTAATTTGAAATTTGAAAAATTATGAAAGCAAAGAAAGACAAATTTGACATGTAACTATGCGTTCAATGGTAAAAATGGTTAGCGTCGGATGACACTTAGCTTTTTTTCGTTTTTGACTGCTGACGGGCGGATTCAGCTCTGATCCCTGTGAAATGCAGTAGGTTTTGTCGGCCTTTCCTCTTTCTCATCAAAAATGCATTTTCCTGGTGTATCGTATCTACACCACAGGATCTCTTGGATTAATTAGGGAACCCTTCCTTACGTTACTTCTTTGTTAATTAAAAGATTTTTTCCTCACACCATTATTAATTCTGGAATTAGGCAACACTCACAGCTACTTTGTTAAATATGGATCCTCACATCTCCTTTATGTTGCTAAGTAATCCTCGAACCTCCTTTCTTACATATGATTTTTGTTTATTTTGACGACACTGAAGAAGAAGAAAGAATCTTATGTTTTTGACTTTCAAAAGATGCTAATTTTTTTATAAAAAAAAATTCTTGTGGTAAAATTAATAATAAACATTTTTCTCCTCTTGTCAAGTTCCGTGGTAAATAATGTTATTTAAATCTTACAAAAAGTTAATGATAAAATGATTCATGTGATAATGGTAGAAAAAGGTGATAATATTTTACCTGGCTTGTTTATTACGCATTGACCGCACTTGCAACGTTAAATTCAACATTTTTTTATGACTGCAGATGCAACGAAAATTATCTTGACGACCGCATCTTCAACTACACCGTGGCCTGTACCTATATGTTTTTTCTTTATTAAAGGTTTCCCCAGTAGTAATAAGAAATTAAAATATTCTTAATTACCAAACCAAAAGTCTAATATAAGTAAACCAAATTAACATAAAAACTGTTTACTTGGACTGGATTACCCAGTATATTGTTTTTTACCCAGTATATTGTTCTTTTACAAAAATAAATGAACCTATATCTTAACACAAACTAAATTTCCACATTCAACAGTGTTCTTCTTTCGAGCATCCGTAAAAGTAAAAACACACCCCATATAAGTAACGAGGTGTATAATTTTGTTCTTTATCTCTAGAGTGATTCATGGAAAACGAACAAAGCTCGCACGAACAATGGTTTCCCAACATTTCCTTTTCAGTCCGCAAAGAAGTCAGGCATTAACTCGTCAACCGAAAGGCTCATTTCCTCTTTTATACTGGTTGAAACGATTAACTCAAGCATACTTTAATGTACTTGAAAGGATGTAATCTTAATAACTTTGGCTGCTAGCAATATTGAAATACTGCTGCCTGTTCATTTCAATATGCCACTAATTAATATTTATAAATAATAAAATTGATGTTTTGTATGAGGACTGCTTCAAAAAATTTAGGAATCCGCTACTTATATTTTTTTTAAAAGAAAAGTCAAAACCTCGAAGTCAGTGCCACATAAAATTACAGGCTGTCCCGTAAACCTTGTACAATATTGGAACTGGTCATGACTGTTCAGAATATCAGAATTTCACCTCAGTAAAATTCTCACCGTTTTCGAGATAATGGGCATTTTTTGAATTTCTGGAAAATCACTACCTCACCTTGGATTTTTGAGTGCCCTGTCTACAAATTAAGACTAATTTAAATATCTTTGCTGCTGAAAATTACGGATTTTTTTTTATTATTAAACACCCATAAAGACATTTAGTATATTACAATATGGTCAACAGTGACCAATGACCAATGAGCAATTTATTTCTAACTTAATCTAATAGAGTTTGAAACTTAAAACTAAGGTATACTCATCAGCGTTCCTTATGTTCTGTAGAAAGGATTGCACTAAACTTTAACGTGCACATACAAGCTCTGCTTTTGCACTAAAAATACTAAATTAACTCAAAGGGCTTGATCCTCTTAAGTCTTCTTTCTAACCCAGTATTGTCTAGGAGCTGGATCGCCTCGACATTGACATGATGAGAAAGTCTTTCTTCATGACTTTTGGCTAATTTCTTGATGGTCTGGTCAACAGTGTCCATTTCCAGATCCCTATGGAGATCACTATTGCGAATGTACGAAGGGGTATTTACTATGTTCCTCAGTGCTTTGTTTTTAAATCTTTGGATGATTGCTAAGTTGCTTGCTTTGGTGCATGCCCATAGTTGGATACCATACAGGCTTTTAAGTATCTGCTTATAAAGCAAAAGCTTATTAGATAGATAGATAGACGTAAAAAGGGATGGCCCTACGGCCTATTCCACTGCGACCTTTGCAGATCTATTGTGTTTCCCCTGATAATTAGATGACTTGCGCGAGCTTCGTCCTTTTAAGTATGGTTAGGATCCCTGACAGTGGCTCTTCAACGTAGCTCTCTGCCTCTGGGTATTCCGTTCCCTTCTGTGAAAACCTTGTCCTTGCTATTCCATCGCATTCGCATAGAATATGGATTGAGGTTTCTTCCTCTGTCTGGCAAAACCTGCATGTGGTTTCTTCTGCCAGACCTATGTTTTTCATATGCTTGTTGAGTTTACAGTGTCCTGTAAGCATGCCTAATATTGCTTTTACGGACCTTCTGTCCTTGCTTAGTAGGTCTGCCGTGAATGTAGGCGATTGTTTCTTGAGAAACCTTTTTGCCTGCCTCTGTCCTGGGGATTGTTCCCACCAGCTTTGGGCTTGTTTTTCCACCCATTTGCTGATTGCTTTTTTAACTGTTGCTTTTGCTATACCGCAGAAGGGTTCTGGACCTCGATGCCCTTCGTGTCCTGGAACCAATGCCAGGGTCACTTTCTTGCGGTTAGCTAATTCATTCAGGGCACAGGCACAGTCCGACACAAGTTTGAAGTTTACTTGGGTGGCCTTTAGTGCTTTTAGTGTTGCCTGACTGTCGGAGAATATAACAACGGACTGACCTATGCTGTATTGTCTGTTTATTTCTCGTATGCAGAGGTCTATTGGTGCTACTTCTGCTTGAAATACTGTGGTGCCTTTTGACAGGCTCACCGGGATCATTATCCTTGGTTTTTGCCCGTATATTCCGGCTCCGACTCCTTCTTCGGTCTTCGAGCCATCTGTGTACCAGATTGTTGCTGCACTGATGGGTGATCCTCCCTCCCAGTGTTCTCTTTCCAGTACTTTTACTTCGTATTTCCTGTTGAAATTGTATTTGGTTACCATGGTGTCGCTGGGAATTCCTGTAATTGGATCCGCCCTTAGCTCTTCTAACCTTTGGTAATCCTTCCTGTGGAGTTTGGTGATCGGTTGTGATTCTTGCATATAGGCTTAAGTATCTGCTTATAAAGCATAAGCTTATTATGTAGAGACACAGTGGAGTTTCTTCCAATTAGCCAGTACATTTTTCTATATTTCAGTCCAAGTTCTTCTCTTTTCTTTTTAACATGCACTTTCCATCGAAGTTTGGCATCTAAGGTAATACCTAAGTATTTTGCTGTGTTTGAATATGGAATCAGGTTATTGTTTAATCTGACTAGAATATGATCTATCCTTTTGTTTGTTAATGTTAGTGATTTAGTTTCATTAAGTATAATTTTCCATTTCTTCGTCCAGTCATAGATAAGGTGGAGAGTTGTTTGCAGCTTGTGGGTGGCTTCTTCATTGCTCTTTCCTACTGCGAAGGTGGCTATGGTACTGTTTTCTAACTCTGGAATATCACATGTGTACAGTAAGTATAGGACAGGTCCTAGGACACTTCCTTGTGGTACTCCAGCCTTAATTTCTTTAAGATCGGAATAGGCTTCTTCTTTCCAACATATATGAATGGAGGATATCTGTATATTGTTTTGGAAGGAAAAGCTTGAGCTTATGTATTAAGCCTTCATGCCAAACCTTATCAAACGCTTGTGCTACATCAAGAAAGATAGTAGCACAAATGTTTTTCTATTCTAATGATTTCTCGATAATGATGGTTATTCTATGAACTTGGTCGATCGTAGAGTGCTTATTTCTAAATCCAAATTCGTAATCAGGGATAATTTCTCTTTCTTCGATAAGTGCTTTTAGTCTTTTGAGTTTCTCAAATAGTTTCGACATAACAGGCAGTAATGATATCGGTCTGTATGACGATGCCTCATGCGGTGGTTTCTGTGGCAAGGGTATCATTATCACTTTCGCAATATTCCAAAGGCTGGGTACATACTTCAATCTGAAGGCAGCATTTATTAGGTTAGTTAGTTTAATTATGGCTTTTTTCGAGAAATGTGGGTAATATGCCAGATTTGAATCCCACTAATTTTATTAACAAAAGTTTGACATTATTTACTGAATAATACATAACCCTCACCGACGGCAGAAATCATTTTCTAATTTTTAATTAATTAAAAATTTAGAAATTGATTTTCATATACCAGGTGTGATTCCCCACTCGACCATTCACTGTTGAGTTCTAATTAACAGTGCTGTTCCTAAAGTGGCGTTGGGAAACAGTAACAAAGCCTACACAGAACACGAGGCTAATGACCAGAGCAGTCGATGAAGTAAAAAAAAAAATACATAACCACGTGGAATTATGTTTACCGTTCCCTTCGGTCGATTTCAAAAAAGGAATGCTCGCCAACTGAAAGTAAAACGTTATTAATATCGGGCTGCAACAAAGAAGAAAATAGGAACGGTTGTAGTTTTAACAGGGGATATTAGTTCACGATGGATTTAATTTGGCGAATGATAAATGCAAATTACTGACATTGAATTTTTTTTTTAAATGCTTCCTTATCACCTATCTCAGACGAAGGGAATTACACAAATATATTACTTAAATTCACGATAGTACCAACTTTGAAATGAAGTGAAATATTCATTCGACATCGACATCATATTACAAATATTTAAAAATTTTACTTTTCCCGATCTTTTTGTTTGCAAACTATGTATTTTGAAGGCAAAACTCATTTATTCGGATCTACGTGTGAAATATATATAAAATTAAACATGATTTTAACTGATTTCCTAATTTTATTGTATTGCATTCAATTTTTTAAAATTTGAATTTTTCTTTTAAAGATTGCAAGTCCAGCCTGTACAGAACTGGAAGTAGTCATGATGGATTGGCTGGGCAAGATGCTGGGCTTGCCAGAAGTTTTCCTGGCGTGTTCGGGAGGAAAAGGAGGGGGTGTGATCCAGGGCACCGCTAGTGAGGCCACTTTGGTTGCGCTTTTGGGTGCAAAGGCACGTACCATTGACAGAATCAAGAAAGAAAATCCAGAAATGAGCGATACGGAAATCGTCGGAAAATTGGTTGGATACACGTCTAGTGAGTATTTGTTACCGATTTATAAAACTAGGGCCGAAAAGTTATTCCATTTTGATTTTGTTGTTTATAGTGGAGTAAAATTAGAATTTTATATGGATGTAAGAGCTAAGTCAAAATTTTTTGAATTTTTTTGAATTTATACATAAAGAGAAGCTTGTAAAAAGTTTGTCAATAAATTTGGGCTGGAGCTTCGCGAGATATGTGACAAAAACGGGATTTTTGGTATTTTTCGAGTGGATTGCTTCACTATTTTTTAAATATCTCCGGCTCTAAGAGTCGTGGAAAAATATAAAAAAATTAAAATGACCGTGATGAAGTAGAGTATCGATCCGTATAGTAGGGTTTTTTAAAAATGCATCCTAACCTCAAAACCAATTAGCGCACATTATTATTTTTTTACTGAATTTGCAATAAATAAATAACCAAAGAATCGTCGAATTGTCTTAACAATTGAATTGGCCGCCATTTTTGGAAAAACAATAGTAGAGAAAAATTTTTTATCTTAAAAAGAAGGTTTTTGTGTGTAGTTTCGTCTAAGAAAGTTTAACATTTTATTTCTTTATTTAAAGTGCCCAATTTTGGGAATAATAAAAAAAATCGATTTTCATTTTTTTCCAATGTTAATCGCGATATTTATGCTTGATTCTCTTAGAAAACCCATATTTCAGTCCAAAAAATGTTTAAAAAAAAATAAAAAATATATTTCAGAGTCTAAAGTAAGATTTTTGAGGGAACGAATCAATATAAAGTATAAATATAAAGTCTCAAATATTATTACGAACGATTTGGCGATTTAAAACTCAGTCGGTAATCCTGTGTAAAATGGGTCAAAAACTAAATAAATAAATGTTTACAAAATATTGAAGGTGAAATGCTGCTTTATTGCAAAAAATTGCATTGTTTTTGAACTTTATTTTAATTTGTATTTGTTTCAAGTTATTGATTTGCTTATTTTTTTCTCAAATAATTACTTCTTGAAAATTACTCATATCAAGGCATTTTTTCATTTACCTACTATCTAAAAAGAATTTCTATATTACAATTTTAAATTAAATTTTTAATATTGTTCAGGTAATTGTAATAATGGCCTCAAACAGAGAACAAAGTATATAATAAAAATTGTTTTTGAGGTTATAAATAATTTTTAAACATTTTTTGGACTGAAATATATTTTTTCTAAGAGAATCAAGCATAAATATTGCCATAAACATAAAAAATTGGAAAAAATGAAAATCGATTTTTTTTATTATTCCCTAAATTGGCCACTTTAAATAAAGAAATAAAATGTTGGAATTTCTTCTGAAGATAAAAAATTTTAAAAAAATTGGCTGGACAAATACTTTTTTTTTTAAAATTTTTACCACGTCTTCCCGACATAAAAATACATATTTTCTTCAATTTTTAAGAAAATTCGAGGATTATTTGGTTATTTATTGCCAATTCAGTAAAAAAAACAATAATGTGCGCGAATTGGTTTTTTGAGGTTAGGATGCATTTTAGAAAAACCCTACTATACATATCGATATTCTACTTCATCACGGTCAATTTAATTTTTTTTTTATTTTGCCACGACTCTTAGAGCCGGAGATATTTAAAAAATAGTGAAGCAATTCACTCGAAAAATATCGCGAAGCTCCAGCCCAAATTTATTGACAAATTATTTACAAGCTTCCCTTTATGTATAAAATTGAAAAAATTAAAAAAAATTGACTTAGCTCTTATATCCATTTTCAGAATATTTTCGTCTAATTTCACTCCACTATTGTGCCGACGGTACATCCTAAAATAATGTACGTTCTATGCTTATGATTAAATCTAATCATTTTCTATCATTTTAAATGTTTTGTATAAAATACATAATAGATCTTTTTGTTTGTGTAATTGCCAAGACCTATTTTCCAGCAAATTATTTTTTTCACCTTTCAATCTCAATATTTTCTTTTTTTTCTACAGGTCAAAGTCATTCATCGGTAGAAAGAGCTGGTTTATTAGGAGGAATCAAACTGAGGTCACTTCAACCTGATGGTACAAATAGGTTATCTGGAGAAGTTTTAGCTAAAGCCATACAAGAAGATTTGGAAGCAGGACTTATACCGTTTTATGTAAGCATCACGAAAAATATTTAAAATTATTATTTTATTAATATATTATTTTAGGCTGTAGCCACTTTGGGAACAACATCTTCCTGTACGTTCGATAGATTAGATGAAATTGGTCCTGTTTGCAATGACAATGACGTCTGGCTTCATGTTGATGCAGCGTATGCAGGATCTGCATTTATTTGCCCAGAGTACAGGTAAGACTAATCTTTTTTTGATTATTGAGTTGTCATTTTGCGACACCTATTCAAAATACTTATCGACAACTTCAGAATTCGCCATTGCTATATTTTTTTATTCAAATATGAGGCAGTCTGCTTGTATAAAACATTGACGTTCGCCCCTTACCTGATGGAGTCCTAAATTCTATAGGAAAATCTTTTCCTCATCTACATTCCTCCTATTTTCTTTAGAGTACTAGGTCTAGATTTGAAGTACCACAAATGGCGCAAAATACAGCGAATGGCTTGTTTAAACATAACAGGATCCATGAGAACAACACCACCGCGGCAATGAAATTAATTACTGGTCTGACCCTTCTGGACCTGCACGTCAACGAGGTTGCGTTGATGGCCGTGTTACGATTGCGCACGGCTGGTGTAAACCCCGAAGTAGAAGTGGGTCAATTGAGACTAAGCCTATGGCGAGAAGCGCTTACTGCACTACCTCTGCTGCAGGCCCAAGTTTGTGTTTAACAAACCCTGCAAAATACAATTAAAACAGAGCACGGAGTCAGACGCTGCAAATACAATACGCATATACACAGACGGCTCCAAAACTAAAGAAGGCTCAGGATGTGGTGTCTACTCCAGATCACTAAGCCTAAGAATTAAGTGGGGAATGGGAAAAAATACCAGCATGGTTCAAACAGAACTGGTTGGTATCTCAATTGCCACAAATGAACTAACCAGAAAAGGAATTTCTGGAAAAAACATAATAATCTGCACTGACAGCAGACAAGCTCTACTAGCCTTGATTAGACAGCGTGTTACATTAGGGCTAGTATTAGAGTGCCATTAAGCTCTAGCTAACGCCTCGGTAGATAACAGTATTATCCTGAGGTGGGTTAAAGGGCACGACAGGAGTAAAGGTAACCGCATTGCCGATTCCTTAGCCAGGGAAGCGGCTGGACTAAGACTTTTAGGACACAGCGACATCTACCGCTTGACGACTTAGGCAATTACGGAACTAGCCAAACGGTACACCCATGCTCAATTTATAAAGAGATGGGATGGAATCAAGGGATGTAGTTTTGCCAGGGTCACCTCGGGCGACCCTTGGCGATGACCAGGACAAACCTACGTCTAGCAGTAGGATTTCTGACTGGCCACTGTCAGCTAAGGAAACACCTCCATACAATGGGGCTAGTGGAGACACCTCTATGTAGGATGTGTCAATCATGTCCTATGCGATTTCCCGGAGTTATCGTCAATGAGAGACCTGCCGATATGAAGGAGATGTATCCTAGTGACTTGTCCACTTTCGTGAACAGGACAGGATGGACGATGACCTAGGTGGCCTAAGTGCTGTGGGACTAACTCACCCTCCCTACTCTACAGATACAGAGATGGCTTCTGTATTGCTCATAGCCTTTAAGGATTCTTCTTGGATTATTGAGTAAAAAGTTAACAGCAATAACAGAAGAAACAAATTGCACGATATATTTTTAAAGCAAAGTGGAGAAATGCAAAATGAGAATAGGGATACAAATTCAAGAGTAAATCAATGATTGCGTTTTGTATATAATTTCAATGTTTTAAATGCAGTTTAAAGTTTAGTAATCCAGAATCCATTTAAATAAATTTATAATTATTATATGACCATTATATCCTGCTCAAATATTTTATTGGAATCAAGGAAAATAATTAAAATATTTGTGAAATAATTAAAATACAAGATCAATAAAAATATATTATTTTAGGTACCTAATGAAGGGCATTGAAAGAGCAGACTCCTTCAACTTCAACCCGCACAAATGGATGTTGGTCAACTTCGATTGCTCAGCTATGTGGCTCAAAGACCCATCTTGGCTAGTGGACGCTTTCAACGTAGACCCGCTCTACTTAAAACACGAACAACAAGGATCGGCTCCAGATTACCGCCATTGGCAAATACCTTTAGGCAGAAGATTCAGATCTTTGAAAATCTGGTTCGTTTTAAGGCTGTACGGATTAGAAAATCTCCAGGCTCATATAAGAAAACAAATCTCCTTAGCTAAATATTTCGAAAATCATGTGAGAACCGACGACAGATTCGAGATAACCGAAGAAGTTATCATGGGATTGGTTTGCTTCAGATTGAAAGCCTCAAACGAAATCAACGAAACGTTTCTGAAGAGAATAAACGGAAGGGGCGTCATACATTTAGTTCCATCAAAAATTAGGGATACGTACTTCCTTAGGTTAGCAATTTGTTCTAGAATGACTGAAGAGACAGATATTGATATATCTTGGAAGGAAGTTAAGGAAGCGGCTAATGATGTTTTGTCGAAAACAGTTTAAATAATTGACAACAGATTTTGAAAATTAATGATACTATTCAGTGATTTGTTAATTTATTTTATAAATTTTTAATATATTTAAGCCTCTTACAAATTGACGATTTTATAGACCCCTTAAGTTGAGTATTTATGGCTTTCAAGTTTGAACTGCGTGGGCGTAAAATACTCGGAATTAGGTTGCAGTGAAGATTCAACTTACGAGAGCGTAGAAGCTGTTGAAATGTAAGAGGGGTAGTATTATTTATTAATTTTTAGGAAATTGGTTGATAATGTTTTATATAAAAATAGAACAAAAAGTATTAAAACGTTTTATGAAGATGTCCATATTTATTTTCGCGCTTATTTTTATATACAGAAGGTTGTAGTTGGCGGTCGCGTTTTTATTTCAAATATTATTAAAGAAATATTTTAAGATTTTTTGCTATCGTAAAAGATTAGTAAAAAATTTTCACAACGTGAAAACTGGTGATGATAATTTAATTTTTTTAAAGCTTTTATATATATTTTAATTAAAAATTATATTTAAATTTAAAGTTAGTGCTTCCCTGGAATAATAATTCGTATACATTTATGATCAACAAATAAAAATAAAGAAAATTCAGGTAATTTTTTTTAATATTAGGCCAGTTGCCAGAGAAAGATATTGACCGAAAGCTTGCACAAAATGTGATATCGACGAAACTTGGCACTTAAGTACATGAAAGGGTGTAGAAAACGATAAAAAAATCTTTGCTACTCTAAAGTGTATGCTAACTTCACAATTTCGAAAATAAAATCGAAAATTTGGTTTTTTTATATATATTATATCTCGAAAAAAAAAATCGAAAAACTAATATTCGTCCACTGCTGGACATAAGCCTCCCTTGATTGCTTCCACAATCTCCTATTTTGTGCCTCCTGTATATTTGCCTAAAATGTACGAAAAGAAAAAAAGAAAGCATTTTAAAGAGGAGACTCTAAGCTTTCTCAGGAAGCCATTAGTTTTTATTTTTTTTTTGTTTTTCATATAAAATTTGACCGGAAATTATTATTTCTAAAATTCTCACTGATTTTTATAAAACTGAAGATATCTATTAATAGAGGCATAACAAAAAAATCCTTGTACATTTATCATCATTATACTTTTACTTTTGGTATAAATATAATTAATATGATGAACATTATCTCTGTTTAATAAAACTTATGTTTTAAAATGATCATTTTTTTACATTCGTTCAATTTTTATTTTCAAAATAGTGTTTATTTATTTATGTAAATCAATTTCTAAATTATTTTTAACTTTATTTAAAAAAAAATAATTTCTCATTTATACATATAAACACTTTTTTGAAAATAAAAATTGCGTCGAATGAATGTTGTAAAAAAAATGATAATTGTAATAATGTTTATCATATTAATTATATCTATATCAAAATTAAAAGCATAGTGATGATAAATGTACAAGGATTTTTTTGTTATGCCTTTATTAATAGATATCTTCAGTTTTTTAAAAATCAGTGAGAATTTTAGAAATTATAACTTCCTGTTAAATTTTCTATGAGAAAACAAAAAAAGATTAAAAACTAATGGCTTCCTGAGAAAGCTTAGAGTCTCCTCTTTAAAATGCTTTCTTTTTTTTCTTTGCGTACTTTAATTTTTCCGAACGCCTCGCCTGAATATTTGTGTTCAACGGCTCGGCACGCGTAGAGTTTGGAATTTACTTTCTTATTTTAATATTTTTTTATAGTAATACAATTTTTTTTTTAAATAACTTATAATATAATTTCTAGTAAAATTTTATTAGTTTCTCGAAATGTTTATTTCTTTTTTCGAGATATAATGGAAAAACCAAATTTTCGATTTTATTTTCAAAATTATGAATTTAGCATACACTTTAGAGCAGCAAAGATTTTTTTATCGTTTTCTACACCCATTCAAGTACTTAACTGCCAAGTTTCATCGAGATCACATTTTGTGCGAGGTCGAACTCTCTGACAACTGGTTTATTATACATTTCCATCATAAATCCATTATAGCAATGAAAACATACTGTCATTTTCAAGTTTTTGCTTCAAACTCAGTTGAGTTTCTTTCCTTACAACTTTCTTATCTATTATCTAAGTATTCATTTTCTTTCCCGATTTAGCTTGTGTCCTTTTTATCGGTAAACAGATTGTCCCTTTGTCTTTGACACTTTCTGTTAACTATTATTTCTAAAACTATGAAAAATATTATGTTTCTATACCTTAAACATTGTCTATACCCCATATTAACCGAAAACGAATCTATGATCTCTTATTAAAATAATAATTAAGCAAAGAAAAACTATTTACATATAAAATCTATTAGAAACTAATTTACAAGGGTGGCCTTTTCCATTTTCTTTGTCTTCTTTTTCTTTTCTTTATTGATTTTCTGACAGGCGATTCTTTTGGTGTTATTTTCCATTTATATCTTCTTCTTTCCCTTTTTCTTTCCCGTTTTCTTTTTCTTTTCTTTATGAAAGAATCTATGAGTTGAAGAACAAGAGAATTAATAAAAGATTTGAACCAACTCATTCATATAGTTAAAAGTTTTAAAAAGTATTTTAAAAATATTTTATAATCCCTAATAATGAAATTAAAAAATGGTATTACATTTATATTTTTGATTTGATGAGTGACTTTTTATAAAATCATTACATCCAGTTCCCCTTGACAATCTTTTGCGAATATAAAAAATTATTATTAGTTAATAGGCTGAGAAATCTCTTATTTTAGCTGAGCCCACAGTTCGCTGCCGAGGCGAAGCAATATGATTTCTCGGCCGTATTGTATATACTATTTTTTTCAAGCGTAAACAACTTAAACTCAAAAAAATAAAACACTTTTAATGTTATTTTCTTAATTTTTTTATTAACAGAATTAATTAAACTAAATGTACAATTTGTTACTGTCCTTCTGGTTGTGACATTTTTCAATCGAACTTTTTTAATTCAATTCAACAAACTTGTTAATAAGGTTAAGTTAGGTTAAACTATCAAACAATGAAGGCATAAGGCATAAGGCGTAAGTCAATGTGTTTACACTAGAATGCGATATATGGAGACATCTTGACAATGTAAATTAAATGGACTTTAATTATTGTACATGGAGTATAAAATTCAGAAATAGATTCCTTCTCAATAAGTGTATATGATATATATAATATTCATATTTTGATACGCTTGAAAAAAAAATAGTTTATTGTTAATTTTTATAACATTTTATTCACTTGTTATATTTGTAAAATATTTAAAATAAGTTAATTATCGACAATCTTAACTATAACATTGGATCTATATTAAGGTTAACCTATTTATTTTAGAATAGTTAGTGTTGATAAGAAAAAAGTATTCAAACGTGTTACGAAAATAAATAAATAAATAAATAAAGCAAATTTAAAAATAAAGCAGCTTTTAATTATTAACCCGGCATCCTCCCTCTAAAGTAGCTTTCAAATTAGTGGTGTGCCATAAAAACCAAGTTATTTTAAATGGATTTGCATAATTATTGTCGTTGTTTAAATGTTTTTGTAGGATGGTGCTCCTAATTTAGTTGAGATCACTCAATATACAGGGTGCGCCAATTATTTCCACTCGATCTCTAGCACCGAAACTAAAAGAGATATCAACAAGATTTTTTGTAGGGGTAGACAGTGCCACTCGGACTACAATTTTGAAATATTTTGATGTATACACGGTGGCTAATTTTTGTGGAATGAAAATTAATTTGGTTTTTTTTAAATTGATTATGTCTTCTGATTCTACTTAATATTAGATTTACGGTAGTTTTTTGTATTTGTAAATCCGACGCGGCGTTGACAAGTTATTCCTATTTTAAGCAGATTTAATGAAAAAACAGCACTTCAGAAATATTAGCACAAAAACCACATTTTTTAAAAAATTCCTCAAAAAGCTACTATGATGTAAATGAAACATGCACATATCACAATAATCACACAACATCTTCACCTGTTGTACAGGGTGTTTGCCGATGGCGTGCCAATAGTCTAGTTTTCAAATGGCAATAACTTAATTTTTTCAAATAGGACCCCCTGTATATTTTTCTTCAGTTAGAAGCTCTCCCTAATACGCATTAAAAAAATATAGGGTTTTGCACATCTAACTTTACTATTTGCTTTAATAATTGACGTTAAGTGACAAACAACATATTTTACACAATTTTTAATAAGTACAAAATTTTACAAAGTTTAATCGTAAGAAAACTACAATAGTGAAAGTTAAAATTTATAGTAGGTGTTCAAAATGTCTTCCATATTAATTATACATTTTCTTGCCCTTTTTTTCATTGATTTACGCACATCTCTTAGCATTGCAGGGGTCACCTGTCTAAATGCTGCAGTAATTCTTTCTTTTGTGGTAACCTCTTCTTTGTAAACAATATTTTTAATAAAACCCCACAAAAAAAATCGCAAGGTGTAAGGCAAGGCGATCTAGTAGGTCAATTTATAGGTCATCCCCTTCCTATCCAACGATCCTGAAATTCCCTATTTAACCAATTGCGAACATCTAATAGGTAATGTGGTATGGCACCATCTAATTGAAACCACATTCCGTTGCGATAATTTTGAGGCACATTTTGCAATAAGTTGCGAAAATCATGTTCTAAAAAATCTAAAAATATAGCTCCATTTAGTTCCATCAAAGAAACAGGGACCAATTACATAATCACCTATTATTCCCGCCCACACATTCAAAGACCATCACCATTGTGGTCCGAATAATAATGGAAGTTGTGTCTATTTACACAACCGTTCTTATGAAACGTGGCTTCGTCGGAGAATAAAACTTTGTTTAAAAAGTTACGCTCTGTATTTATCTTGTTTATTAACCATCTACAGTATTCCACTCTACGCGCGAAATCACGTGGTAACAATTCTTGGTGAAGCTGGATATGATAGGGGTGACATTTATTCTTTTTTATTATGCGTCTAATTGTGGTATTGGAAATATCTAACTGATTGCTTAATTACCTTGGGTTTATATTGGGATCTTCAACTATACTGATCATTACCTTATATTCGTTGTCAATAGTAACAGCTGTAGTTTCACGTGAATATTTTTCATACTTGACGGTTCCTGTTCTATCAAATCTATTCTTTAAATTCTCAAAAGTATCCTTTTGTGGATGACGTTTTCTGGGTATCTTTGACATTCACCCAGTATCCATATCATATCAATATTTTCTTGAACACTATAATTCTTATTAAAATCCATTTTTTATACACAATACCGATTAAATTTAGTAGACGTGATACAATACAAAATTTTATGTTGACAATTAATGCCTTAACAAAATATACCTACTGTCATTTTCATAGGTAACTTGATTTCTTATTAAAACTTGTGTAAAATATGTTGTTTGTCACTTAACGTCAATTATTAAAGTAAATAGTAAAGTTAGATGTGCAAAACCCTATATTTTTTTAATGCGTATTAGGGAGAGCTTCTAACTGAAGAAAAATATACAGGGTGTCCCATTTGAAAAAATTAAGTTATTGTCATTTGAAAACTAGACTATTGGCACGCCATCGGCAAACACCCTGTGCAACAGGTGAATATGTTGTGTGATTATTGTGATAGGTGCATGTTTCATTTACATCATAGTAGCTTTTTTGAAGAATTTTTTAAAAAATGTGGTTTTTGAGTTAATATTTCTGAAGTGCCGTTTTTTCATTAAATCTGCTTAAAATAGGAATAACTTGTCAACGCAGCGTCGGATTTACAAATACAAAAAACTACCGTAAATCTAATATTAAGTAGAATCAGAAGACATAATCCAATACAAGGTTGTTTAATTTAAAAAAACCAAATTAATTTTCATTCCACAAAAATTAGCCACCCTGTATACATCAAAATATTTTAAAATTGTAGTCCGAGTGACACTGTCTACCCCTACAAAAAAATCTTGTTGATATCTCTTTTAGTTTCGGTGCTACAGATCGAGTGGAAATAATTGGCGCACCCTGTATAGCTGAAGTGATGAACAACAAGCGCCAAGTATATAGATGCGCCATATACACTGACTTCTCCAAAGCTTTTGATAAGATAGACAGACCACTCACTACTTATGACTAAGTTACAACTATTTGGTTTTAGTAATTCGCTTATAAGTTTACTAAAATCGTATATTTTTAATAGAGGCCAGTTTGTTTCTTATAATGGGTTGTTGGAATATCAACACCCTGGCTCTACGCCTATGTTAATTAAATAAAACATGTCAATTCGAAAAACCCTCGTCTACGCCAGTGAGCCAAAATATTACAGTTGGCATTGAATCAAAACGGTGTATAAGCTTTAAAAAGCTCGTCAAAAATATTACCACACATGAAAACATATTCACACTCGCATGCAAAACATTTCGCATCTTATGCACTTATGCAGTAAAGTCCAATGTCTGGAAATACGCCAAAATCTTCAGTCACTTACAGGTACAGGTCACACCATCAAAATTATAGAAATTAGCATCATTGGCTAAAGAGAATCGAATGATTGATTACATCACAGTGCGTAGGTACATGACCTCTGGAACGTAGTGAAAACAAGCAAACACAAAATAGTTTTTGATTGTATTCACAGTTTAGTCAAGTGTTGAGTGTTTTTTAAACTACCTTCTTCATCAACAAGAGATATACAGTCCAGAGCAAATATAGCTCGTTTAAATCCAATTAAACGGGAACAGGGACATCTACAGGGTGTCTTCTTCAAAGTTTGGGTTTACAATATACAGTGGATCTGTATAGCCCAAAATATGGGTTTTCCACTACAACCTATTCCCCAACGTCAGGTGTTCCACAAGGGTCCAACCTAGGTCCTTATTGTTTTTGCTATTTATAAATGAACTTTCTATCGCGGTACAATTTAAAATTTTTTTTTTTCTGATGATTTAAAAATATTTCTAGAAATTAGATCTCAGTTTGATTGTCATTTGCTTCAATTGGAATTAAATAAAGTTAATGAATGGTGTACAAGAAATCGTCTTCTTCTAAATTTAAATAAATGTAAAGTATGTACCTTCAGCCGTAAATCTTATTCCGTTTTATACAAATACCAATTCGATAATGTGGACTTAACTAGATGCACTGAGGTTAGAGATCTGGGCATAACTTTTGATAATAACGCTATTTTTCGCTCTAGTAAGATCAAAACTTGAATACGCTTCTGTTGTGTGGAGTCCGTATTACCTAAATCACATTAATTTGTTAGAGACCGTTCAGAGGAGGTTTCTGAAATTTTTAGCTAGCAGGATTGGTGAGACTTACCCCGAAAAGGGGACCGAACAATTTATTTTGCTACATCGTTTTGGCATTATCTACTTGCAACTCCACTCGAGTAGATGGAGACCGAGAAAGTTGTCGTCATACAGCTATGACGCGGTGTGATACTTTTATCTTGTTCGGGTTCTACATGTAAGATTCCATGTTACATTCCATGTTTTTCGAGTAATTAAAGTATAAATTTTCTCCACGGCCATTACTGAATGTAGTTATTCTGAAACCACTTATAATAACAGAAAAGAAACATTCTCGCTCTTGAGATTGAAAGAAAATTCTGAAACATTTGTCTCTTATGTATTTTATATGTATTACATTCTATCACTAGAGATAGAATCTGTATTCCGTGATTGTTTACAAAAATAAGGTTTGCCGTGAATGTCAAATTAACTGTCAGTATTAGTTGACGTGGTTTTAATATTGGTTTGTAAAAACTTTTCATTTATTAAAAAGGAGAAGAAAATCAAACGATTCAGATGGAGAATTTGAAAATACTCCTCCAGAAATAAAACAATATGCCGATAATATAACTCAAAAGTTGCTACCGCAAAAATCCAAGCTTGAATATAAAAATACTACTACACAATGTTGAGAGATTGAGGTTTCATTTTACTATATTTAATTTCTACTTTATGTGGCCGTGGAGAAAGTACAGTCTGTTACTCTGTTGGAATGAAAATCCGACACTCGTGGTTCCTCAAGCTCGCCTTCGCTCGCGTTCGGAATCCTCAAGCTCGCCTTCGCTCGCGTTCGGAATCCTCCACTCGTGTCGAATTCTCATTCCAACCTTGTTACAGAATATACTATTAATAAACAGCTCAAAATTGTACATGATGATTTAAGAAAACAATTCGGATTCGAGTTTTTTCGTTTCTTTGCATTTTTTGAGAACATTTACCATAGTAACGTGTATTTTTTTACACCATCAAAAAGTAGAGATTTCAACGAACAAAAAGACCAACGAGTTTTTAAAAAAGCAGAGATTTTGACGTAAGAATTTTTGATTGAAAATTAGGGTGCTTTTTCGATATTAAGTCAAAATAAGGTGAAAAAATAAATATTTTGAATGAAAAAAATTACAGTATGTTTGGGACATAAAAAGGTAAGTTTTCACCAAATTTCATGAAAAAAAAATTTTTTTATAAAAGATATTTGAATTTTTCACATAAATTTTGAGGTTATGTGAAAAAAGTATAAATACAAAAGTTGTAGATCTTTTTATTACCTACAACTTTGCCATTTTACCTTTTTACATAGGACTGTAGTTTTGCCGGAAATCGAGATAAACTGTTTTTTACCCTTAAAAACTTACCCCCTTCCACTTACCGAGCTCAGATCGCCCGTAAATTATTTTTCCTTTCATTTTTGTTATATTTTCTTCCTTGTCCAATGGGTTTCATCCTACTATTATTTCTTTTCACTTTTTACCATTTTCAAAGGCTTCAGCCCTGGTCTAGAGGTTGTTCGTGCATACATCGTTTATTTTTAAAAATATTAAAAAATGTCAATGGACTTTTTCTAATAAAACGATGGAAGCTTTAATCCTGAGGTGAAAAATTTACGAGACGACGTTTTGTCTCTTAAATTTAATTTTCTATTTTGGAGTTTACTATCCTTAATTCAGATGTAACTTAGTTTGAGGTTTAAATAGGCTTTTATTCCGTAACAATTTTTCTTTCATACTATTTAGGCGGAATAACAAACTTTAATACACTCCATCAACTCATAGCTAAAATAATGAGTGGATTCCAGATCAAAGTAATCAATGATACAAATATAAAAATGAATGTCCCGAATGAAGAATGCTATCAAGCACTCACTAGGACACTGAATAACGAGGAATACGCATGGTACTCCTATGAGAATAAACAAAACCGTCCAATTAAGGTAATGGCAATCAATCTTCATCACTCATGTAATCCTGAAGAAATAATCCAGGAAATGAAAAGAAGAGGATATAAAATAATTGAAGTTACTAGAAAACTGAAGTACAAAACAAAACAGCCTCTAAATATGTTTATGTTGTCGTTCAGCAACGATGAAGATGTTAATAAAGTATTCAGTATAACTGACATATTAGGAATAAGAGTTCAAATTCAGCCAATTAGAAAAAGTAAATTAGTCCCGCAATGTAAAAAGTGCCAAACTTATGGGCATACCCAGATATATTGCGCTAAAGAACCCAGATGTGTGAGATGCACTGGAACGCATCTCACAGTTGATTGTGATAAGCTAAAAAATGCAACCCCAAAATGTGTTCACTGTGGAGAAGGTCACTCCGCGAACTATCGAGCCAAAGAAATTCAAAAAATTAAAAATAAACAACTGAACAAAACAAAACTGCCTACTAGACCCCAGCGAGAAAATAGAGAAAGTAAAGAACCTCCAAAACAGGGTCAGAGTTATAGCCAAAATAAAGCCTATAGTCAAGCAGTAATACAAAATATTGCTCAAACTAACAAAAAACCGCAACACCAAGGTACAACAAGTACAAATCTTGACAATATGCTCGAACGAATCTTGGAAAAACTAAACAAGATGGATGAGCGTATTTTAAACCTAGAAAAACGCGCTTAATGAGCAATCCCTAAAACCAGAAATGGCTTAACACTTAAGAATCCTAGAATGGAATGCAAACGGGTTACTACAGCACCAACAAGAACTACAAACAATCCTGGAACTAGAAAAAATTGATATCTGTCTCATTGCTGAAACGCACTTCACTAAGGAGTCGTTTATCAAATTTAAGGGTTATAAGGTGTATCATACTATCCATCCAGACAATTCAGCAAAAGGCGGAAGTGCAGTTATAAAAAAGGAATGTATATTACACCACCAAGAAATGGGTTACCAAACGGTAGAGATACAGGCCACATCTGTTAAAATTAAAACAAAGACTTACGAAGTTACAATCACAGCTTTATACTCCCCACCGAGACATGCTATAAAAAGAGAAGTATATGCTGACTTTCTGGATAGCCAAGAAAACAGATTCATAGTTGGAGGAGACTTCAATGCGAAACATACCCACTGGGGATCCAGACTGGAAAGCCAACCTACTGGCCCACAGATCCAAACAAAATTCCTGATCTTATAGATTTCTTTGTAATTAGAAATATATCCTCAAATTATATACATGTAGAAGAAGCTTGGGACATGAACTCAGATCACTCACCCATACTTCTTACACTGAGTGATAGTGTGATACAAAAAGAAAATCAACCTAAATTAGTCAACAAACGAACGGACTGGCAAAGCTTCAAAATCAAACTTGAACGGTTAATTAATCTCTCGGTTCCATTGAGAACAGAAGAACAACTAGATCGGGAAGTCGAACGTTTTGTCAAAGATATTCAACAAGCAGCCCTGATTTTAAATACAAAACAAAAGGAAATAATTATCCAAAAGAGATAAGAGACCTTATACTAGAAAAAAGAAAAATCAGAAGAAAATGGCAACAGTCCAGAGCACCAGCTGATAAAACAGCTTTAAATAATGCAACACAACAGTTAAAACGCGAAATTCAGCATATTAAATATGAATCGATTGGTGAGTACTGACAGCAGTACCCATTATTCACTCTGGAAAGCAACCAAACGATTAAAAAGTCCTATTACACATAACCCACCAATTAGAAAGAAAGACGGGAGTTGGGCACGAAATAATATACAAAAAGCAACCAGATTCGCTGAACACTTAGAAAAGACTTTCCAGACCAATGATGGTGAAGAGACCCAAGACTGGAATGAACCAGAACAGGAAGATTCAGTCATTAGACCTACTTCTCCAAAAGAAGTTTATGTGGAAATCGAAACAAATATAAATCCTAAAAAAGCACCTAGATTTGATCTCATTACCTGGGAAATCTTGAAACAACTCCCACGTAAAGCTGTTGTCAAACTGACCAACCTTATCAATGCATCATTTAGGATGAGATACGTACCTCCGCTATGGAAAGTAGCAGAGGTTATAATGATACCTAAGCCAGGTAAACCTCCCCAAGAAGTAACGTCATACCGACCAATCTCTTTGTTGCCTGTTATTTCGAAGAAAAGGACCTGATTCCCTCCCATCAATTTGGTTTTAGAGAAAAACACTCAACGATCGACCAGGTGCATAGAATCACAGACATAATTGAAAAGTCTTTAGAGGAAAAGAAAGTCCGCTCCACCGTCTTCCTAGACGTGGCCCAGGCTTTTGATAAAGTCTGGCATGAGGGCCTTAACCACAAGTTAAATTTGTTACTACCACGTCAGTATTCAGAACTCTTAAAATCCTATTTATCAAACAGATATTTCAGAATAAAACAGGAAGATGTATATTCTGATCTAAGAGAAATTAAGGTAGGAGTATCCCAAGGTAGTGTACTAGGTCCAGCACTCTACTTACTGTATACCAGTGATATTTCTAACCTTGGGCACGATACTATTGCAACATTTGCTGATGATACTGCCATTCTGGCTGTTGGAAAAGACCATGAAGAAGCCAACCGAAAATTACAAGCATCTGTAGACCAGATTAACACCTGGACTAAAAACTGGCGTATTAAGTTAAATGAAAATAAATCTGTTCATGTTAACTTTACTAATAAACGAAACCAACACATTCCCATAAGAATAAATAACGCTCAGATTCCCTATGCTAATACAGCAAAATATCTTGGAATGACACTCGACGCTAGATTTCGCTGGAAAGTCCACATTAAAAAGAAACGTGAAGTGCTTGGTATAAAATATAAAAAGATGTATTGGTTATTAGGAAGACACTCCAAGTTGTCCACACATAACAAACTGCTCCTCTACAAGCTGATATTGAAACCCGTTTGGACGTATGGTAGTCAGCTTTGGGGCTGCGCCAGTAAAAGTAACATTCAAGTTACCCAACGTTTTCAAAATAGAGTATTAAGGAACATCGTCGATGCACCCTGGTACTGTCGCAACAGTGATCTTCATAGGGACCTGGATGTAGAAACTGTTTACAAGACTATATCTAAATCTGCCAGCAGCCATGAACAACGGCTGCTCCAACATGGGAACGTTGAGGTCATCCAGCTCCTCGATAATACCAATTTAGTAAGAAGACTCAAGAGGACCAAACCTTTTGAACTAGTTCAGTGACAGTGCTAGTTACAAACAGAGTATTGTGCGGATTTGTGTTACACGTTACCGGTAGTGTTACTAAAATTATGAGACCCTAAGGTATACCAGTGAGTAGGACCTTTAAGAATTCTAGTTAAGTTAGGTTGGAACAAAATTGCTTATTGATCTTCATGATCAGATTGTAACTATAGAAAACATTCCCACAGTGTGTTTTGCTACGAAAAAAAAATACTATTTAGGCGAATATGTATATCATTATATGATACATAGTAATAGTTTGCGTGTAAGTAATCAAATTTAAGTACCTTTAATAGTTGTGCTGAGTTTACGAATATTTTTAACTCTCGAATTTGTAATAAAAAAATTATCAGCTTCAAAAAAATACAGATCAGTAGCCCACTTGGTCTTTTTGTAGTTAGCACCTCCTATCACAGCCTCACGTGGACTACAAATGACCCCATTTGTTTCTATTGAATTTAATTTTTTTATCCAATTTGTTTTCTTTACCAGCTCATCTTGCGACCGTGATAAATTGGAATTTTTGTTCGATAAAGCCCAAACTGGTCGTTTAAAGGATAGAAATAATTTGAGGATGTTTTCAAAACCTGAAAAAACAATATTTTTAATTTTATTTTTGTAAAATATTGATTTTGTTTATACCTACTACATTTTACTTTTTTTATTGACTCTAACCGGATAAATATGGCAAGTTGGCACCCCAAATATCAATTTTGAATTATAAACTACAATACCCACAAGATCTATGAACACTTCTTCTCCAGACTTTTATCATACGGTGAAAAATTACAGCGCGCTCCACTATTTCTCAAACTCGATAATAAATCAAGCGAGTAGATAGAATCTATAAACTTTATTTAACGCTGTTTATCATATTATAGATAGACGGCAATACAGTCAAGTCAAATTCCTTTTAGCGGATATTGAGATGTTCACGCGAGTCAAATAAATAAAATTCCAAAATCGATTTCATTGCTCCAAAAATACAACGTTTTTAATTCCGACCATATTCACATCATGTTGATATTGATATTACTTCCTTTGCGGTTCGATATCACAGCCCCCCCCCCCCCCCTACCCCCTCTATATAATTATCCCAGGCAGGTTAAAAAAAGACGTAGTCTTTTCGTGGAAAAAACTTATGTAATTAATAATATTAAGTTATTCACATGGCATACATTATATTGAGGAATACGAGGAATAAAGATATTATTAGATATAGAAAGGTACTCATATATACATGTACATAATATCATAGTAGATACTCATTTGTACTGATTATATTTCCTGTCGGGATTTCTTAGCCGTTGGTTCTGCTTCTAACAGCTAGTCGTCCTCCTGAGCGATCAGGCTATTAATGACGTCTTCGACGTCGTCGTATTCGTCTAGTGAGTCTTCCTCGTTTAAGTCAGTTTCCAAGGGCAACTTTGTCTGTTTAGCTCTGAAATCACCAGTGATAGCTTCCTTACAAAAAGAATGCATGCGTTGGTGAAGTCGAATTTCGCAATTTGTGACCACCGGGTAGATACAGGAGAAGGAGCTTTGGATGTGTCATATCCACGATGTGCAAAGGCAGCAATCAATTTCTGATTGTTGTACCCTATTTGGCAAGCACTGTGCACTCTCAGTTCACTCAACCAACGCAGGAACTGTTGATCTGCCGAAAGTTTCCTTTTCACACTGGACTCCAACAGTCTGGCAACTCCTCTGGCTTTCACTACAGTTAGTACCGAGGCTTTCACTATAGTTAGTACCGAAATTGTAGATTAAGTTCCATTTGAAAAAGAAGTTATTTATGTCTTATGATTGCTCCAGTTTAAAACATTATATTCTTAATATCTTTAATTACCCATTTTAAGCACCGAAGTTACATTTGAAAAAGAAGAAAGAAATGTATAATATTTAAATAAAAGTGTTTGTGAAAATCTACCACAGTGTTGGTCTTGGTTTCAAGAGAGCCTTGTGAATCTGTGTTCTCGCAAATTCGACTACTTTTCGGAGATGGCGTCTGCATCTAGATCAAACTTGTACGTTATTTGTAAAGGAGGAGTTGAAGCAGGTGAAAGCCAGAGGAGTTGTCAGACTGTTGGAGTCCAGTGTGAAAATGAAACTTTCGGCAGATGAACAGTTCCTGCGTGGGTTGAGTGAAGTGAGAATGTACAGTGCTTGCCAAATAGGATACAACAATGAGAAATTGATTGCTGCCTTTGCATATCGTGTATATGATACATCCAAATCTCCTTCTCCTGTACCTACCCGGCGATCACAAGTTGCGAAATTCGACTTCACCAATGCGTGTTTTTTTTGTGAGGAAGCTATCACTGGTGATTTCAGAGCTAAACAGACAAAGTTGCACTTGGAAACTGACTTAAACAAGGAGAACTCACTAGACGAATACGACGATGGCGAAGACGTCATTGATAGCCTGATCGCTCAGGAGGACGACGAGCTGTTAGAAGCAGAACCAATGGCTAAGAAATCCCGACAGGGAATATAATGAATACAAATGAGTACCTACTATGATATTATGTACATGTATATATGAGCACCTTTCTATATCTAATAATATCTCTATTTCTCATATTCCTCAATATAACGTATGCCATGTGAATAACTTAATATTATTAATTACATTAATTTTTAACCTGCCCTTGGATAATTATGTAGTGGGGGGGGGGGAGGTGGTATCGAACCGAAAAGTAACTAATATCAATACCAACGTGATGTGAATATGGTTGGCTTTCATCAGAGAGAGCTTTAGTAAATTGGGTGGGGGATGGAGTGGGGGTGGTGGGAGGGTTGTCAAAAGTTGGTGATTTTAACCAGGAACCATAATTACATTACATTTTTTAGCGAAATTTGAAAAATGACCTATTTTTTCGAAGCTCCATATCTCGGCAAAGAATTGACATACAAACACTTTTGAATAGTCAAAATTGTAGGAAATGTACCGCTCTACAACAAAGTATAGGAGTGCTTTTGCCTTGGGACGTAAGGGAAAAAAGCAATTGAGGAAAAACCGGAGGAATATCGAAAATTCTGCAGTTTCCCCCCCCCCCCCCCCTCATCTTTTAGCACAAGGTCCTCGAGGTCAAAAACCTTGGAAAAATGTTAATTAACTATCCCTGAACAATATCCCAAAGTTTTATTAACTTCCGACCTTTTTCCACCTAACCCCACATATTCCAACCTGTCGACTGGACTATTCTGCTGCATAGCAAAACCAATAGTTAAGAATGCAATCAGCAAATGGGTGGAAAAACTGGCCCAAAGATGATGGGAACAATAATCCCCAGGACAGAGGCAGGCAATAATGTTTCTCAAGAAACCATCACCGACACTCATGGCAGACCTACTGAGCAAGGACATAAGGTTCGTAAAAGCGATAGTAGCCATGCTCACATGACACTGTAAACTCAACAAATACAGGTCTGGAATAAGAAACCACATGCGAATGCGAAGGAATAGGCCAGATGCAGAAAGCTACGTTGAAGAGCCATTGTCAGGGATCCGAAACATAATTAAAAGGACGAAGCTCTAACTATCAAGGAAACCACAATAAATATGCAAAGATCGTAGTGAAAATAGGTTGCTATCTACTATATGGTCATAAAAATATTAAACAAAAATAAAAGTAAAGGCATTTACATAAAGAATTTTTCAGCAATTCAGAATCTGTATTAAACAAACCATTTTTAATTAAATTAATCATAGAAGTTGTAATATACATCAACCTTCTTTGCTCAGTGCAATAACCTCCCACATTTTTCGCAAGTTGTGACGTTTCTGACCGTTTAATTTTTGTAATAAAAAACGCCTGGAATATATTGATAAGGTTCATCTTGGTCTCCAAGCTAGTCAGGCAGAATTTCAACCCAGGGTCTAAAATATATAAACATACTAAATAAACTTTTATAAAATAAACATCATTTGGGAAAGACATTTAAAGAAAGGTTCAAAACTTTAAACCTGTCTTAATAAGACTAAAGTAGTTTCCATTTTTAGGGATATTATGGAAGGCTGCAGCTAATATTTTTAAAATTATTAATTAATTGTTTCCTTTTACACCAATCATGCAAATTACTTCAAAAATAATTTTTTATTTCTTCAAAAAAGATACCTCTTCATTTTTTAGGATATTTACCTATCTGATGCTTCCAAATTTGTAAAATTACTGATATTACATCTCTGAGTGCCAGATAGTTCTGTAATTTTAATACCAACTATCCCTATAAAATGTTCTGGTTTACAAATATTTGAGAGATCGACTGCAGACTTTCGTTTACTGAAAAGTCCGGATGATATTCTGTAAACATTTTATTTCAAATAAAGTATTAAGGATAATAAACTCACCATTGGTTTTTTATAAAAAATCCGGACTTTTAAATATGTTCATGACATTTTCATAGGAATGTTAATATTAAGTTGACACTGCATATGGCGTTTATTGGATTAATTTGGCATTTAACTTGATGCAGTTACTAAACTACAGTCTTATTAAGTATTTAAGACTGCAATTTGCGGATGATGTGGTCATAATGGCTAGCATTGAAAAAATACTACAAAAGAATTTAAACATATGGAACGAGTAGCTGCACAAATATATAATGAAAATTAACACCAGCAAAACAAAAGTAATGGTAATAGCGAAGGAAAAACAGGACATAATATACAAATAGGTGTAGGATTACAAAATAATGGACAACAAGAAAAAGACTTAAACGAGAGAGCAAACAAAACAGTTAATCTATACCATTCAATGAACAGACAATCTATAAGAAAAAAGATATCTCAAAAGAAACGAGAATAACGATATTTAAGCCAATATATGTATAGACCCACGCTAACATATGGCAGTGGAACTTGGATACTAAACAAAACAATGAAGTACCTAAGAACTGTTGAAGGGATTACGAGGATAGACAGGTTAATAATTGAATATATAAGACAACAATTAAAAGTCAATTCAACCATAGAACACATATAATAAAATGACCGAAACACAACAAGCAAAAAAAATATGTGATATAAAAATAAGATACAGAAGAGGAAGACGACACACTATAGAAGCACTGTACAAGAAGCAAAAATACGGCAATGGACAGAACAAGTACGTAACTGACTTGCTTTGAAGATCACGCAGTTACCATTCATCAGGTTGCGATGCTTATTAACATGGAAAAAAAAAAGAAAGGTGGTAAGGACTATGCAAAGACCTTAACGACGACATATGGGGTCAAGGTTACAGGATAGTGATAAGACACCTTAAAGCACACATTCCGTATCAGCTGCCAACGGAAGAAAAATTGAAGGTGGCAAGAGAACTTCTCCCTCCAGGACCTCCACACAACCACCAAAGAGAGATGGAAGTAGGGATACCGGCATTCACACCCCATGAATTGGAGAAGGCGCTTACGAAATTAAAAAACAAGAGAGCAACCGGCATAGATGGCATCCCACCGGAGTCCGTGAAGAAGGCGGGCGATCTGGAACCCGAATGACTGCTCAAAACTATGAATGCACAATTGGGAGCACAGACATTTCCGAGGACCTGGAGGGAAGCCAAATTGGTGCTTATTCCAAAAGGGGAAATGGGTGGGGTACCCATGAAATGGAGGCCAATATGTATTTTGAGCACCATGAGCAAACTATACGAAGTGCTAGTCACGGAAAGGATGGAAAAATTCATTGGAGAGAACGCGCCGTTATCCATAAGTCAGTGCGGATTCCGTAAGGGGTCCTCTACCACCGACGCCGTCATAAAAATAGTAAAGGCACCAAAAGAGACGCAAAGCAAATGGGCAATGCTTATCACTTTTGATATCAAGAACGCATTTAATTCGATAAGGTGGAATGAAGTGATGCAGGAACTCAGCAGAAGGAAAGGTACCAAAGTACCTTATGAACATACTAGGCGAATAACTGAAAGATAGGAGATTATTACTCGAAAAAGGAGTGGTGGTAGAGGTCACGGCCGGGGTACCGCAGGGATCCATGCTCGGGCCAACACTCTGGAACATTACATATGATAGCATCCTAAGCAGCAAATACCCAGAAGGGACCCAACTAGCCGCCTTCGCAGACAATCTAGGTATGGTCATTACCGCAAACGACAAAGAAGATCTGATATACAAAGTGGAAGAGGGATGCAGGGCGGTAATCCAATGGGCACTTACACCCGGACTAAGACTAGCAGAGCACAAGACAGAAGCTGTGGTACTAAAGGGACCACGAAATAGACGAGACATCTGGTTTGACTGCGGGAGGGCACGAATCGTCCCATAAAAATGCATCGCAGTTACGCTCAGCGGCAACGGCAGCTTCGGTGCCCACATTAAAGCGGCCGGGAAGAAGGCAAGCGACAGAGCCACATTAATAGAACGGCTCATGACCAACATTGGGTGCCCTGTACGGGGTGACGCAATCAATCCTCCTATATGGAGCGCCGATGTGGTACGGGGATATGAGGGTCGCTACATACAAGGCGGAGATGATAAGAGCGGACAGGAAGGGACTCATAAGAATAGCCAGTGCATACAGAACGGCAGCCACCAAAGTCTTATACGTCATCACCGGAGTGACTCCCATATACCTGCTTGCGGCGGAAAGGGCCCGCGCATACGCAGGTAGATCACACGGCTTGAATGGAGGCGAAAGAAGAAACGATAGGAGGGAGTGGGATGCCACAGAGGATGTAGCACAATAGACGAAGGCCCTCATACCAACAATAAGAACGTGAGTAGAATGTGGGCAGCGCACTGTGGATTACTACCTAATGCAAGCCCTCACTGGGCACGGGTGCTTCATGTCTTACCTGAAGAGGATAGGGAAGAGGGAGAGTGACAGGTGCATGTATTGTCCGGAGCGCTACGACGTAGAACACACACTCTTCGTATGTGACAGATGGCACGAGAGTCTCACAAACTTCTACTGCTTCTACTATCATTAAAAATTCTACAAGAGGAACCTGGCTCCTCCAGGACCGTGAGCTTTTCTCCAAAAGAGATATATGTACATATTATTGCTGAAAATACTTTTACTGCACAAGAAAATTTCTTAGGTGATCCAAAAATATTTATTTTAATAAAAAATTACATATTACAAACTATCTACCTGGTTTACTTATTCTATTTACATTTTTTTATTTTATTATAAGGTTTTTATAGAAACAATCCAACTTTTAACTTCTCATTCAACTCTGGAGTAAAAGTACTAGTAGCAACTATGGAGAGTATTGTCGAGTTAATACTACTTTCTTTCTTTTTATTTTTCAACTTCTGATTCGAATTTTTAAGCTGCAACTCCACTACTATCGATTTAATTTCACTCCAAGCAAAATCAATGTCAACTTTTTCAGTTAGTCTACTGCACACAACGAATCTCACCATCAGTTTATTTTGAAAGTAATAAGGCATGATATAAAGATTCTTCCTCTCAGTTATTTTGTCCAATAGTTTTTGAGTCGCTAAATCTTCTCCTTTTAGTCTGAATCCAACAACTCCTAACCTCGAAACTAGGAGTTCGAATCTATCATCAGCTTTAACTAAATGTTCTAAATATTTAGCTAAAGAAACTTGGTGGCGAATATGTTTTTGGATACCTTGGACACCGTATAATCTCATGACGAACCAAAGTTTTAGTGCCCGGAATCTACGGGAAGTGGGGATTTGCCAGTTTTCGATTTCTGGTTCGAAAAGGGGTTTTGAGGGAATGGAAGCTTTGACCTTGAAAGCTGCTTCTGCATCTTTTGTGTTCTTAAACCACATGGCTGAGCAATCAGAATTCGTAAGGAACCATTTGTGAGGGTTAAAGTTGAAGGAATCGACGTAATCAATGCCTAAAAAGTTTTAATTCTTTAATATTTAGTATTACATTTTTTCGTAAATGAAAGCAACCCTGCCATTTATTAATGCTTAAGAACTACTTGAATGTTTTTTATTTATTATAACACTTTCTGTTATTAATTATATTAACATTAATAATTAATATTTACTAATAAATCAAATAATATTTGCGGCGCACTTTAACGACAATTCTTTTTAAAAATAATAATAACAGTAACTACGCCTTCATATAAGACGAGGCTACTGACCACAGAGAAGATGCCATTGATACAGAAGAAAAACAAATAAAAACTCCTAAATGATTTCTTAGATAACATTAAACGATTCCTAGGTGGTCTCTAACTTTGTTCAGTTTTATTTAAATATTTAAATCTTACTTTATAAAATTACCTTTTAACAAATACCTATACTCGGGACAAACCAACGCAGCTCCTGCATATGCAGCATCTACATGTAGCCATATCTTCTCTTTTTGACAAATTCTTCCGATTTCATCCAAGTCGTCAAACGCACATGTTCCTGTAGTGCCCAAACTGGCCACGACACAACATGGAATTAAACCGTCTCCTTTGTCTTTATCAATAGCTTCTTGAAGAACATCGCCTAAAAAATAATATAAGCAAATAACAGAATTCTTAGAGATTCACCAATTTTTGCTTACCTCTAAGACGGCAATCTGCATCTGTTGGCAATAGTCTCATGGGTACTGATGCCAACAGACTTGCTTTCTCTACCGATGAATTTGATTCTTTAGATGTATAAGTGACTAATTTCGCCTTAACTTCTGCATCTGTTAGAAGTGGATTTTTTTCAAGGACCTGCTTCACAGTTTTTTGTTTTCCTGATAATAATCCGACCAGTGTAGATTCACTAGCAGCATTCTGAAATATAGTCAACATAAGTCTAAATTCAAAATCAAAAAAATTTCACTTGCAGTTGCTTCCCCATCCACCGTATAATCATAGAATAAAAAATAGATACCTGAATCACGCCACCTCCTGGTCCTTCTGATTCATTAAGAAAATGTTCTGGAAGCCCCAGCATTTTTGCTAACCAATCCATCATTCTAACTTCTAATTCAACACAAGCTGGATTTGATTGCTGAATGTAATAAAATTATTATAAAAAAATCATTGAATGTCTATTTAACATCATAAAATGTTACCCATAAAATAGTTTTTAAGATTCAATAAGCAAGGGCGAAAAGCATCAAGTCAATAGACATTTATCCTGTAAATTGTAATATTGTTATCGAAGAAAACTTTTTGGCATCTGAATTTCTAACTCTAACAGGTGTTGATCCATCGACTTCTCTAACACAACCTGGTCCTTCAACTTTTCAGAAGAGGCTTGACCAGCTTCCCAAATTGGTTTTCGTCCTTGGACATTTCAAGTGATATTTAATTCGTCAAATTCTCACATTAGAGCCAGATGTTGATATGGCTGCCAATTGCCATGGCGACAAAATTGATGACAAAGACAGTGATGATCTAAACAGTTGCCTTATTTGCGATGATTTTGGAAAACCTGATTGGATATGCTTGCAACAATCACTCAAGTGGAATTGTCAGCAATATAACTGATATTGTCTCAGGTAAAGACAATGCGGACCAAATCACCTGTTTGTTTATTGTGTATGTTTAAATTTATGTAAGAATAAAATTACTAATATCTTTTTAGTAATTTAAGTGACCGGCATTACCCCTCTTTACCCTAATTTCACTGTATACATTTTTATACACTTTTAGCATCTATTTTGCATTTTTAAAAACCTAATATTTAAATTGATTTTTCTCACTTTTGCTCTTACCCAGTCAGTCGATATGCATCCTAATCCAGAAGAAAATAATTCACCCACAACTCCTGGAAAAGAGTTAGCCGTTGGAAAGTATGCATGAAAATGTGGTGAGTGCCAGTGGGTTAGTCCTGGAATAATTACCCTGTCGACGTCGGGAAGAACGTTCTGCCATGGCTCTCCAGAAATCGGCGCTAGTTCAGGAATTTCATTTTTTAAATATCCTGGTTCGACTGAAGGTAAAACAGGTCTAGAAATTACAATTATAGTTATTTTTATATTTAATCTATATTAATAATTAGAGAGAACTTTCCAGTTTTATCTAAAAGTTCATTTCTGACAAAGACCATAACACACCCTACAATTATCAGCTTAAATAGAATGGCAGGATAGGAACCTGTCACCCTGGAATACTAAAAAGTATCAACACTAGAAACTACCGTCCTTAGCCTACAACTTTTGTTTGTCATATTTTTTATCAAAGGTAATACCACGAGTCCTCCAAATTTTATCGATTAAATTTTTGGTTTTCACGAAAACGGCTTTATTTGGAAAAACCACGAAAACAAACTGATTGATAAAATCACGAGTCCGCAGGACGAGTGATTTTATCTTAAATCAGTTTGTTTGAGTGGTTTTGCCTAAAATAAAGGCGTTTGAGTATGAAGATCAAAAATTTAATCTATAAAATTTCAGAGGACGAGTCGTATTTGAAAGGATTATTTTTTGAATCATTTTGTATTAAAAACAGAGAACATAGTCATTTATGCAAAAGGCACTTTACACACAAATATTGAAAATTTTCTTTACCAATTTAAATTGAAACCTGAGCTGTTATAGTTTTACATACAGGGCCACCAAGGCGATTTTTTGACTGGCGACCCCGCGAAACGGCGCCGTAAATAAAAGCGAAAAAGAAGAATGAAATGAAGTCTTTCTTAATTTAATTAATTTTAAGTTTATTGTTGAAGTGAGGTATGTAAAAATGTTAAAGGCGTTTTGAAATAAGCTAATAAAAACAGGTTAGTTTACAAATACTTTTTGAAATTTGGTTATTAACATAGATTTGCAATACATTTTAGTATAATAAAAATTGTTAAATGTTTACATTTGACATTTCAAAAAATGTAAGCACAGTTTAATCAAGAAACAAATACGAAGAAGCGGTTTTATCAGTATAAAACACAATGATTGGTTAGGATCCTGAGCTGTTATTGGCTGAAACCACAAAATCTGACTGTATTGACAGATGAAAAAAATAATCAGTATAAAACACAATGATTGGTTAGGATCCTGAGCTCTTATTGGCTGAAACCACAAAATCTGACTGTTTTGACAGAAAAAAATAATCACCTATAAATCTATAAGTGGTGGGGGAAACATACTTTCGTTGACCGAGAGCTGCCGAACAACAAAAGACAAAAACTCTACAAACTACAAACATATTTTAAACTAGACAAAGACAAACCCTGCTTTCCTCTGTTTTGTAAGGTCTTAAAATTCAAAGCAAATTACCGCAAAACTTAATAATTTTATCAAAACAAGGAGTAAAAGATCAAGTTCAGGAAATTCCATGCATTACACCGGGTCGCTTCTGCGCATTAGTTCATAGGACCTGTTAGGATTTAAAATGTTCATCCAATCAATATAATAAAGTGTTTGTAAAATTATTATTATTTTTTAACATTCCTGTGGGAGTATTAATCAGGCTGTTCATAATGAATTTGAAGTAAGTACAGTTTTTAGGAAATACAAAAAAACCTCCTAACAGTAACAGTAATTATTGCGAAAATTCGCAGAGCAGAAAATTTTAAATAGGGTCATTTAATTAGCCTTTAATAAGCCGTTAATAATTGTGCAAAGAAAATTGTAATTTTTATTGTTTCAACCACTTTTTCGGTCATGTTCTCCTTATTTAAGATATAGCTAGGTAGCAGAAGAGTAATTATTATAATTTACGTTTTCAACGACTGTACTACCGAAACACCGATTTTCATTGTTAAAATCGTTTTTCCGCCATGCTCCGCAAATCTTACGACCACGTCGTAACTTTTTCCATTTTCGCAAAGAAATAAATCGAGCCTGAAATTCGCGATTAGCGTATTCCTAGAGCCATTAATGAGCCATTAATTACTGTGCAAAGAAAATTGCTATTTTTGTTTCAACCGCTTTTTTGGTCATGTTCTGCTCACTTCAGTTTAAGCTAGCAGAACAATCATAATTGCGAAAATTCGCAGAGCAAAAAATTTTAAATTAGGGCAATTAATTAGCCTTTAATGAGCCATTAATTGTCCAAGTATTGACATTTAATTCTGCTGACTTTGTTCTGCTAGCTTAACAGAGGTTAGGAGTTGAGTAAATAATAAATTTGACATTGGAAACTGTTTTCCCCTGACTTTTACAATTAATATATTCAGTTACTTATTTATCAATTCTGTGAATAGTTGTCTCCGTATCTTCTCAGTTAATCAATGACGAAGGTGGAATTTTTTGAACCATAAAAATGCCAAAAAAGGACCATGGGCGTAACAAAACTGCCTAAGGATGTGAAATAAAATTACACTTGTTCCCAAGAACAAGGACATTAAAAATGTCCTACACATATCCTTAGGCAGTTTTTACGTCCATGGTCCTTTTGGCATTTTTATGGTTCAAAAAATTCCACATTCGTTATAGTTTTCTATAGTTTTGCAAGCTCTGATTTTGTTATGAAAGTGAGGATGGCGTTGGACTCTCCTCGTTCGTGATATACGTGCTCTAACGCAAACACTTTTATCGGGAACGAGGCGAGTAGAATTCATTTTGAAACATCCTTTAGGGATAGGATGTCGAGCTAGCCTGCTTCTTACTGATGAGGTACAATAATACCGAAACCGGTCTAAGAATGGCAAGCTCCTTTCATAACAAAATCGAAGTTTTTGGTTTAAAGCCCCGACTTGGTCGGGCACTAAACCACGTCTGGACTTTCGTAAATCAATACCTGGTGGGGCTTATAGCCCAAGGAGTAGTTGTTGAAGGGCAGACGTTGGTGCAGTGTAGGACATTTTTAATGTCCTTGTTCTTGGGAACAAGTGTGATTTTATTTCACATCCTTAGGCAGTTCAGTTAATCAAATTGAAAAAATCAGTGGCGTACCACGTTTTCTTTTCAAAATTTATCATCACCTGGTTACACAAACGCCACTGGTGTAAGTGGAAAAATTTGGCTTAGCCCAAAAAATGCACAGTTATGCCATTCCAACGTTCAGCAAAATTCGGTAAAAAATGTTATAAAAAATGTTTTCTTCTAGAGGAAACTTTTGCGGACCTACGTTCATATGACAATTTTATCCCAAGAATCTCCCCGTGAAATATCGGCTATCAATTAGGAAACCCCTTATATACATATGTATATTTTTATCTTGAATTTAATGTGATATTGATATTGCCAAAAATAGAATAAAGGTGATATTCAATAAAGCATTAAGAAAAAGATCTCCAAACATTTGTGGCACTTTTTAGTGTCAAACTCACTGCGCTATTAAGCTTACAAGCAAAATTTTGCAATATATATGTTTTCACTGAATTTTAGAACCCAAAAAGGCGCCCAGAATTTAAATTTAAAATTTCATTCCGGCAGGTTATTAGCTACTCATCTTTTATAATAAATTTATGCAACATGATGGTGACGGTGACCTATTCGAGCATTTGTTATAAGTCAAAAATATTTACATTATTTCCTATTAATCATTCCTTCATGTTCTCGCAAATTGTATTAATAATATAATAATATTGTTTACTTTGTAATGTATTTCTGTTTCTATTACAATTTCATTTTCTTGAAACATTTTCTTTTTAAAATTGTATGAATCCGTCAAATTTTACGACAGCGGCCTACTCGATTCCTTTTTTCTCGAATAAACCGTCAATATTTCTTATTTTGCAATAAATCTCGCAAGTTTTACAAAATAAACCCACAAACCTCATATCAGCAAAAAGCTATTAAAAAATTCCATGCAATGATGTAATAAAATATAGGGTGATGCATTTGAAAAAGTCGAGTTATTTCTATTTATAATTTGTCATTTTCAAAAAACCGTAGTAGGCGATAGAATATCGACTTCGAGTTCGCCTATATCTCGAAAGTGTGCTAAAGCTTAAGGAATCGACTGAAAAAAAGATGATTAAGTTATCTTGAATATAATAGTTCTGAAGTTCTGATTTTTTTTGTGGATCTCTGCACGACGCTATTTTGACACATAAATTGACATAAGTCAAAAACTATTACAGGTAAGAATAAGAAACCCGGGTGTGTTATATCGACAATTTAATGGCGAATCAAAAAATGTGTCAAAAGTGGGGGGTTGCCATTAAAAAAACAGAACTTAGTTGTGTATCTTATTTGGGACATCCTGTATATACTTAGAAATATTTTTAGAATGTGCCTCATTGTCGAACGTATCGTTTAAAAAAATAAAACCGATAGCTTGTGTAGAAAAAAGTTATGGAGCATGCACACACCTCTGGGTCACCCGGTATATACCTCTATACCAAAAATTCTAAGATGATAAGATTTAGAAAATTTTTAGAGAAGAGTAATATACTTATTTTTAGTCAAAAAGTAAAATAAACGTTTTGAATAAATTCCGTACTAAATATTTTTTTATTGTGTCATTCAAAATATAATATAATCGAATTAATTTTTTTTATACAGTTGGATAAACAATTTCTCTAAAACGAGGTGTCACTTGCTCCACGTTTGTATTAAAACAATTCAAATGGGAGCTGTCACTAAAAAATGTAAAATCCCTTGATTCAAATAGAAATCGAGGCATCTTTCTATACTTTTGGCGAAATTGAGTTAAAAAAGACCAAAAGTTAGTCGAAGTCCAGCAGTGTTAAACAATTTTTGAAATGAAAAATTAATTAATTCCATGAATAAACATAACTAATAGGGTTTTGACAAATTATAGTTTGGCTTTCGTAAATAATGACAAATTTTAATTTTGATTTAGTTATTCAACTTTTAATTGTAGATTGTAGGTCTCTTAGTCTAAAGTTAACGATGTGTTACGTTATGCTAATTTGTGCAGAATTGGAATATCTAGTTAGAATGTAAACAAACGTGAAGAAATATTACACGTATGACTTGATATTTTAGTTTAAAATTTACTAACCAGAATTTATTATTTAACTAAAAAAAGTTATTAACATATTATTATTATTTCGTCTTATATGCTAAATTTTATCTATTACCTATTATTTCCAAAAATTTATAACACACCTAACCAAATACACAATAAACATGTACTCACTTTTTCCGAATATTCTCAATATAATCCGCAATATAATCGACACTGGCTTTGCCAAACTCTCTAAATTCTTCAACATCCATTTTGCATCACACAGTTCATGAAATACTGATTGTATAAAATTTCTTCTTAGTAATTTAATAACTTTCTCTGCCAACAGTTAAGTCATCCTTAAAATCAGTTTAGGTAGGCCAAGCTGAAGTAATAAGATTTTGTAAGTTACGTAAACCGTTACTTAAAAACCTGAAACGAAATGTTTATTTTGGAATTGCTAAAATTCATTGGATGATCAATGAAGAAACAAAGATTGAGGTAATGGAGCAATAGCGATTTGACTTATTCATAATTTCCGTTCGTTAAATAAATTTATTGCTATTAAAGATTTTTAAGTAAAAATTAAAATTATTTTAGAAAAACTAAACAAACAAAGGTTTTTAAAATTCTTAATTTTTCTTTCTGTTTGTATCTCTTTCTGCCTTAGGAAGGATTTGTATTATGCAAAAATATGTTTCCTGGATTTCTAAAAAAAATATTGAAAGAGAACTGATTGCCCTTGAAAATGAGCCTAGCACGAAGTCACTAACCCTATCCCTTGCCCTTCTATAGGGCTAAGTTGAAAACTGTCGTCGACCACTCAACCAAAACACAATTTTAACACACTCTATGCGCATTTCGCCAACTATGTTGGCATCATCAGGAGCTGATAATAGACTTCTATAGGGCAAAACGCGTTCACCCCCCTCCCGCCCTTCCTGATTATCGGATCGAGTACTTGTAAGGCTCAAATCAAAGAGAAAAAAATTCCGCAACCGATGGCGAATAAAAAATTATTCTCACTTTACTCTTTCGTTGCGAAAATCAAAAATTAAAATTTGCAAAATCCGAAATTCGGTCGCCATTTGTCCGTTTTCACGAAAACCATCATCTCCTTAATACATCTTGTAGTAGTGTCCTCATAAAAGAGTTTGCCATTTTGCTGACCCGGATTGGTCACGAATTAAAAAAGTTACCTCGAGTTAAAAATCAATCAGTGTTTGCCCTCCTTCTCCCCCCCCCCAAATTAAACTAGCGGGTTGAAATTTGTAGGAAAAAAATCAAGTCTCGAAGTCACTTTCTTCCATGCGAAAAACGCGAAGACGGCTCTATGTGTGTTCTGGCCGCAGCGAAAATCCATATACTTTCAAATCGCAATATCTCGAGAACACCTAGACCGATTTCGACGGGTTAAAATTCAGTTTATGCATTTTCACGAGCACTTTATTTTATATATAGAAGTCGTTTCGATCCGAATAAACCTCAGCATGTTTACCCCCCTCTACATCTCCCTTAGCTTAAATATAGTGATAACGTGAAAGAGGGTCCTCGAATCTATGAAATCACAAATTTTTTTCAAAAAGAGCGACAACAGGCAGTTTCAGAAAATTAAACGCAGAATCTGGTCATTGAAGTTATTGAGGAATTCTCCAAAGGGAAGCTATAAAAAAATAAAAATAATAGGAGAAAAATCACTGACTCATTCTCACCAATTTGGATATTTATAAATAAGCCAAAAACAGTAAATAGCAAAGTAAAAAAATCACAGGGAGTTAAGTCTGGAGACCTAATTTCTTCCCAATACACCTCTGAGCGAAATGTTCAGTTAGAAATTGCCGCACACGTAAATCAAAGTGTGGAGGGTCACCGTCGAGTAAATATCACATCTTTGGTCTTATCGCGAGAGATACTTCTTTTAAACGAATAGGTATTGAAAATTTTCGCTGATGATCGTGTTCCATATATGAGTTTGTACATGTTTTAATTACAACCTGTATATATGTACTTTTAAATTTTCACTTAGAAATAATAGATAAGTGTGCTATATTCTATAGAATAATTAAAGAATGTAGAACAGGCGCGAATCCAGCCCCCCCCCCCCAATGCACGAACATACTTTTTTTTTAAATTAATAGTTCAAGTAAATGATTTAAAAAAACAAAATTAAGAAATTGAAGAAGAATTTAAATTCTAATATGATTAAAATCATCTTAATTCTCAATTAATAACTATTGTATGACTTACTATTCTAAATGTGTGATGTGAATTTAAACTTTGTATAGTTAAGTAAAGAAACGTAAATAAGTATTTTGTCGGTATACAGAGTGAGTCATGAGGAACTGTATATACAAAAATCACGTCCGGGCTTAAAAAAAAGTACACATATAGACAACAAAAATGGTGTATTAATTTTTTCCCCACACGATTGCGCAATTTCTAATAAAAATCAAATTTTACTATAAATTTAAAGGTTAACAAAATGAACCATAGATTTCAAAAAATATAACTTTTCTTGCAAAAATATAATTTTCTATACAAAAATTTAATTTTAGGGTTAATGAAAAATAAAATTGAACTTTAAAACAACCTTGAAAGCCGATTCTGGAGATTAACAAAAACGGTCGTTTTATTAGAAATATAGCACGAGCTGTGGGGGGTACTAGTAATTAAAAATTAAATTTTTGTACAAAAAATTAAATTTTTGGAGGAAAAGTTATACTTTTTGAAATCTATGGATCATTTATAGTCAAATTTGTTTTTTATTAGAAATTGTGTAATCGAGTGGGGAAAAAATAAATACGACATTTTTGTTGTCTATTTGTGTACTTTGTAAAATCATTATTAGAGTTTTCAAAAACCGTATACAGGGTGAAATTTTTATATGAACCAAACGAACTAATTTTTTTAAGCTTGGACCTGATTTTTTTGGGGTTGAGTTTACTATCTGAATCAAAAAACTATTTTTCGATGTTCAGTTATACCCATAAAAATAACTTTTGTGACCACCCCAAAACGGAAGTCTGAATCCGCCCCTGATCTAGAAAGATGATTTTTAAAATATAAAAATACTGTTAAATCGTTTTTATTTAGATATATTTCCCGTCTTGTTTTGTTGTATTTAATTTTGTCCAATATATTTTGTGATACGAACCTTGTGTTTGTATAATATTGTAGTATTTCATTGAGAGAGGGAGCGACTAGACAACAGCAAACAGCAAAGAACTCTGAAATTTGCTGGGATATTAATCGATCGACCATTTTACGGATAGAACTCTAGCCCTTAAACAGTATCGTGAAATCCAGCTTATCGCTTTTATTGTCTAGATGTCGCCTATGTTCTTCTGATAGAAAATAAATAATATCATTTTTATCTTATAAAGTTTTTATTATTTGTTAAAAAATCGTATTTAACCCTTTATCTGTGCACACTCGAGATAATTCGAGCGGCTCGTATTTTATGTTGAATATAATAACAATATGATATTTATCATCTATATAGGATTGTAAGTTATAACATTTGTTTATTCCATAAGAAAATATAGCTTTTTACCAAAGAACAAAAGAAAGCACAGACGGCGCGACAACGCGCCGTCTGCACTCGTGACGACTGATTTCGATCCGTCGTCGTATTTTCGTAAATTTATATAAAGGCCATTGTTTCTTATATTTTACGATTTAGTGGTGAAATATCAAATACTTGCAATGTCGGGCTATGTGCTGCGTCTTAAATATGAATCTATAATATGGATCAAAATCCAAAATTACGAGGAGTATAGACCCAGCCGTAATTTTCGCAGACTCGTATCTTTTAAACTACCTTATATTAAGAGTTCAAATTTGGACACAATTATGTAAACGTATTATTCTAGTGCTTTTAGTATCCAGAAAGGTGAATATGTTTTGGATACCAAGATACAACAATAAAAATCTCTATAAAACGGTATTTTTCAAAATCAATACTATTTCTTGTTTATTCCGCTTAAAATAATTTTACACTGTACTGATATACCTGCAGGCCCGTTCTTAGGCGAACATATTCAATTAGGTATTTATTTTTTAAACACCCAGTATAAAGTAAAGCGGTACAATAATAAGTGTTTATTTAGTAACTAACAAACATTTATTAAAAACTAACGAAATTGCTCAAAATGTCCACCATTTTGTTTTATGCACTTTCTTGCACGTTTAATGATCTCTTACTGATTTTCTTATAACAAATTGATTGTTTCTCAGTTCCTTGCAGGCTTCCTCAATTCTCTGAAGCAGTTCTTCGCTATTATTTATTTCTTTAGAATACACCTTGGATTTCAGATATCCCTATACAGCATAATCCACTGTGCTAAAACAAAATTATACGAGGCGATCGAAAAGTAATCAATTTAATATTTTGTTTAAAGTACGGATCTGCATTATTACTTAAAATAGTGTTGAAACGGACAAATAATATAAATATGAATAATATAGGACTCTCTAAATGTCGAAAATAAATCTATTTTGACTATTAAACGATAAAAAAATAATTTCTCTTTTTTTTTCTCTAAAATTTTATTTTCAGTTTCAAAAAAAAGAGACGTTTAAGAACGTGTATAAAACAAAATAGAGGACATTTTGAGCAATTTTGTTAATTATTAATAAATGTTTGTTAGTTACATAGTTACTATGAGCGTTTATTATCCCGCTTTACTTTATACAGGGCGATTAAAAAATAAATACCTAATTGTATTTTCCCCCTAAGTACGGGCCTGCAAGTACACCAGTGCAGTGTAAAATTATTTTAAGTGGAATAAACAAGAAATTGTTAAAGAAAAAGTAAGTTTCATAATGTTTTTTCTAAATTAAATGAAAATTTTAATTTCACTTTCAAAATTTTCCAATTCGAATCGGTGGTGGAATAAAAACAACAACTTGTTTCAATTCAGTTTTTTCCCCTCTATTCAAATCTAAAATGGAAATATAAAAATTGTGATATACAGGATGTTTGTTTTGATATTTTTAATATGTTTCCATTTTTCCCAAATCCGAACCTGGATTTTCATATCTCTCAATATTTCAGTACATTATTCGTGATAAGTGTAATCTGTATGCCAAAAATGAAAAAGATATACTAAGTGATTCAAAAGTTCTGGCCAAATGAATATTTATACATAATTGATAAAACACCCTGTAACTCGGTTATGGAAGCCAAGAGACCCATTATGTATGGATTATTTAGAATCGCCTTTGTGACCCCTGCCTACCTTTAAAATATTTCCGTTTACCAACGGGACACCCTGTATATATATCGTAACCAATACGGTGGTTTCTGTCTCTTTTTGAACTTTGCTGTTTTCTCCAACCAAGATATTTGTTAAAGGGTATATAATCCTCTTAAACTAAAAATTTTGACTCTAAAATGTGTTTTCTTAGATAAAACAAAGTTTTTTTTTTTTTTGCGGGTTTTTAAAAAAAATTGTGCGAATAGGTTACAACCAACAGGTAAGTAAGTTTCTGTACCTACAATACACAAGATTTTTTATACCATACATAAGTATCATTATATAGGGTGTCTTAAACCTCCGTTATATTAAGACTTACTACTTCCACTAATAATAGTAAATATTAATTATAAGCAAGCCTATGCTATATATTTTTAAATTATTGTTAAATATACATGGTTCTCATTACGTGGTAGTAACAGCACAAAGTTATAATTTTAAATGGGACGCCCTGTATCTTGTTTTGAATTTAAATTTAGCTTGTTTTTTCCTATTTCAGCAATATTTAGATTAGCTAGGCTACAGAGAATATTTTAAATTTTAATTAATTTCAAAATAGAGCCAGTTCTATGTGAAAAAATCACTGTATGGTTAAAACTAAATTAAACAAAAAACATTTTATGCTATTGCGTTTCTCAGTACAGTTATTTTTTTTTTGAAAATACTATTTTTTCTAATATTGCGTTATTTGGTATACAGGGTAATTCACAACTCGAAGAGAACATTTTCTTGGCTTGGCTATATTTTATGTCGTCATAAAAAATACTTTTAGCAGGTTTTGAGCGTTATATACAGGGTCCTGCAACAGTGACGCCGTGTTCCATATCTCTATTTAGGAAAGAGATAGGAATACAATTTTCTAATAATGTTACCTTATTGATCGAGCTGGACAAAATTAATAAAAATTCAGTCACACAGGGTGTTCAATTTTTCCTGGGCGGGTCCCAACTTTGTTTTTTTAAATGGCAACCTGTATTTTTTATCACTTTTTCGGTTTCTACATGATAAATAAAAGATACTTTATGCATATTTATATTTCGAAAATATTGAGGGTTTTCGGGATTTTTAGCATGACAAGATTTTTTCCAATATTCGTCACTCAGAATATTTGAAATTATGATCCCAAGTCACATTAAAATTTATTTTTGGTCAAATATTCTACATTGGTCAAATGATGTAACTGAAATAGACCTGTGATATACAGGGTATGAAAAACAGCTTGCCACACATTGTCAATAAAAATTTGCAGAATCTTCCTTATTTCAAATGGAACACCCTGTATATCATCGATCCATAAGAAGCGCCAACAAAAGCTCTACAAATTTCATCAAATATTCCCTAAGGCTAAGTTCACTAGTTTTTCTTCAAACAGCTCTTTTTTTAGGAAAATGGAAAATATTCATATTTTCACGCTATAATCTCAATGAACGACTTTTTTGACGACTAATAAGAATATACAAACGACTGATAAGAATATACAAACGACTAACGGGCCCAGAAAAAGTTGAACACCAGGTGTGACTGAATTTTTTTTTATTTTGTCGAGCTTGATCAATAAGGTAACGTTACAGAAAATTGTATTCCTATCTCTTTCCTAAATAGAGATATGGAACACGGCGCCACTGTTGCAGGACCTGTATATTCGAATATTTTCAATTTCGCCCAATAATATCTTTAAACGTCTGTTATTATTATGGTGTTTTATTTTCCATTTTCAATTGCAGAAATATAAAAACAAAATTTCCAGATGTGTCGGTAAGTTGCTTTGATCGTCTTTGGCGGCTTGTAGATGTGCCGACAAAGGAACTTGTTTTTATATTTCTGCAATTGAAAACGGAAGAACTATAAAATCAATGATATGGATATTGGATGACTTTACTTGCACTTTTTTTAGTGTTTCTTTGGAATAATTTTCTTTATTACTTGTTTATGAAATTAGTTAAGATAATATTAAATATTTCCTTTGTAAAATGTCTTTCTTTTATTTCAGACAGTATTTGGATTCTTGAAGTAAAATAAGGCATTTGTTTAATTGGCGGGCTATTTAAAGAATTATATGGAAAACATAAAGTATAATTTATTTACTTTTTAAAATAATTTTATTAAAACAAAACCAAACTTTATCACATTTTATTAAAAATTACCGAACTAAAATTTCTTATAATAAATAAATTCATTTATATTCCTACTATATAAATTTAAATCAAATAGGTACTGTATTATTTAGATTTTTCGTTTCTAATCTTCTCACTGGTCGAATCTGTAAGTTCAATTGTAGCGATACTCCTTTTATCGTTAATTTCACCGCCAATTCTTCTTTTAAGTGTCGGTACAACTTCATCGGCTTGGGACTGTATCTCTTCCCATGAGAATGTCACGTCTGTACTGTTGGTCAACCTGCTGCAAATGGCAAATCGAATGACAAACTTCTCACGGAAATGTCCTGCAATCAGGAATATGTTCTTTCTTTGGTCAATCTTTTCGAGCAAGGTTTCCGTTAGACGATTGTCTCCTTTTATTCTGAAGGTCACCAAGCCCATACTCGATGTACATACCTCGAATCTTGAATCTTGATGCACCAAATCCTCAAACTGTTTAGCTAAACTTATTTGGTCTCTGACGTGTTTTTGAATACCTTCTATGCCGTAGATTTTCAATACAAACCATAGTTTGAGTGCTCTGAATCTTCTTCCCAAAGAAACTTGCCAGTGACGATATTCTGGTGCAAGACCATTGTGATTGTCTTTAAGGTAAATTCTTTGTACATTGAAAGCCTCGACTAGATATTTGGCATTTTTAACCCACATTGCAGAGCAATCGAAGTTAACCAACATCCATTTATGGGGGTTAAAGTTGAATGAATCCGATAACTCAACTCCTTTCATAAGATGCCTGTATTCAGGACACGCAAAGGCCGTGCCTGCGTAAGCTGCATCTACATGGAGCCAGATTCCTTCTCTGTTGCATATTGGTCCAAGTTCGGTTAAATCATCGAATGCGCATGTTGGTGTGGTTCCTAGACAAGCCACTACATAACAAGGAATAAGTCCTTGCTCTTTATCTTTCCGTATAGCTTCCAATAAAGCAGCTCCGGTCAACTGTCCTGTCTCATTAGTGGGTAATAATCTCATGGGCATGGATCCAAGTAGCCCTGCTTTTTCTACAGATGAATTTGACTGATCGGATGAGTAAGCTACCAGTTTGCCTTTGATGTCAGCTTCTTTTAATTGTGGGTTAAGTTCCATCAAATCTTTTACTTTTTTTTCTTTCGCGGCTAGTAGTCCAATGAAAGTAACTTCGCTTGCTGATCCCTAGAAAATAATCTATTTTAATAATAATACACAAGGAGGCAAACAACAGTAGTATGAGAGAGCTTTTCAAGGAAACATAAAGTTTAATGGCTGGACATTAAAATGTAGTCAACTCTAATAACTACAAAAAGAACATGGTTGCAATCAGAAATCACAGACGATATAACATCTGGTTGTATATACTTATCCAACACCGATTATCTGTATCTACATGAAGCCAGATTCCTTCTCTGTTGCACACCTACTGGTCCAAGTTCTGTTAAATCGTCTGCAATATCGTTCGCCAAAGGTGGCCAACGAATATGGGATACACTATGGTCTGTCTATTACCACCAATATGATGGTGAAATGCAGAAGGCGGTCATACCGAATCAGGTCGGACCGTCAGGAAATTTCTAGAGATTTGATAATCTTTGACAACATTATAAACACACTTCTAGGAAAGAATTAGATACCGGAATGTATTAGAACCTTAATATATACTCACAAAGGAAGCAGAAACTTAGAAAAATAACGAAGTAAAGAATAAAAGTCAATAATGGAGAGAATAAAGAATATAAGAATAGTTATACAAAAAATCTGATCCGGGGTAGTCAAGAGAGGGAAAAAATGGAAGAATATACAATAGACCATCCAAGATAGATGCAACTTAATTCTATAAACACCTTACATCTGTTAGGCTAATTGTGCTTAAGTACTCATCTATTATTTGGTGGCTGAAAACAGAACAACAGAAGCTAAGTATCACAGGAACAATAAGCACGTGCTAAAACCACTGCTACATCCTCCGCACGCATTTCAAGCAGAATCATACTCTATACAAAGATTATACACTATTAGTCAATGCAGCAGGTTTGAAAGCTTTTAATTCATTATGTCCAAATCAATCAAACTTGTTCTTAAAAGTACAGTTACTCTGAACTGTTAATGTAAACACACTTCCCTGACTCCCGAACCACTAATGTGGCTATCTGAGAGGAAGAGGAGCGACACAACTTCATGGAAGATGACTGGAGAATAGCAGACCAGATCGTCGATGAGGATAAATTAAGGTGGGCCATCTCGAACTTCTCCCCTTTTAAATCCATTGACGGCCTGGATGCATTAATGCCGCACCAGGTAGGAATCCACAGATGCTCCCTGGCACTGAGGTATATTCCAAAAAGCTGTAGGGAAGTCAAGATTGTCTCTATACCAAAATCAGGAAGATTGGATTACTCTTACCAAACTTGAGAGAGGCTATGTTAAAGATATATAAGAGATGTAGCGATAATACAGAACCCACTACATCCAAATCAACATGCGTATACCACAGATTCAGCCATCCACCTTGTGGCCGGCCGTATCGAAAGATCGCTGGACTCTAAAGAGTCTACCTTGGGTATATTCATAGATATTGAAGGTGCGTTTGACAAAACCACTTTTCCTAAAATAGCAATTGCCTTAGCTAATAAAAATATCCCCAACACTGTAAAAGGATGGATATACAACATGCTCTCAAAAAGAGCAATAATAATCATTGTAGATGATGTCACATTGGCAGCAGGTGCCTTGTGCATCTACACCGATGGGTCTAAAACAAATAAAGGGTCAGGCTGTGGAATTTATTCCAGATCCCTGAATCTTAATATAAAATGGGCAATGGGTTCAAATGCCAGGGTAGCTCAAACAGAGTTCACTGCTATCTCCATCGCCGCCAAAGAGACTATCAGAAGAAACATTACTGGTAATAATATTTACATCCTTACGGATAGCAGACAGGCACTACTAGTAGTCTAAATAGACCACGCATTGCATCAGGTCTAGTACTAGAAGCTTGCAACAACAACGTGGTCACTTTAGCTTGGATCAAAGGCCATGGAAAATCAAAAGGTAACCGTATAGCTGACTCGTTAGCTAAGAAAGCAGCCTCCCAAAAAATCTTAGGACCTGGCACTTTCATAGGCTTATCGGCATCAGCTGTGGCTGACCTACTAAAGAAGCACTCCCTTGAAAAGTTTAGGAGTAGATGGGACCACGAAACAGGCTGCAAGCTAGCCAAGGAACTTCTACAGTATCCGAACACGACTACGAACAGACAGAACCTGCGCACAGCCACACCTCCACAGAATGAGGTTATCTGACACTCCACTGTGTAGAGGATGTGAACAGGAATATGAGACTGTCGAACACATTCTTTGCGAATGCCCGACACTCTCACAAATAAGACATTTTCTTTTCGGTGAGCAGAGGTTAACACATGCCAACATGAGAGGGTACCTTCAGGCGACGTCATCTCCTACTTTAAACAAGTAGGCTGGCTGACGAGCTAGAAGGAAGGCTCAACCTCAGAAGGATGCACAATGGGCCAAATGTGGCCTACGTGCTGTGGGGTGGCCCACCCTTCTAGCTTTACAGATACAGATACTCTGATAGAAGTGATAGGGAATGCCAATATTCTTGCCAAATGGGAAGGAAAGTACCATTTAAGGATCAAACCAAAAATCTTTGAAACAAAAGAGGTAGATGTCTATGTTAGTCGGTAACAGCAAACAAAATTGTGAATTTAATCATACCTGTATTATTCCTCCTCCAGGTCCTTCTGAACAATTAAGAAACTCTTCTGGAAGATCCAAAAGCTTTCCCAGCCAGTTCATCATTACTACTTCCAATTCAGTATATGCCGGGCTTGCTATCTGTAATAAGAAAACATATTTATATTATTTATACTCTAATATTGAAAAGTTTCCGGTAAGTTCATTATTAATTGTTATTTTTAAAATGTATATAAACGTATTTTCTTCATTTTTCTTCATTCAGGAGAGTATTTTGCCCACCCCAAATCATTTTACCGTTAGGTTGTTTTGGAGTAAAAATGTTAAAATCATACCCCGTTTAACTGACTTTAATTTTTTTCTACAGAATAAAAACAACTCAGAGATTGGAGATCGAGTAGATACCATTGGTAAAAATTTTGCTATAAATACAAATATAAATTACTTACCCAACTCAACCCTACACACCCAAATCCTGCACTTAACATTTCCCCAACAACGCCGGGAAAGGAGTTTGCAGTGGGGTAGTAAGCGTGAAAACGTGGTGAGTGCCAGTGGGTAAGACCGGGCATAATAATCCTGTCGACATCCTGAAGGACATCTTGCCATGATTCTCCATTTTGTGGAGCTTCTTTTGGCAAAAGTTCGCCAAGGTATCCTGGTTTCACTGATGGTACGACAGGCCTGAAAGAATAACAAAGGATTGTTTTAGAACTTTGGTTTTTTATTCATAGGTTTATTTATTTTATCAAAAAAATAATAAGGACTAGAGAAATAGCGTTTTTGTTTAATTAGATATACTTTAGTACAACTAAAACTACTTTAGAAACAACATTGGCTTGTTGAATTAAGGACAAAATGTGCAAGAGAGTAGTTAACCTTTTATTTTCAAGTTCACTATCAGTGCAACTGAGAAAGGTAGTTCATGGTTAATTTGTTATTTATTTCAAAAAGTCAATAAACGAATTTGCACGTATATGTTGATGTAATTAAGAAAGCGTATCGGCGATTGGAAAAATTATTTATTGATAAATTAATATCACTTTTATTAAATCGATATCAAAAAGAGATTTTTAAATCCTTGGTTAAGTCTTGAAAAAACTTTCTTTTTTTTTCAGATTCTGCTGAAAAATAGTATCAAAGACTACGTTGTATGATAACGCACACGACAACAATTTTGCTCCAGGCATTTGCGAGTATGGAGATCTTAAGGATAAGTCCGGGTGAGACCTGGTGGAAAGTGTTTCTAATTTACAACAACAAGATAAAAGAAAGCATCTTGTTAATCCTTAAACTCAATCGATCTGTCATATTTAGCAAATCCTGGAGTGGGTAGTAAAACATAGAGGAAGCTGCTTGAATAGCCCAAAAATCAGACTCAAAATCATTATGTGGAATAACCAGACTAAAAAAAAATTTGAGGAATGATTAAAGAAATGAAAAGTATCAGCACACTTTCAATGACATTTAACTTAGTACAGCAGACTCAAAAATCATCACAATATTCAAGCGAGGGGCGTGTCATGTTTCCCTCTATTGGTTATTTTCCTTATTCATCGTCGATTCTCATTTAATGTAAATCTCTCCCTACCTCATTGCTACATCTTTGTCTTATCTTTCTCTTCTTATTTTGCTTTCTATCCTACTTTCAACTATTTATTTTCGGTATGATTTATTAAATCAAAACTACCACTTTACACAAATGGTACCGAAAGTAGTTATTTTCGGGACGATTTTGGATATCTAGTAGGCGGTTTTGACAATAACATGAACTTGTATTTTATTCTGACAGCGCTTGTCATGTAACATTTGTGTGTGTTTTGTCGCTTTTCAAATAAAAAAAATGGGAATAAGTAGTGAAATGATTCCACATGAGATTAGTGAATGTGCTAAAGCGGCTACTTATGAATTATTGCATAAGTAATGTATTCGTAAGATTGATTGTCTATATTAAGTTATCCATCGATATCCTTTTTAACATACAAAACGGCTGCAGAAAAAATATTGTACGTAACACGATCCAAAAGTGATTTCACGGGACTCGCAGGATTCCAGGGCTCGCCTACGGCTCTTCCTGAAAAGTTCCTACTCATCCCGTAAAATATCACTTTCGGAACTTGTTACGTAAATTACTATTGTTATTATTGAGAGCCGAAACCAGACATAAAATCTTCTAAATAAATAAGTAATGTCTTGTATAAGTAAATAGCAAATATTGTTACTGATTACGTTTAACCAGAATATCTATTTTTTTCCTCTATTCTTTGTTTCAAGACATTAGTTGTTTGCCGCTACAAAGTCTACCTAGATAATTAGTTTAAATAGCTAGGATTTCGGGGAGACAAAGTATTATAATTATTATTTTATTTTGTTTTTTTTACTTCTGTGTCAACGGCATTTCAACTACAATGGTTATTAGCCTCGTGATCTGTGTATGCTTTGTTACTGTTTCCCAACGCCACTTTAGGAATAGCACTGTTAATTAGAACTCAAGTGAGGAATCACACCTTGTATATGAAAATCAATTTCTAAATTTTTAATTGAGTTGAGTCCAGTGCTCTACCACTGAGATCTACCCACTCCCTATAATTTTTTATTTATTTATTATATTTTTAAAACATATTTTATAAATCTAAGGTTATGTATTTTTATCTTTAATAAAAGTAAGTAACAGGAGTGGTAAATTGTTTTTTTCCACCTTCCTGACAATCCATTACAAAAAATTACATATTTTCTTTGAAATTCGACTTTTATAATCTGCAAATATGTGCCAACTATCGTAATCTTTGGGATTTTACAATTCCTAAGATATCTGGTTCATTAAAAAGCTTCTTTAGCTCTTAATTTGTTCATGTTTCTCATGATCTCTTCCTCCCAACGTCCATATTTTACTTAAATATTTATGCTATTATTCTATCGCTTCCTTCTATAAATTCTTATCATCTATCTTATATCTGTTAATATAGGCGGTCCAATCTCTTCTTCATGTTTATTATTTTCCATACCATCCACTGGATCATCATGTTCTTGTATGTCTATTTAGCATTTTCTCTATGTTCTTAATTTTTTCTATTTTCTAGATCTAGTACTAGATCTGCTTGCCTATTTTTGTAAAATACTGTTTTTGTTTGATGTATATTTTTGTCTCTCTTCACTCCCATCTACAGGCTTTGTATTTACTTTTTCGTTTAGGTGAAGAAATACGAATCGATTTTATAACAAAATAAATTTGATACGTGTAAAGCAGAGGAATACCCCTTTAAGTTGTAGATTAAAAATACTGGATCCATTGAACCTCTCAGTACCAAAAGTGGAGTGTAGTGTAGAAGCTCCCTGATCCTAGGAAACTGGTATGTCAAAAAAAATAAGACTTTTGCACAGAATTCACCATTTTTTAAAATCCAAATCCTGCACCCGAATTAACTGACCACGGCTCACGAGCAACAAGTGCACAGTCACTACCTGCAATTTCGTAACAACCTGTCTACCGTTTATTATATAAACTGATCTAGAGAATTCATCGTATTCTCCGTACAGTTACACCTGACGTAATGTGATGTAAGATATTACGAATGGATTTTAGTGAGTCTCGCTTTTAGGTTAATGACAGCTTAATTATACCGTTATAACCCGGTTCTTGTTTGGATCGTGGAACTTATAAAACTAAATAAAAACATTGCAATATTGTCTGTGACGACTTACGCGTAATATGTCACGTCCACATGGGAAGCACCCACGTGCTGGTTTAGAGTTAGGAAGAAAATATGTGGATGATAATCTATTAAAATCATAGACAATATTCATCGTGTACCAGAAATGATTTTGGAAAACTGACTAATTAAGCTGCTAATAAAGCAGATACGTTTTATGACATCATTCTTAACTAATTTTCAGTCTGACATAATCAAACTTTAAGTTTTTATCTAACCAATTACTGTTTTGTCAACGTGTTAATCAGCATGTATTTTAGTAAAATATTCTTTACTTGGTATTTATTACAGGCAAATATATCCAAGCTGTCCTGGATGTTTTAATACTCATTAATTGCTTCGTATAATGGGGATGAATATAAAAATATTTCTTCTTGCAGCTCGCAAATAGAAACTAAAATAAACTCTTAGACCCGCGCGTGATATTTCTATCTATTTGACCAATTATCAGGACGTTTAAATCGTCTTAATAGCAGATCATGAAGCAATGTCAGTCGTTTGTACTGAGCACGATCTATACGAAGCCTTGAAGAATATCAATATAACTTTGCTGTCGTCACCATCACTTCACCTTCGGTTGGTACCTAGTTTAAGAAGAAAGGCTCACTGGACATATTTTTACCATAACAACTTCGGATATAATATAATTCCGTAATATTTATGTATTAAAACAAATTGTATAATGCATCCTGATATGTCTATATTATCAGACAAACATATCCTGTCTAAAAAATATCACAACGGCAGTTTTTTTCGGGGAAATAGGTTGTGATTTTCTGTCAAAATACCAATAAGTTGCAAAATGTATTCCAAAAAACTTCCTCGTAATCTTCAGATGAATTTCGTATGGAGTAAATTCATATATCAATTTATATACACTTAATCCATTTGGAATTCTGTGAATACTTGTTAGTATATATTAAAACGAGTTGGGTTAAATACTTAGATTAATTGTTCTGGGACTACCTAATTAGTTTAAACGATTCTTAACCATATTTTTAATATAATATTTTACATAATTTAGATCCAGAAACAAACATGCAATGGAAAAAGCTGTAGAACGACCAATAAAACAGTAACTTTTAGGCAAAATTCTACTTTGTTGATGAATTCCATTTTGTAGAATGATTTATATTTGGCTTTAAAATATGCTTCAGTTTTGCCATCACTTCATCACTGAGGCCAAATCTCTTTACCTGGAGCTTTCTTTTTAGCTGTACAAACAAGGCGCTAGATAGAATTCGTTCAATTTTGTTGCGATCCACTTGTGAAACTATTGACAGTGCATTGTCTTGGTGAAAGACCATCTTTTTTTCCTCCATTTGAGGTCGTTTTTTCGTAATTTTTTCGTTCAAACGCACCAATAACTCCATATAATTTTCCTTTATCAAAATAACATGAAAACATAACGTGTGTATCCCAAAATATGGAGACCGAAAGCTTATTAAGTGAAATTTGGATTGTATGTCCCTTTAGGCGGCTTTCGCCAGTCGCTGTTCACTCAATTGACTGTGGATTTGACTGTGAAGTATAGTAATGGATCCATTCCCACAAACCGCATGTAAAAACTATTTTTAATCATTCCGTGTTGTTGTTTTTGAGTAAACGCAGTACTCAGTTCGAACAGAACTGTCTCATGGAAAAATGTCCATGCAAAGTGGTGAAAACATTGCTTGCCACTTCAATTTACGATCGGCCAAAGCTAGTTTGTAGACTTTTTTATATTATCTAGAAAAACTGCCGAATTTGGGCGACCAGGGCATTCAGTATCATCGATGTCTGTACGGCCGCTTTTAAAATCAGCAAACCACTTCTCGGTGGAGCAATATCACTTGTTTCATTGAAAACAAACGAAATTCAGATTTTTCCATTATTTTAAAAATTAGAAATGTTGCGTTACTGGAACTTTTGAACCAAACGTCAGATTGTCATAAAGTTTTAACTTACTACTTCCTAAAAATTATATTCATTTGCACCATCTATGTAACATCCTAGGAACTTGTTGAGTGACCAGGTAAGTACTCCACTATTTCGTTTTAACTCTTGCCTGAGTAACTCTTGTGTCCAGCTTAATAATATAATTATTTCGGTTTATAAACATTAGCATCTTTTATATAAAAATATATAGAACAAACAGTATATTAATAAAAGATATATCTGCAATTTAATCCAAACAGTATCATATTAAAATTAATCAATTATTTCAATGTCAAGAAAATTATTATTACAATTATTCAACATCTCTGTTTAATTTAGATATTATATAATGATTCGTAAACAATGTTGAATATCAATGTCAGATTTTTTTTTTCATAAATTGGTAATGCTATAATTGTTATAATTTTGCTCCTGAATGCAATTGCATATCTAACCATGAAGTCTATTTAAACGTAATAAGCAATTGGAAGATTTGTTGTGTAATCAGTAAAATTAAAGACTCTGCTGTAATATCTCTGGGCTTTTAAAAATAAAAAGAAACGATATATTGAAACATATTAATTTATTTATTATTGAGGAATCTTAAAAAAGTATTAGAGAAATCTCAAATAAGATATTTGACAATTCCACTCATATTTAAAAAATGTCATATGAAAATTCAAAAATCGTTGTTTGCTATCGGATCTTTAGCCTATGAGGAAGGAAGAGAAAATATAACTGGATAAAAAATCGATAATACCACGTTGCCCGGTTACCGATATGTGTTTGTTATTTATTTATGTGTCAAGTCAGTTTAAATTCATGGAATTGTCTTACGAAATACCAGCTCAAGCTCAGATTTTGGGCAGGATATTTTTTGTAAGTTTGATTTTTCGTATTTACTTTCATATATGCAGATTTCCAATGAAAGTAAATACTGTTAGAAAACATCCAACATATTTAACTAATATAAATAGTAAAAGCCAATCCTGTACACTAAATAAAAATCAAATCAAACAAATTATAATAAAATAAAATAATTAAATTTTCAACAAAAATTTAAACACGCGCGCTCCTGCTCATTTGCAAACAAACAATTCACAGTTACCGTGAGCTCAAGACTCAGGTCAAGAAGACAACATGTCATTATCACATTTTACAAAGTGATAGCAATCATTTTTCATTAATTTAAGCTCATAGAGCTTTTGTTTTCTGAGCAATTTCTTGATAATAATAAATAATAATTGTAACCTTTTACTCTTTCTCATTATAAAAAAAAATGATGTTGACCTAATACATGGAGTTAAGTGTCTCATTTTATTTCAACTTTACAAAATCTACGAGAACTAGCAGGAAGCAGCAAATGCAGGTTACCTAATTATACAGTCAGTCCACTTTTATCTTGGCTAGTCATTAGCCAACTATTAATGTAGTTAGGGCTGGAGCAGCACAATTCCCGTCCAATTCCTGACAGTCATTGATGTTTTATTGTTACAAAAAAGAATAATTAGAATTATAGCTAGTATTAAAAAACAAGCCAAAAGGAAATCATCGAAGACGCGAAAGAAAGAATAATTATTCCAGGTAATTTTAACAGCAGAGATAATGATGTATTAGGTTCATATGGTGAAGATGTAAGAAATGATAATCAAAACCTGCTAATTAATTTCTGTGAAGAAAACTATTTGATGACAATAAACATTCTTTACTAACACACATATATACGAAAAGTTAAATCGAGAAATAAATAAAATAATTATATTTTAAAAAAGTGATTGATTATACATAGAAAGATTAAAAATTCAATACAGAAATAATGAAGGTAAGGATTAAAGAGATACACAAATATTTATTCGAAACAAAAATATGAATGATAAGGAGTGGTAATAATGTAAAAGTAAAAGGCAGAATTCAGAAGTATAACAATGTACTAAAAATTATAGATCATCAGAAAAGTCAGTAGCAAGGAAATACACAGAGTTGTCGAGCAAGACATCAAATAAAAACATAACGAAAGTTAGAAAATAAGCAAAAAAGTACAGAGAATAGAGACTAAGGAGATGAACATGGCAGCATAATAATTAAAGAGGTAGAAGAAATTATCCAACAGTTATAATAAAGCAGACAAGGTAGAAAAAAATCAGAAGTGGTAATAGGTAACAAGGCAAAGAACAATTACAAAAGATGTTCACAAAAGTATGGAAAACGACCCAAGTTTCCGTTGATTGGAAAATTGGAATTATAAGACCAATGCTTAAGAAATGATGCACTAGAAAATGTACAAATTACCGAAAATTAACATTATCAAATTGGGATTAGGAAAGTTCACAGTGCACAAGATTAAATTATAGAAAAAGTATATACCTACAAAAAGCTTTTGATACAATTTATATGTAAATAACAGAAGCTATGTTAGAACAATTCAAAATCCCAGAAGTTTCTAATAAGATGGATTTAATCAGTTCCCAGCCGCAAAAGACCAATTAAAATATACATCCAGAATACCACCGATAGAAGCTTTAGAATGTACATTGACAGATGACCAAATCATACGGACACCTGGCGAAAGGGATTTGAAAGAAAATATATATATTTGGGAAGAAGAAATACAAAAATGAAATTTGAAATTGAATTTGGGAAAACCAAAGACAACAAATATATAAAAATATAGTTAGGAGAACATAAAAGGTCAAAATACACTGAGAAGGAAATCAAGCTGACGAAATATATGAAAGGGCAATTAAGGTTTTAAGATTATACCACTTGTTGTAGAAAAAAAGTCAATAAAAAACAAAATCGAATCGAGATAATTTTATTAACAAATTTTTTAAAAACAACTAAATTTACAATGTTAAAGGAAGTATAAAGGGTGCTAGTGACTTTCCTCTTTTGACAGCATATGCAACACCCAACGCCTCCTTTCTCAGTTGACAAAATTATGAATTTTTGCCAAGAAACCAACTATTGTAAAGTCTTAAATTAGTAACCAAAATGTTATAAAAAAATATTTCATCTCTCTATTTTTTTATTTAGCAAAATATTTTGTTTTCAGCCACTGGACCTACAGTTTAAGTATTTAAAAATTTTTATGAATCACTCAGTATATTTAAATATTTTTTGGAATTTAATTTTAGACTCTGATTGGAAAATTAAGTATGCCAATTTACTATTTCTTGAAAAGTGAAAAAACATTTTTAAAAAATAAGTCATTAAAAAAATTAAAACAGCTATTACATTCTTAAGATTTCAAGCTATGACGTAATTTAAATAAAGAAAACTGTTTTTAATAACCAAAATCTGATATTTTAACGAAGGTCGAAACTTAAGACCAAAGTTATTTCTGGATATGTTGGTAAACGTAAACAATGTTAAGATTTATTACTGAATTTATTTGTACTTATAGTGGATTAATAAAAAAATGTTTAATTTTGATTTAGACCTAATTTTAAATTACATTCTGAAACAGAACTAAAATTGTTGAATTTTATTACTAGTTGTTGTGTACTTTTAAACGATAATGTGAGGATTCAATTAAATATCAACCAGAAATATTTTTATAAAACTGCTAAAATCAATATTTTTTTCGTACTTTTTTATTAAATATTTTTAATTATTTGTAAATAAATAAACACTATTTTGAAAATAAACATAGCCTCGAATGAACGCTGTAAAAAAATGATTATTTTAAAACATAAGTTTCATTAAACGGAGACAATGTTCATCATTTTAATTATTTTTACATCAATAATGATGATAAAGGTACAAGGATTTTTTTTTGTTATGCCTCTATTAATATATATCTTCAATTTTTTAGACTTCCGGTCAAATTTTCTATGAGAAAATAAAAAAGAATTAAAAATTAATGGCTTCCTTAGAAAGCTTAGAGTTTTCTATTTAAAATGCTTTTTTTGCATACATTTTAGGCAAAGATACTTTAGTTTTTTCCCGAACGGCCTCGCTTCGATATTTGTATTCAGCGGCTTGGCGCGCGTAGTTTTCGAATTTGCTTTCTTATTTTTAAATAACAAGTTTTTTAAGATTTTAAGTTTTATAAGATTCTTTGGTTGAATTTCCCTCTCTTTCACGTAATGCTATTAGTTTTTCGACATTTTCTTTTATTTTTCGAGATATAACGCAAAAAACCAAGTTTTCGATATGGTTTTCGAAATTCTGAACTTAGCATACACTTTAGAGGAGCAAAGAATTTTTTATCCCAAAAAAGTACTTTGTTGTATTATTTTGTGTATAAAGAATTCAATACTAAATAAAACAAAAATTATAAAAAAACTCAATTCAGTCACTTATTAGGTATATAAAAGGATAATTAGCTGACGCCATCATCAGGACTGGATGGAAAGAGCGACGTTTAAAAAAAAATGTTTCCTGACGGATTGGTAAGTAGTTTCTTACAGGATAACATCTTTTAATATCAGTGGATAGGGCGAAAAGAATAATTTGCATGACTACCTAGTCTCCAGATTTAACTCCCCTAGATTATTTTGTATAGGGATACTTGAAAAATAAAATATATAAATATAGATCAGAAAATCTATTTGAACTAAAAGAACGTATCCGAATGCAGATGGAACAAATAACTCCGAAAATTATAGATAAAATTCTCACTGTATTAACAGGCTAAATATTTTTAATAAGTGTCACTTATTGAAAAAAAAACGATTTTAATAAAAAATTTTGACTGTACCACGAACTTAATTACCTACTTAAAGTTAAGATGGTGGTATAGACAATTAAAAGACCTTTTAATAGAGGTATCACATGACCCACATTTATATTTTGCACATTTGCACCATACTGTATAATTTTTGAAACTAACGATGGTTCATTTTAGTTAATAATATAGCAAAAATACTCTTTGGATATTAAAACCACTTATTTATTCCAGAAAAGTTTTTAAATTTATAGTTTTGACTTTTGATTCTAAAGTCGTCAAACAATGGAAATAACAATTTTGTTATATCTTTTAAGATATAATAATAATTTACAAAATGTAAAAATTTGTTGGAGATACAGCTGTGTATAATGAAACTCTTTTTTACTTTGTTGAACTCTTTCGAAATTAATTTATTTCTTCTTCAGTCGCTCTGAAAAACATAAAATAAATACTTACAATATATGTGTATAAAATGAAACATCATTCAGAATGATATTTAATTTTTTTGACAGTTATTCGGACAATCAATATGAAGTTAAAAAGAAAAAGAAACATGTATATAGGGTGCAGTAAAATAGTATAAATTTTTTTCTTGTAAAAGGTTGATTCAAGTTATTGATGAAATATTGAATATATGATTTTTATTACTCAATTTTATTTCAATACCTAAAATATTAGAATAAATTATATTTAAATTTTGAAAATCATTTCTTTTATTCATAGAATTTTTTTCATTTCTTATGTAAACCATTTCTTAAAAACATCTTTTAAACAAATTACTTTCTTTAGTTATGATTTAGCCCAGTTGTCAGAGAGTTTGACAGGGCACAAAATATGATATCGATGAAACTTGGCACTTAAGTACTTGAAAGGATGTAGAAAACGATAACAAAATATTTGCTGCTCTAAAGTGTATGCTAACTTCACAATTTTGAAAATAAAATCGAAAATTTGGTTTTTCCATTATATCTCGAAAACCAGTACCACGTGAAAGAGCGTAAAATTTTACTAAAAAATATATTATAAGTTATTAAAAAAACTGTATTGCTATAAAAAATTATTAAAAATAAGAAAGCAAATTCGAAAATTCTAAGCGCGCCGAGCAGTTGAGTACAAATATTCAGGCGAGGCGTTCGGGAAAAACTAAAGTATCTTTGCATAAAATGTACCCAAAGAAAAAAAAGAAATAATTTTAAAGAGGAGCCTTCTCAGGAAGCCATTAGTTTTTTTTTTGTTTTCTCATAGAAAATTTGACCGGAAGTTACAATTTCTAAAATTCTCACTGATTCTTATAAAACTGAAGATAAGTATCTATTAATATTATAAGCATAACAAAAAAAAAGTCTTGTATGTTTGTCATCATTATACCTTTACTTTTGATGTAAAAATAATTAAAATGGTGAACATTATCTCTGTTTAATAAAACTTATGTTTTTTTACAACATTTATTCGACGTAATTTTTATTTTCAAAATAGTGTTTATCTAAATCAGAAATTAATTTTTTTAAATAAAGTTAAAAATAATTTAGATATTGATTTATGTAAATACACCCTTTCAAGTACTTAAGTGCCAAGTTTCATCGATATCACATTTTGTGCGAGCTTTTGGTCAATATCCTTCTCTGGCAACTGGGCTAATTGAAATATTAGTAAAATTAATTGAATGTCCTGTACTATTTACATGTGTGATAAAGCACAAGCATTTGGTCTTAAACGAATATCATTTTTATGAGAAACAATTCTTGATTTTAAATTTCTACATCCTATATACATCTTTTTTTTTTAAATTTCATATTGGCTTTAATAAATAAATTATTTTCGAAAGCTTTCACAATAAAGTAAAAAAGAGAAATACACAGCCGTGTCCAAGAAATTTTTACATTTTATAATAGTATTCAGCTACAAACCAGTATAGTAATAATAATTTACTATAAAAAGGGATCACTTGATATATAGTGTGTCCAATTAAGTCGGTTATGGAAAACTTTTTAATTATTTGTTTTATGAAAAAAAGGTATTCTTGGTAAAAAGTTGTGCATAGTCTAAAACCTAAAATGCAACCATCAGATATCAAATTTTTTTCAGTCGTACACAAGGTTTGTCAAAAAATATGAATTTTTCTTAAGAGTAAAGTAACTTTATTTTTGAAAGATGAATAAAAAGTTATTAAAAAAACTTGTTTCTAATGTCATTTTACGTCAACATACCGATTTTGAACAAGATATTCCTACTTTAAGAAAATTTTCATTTTTAACATTTATTGTTACTATTTTTAACTAATAATTTTGACTTCATTGAAAAAGCTTAAAAGGAACGAAAAGACAAGAATTACATACCAATTTTCATTAATATTGTTCGATGGTATGGTTAGTGTGTCTGAAAAAGTTGACAACAAATGAAAAATTCCTGTATTCTTCATAAAAAGTTCTGCATCACATTATAATCAATAAGCAGGAATTAAATTTGCAAAATATTTAGTGGGATACAAAGAAAATCAAAAATTTTTAATCCGGGCTAACTTTTTGCTCATAAACGGAAGTCTAGTGTGGGATCTTAAACTTTTCAATGAATTCAAAATTGTCAGCTACGGGGGTGTGTCAAAAAATATTAAAAATGAAAATTTTCTTAAAGTCGGAATATTTTGTTCAAAATTGGTATGTTGACGTAAAATATCATTGTAAAACAAGTTTTTTTCATAAAACAAATAATAAAAAAGTTTTCCTTATGGTGCCGACTTAATTGGATACACTGTATATATAGTAAATTATTATTATATCATTTGTTATATAAATTTTTTGACAACGACTTTAGAATCAAAAGTCGAAACGTTAAAATTAAAAACTTTTTTGAAATAAATAAGTAGTTTTAATATCCAAAGAGAAGAGTATTTTAAATACGAAGCCACTACGAACTATAGAAATAAATTAATAATATATTGTTAATGTTTTTTAAATTTAAAGTTAATTATTTAATTTTTTGTTTGCCTTAAGAACTTTATTAATTCGTTATTTTTGTAACAGTCCTACAATTTAATTTTTCTGATTATTTTTTATTTATTTCTGGGCGATATTAAGTTTGTTATATTAATAGCAAATTGAATTCTAATAAAAAATATAAATCTACTATCTCTCCGCAAATATTATAATATTTCTATAACATATTTATCTCTAGACATTTAAAAAATTTTGTTTGACAATTTTTTAACCCAAAAAAGGATAAACTTCAAATTCGAATTCCACTCACCTATCTCGAATCGTTTCAATATAGTCGGCAATATAATCCACTGCAGCTTTACCGAACTCCCTGAATTCTTGCACATCCATATTAAAAAAAAATATAAGAAAAATCACTTTCTCCGAAAGGTCAGAACAAAACTTTGCCCACTTTCACACTCACTCTGAATATCACGATATCGCAGTAATAACTAGTAACTGGAGGAGGATTTAAATAACAGTGAGAATAAAAGTCGATTCTCTTTTTATAAACGTTGGATCTACGTAACCACGACACTACTTTACACTTTATTGTGTCTGCCCTTCAAAGTTTCAAGCTCAACTTTTTATTGTTGTACCGTGCTGGTACTTCTTGGAGAATAGTCGTCCGATAGATGACAGGTTATTATATATACAACTCATAATTTGGCTGGATTCCAAAAAAATACACTTGCGTTGTCACGGTTTGATACTTTAATCGGACCTCAAATTATCCTTGGAAATAGTAAAAAAATACCTATTATTAACGGTTTTATTGTTTTCTTCCTATTCACTATATTTTCGAAGAAATCACAAGCTTTCTTAAAGCCATAAATTTATGTTACCATGATTGAAATGGTTAAAGATTTCTATATTTTTCCGAATATTTATTGGCTCTCGTTGTCGATGTTTTCCGAATGATTTGATTAAATAAGAGTTTTGTTGGTCTTCTTAAAGTTTTTAAAGGGTGACAGTGGGGATACTTTCCCCACTATGGCTATTGAAACAGACTTTCTATTTGCACATTCATATATCGATCTATTCTTAAAAGGTCTGATCAAGTTAATGAGATAATTAACAAATCACTGAATTGGTAAATGTAAAATATGGTCCACTTTATGTCATCAAGATTCGACAAATAACAAGGTTATTAAATAAGAAACTAGAATTTTAAAACACAGCAATCTTAAAACACATTAGTTATATGTCGAATTAAAAAACAACGATTAGTAGTGCAAATAGGAGCGCAAAATTTCAAAGTTAATTAAAAATTATTATGCAAAACAATAAAGAAATCCTTAGTTTAACGTAACCTTAAAAACTTTAATAACTCGGAGTGTAATTCAAGAGAAATTGAATAAACAAACCAGTAATCCATAGGGGAACCCGGGATAAATCAACTGGTAGCACATGAAGTAGGTAGCATAAAAATGTAGTTCCCATACCTATATCAACAGGTATTGAATTACAGAAGTCCAGAAGCGGTTAGAACCCGAATCGTTTCGTAATCCTTTAATAACAAAATCAAAGTTGTTGGGTTATCTATCTATCAGTAATGGGGGTGTCGATACACTGCGACCTATAGGATCTATTTTGCCCCCTACTGCTGCCCAATCGTTGAGGTGTCTCAACGATTAGAGCAGTTCCTCCAGTCCTATTGCTTTCAAAAAGTTCAGGATGTCGGTAGGCTTAAGGTTAGGTAGATCTTCCTCTTCTATTTGATATTCTCCGAGGTATCGTACCCTTGGATTTTGCAGGTTAATGCATTCTGAGAGAATGTGGATAGAGGTTTCCTCGTCTTCCTCGCAGAATCTGCATTCTTCTTTGTCTACTAATCCGAGTTTCTTTAGGTAGCCTCTCAGCCGGCAGTGCCCTCTTAGGATACCCGTTAGTATTCTGAGCTTATTTTTACTTTTACTGACGCAGTCGTCAGATCTCTTCTGGTTATAGTTTCCCAGTAGTGTCTTGGCCTGCTTCATTCCTTGTAGTCCTATCCAGTATTGGGATCTTTTGTTATTTACTTCTTTTCCAAGTTCATCAAGTATTGTACAGGTGCTTATTCCGCAGAAGGGTTTAGGTCCCAGAAATGGTGTTTCAGCCCCTTTCTTTGCGAGTACGTATTTCATTACCCTCCACTCCAGTGTGTCCCGGAACCCATAGGAGGGTAACAGTGTTGTTCTTGCCTAGTTCGTTAAGATTCTCTAGGCACTCCCAAACCATCTGGGAGTTGATTACGTGAGAGTTGAAGGCATTAATGGCTGCTTGGCTGTCTGACATGATGATGATCTCTTGTCTGCGAAAATTTCTTTCTATGTTGAACTGGACACATTTTGCGATGACGTATATTTCAGCTTGGAAAATGATCGGAGATTTGCCTAAACTTTCAGAATATTTGGTTCCAGGCCCATATACTCCTATTCCTGTTCCTTCTGTTGTTCTAGAACCATCTGTGTACCATTTAATGGCACTTCTCTTCTCTCACAAAGCTAAATTTATTTGTCATCTCATCTTGGGGCAAGTCCCTGGTTTGATGATTTCCAGGAAGGAGTCGAAACTTGCGTTTGGTTGATCCTTCTCTGGTCATCATAGATTAAGAGAAAAAATTTATTTTAAATTAAATTTACTATAAATTTTGTTTAAAAACTTTTTTCGAATTTTGTATTATAAACGAGTTAAAAATAAAATATGGAATAACATAGTTGCATAATAGCGCAAGCGCAGTAGAAGTGTTTTGTTTCATGGAGACAATTGCCTGGCATGGCCTTCCTTAAATATGTACGAGTAATTGAATTATAAGCCCGTAGGGCCGTTAAAGTATGGTAAAGTCATGTGCATGGCCACATCCGATTTTTTTTTTCTCCATTTGTTTTTCTTTTTTTCTGGTCGGCCAGGTGATCCGGAAACAGGTAAGGTGAACTTGGAACGATTCCATACTTCTGTTTGTTCTATACCAGAAATTTGTAAGTAAGGGTATAAACAAAAACTTTACTGTATAATCAAGAATAACTTTTTGTCGAAAAACCCTTAATAAAAAAGTATTGTAACATGAACTTAATATTCAATAATATCAAATCATAAAACATCAAAATAAAATAAAAAGTATTTCGGCACACTCATTGATTTTCTGCAGATTTTCTTGTTCAAAGGGTAAAAAAATAAAACTTGACCATGACTTCAAATCTAGATGTATTTTTTAATGCTGAACTACTTTTCTAAATAACATTTCCCAAGATTTTTCAAAATAAGGGTACTTTACTCTTGTCTCCAAATCAAATTTTTGAAGGCTCCTCAGATATTACGAGCTTTACTATATTTTGTTGGTGCATCTTCAGTTTTAGGGGATGCACAAACTTTTATCAAGAATAACTTCTTGTTGAAAAACCCTTAATAAAAAAGTTTCCCATATGGTGCGTACTTCGGGGATGACAGTGTATACAGTATATTGTTACTTACCGTTCGATCTTTTCGTTACTTTTATTTGTGGATCGTGAAACAAATCGAGAGAAATACTCAACTTATATTTAATTTTATTTTAGCTTTGATTTGTTTAATTTAAGTTTAATTTCTAGTAAGCACAAATTAATTATCAATTTTATTTCTTTTTTTTTTTATTATTATTAAAAATTCTATTAATTGGTTATTTGTTTGTTTATATCCCTTCGTGATCTTAAGTAGAATGGTGTTGAGCGCCACCTACCTATTGGTAGGAAAATCTTGAGACCTTAACCTTCAGCCGTGTTTCAATAAATTAACTGTGAAAACTTTTAAATCGATAATAATGTAATAAATCGTTAAATATAGAAATCTTTATTGTGGTTGTACGTAAGGGTTATTGCGAGAGTTTATTTGAACGGAAAAAGGTAAGTGTATGTTTTTTTTAATTGTTTATGAAGTTGATAATAATACTACTTTATTGTAATTATACTCTTACCTTGTTCTAAGCTACATTTATTTGTCTGTTGAAGTGAAATCTAACCTTACTTAAACGAAATTATTATTGGCCTTGTTTAATTTTATAGACGTCTTTATGCTCTTTTAAATATCGATATTTAATAATCAATGATTGGTACCTTTATCTCTTTATTAACGAATCATCAATTTTTTTTTTAGCTACTTCTGTTATTTTCTTTCCAATCTTCAATAATGACGGATATAATATTCTTCAAAATCAATCAGGATAACACAGGATAAATTACCGGATACTGTTGGATGGGAATGACTAACAGGATACTAACAGGATCTGGATTCTCCTTCAGGAGCAAAGGCAAGAATCAATGATTGGAGTCCTTTTCTTATTAACTTCCTTTTCTTTTTGTGTTATATTCAATCTACTTACTTACTTACTTACTTTGTGTTAATCGCAGCAGTTTTTACTTGAGGATTTTTTTGTTTTATGAAGAGCTCTGATGTGGACAGGTCAAGAGTCTTTTTGCAAAAGCCGCGTTTGACAGCGAAATTTGGTTTTTATAAACGAGCATTTCACAGCCAACTCGATTTAAATTTGACAGAATTTTACATTAAAATTATTATTAAATTAAAAATTATTGATTTTTATACACTTTTTAACCATCAAAACATGATTCTCTAGATAAAAAGAATGATTTTAATATAAATTATTTGCTATTTCTACTTATATTAATGTTACATGACAACTTTTTATTTCATCATTATCGATTTCTTATAATTGTGTAAAATCTTATTATTACTGCCTTTTCTACCGTAATATTATAATTTTAGAAGCCCCGACACTTAATTTTTTCTATTTATTGAATTCCCCTTGAATTTAAATTGACCATATTGATAAATTGAGACAATGCATTTTCAGGTTAGACCTAAAATTTATTTCTCTTGTACCAATTAAAATATCAATGTTCTCTTTGTTGTAGTGACTGCAGACTTATCTGAGATTGTTCTACTTAAACTTTTTCTCTTTAGATCTTTGCTAAGTTAATTATAAATATGCTAAAATTATTGATAAACATCGCTTATGGGATTTCCCTGTTAAATTTTGATATCTAAAATTTTATATTTTATTATGTAATTTCCACCCTAAAATTTGTTTCAAACTTTGTTTTCTACTTTACATTCTGATTAAGATTATTTGAGGTAAATTAAATAGTTATTTATTGATTTTGATTAATTTATTTGTGACTTTATATTTAATATAAGCTTTGTATTCTCTTCTCCACATTAGTCAACCGTTACAATATATATATATATATATATATATATATATATATATATATATATATATATATATATATATATATAGTTTAAGTAGAAAAAATTCGTGGGAATCAGTCAATATAAAATAAATTAGTTTGATTTCTTCGTTTTGGTCAAGCTTTCGAAAACGTTTATTTTCTTTTTCAAGACTAATAACATGAAATACGGAAAAAATTAAATACAAAAAGAAACATCGGTGTTAAAATATTTTAAAATGACAAAATGACAGTTTCCAAAAACTTCAGAATACAATTGTAACATACAGAGTGTGATTATAAAAAGTATAAGAATGTGTAAATATATATATAAAAAAAAAAAAAAAATTAATAATAAATATCAATTCAAGGAGGACGAGTTGAGAAATTTTCTTTATGTTTTTTTAATAGAAATGTGTATATTGTACTCAGGTCATTGATGTCTGTTCTTTTATTCATTGAATTTTGATTGTTATTTATATGAACCATTTCAAGAAAGAGACGCTTATTGAGATTTCGTTCATTATCGAGAATTTTGACATTATTATAGTCAATCACATGATCTTTATCTATTACATGTTCAGCAAGGCGACAAGATCTCACATTCCTTCTGCAGTCACTTTTGTGAGAAGTTATTCTATCTTTAAGCATCCTACTTGTTTGACCAATGTATACTTCATCACAGCTGCTGCATGGGATTTCATAAATTATATTTGATTTATTTTTGACTGGTATGGGTGTTTTCAATTTAGAATGTATTTGTGAATTAGTTTTCAAATTGGTTTTAGCTATTTTAATATTGTCTTCATTTTTAAACAAATGTATGAGTTTTGATGTCAAACCATCTATATGTGGTAAAGATTTAAAAATAGAAATTTGGTCAGTTGTTGTTGGATGGTTTGAATTTGAAACAGAAATAGAGGTACTAAATAGAATTTTATTCACTAAAGATTTAGGATATGAGTTTTCTAAAAGAATGTTCTGAAGCTCTTTTAGACACTCATCTCTCAAAGATGGATGAGTGACTTTAACCACTCTGTTTTTGAGGTTATTAATTAAATTTATTTTGATTTTCATAGAATGGTTTGAATGAAAATTTAGGAACCGATTACTATTAATTGGTTTTCTGTACCATCTAGTAATGATTTTATTGTCATTCGTTCTTATTAGTTTTAAATCCAGGAATGGAACTGAATTATCAGTTTCTTTTTCAACGGTAAACTGAATATTTGGATCGAAACTGTTAAAAATATTTAAAGTTTCATCGATACAGTTTCCTGGTACAGAGAGGATAAGATCATCAACATATCCTCTCTGTACCAGGAAACTGTATCGATGAAACTTTAAATATTTTTAACAGTTTCGATCCAAATATTCAGTTTACCGTTGAAAAAGAAACTGATAATTCAGTTCCATTCCTGGATTTAAAACTAATAAGAACGAATGACAATAAAATCATTACTAGATGGTACAGAAAACCAATTAATAGTAATCGGTTCCTAAATTTTCATTCAAACCATTCTATGAAAATCAAAATAAATTTAATTAATAACCTCAAAAACAGAGTGGTTAAAGTCACTCATCCATCTTTGAGAGATGAGTGTCTAAAAGAGCTTCAGAACATTCTTTTAGAAAACTCATATCCTAAATCTTTAGTGAATAAAATTCTATTTAGTACCTCTATTTCTGTTTCAAATTCAAACCATCCAACAACAACTGACCAAATTTCTATTTTTAAATCTTTACCACATATAGATGGTTTGACATGAAAACTCATACATTTGTTTAAAAATGAAGACAATATTAAAATAGCTAAAACCAATTTGAAAACTATTTCACAAATACATTCTAAATTGAAAACACCCATACCAGTCAAAAATAAATCAAATATAATTTATGAAATCCCATGCAGCAGCTGTGATGAAGTATACATTGGTCAAACAAGTAGGATGCTTAAAGATAGAATAACTTCTCACAAAAGTGACTGCAGAAGGAATGTGAGATCTTGTCGCCTTGCTGAACATGTAATAGATAAAGATCATGTGATTGACTATAATAATGTCAAAATTCTCGATAATGAACGAAATCTCAATAAGCGTCTCTTTCTTGAAATGGTTCATATAAATAACAATCAAAATTCAATGAATAAAAGAACAGACATCAATGACCTGAGTACAATATACACATTTCTATTAAAAAAACATAAAGAAAATTTCTCAACTCGTCCTCCTTGAATTGATATTTATTATTAATTTTTTTTTTTTTTTTATATATATATTTACACATTCTTATACTTTTTATAATCACACTCTGTATGTTACAATTGTATTCTGAAGTTTTTGGAAACTGTCATTTTGTCATTTTAAAATATTTTAACACCGATGTTTCTTTTTGTATTTAATTTTTTCCGTATTTCATGTTATTAGTCTTGAAAAAGAAAATAAACGTTTTCGAAAGCTTGACCAAAACGAAGAAATCAAACTAATTTATTTTATATTGACTGATTCCCACGAATTTTTTCTACTTAAACTATTATTGAACAGTCACGAAAATATCCACTTATATATATATATATATATATATATATATATATATATATATATATATATATATATATATATATATATATATTGTAACGGTTGACTAATGTGGAGAAGAGAATACAAAGCTTTTATATATATATATATATATATATATATATATATATATATATATATAGTGCTTTTTCACTCCAACACACTTCCACGCATGCATGTCTCCATAATCGGTCACTGAACACGCTCTTTTTTGATAAAAATAACCTAACTCCTGAAAGCCCAGGTGCCGACTTTGTATGCGCCGTAGCGCAAAATCCTGACTGTAGATTCTTTTGTGCCCATTAGCTTTTTTGTTCAGGAAGTTGAGAACTACCTTTTCCACTAAAAAAATTAGACCTCCCAAGTGAAACCACTTTTCCATATAAAAAGTGCGGGGTCCTTTAAGTTAACTCTGAAAAACAAAATATGACTTACCTTGCTGTTAAACTCATGAAATAGTAAACACTCTCTCGAAACAAACTTGTTACTGCAACAGTACAAAAACACCTCTGAAATTGAACAACATGGCTGCCGTAGTTGAGTTTCAACAGACACTATTAGTTCCAGTTATCTCCTATAGGTTACGCAGTCTGGTGGAAAAACAAGTGGTACCCCGTTCTACCCCGGGTTCCTCTATATTATATGTATAAAGATTCAAATCTCCAAACTATCTATACGAAATCATACGAAAGATGAATTTATAACATCATAGTAATTCATGATCAGAGCCTTAGGTAAATGACCTAAAACAACAAACACTTCAAAGATAGCTCCCGTAAATGGTCAAATTTTAAACTATACAAATCGTAAAATATTAAATCGGCGTTGCCAAGCCATACTAAATATCATAGATCCTGATTTAATTTTTCGTTTATTAAAACACCGTATAAATCAATAAAATCTATATAAAATATGTCCCTCTCTTTATTTCACTGGATTTTTTTTGTATCAGTAAAAACTAATTAAATGAATAAAACTTATTTAAATTTTAACTAAGTATATTAAAAGAATAATTATTATAATAATATAAAACTTATATAATAATATATAATAATATAAAACTTATATAGCCATTTTTGTATTTTGTAGTTAAAATTAAAAATTATCTCCATAACGATTTTCGTTTTAATCTTAGACGTCTTTTAGTTAGTGCCTTTTGGTCCTGCGTGATTAGGAAGACTCTTCCTGCTGGACTCTTCTGAAACTAAAAAATATGTTAAATAAAAATGTTACCCTAAAAATTAAGTTCACGTTCTTAAAATTTCAGATGTAGATCGATTTGACTCAAATTTACTATTTTTTAATAATTACTTTGAAATATGTATAGTTCAAACAAAACTAAAACCACTGAACTTATTCGATTGCAGTGGTACCAACAAATTAATTGGGATTTGAAGTTATCTGGCAGAAACCTAGCCGAACATTTTACGAATGTACACGAACGTCCCTGACGTACCTATTCATTATTTTTGAAAACAAAGGTTTATGGGTACAAAATTGTTTCTGCCACACTTAGGGGCGTTTTCACACATCCCCATAAAGTTATCTGGTAGATAAAGAGCCAAATCGATTTCACCACCTACCAATAAGGCTTATGACAGGATAAAGTGACATATAAGTTATATATAGAGGTTGCTTCCTATTGGTCCTTGGGCCACGTGAACAAACATGGATGCCTAACTAGATTCTTTAAGATCATTAGAGAACCAAATCAGCATTATTTTATGCAAATAACTTTACTATATTCATAAATTAACTTGAATGAGATTGTTTTATGCAAAAATGCATTTTTTTCGTGCATCGAAGAACTGACGTCCGGGGAAGATCAGGGAAACACACTTGCAACACAGGAAAAATATGTCATAGCAAATCCTATATAGGAAGACCGTGTTCCAAAAGAACAGCTGAGTCAGTAGGGTTCAACAATGTCGGAGATCTTAAGGTGCATACAGACATATAACAAAACTTCGTATCGTAACGCCGTCACGTAACAAGTCTGGACGGCACTGCGTAACAGCGTATCATCGTAACATAGTAACATGACACTGAGAGGGACTAAGGGTGTGCCAGACTCTAAAAAGTACTCTCAAAGGACACACAACAAGTAATATACTCCCTGAAAAATGAGCAAGGTGAGCATACATGTACAGGAGAAGAAACAATCAAAGAACTACTTAGAGTTCACTTTCCTGGAGCACAGTTAGAACAGACACCTGCTATGGAACAAACAAACGAACTGGAGATAATTAAAAGAGGCTCCAGGATAACCTGGAACATAGCTAAAAGGATCGTGACGCAAGAAAAAGTTTAATGGGCAATAGGGACATTTGAACCTTTTAAATCACCGGGACCAGACGGGATATATCCTGCAATGCTGCAGAGGGGTCTCGAAACAATGCAGACCAGACTCTGTAACATATTCAGAGGCAGTCTGGCTCTCGGACACATACCAAAACCATGGAGAAATGTTAGGGTTACCTTTATACCGAAACCTGGAAAAACAGGACAGGATTCGGCGAAGGCCCTAAGACCTATAAGTCTCATGTCATTTGTACTTAAGACTTTAGAGAACCTAGTAGACAGACATATTAGGGACGGTGCGCTAGTGGAGAGACAACTGCATCGCGACCAATATGCCTACACTGCTGGCTGTTCAACGGAGACAGCACTCCACCAACTAGTATCAAAGGTGGAAAACACGCTGGAAAATAAAGAAGTGTTGTTAGCGGCCTTTCTAGATATAGAAGGGGCATTTGACAATACTTCTATAAATTCAATCACTAGAGCCCTTAGAGATAGAGAAATCGAGGAACCGTGTGTGGCATGTTTGGCATGGATAGACTCCATGCTAAGGAACAGGTTGATACACATACCAATTTTGGAAGAGACCTTAGTTGCCAGAACGACTAGAGGATGTCCGCAAGGGTGGCTTCTGTCCCCTCTTTTGTGGAATCTGATAGCGGATGGGCTGCTGGGTACACTAAAAGATGCAGGTCATCGTGCCCTTGGGTATGCCGATGACATAGTAGTCCTTGTACAAAGAAAATATAACACGACGGTTAGAGATAGCATGCAGGAGGCTCTCAACCTGGCAATAAGATGAACGGACTCGCAGGGGATGAATATCAATCCCAGCAAGGCGGACATCATAGCGTTCACCCGAAGACGCAACTTGGATGGTCTTGGACCTATAAGACTTCGAGGGGAAGACATACAGCTCAAGGAAGTAGTTCTTGACTCCAAGTTGACTTGAAACCAACATCTGGAAAAAACCACCAAAAAGGCGGTGACTTCACTAGTTGTAGCCAGACGCTCTTTTGGGAAAAAATGGGGACTAAGACCACAAATGTTGCACTGGCTGTACAACAAGGTGGTCATGCCCTCCATTACCTACGCCTTTCTGGTGTGCTGGCCAAAGACAGATCAAAGAGGAGCCATTACACGACTAGGCAAGGTGCAAAGACTTGCATGCCTTGGAATCACGGGGGCAATAAAGTCAACGTCTACTCTAGCCATGGAGATACTATTGGGATTGTCTCCTCTCCACTTTGTGGTACAAGGGGAGGCAAGGCTTGGTGCTCTCAGACTACAGAACACACAAACCAATATGAACGTTGGGACTGGACATATGAGTACCGTCGGAATAGTGACCGGGGACGTACTATGGACGAGAACAGATCATATTCCGAAACGGTACGACTTCAACAACCCAATCAAAGTAGTGGTGCCAGATAAAACTGAATGGAACGACTCACAGCTCAGGAACATTCTACAGGGGGAAATCTGGTACACAGATGGATCCAAGACTGAGAATGGAGCGGGCTCGGGTGTGTTCTCCAGGAACCCTCAGACTGGCATCAGCTACTCATTGGGTACTCACACTTTCGTCTTTCAGGCAGAGGTATATGCTATTCTCCAATGCGCGAGGGAGAATAACAGGAGATATATAGCTAACGCGCGTATTAACATTCTATCAGACAGTCAAGCGGCACTCAAGGCCTTGTGCAGCAAGGAAGTGACGTGACTGCAAAGAGGAACTGAGATCGCTGGCAGACCGTAATCACGTCAAACTGATATGGGTGCCGGGACATCAGGGAATTGTAGGTAAGTGTCACCGGAGACTTCGGTCAGACGGACCCAACCAGGGGGTGGAGTTTTTTAGTGAGTATGCCTTGAAAGGAGAGTCTCACAGTAGACCTTGAGATTTTAGGGTCATAACTTCCCTATAAAGGGTTTTCCTTCACGACCGCAAAAAAAACAGTAACATCAAGGCGTCCCATCGGTTGTCGGTTTTTTCACGCCGCATCAAAGAAATGATACGCATTGATGTTGCACCACTTGTTATCATGTCTGGACAGGTCTGCGGTACACAGCCGCAATTTATTGTTCTGTTGAATAGTCGGAACGGCAGCATGTTCTGTTTTTAAGATACGCGACGATGCATTGATACACTATATTTGTTGACACGCCGTATCTTCAATGCGTAACAAACAATTGTTACGCGACGGCGCGGCGTTACGATACGAAGTTTTCTGATATGCCTGTACGCACCTACGAATCTCAACTGGAATTAAAAGTCAGATAAGACTTTGGGCAAGTGCAAAAAGGTATTTGTACCTTGCGCAGTTTCATTCACGCCGGTAACCACGCCGGATGAGATCGGATATCTCGTGGAACTGATAGGGGTTGGTGACACAATTACACACTTGCTAGTCGGTAGATCATCTGCATGACAAAGGCATAGTCCTGGGTTTAAGGTGATTGAGAACCGTGGTTCGAAGTCCACGATAAGCTGTAGGTCCCTTCCAGATTAGCCATGGTAGCAGAAAAGAGACGTTAAAATCAATAAGCAAGCAAGTACATATCAATAATTTTCTGGAACTTTTTTTATGTTTTTTTCTTCATCTTTCTATTCTATTCAATTGTGAAACTTGCGGAAATACAGTTTTAATCGAGTTACGATGACGTATATTTGAATATGTTCCCATGACAATCATTGTAACTATACATACAATGTTATGTACATAATTGTTTGTACAAGTACATGAGTATCGATGAATGGAAAGTGATATGAAATGAAGAATTTTACAAACTACATAGACATTTCAATCAAAATCAAAAAACAAAACATATTCTTACAAAAGAATAATGAACCAGTGGGTAAAATACTAATTACAATGTTATTTTTCCAAACTAATGAGAAATTGAATAATTGTATCACAACTTACAATAAACTCATTTTGTCTCAAACAATAAATTTTTCGAGAAAGACATTGTACCTATATTACTTTACATTGTTTCAATGAATAGAACTCAATCAATGATAAGAATTTGCGATATCGTAATTTATGTTACCATGTTTAAACAACAAACTGAAGTAGAATTTGCAGTTACGATGACATTATTTGGTCTAATAATAATAGATGCAATTCAGATACAATGAAAATTCTTGGACTCAAACAAAGATCGTTCTTTAGTGAAGCTGTAAGGGTTATAGAAGGAAAAAATGGTAACTTGAGTTACAATGTTTTTCATATCAGGTGTCGAATTAATAATAATAAAGCTAATAAGAAAAAATAAAACTACTAAACTGTCTGATTTTGAGATCGAATTGATGAGTTGCACTCCATCAGACTACTTTTTTTACAATCAGTAAAATTAGATAAAAAGATTTTAAAAAAATATAAAAATTAAGTGGCTATGTTTGTGCCGAAAGTAGCTATAATTGGCCTAAGAGGCGAAAGCCATTCAAATAACAATAAAATTTTGACATTAATGAGTTAGAAAAGGCCTACTTTCGAAGGTACACTGCTTCGTAACTGATGGACCGCTGCTCAACATCGCAACACCAATACGCCAATTACACGTAACACGTAACAACAGTACTTAGTTACGATTCGATGTATTGTTACACGCATTCCAAATAACCAAACAAATTGAACTGAAAAATATTTTTGTTTATTTTTAACTTTTAATTTACAAATTTTAATCTTAAAAAATTGTGGGGCACCATTTTTAACTTGTCTATTACCTATTGATAAAGTCAGGCGAACAAAAACTGGATGACTGCTACACAAACCTTAAATTTTACATTTTAAAACCCAGGCTCAATTTCTAATTTCATTTTGAAAATTTAGAATAGACGATTGAAATCTAGTTCAAAAAGGGTGTAAACAAATTTCAAAGAACAATAAGCGTATTTTGTTTTTTATTTTAACTCATGTTTTTGCGCTTTTCTCAAAATTTTCACACACAAAGTGTTGTTTTGCTAGTACCAGAATTAGTTGTTTTTTAAATCGAATATGGATTGCAATTTTGATTAACATAGTGGACAAAATGCTTACCAAAATTGGAAAAAACATACAAACTAAATCTCAATAAAAAAAGGGGAATAAAAATATATTTACGTATGAAACACCATTTACAGGACGGCACAGTGACTATATAACACTAGAAGTTCTACAATTTCTAATATTTTTTTAAAGAATTATTATAACGACCAATAGAAAACGAGATATTTCCGAAAATCAATTTTTTGTGACATGTAACCTTCGTTTTAGCATTAAAATTGACTTTTTGCACGTTTTTTGTGAAGTCAAAACGAAGGCGTGTTCAAAAAAGAGCCTAAAGTAACGATCGCTTTCTAGAAGCATTACGTCGCTATAGGCTCAATATACAGTGCGCGCATAAAGGATGGAAACATGACGATATCTTTGACAATCCGTATGTATACAGGGTGTTTCATAACTATTGGGACATAGGCTAATTGCAAGTTATTGGAACCTAAATATTGTGATAGGACCAAATATACCTTAATAAAATATTGCTGTGGAATAAGATACAGGGCGTTAAAGTTGGAATTTTTTTTTCGTTTTTTTCTGATAATGTCCCTGTATATTTATCAATTGTTATCAAAATCGGAACAGAGGCATAACTTTGGACAAGGAATATTATGTTATGTATTATTTCAAATTTTGTTATAGGGGGCGCCACGTGAATGATTCCTGATGATGAAATTAAGTGGTATCTTTTTTTGACGAAACTTTTTAGTGATTTTGATTAGAAAATATGACGTAAACATCATTTCTATGTAATATTGATACTCTTGTTTAAACACGATAATTTCACCCGTTTTCGAGAAAAACGCAATTGAACAGGTAATTTTATAATGTTTTCTTTGATATCCTGTATTACAAGAATTAGAAAAGGCATAGAGGTCGGAGGAGGCCACATAGAACATTTAATTTAATTTTGCTCTTTTTATGTTAAATTATTTTTAATTCTGCTTTACAAACCGTTGAAATAAAAGCATTATGTCACAAGTTTTTTATTGTCTGTTGTTTGAAATCACCTTCTCAGAACTGTTCAATCGCGTTTTTCTCGAAAACGGGTGAAATTATCGCATTTAATCAAGAGTATCAATATTACGTAGAAATGATGTTTACGTCATATTTTCTAATCAAAATCACTAAAAAGTTTCGTCAAAAAAAGATGCCACTAAATTTCATCATTAGGAATCATTCACGTGGCGCCCCCTATAACAAAATGTGAAATAATACATAATATTCCTTGTCCAAAGTTACGCCTCTGTGCCGATTTTTATAGCAATTGATAAATATACAGGGACATCAGAAGAAAACGAAAAAAAAAATTCAACTTTAACGCCCTGCATCTTATTCCACAGCAATATTTTATTAAGGTATATTTGGTCCTATCGCAATATTTTGGTCCCAATAACTTGCCCTTAGCCTATGTCCCAATAGTTATGAACCACCCTGTATTAGATGGACCAGAGATTTTAAATTTTATATTTTCGTCGATGCCAAATGTACAGTTTCTGAGATATACGAAGAATATGTTTATTTCTAAATGGGACAATTAGTTCATTTTACCATTTTCTGTTACAGTTTTTTATTTCCGATGCAGCATACAAACTATTAATAGCCAATATTGACCAGTAATTTTAAGAAATTAGGAAAAACATTTTTATTGCAACCGTTGATATTTACCACTTGGTATTTGTTAATGTTTAAAAAAGTCTTTGCTGTTTTTGTACTAATAAACATGATATGAATATCGGTTTCATTTCATTAAATGAAGTAGGTTCTACTGTCTGTAGGTACGTCGTGATCGTTTTTTGAAAATAGGCTTACCAGTCAATCAGTCAATAAACAAAACTGCAGGTACTGGTCAGATGGAGGCACATACGCAGTATTCACAAAAGATCAATGTGTGGGCAGGAATTATTAATAATACCGTTATTAATAAGAATACTCGGCATTTTTAGAATTAGAGTTAATTCTATACTCACGGTGCTCTGGAAGGTGGTTTAGGTTTCCATACGATAACGAAAAAAACTGAAATGGTAGAACTATGGAGTAGCTGCCCAGAAGCAGGAAAACTTTGCTTTGAAATCATAACGGTTCATGTGCTCGAGATATTCATTATTTTTGGTTCCTTTCTTGTGGGCGCAACCGGACACTCGCAAAAAAAGTATCTATTCACGTCAAAAAAGGCTGAAAATGCTACACCCGGGATAAAATTGTCCGCTCTTTCCGAATTTGACATTACTTTTGAGTTTAAACCCTTCCTAAGGGGTGAAAAATGGGTGCAAACCGTGAAAATATGCAAAAATAAAAGAAGCGCGGACAAATGACCGAAAACCTAGTCCACTACCAGGCATAATTGCCAGAAATTATTATAATGCAACTGTATTTTATATTCCCAGTACAATCCGTGGGGTACGCAACCCCCCCCCCCCCCCCGGGTGGGCGCCTTCTGGGGTGAAGAAACCTTCGTAACCCAAAATTGATGGGTTCTTGGGAAAAATTATATGGAACAAATAGTGCATAGAAATTTCTCTATATATTAATCGTTTTTTTATTTATATACTAAATTCACAGATCTTATGGCCTTTGAAAATCCAAAAAAACATTTGAAACGATTTCTAAAACTTGTCTTTACAAATATAGGATATATTGATAAAGTAATAATCAAATAATCAAACCATTTATTATAAAAAAAAACAAAATTCATTTAAACAAACCCTGCGCAGTATTGCTATTACTATTATATTTTGTTTTTTGGAATATAAACTTGAATCTTTGAAACGAACTACTAGATATGCTTCGAAGAAAAGTCAACCACGGCTGCCTTTAATCTTATGCCGTAATTTGGAGCTTTTATATCATTCATTTTTCGTCTGCTCCAATATTTCAAAAATTCATGGTGAACACAGCTTGTTCAGACCATAAACCGAGACCTTCTTCTTCATCTAAAAATTCAAGCGATTCTTGAAGATGACTCAAAATTACATGAATTTTCAAAGTTTGACTCACATCGAGAGCAACGAGAGCTTTTTTGAGACTTGATATGTGTTTATTTAAATCTGACTCAATCCTCGTTACTGAGAACGTTGACTTTACAATTTCGTCCATAGCTCTAAATGCTGCAACAAATGGAAGCAGTGACAAATCTGCGCCCACGACCCTACAGAAATCAGGATCCAATAACTTCGCGGACTCCCAGAGTAATTTTCTGCACGCATTCCCCTCAAATGCATCTCCATGGTAATTTTTCGAGACCAGACCCAGATGTTGGGGCCATAGAAGGGCTTTCTCTTTGCCCAAATGCGGCACAAGCCATGTCCAGACATATGGTTTACGAACCCTTGATTATTACTTTATCAATACATCCTATATTTGTTTTGGAAATCATTTCAAATGTTTTTTTGTATTTCCAAAGGCCACAAGATCTGTGAATTTAGTATATAAATAAAAAAACGATGAATATAGAGAAATTTCTATGCACTTTTTGTTCCATATAATTTTTCCCAAAAACCCATGGGTTACGAAGGTTTCTTCACCCCAGAAGGCGCCCACTATACCCCTCATTTACACCCCTGGGGGGTTGCGTACCCCACGTATTGTACTGGGAATATAAAATATAGTTGTATTATAATAATTTCTGGCAATTAAGCCTGGTAGTGGACTAGGTTTTCGGTCATTTGTTCGCGCTTCTTTTATTTTTACGTATTTTCACGGTTTGCACCTCTTTTTCACCCCTTAGGAAGGGTTAAAACTCAAAAGTAATGTGAAATACGGAAAGAGCGGACAATTTTATCCCGGGTTTTCAGCCTTTTTTGACGTGAATAGATACTTTTTTTCGCGAGTGTCCGATTGCGCCCGCACGGGCGTTAATGGGTTAAAGAAAGGAACCAAAAATAATGAATATATCGAGCACATGAACCGTTATGATTTCAAAGCAAAGTTTTTCTGCTTTTTGGGAAGCTACTCCATAGTTCTACCATTTCAGTTTTTTTCGTTATCGTATGGAAACCTAAACCACCTTCCAGAGCACCGTGGACTCAATTTGAATTCAACAAGATGGAGCGTCTCCTCATTATCTTTAAGGCGTTCGTGAGTTTCTCGACATTACATTTCCAAATCGTTGGATTGGATAAAGAGGAGCTCTCGAATGGCCAGCAAGATTTTCGAATTTGACACTTCTAGATTTTTTTGTGGGGTCATTTAAAAAGTGTATGAGAATAGGCCACAAACTATCCAAGGACTGAAAGACAGAATTATAGAGAAGATAGCACTAATTTCTCTAGAAAAGTCTTGGATGAATTTTCTTTCAGAATGATATTGACCAAAAGCTCAAACAAAATGTGATATCGATAAAACTTGGCATTTAAGTACTGAAAAGGTGTTAAACGATAAAAAAATCTTTGCTGCTCTAAAGAGTATGCTAACTTCACAATTTCGAAAATAAAATCGAAAATTTGGCTTTTCCATTATATCTCGAAAAAAAAAAAATCGAAAAATTAATAGCACCATGTGAAAGAGCAGAAAATTTTACTAAAAATTATATTATAGGTTATTTAAAAAAAAAATTATTACCATAAAAAATTATTAAAAATAAGAAAGCAAATTAGAAAACTATACGCGCGCCGGCACCAAGCCGTTGAATACAAATATTCAGGCGAGGCGTTCGTTCGTAAAAGGAAAAAAAGAAAGCGTTTTAAAAAGGAGACTAAGCTTTGTCAGGAAGCCATTATTTTTTTTTTCTCATAGAAAATTTGACCGGAAGTTATAATTTCTAAAATTCGCACCGATTTTTATAAAACTGGAGATATCTATTAATAGAGGCATAACAAAAATAAATATAATTAAAATGATGAACATTATCTCTGTTTAATAAAACATCATTTTTTTTACAACATTCATTCGACGCAATTTTTATTTTCAAATTAGTGTTTATTTATATAAATCAATTTCTAAATTATTTTCAACTCTATTTAAAAAAAATTAATTTCTGGTTTATATAAACACTATTTTGAAAATAAAAATTGCATCGAATGAATGTTGTAAAAAAATGATAATTTTAAAAGTTTTATTGAACAGATACAATGTTCATCATTTTAATTATTTTTACATCAAAAGTAAAGGTATAATGATGATAAATATACAAGGATTTTTGTTATGCCTTATTAATAGTTTTATAAAAATCAGTGAGAATTTTAGAAATTATAACTTCCGGTCAAATTTTCTATGAGAAAACAAAAAAAAATTAAAAACTAATGGCTTCCCTTTAAAATGATTTCTTTTTTTTCTTTGCGTACATTTTAGGAAAAGATACTTTAGTTTTTCCGAACACCTCGCCTGAATATTTGTATTTAACGGCTCGGCGCACGTAGAGTTTTCGAATTTGCTTTCAATATTTTTTTTATAGTAATACAATTTTTTTTTAAAAATAACTTATAATTTTTAGTAAAATTTGCCGCTCTTTCACGTGGTGCTATTAGTTTTTCGAAATTTTTCTTTGTTTTACGAGATATAATGGAAAAATCAAATTTTCGATTTTATTTTCGAAATTGTGACGTTAGTATACACTTTAGAGCAGCAATAGTACATTAATCAACTGAGCAATTGAGTTTTTTAAAGGACCAGTGTCATATCAGCCATATGAAATAAGTTGCTTATAATACTTTTTATATTTTGCCATTTTATTAATTTTTTAATAAATTGATACTTTGCATATTATAGAGAAGTTTCCTTTAAAAACAATGAGTTGCTAGCACTGTTGTAGAATTTTTAAAATTTGACAGATTTATTAGATACAAATGACAAAACAAATGTCAATTCATGTCATTTGTTGATTCATATTACCAACCGTATAACACAAAAACTTGAATGAAACATTGGAGTTCTCAAATGCGTATCATAATGTAAAATATTATAGATGCAAAATATAAAAAGATTTTTTATCGTTTTCTACACTCTTTCATGTACTTAAGTGCCAAGTTTAATCGATATCACATAGTGTGCGAGGTCAAACTCTCTGTGCTATAGGTATTGTTTTCTGTTTATACTGCAATATTAATTACAAAATAAAAATGTTTTCCCTAATTTCTTAATATTAACAGTTTGTATGCTTAGTCTGCAATAAAAAACTGTAACAGAAAATTGTAAAATACGGGTTGTCCCATTTAAAAATAAATATATCTAATATACATAACCAACATTTTGTTATTGTATCTTACGAAGTATCAAAGATATCTTCATGTTTCACTGTAGAAGATAACTTATAATGAGTAATACCTAAAGCATTACATATTGCTCTACCTGGTGCAAAATGTACGGAATGCGTAGCAGGATAGTCTTGTTTTCGTCATCCAGTTATTGTACTTTGACTAAACCAAATGACAAAAAAAATGTGCCATTTTGAATCCACCCGTCTGCTTAGAGTGCTAGAAACAAACAAAAATCAGTATGTACTATATTTAAAAAAAGCAATTAAATCAATACTTGTTACTCTACCCCAGAATTTCAGGATATAATTTCGGGGTTCTAGACCATGCTGGGCAAGTAAATATAATTTTTCTATATCTGGAATTTCGTGTGAATCCCAATGTATTAACAATTTGTAGTTTCCTTGGGAAGTGACATCCTCAAAGTGTACGGTCGGCTCGACAGAAAAATGTTTAGTGTCTTCTGTTTGGGTATTATACGATACAGATGGATGTAAAACTTTTTTAAACGGTACAAGATCATCACGGTAGGTATTTTCTAGGTAAGTTCTAAAAATGTGAAAGCCTTTCGAAAATACTGGAAAAAAAATGTTTAGTATTAGATCATGAAAATTATTTGTTGTTGATACGGTTCGAAAGTACAATAACTACGTAAGAAAATGTTCCTTAAAATTGTATTAAAATTTCGGTTAGGTTAACAAAATAAAACGCTGAATAAGTGATTGATTAACAAAGTAGGTAAGTATATTTAAAGTTTAAAGTTAAATATTATATTAAATGAATATACTAGATATGCCTACGTAAAATGTTATTAAATACAATGTATTAATAAATAATACAAAGTATTCAGTTTTAATGATTTAATAACTTTATACAAGGTATTATTCACCGAGATTCACGTTTGACCTTGCATTATAGTATGTGTGGCTGAAAGCTGCGCGCTCCGCCTTATTTATCTCAAAAACGGCTGAGCGCATGACAAAATGTTTGAAACAAATTTTGTCGTAAATATTATGCCCTACAAAACTGGGTGTGCTTTCTCATATCCCAGAAATTTTTTCAGTCGATACCGTTTATCACAAAAAAAAAGTCTCATTTTTTGTAATTCCGGAGTCAATGATTTCCTTCTACGTTAAAAAAAATGGAATGAACCTACACAATCGTTAAAATAAGGAATTTCCGGTATTCTTATATACCACCTGATTAGCTAAAAAATAATCATTTTTATGAAATCTTTTCTGTTTTTGAATAAAAACGCTCCCAAGATTGTAAAATCTTCATCCGATTTATGCTGCCACCTTTCCTAAGTTTGTAGAATTCAAACATTCTTGGATAGAAGTGAAACGCCGCACATTGTCATTATTACTACGCGACCTAGTTTCGAGAACAATATTTGTCGCTGTCCTTGTTTAAAGCCGAACTACATGATCGTCGCCGTATGTCTCTGTGTGTCTCAGATTAATATACAATCCTATTAGTTTAATTTTAATCCTTTTTCAGGGGCGTCCCACAAATTATTTTTCATTTTATTGATCGGTGTGGTAGAACTTTCTTACTTTTTTGTTTTAACTTTATTTAAGGTTTTAAAGTTAGTACTTTTATGAAATTTATTAATTTTTAAACTTTTTTAATTATATTTTTTTAAATACGAGTGTGGGAGAAAGTTTTGATTGATTTTAATTAATTTAAAATGAATACAACCTCAAAATTATCGAGAAAATCGCTAAAAACCGTTTTTAATTTTTTCTCAGGTAAAATATTTTTTTTTTATGAAATACTTTGTTTTTTGTGTTTTAAGTAAGCTGTAATTTTTTCAGACCAAAATATTTATTTTTCGAATCTATACGAATTTATTTTACAAGTTATTTTACAAATTTTTATTTTTTAACCTTTATCAATGCTCATTTTCTTCGTTGAAACCTCGACTTAAGATGGTGTAAAAAAAATATATGTAATAGATATCAAAAAAATAGGTTTTTTCTAGTTAGTTCTAGTTAGAGAGATGACGACCAAGATTTTTGCCTCATAGGACCCCGGCTAAAACCACATGTAATCGATAGATTATATGACCTTGTACACGAAAATGCGATATGACCTAGATGTTTCATATGACCCCTTCTGATTTCTGAAATTGGTCATAAATGATTGAATACATTGCCCAGATATCGAAAAAAATGATTTCAGAAAAATCGAATGTAGCATATAGTCAATCAGAAAACTTTTCGATAACGTTGTAATATCTCTAAATTATAATAACTCAGAAATACGTAACTTTAGATATAGTACAGATCCAAAGGGAATAAAAAACTGATTCAGACGTGATAATAAAATACAGGGTGTTTCTCTTGAAATTATCGACTTGAGAATTGAAAATATTGACATTTGACGCTCCGTTCTAGACACCTTGTATAAAATATCGCATTCGACGTTTCACCGTATGCTAGAAGAATATTCTCACAATCTCTGTATAAAATTTGAAATTAATAGCTTAACAACTAAGCCAGATACGGAAATTAAAGTAAATGCGTGTTTTTCATAAATTTTTACAAAAATCTCAAACATCTCGGAAACTGTTAAACTTAGACCTGTGTTATTTATAATTTTTTGTTCAAAATGAGGGTCCCTAAGCCCCGAAATCGACCCAAAAAATATTTCGGGCAAATGTGGTGGAAAGTGTTTCTTTCACAAGTTCTAGCAATATTGAGCCATTTTCGGGCGAATCGGGTCACCCCAGACCCCCACAAACACCCCCAGCCCCCAGAGAAAAAGATTCAAATTATTTCCAGGCAATTAAGTAAGAAATTGTTTCTTTCACAAGATCTAGCAATATTGAATCATTTTTGGGCGAAATGGGTCATCCCCCGGGCTGGGGGTCTGGGGTTGAAGAGGTGACATATATAATTGTCAAATTCAAAATATACTTATTTCTCATGTTTTTTTTAGATTTATAAAATTGAAAATTTTTTCCCTCAATTGTATTTTACCGGAGTTAGTGGATCCAAGAACAGCAAGGGGTTGGAAATAAGGAACAATTCCCGACAACACCTGAGGATTATTGAGTGAAATTTCAATAAATCTCGATTATTTATACCACGTTTATTTTATTATCCCATTTTCTATTGCATTATTTTTGGGTTACAATTTATTACTCTTTTAAATCAAGGGTACCTGTCAATGAATAAAATTGCTTAAAAAAAATTAAAAACAAGCTTTTATACAAGTGCAATAAAAATAAAAAAATTAAAAATATTTTGACAAAAAGATTTTATAAAATGCATTGAAGAAAAAATAATTTCTTTAATTGTTAGACCTAGGTTTTTCTGTGAGTAACAGATTAAAAATCTTGCATTTTGTGTGTTGAATCAAAGAAAATATACCTCAATTCATTACTTATTTAAAACATTGGTTGGTTTTGATCACCTAATTTTTATATTCTGCACGCCACTGGCAACTGGCTACTAAGAATGCATAAATTATTTATTTATTCAGTGGCAATATCTTTTGGTGAATGTATTATGCTGTGTTGCCAAAGTTTGGAAAAGATTTATATTTAGTCAAGCCTACTTTTGCTGCGCGGGTCAAGGGGAAATATCGTATGAAGTTATGACGCGTTAATGAAACCCCTGAACATCATTGGAGCTATAGAAACCGAGAAAATAGCAAAAGACCGATTTTTGTGACCTCGAATAACTTACCACGCAGACACAAGATTTTATGAGACAACTTTTAGAACTCCAAAATGAAGGTGAATATGAGTTTCCAGCTAATTAGCTCTCATTCCGAGGTTGACGCCTTTTTTTTGCTTAAGTGACTGCATTATTACTGGTATTACTTTCCCGGCCCCTCGCAAAGAGAAAGTATTGTGAATGCGCTAAAAAAAATTGAGATAACGACGGATATATCCATTTTGAGGTCCCCTAAGACGATTAAAACGATTTCCAGATGGAAGTCTGTCCGTCTGTCTGTGTGTGTGTCTGTATTCTTCCACGATAGCGTCCGCACGCTTAATCCGATTGAGCTGAAATTTGGTATATGGGTTTCGGGTGATCGGGGATTGAACCCATTAGTTTTTGGTTGAAATCGCCGCCCCAGGGGGCGCAGGAGCCCTATGTATATCGCAAAAAAATATAAGACTTAAAGTCTTTATTTGATATTTAGGTACCCTACTGCCTTGTGAATACATCCTGAAATTTTCATTTCTTAATTTTAAACCTAAACTAAAAATTTTTTTTTAAACTAAAAAATCGCTACCCGTAGCGTCCAAACGCTTGATCCGATTGAGCTGAAATTTGGTATGTGGGTATCGGATCATCGCGGAATGAATTCGTTTGTTTTTGGTTGAAATCGCCTCACCAGGGGGCGCAGCAGCCCTATGTACATTACAAAAAAAAATAAAATACCTAGTTTTCATTTGGCATTTAGGTGCCTTATGGGCTTGTAAATACATCCTGAAATTTTCATTCCTTAATTTTAAGACTAAGCAATAGAAAAAAAAATTAAATTTAAAATCCAAATGACATTTGACATGCCAAAGAAGAAGTAAACAAAATTGCGACCCTAAAAAATGGTTTTACTTTTTTTGACATGTGAAATGTCTTTTATAATATTTCAAATGTCATTTTTACTTTAAAAAAATTCGAAACGAATTTTTTTTTTGGAATATCAAAAATCATTTGATTTGAACTTTAAAAAATTTTAATACCAAATTAATTTTTTTAATTTTTATTTTATAACTGCCAGGAAAGTCTTGTGGCGACACAACAGATTTTTTAAATATAGCAAGTATAATATCGGGTATCCCAAAAGTTTCTGACCCATTTTAATTGCAAAAATCTCGGAACTCAGAAACGATAGGGAGGTGCGGTTTTCTCTCAATAATTTCTTTTTATATAAAGTATTTTAAAAACCGGTCCTTTCAAATGCAAATATCGTTGATTTCTTTAACGAAACACCCTACATATTTTCATTCTGAAAAGTGAACTCCTTCCCCTTCCGATAATGTATAATTTGTTTAGGTTTATATGAAAAATAAGAGTTATTAGATTTTGATCTACGCCATATAACTCGGGAGAGATTTATTTTCATGAAAAATTGTATTTAATATTAATTCATTAAAAAAGGATAATTTATCGATTTTTTTCTCTCTGTTTGATGCCCCTAACGACACTAACGATAATTTTCTACTTCTGAACTAGACACCTTGCCTAACAATTTGCAAAAAATTTTGATAGTTCAGTCAAATGGTACACAAGGAGAGTTCGAAGTGAAAAATTCTGGTGTAATTGTTTTTAGTGGTTTATTTTATGTCTTTTGGGGTGCTGAATGCGAATCTGAAGTTGTCCAAGAAAAATTTATCACGCAAAAAAAAGTCTTAAAACTGCTCCTGGCGCTGATGGCTATAGCGTTGGTACTGACTGCAGACCCCATTTCGTTTTCTTCCAATCACGAAAAAACTTTTTTTATTGGTTTTTGATGATTTTTCATATTAGCGAGAAAAATTTTTGTTGGGAAACTTCAGAACCAAAACAATAAATTAATTTTTTTTCGATTGTAATAAATAAAACAATGTAAGAAACTGAACAACTAAACATCAATCTGTCAATTCTGTCTATATTTTTAAAGATCTACTTACTGTCTTCTGTCTCACTCAATCACTTATATTTTATATGGAGATTTTTTAACCGAAATTTTTCACTTTTCCGTACAATTTTTCAAACATTTTCTTTTATATTAGCCAAATAGGTGCATCCGTTCTGAAGTGATCACACACATCCGGCAAATTGATTTTTATTAATGTAGATCACAACGAAGAATATCACTGGGTCTGTTAAATGACTTTAAACTTCATAACTGTGTAGTCAAGCAAGTAGTATAAAAGTTTTCGTCATATTCAAATATTTCGTGAGCGCGCCATTCTCGTGTGACGTCATTGTACAACGCAAAGTTCTCACCGTACACTCATTCATTGCTTTGCTATCGAATGATTTCTATATTCGACCACAATAACGTTTTTATCTTAAGTTTTTATGTGAATCAGTATTGCACTACTGTTATAAGTATAAGATTAGATATGGACGACGGTTTTGAAAAAGGACGATCTGATAACTTGGATCAGCTCTCTTCATTACTTACATCTAATAGCGTGTTTGAATCGGAATAACATAGACCAAAATTTACCCGGATCGAGAGTACCTCCCCCCCCCATTTTAGAGGAGGCCAAACACGATGGCGGTATCAGAATTTCTTTTTAGGCCAGCCCAACCCCTAAAACGGCCAAAAACTATCCCCTAAAGGGGTTAAAAGGGCAGCACATTATTTCCCTGTAAAAAAAAGTCTTTCCTCACGTTTTCCAGGGTGCCGAGCACGGCTTCTTGGTGAGTTTTGACCTGAGGAGGGTTTGGAGAGGGTCGGAAGTAATATTCAACACCACCATCGTGTTCAGTATCCTCGAAAACGGGGGGACAGGCGTCTCTATTAAAAAAACACCTCTGTCGGGGGTGAGTTTTGGCCGATGGAAGAGTTGGGAATATTCTTCAACAACACCGTGATGAGAATCCTCGAAAACGGCGCAAAGACTTTTTTACAGGGAAATGATGTGCTGCGCGTTTAACCCCTTTAGGTGGTAGTTTTTGGCCGGTTTAGGGGTTCGGCTGGCGAAAAGAGAAATTCCGATACCGCCACCGTGTTTAGTATCCTCGAAAACTGGGGGAGGTAAACGATCCAGGTAAATTTTGGTCCATTTTTCATGGTTTTTTTCCGACTCACACACATTTCTTTCTACTTCTAGGATCGAAAGAAACAATAAAAAACAACTTTTCGGATGCATTAGTAGTTGTATTTAAACACTTTGGCACAACACACGATTTTCTAGTTTCTGGATTCGACATTTTTATCAATTTTCGACGCAAACTTCATGCACACAGGTCGGAAGCAGAGTACGCACTGACCAACCGTTGTACAGTGACGTCACAGTGGGCGATGACTCCGCTTCGTCGCACCCTAGCTAAAAAATTAAATATCTGGGAAACTATAAGACGTATCAAAAAAATTTTGTTATGGAATTATTTTTAATACAGTATATTGTAAGGTAAAAATCAAAAGTTGCTGATATTATTCCCAATAAAAAGAGCTTTTACCTAAATGTGTATTCCAAAATTCAATTTCATCTGGTCTTGCATATATCTTGATCATATTTCTTAAACCAACAAGAAGATCTTTATTTTGGTATGGAAGATCTGCATAGAGTATTCTAGGACAAAGTAAGTTTCTTGAGTGCGATTTACATTTACAAGGAGCACTCGGGTCAAAATTCGTATGTATCTTAACAAGGATGGTATCATAGATATTGGCAGGTAGCTCCGCATTAATTGAAATCTTGATGGAAAAAATTCCAACATCCTTATTTAAGAAGTAGATGTAATAGATCCATTCACCTAACGTTACGAAACACATACTTATTGTTAATCTGTGCATCCCGTCATCCTCGAACGTACAAACCCCTTCTAATTCCAATTGTCTTGGTAAACCGGGCAATTTGGTTACCGAAACAAAGTCTTTCATAGTTAGCGGAGGTTTTTCTTCTTGAAACAGATAAAAATAAGTAGTGGCTTGATAAGCTTGAGCGTAAGGAGAAAATACATTTACTGTCTTAAAGGCCGTCTGGTATAAATCCATCCTAATATTGAATTCTTGTGTAAAATATAAAATATCCGGTATTCCGATCAAGTTTATGGCCATACTCTTTGAAAACTTCTCTCCTGCCGTTTCTCCAGATAAAACCAAAACTGCTTCTTCTTTAATAATTTGTTTGGCTGTATAAGAAACCACTAATTCCTTTTCTCCTTTATTTGGGATGAGTATTTGATCATCAGAAATTTGAAAACTTTCATTGTCATTTAGAAATAATTTTGGAGTGTAGCTAATAGCAACAGGACCAGTATTTTTAAGGATCACTTTGGCAGAAGACGTTTTGCCTAGATGAGATTTTATTGTTACTGTCTCTAAGGGATAGAAATTTGGAAGGACGATGTACAAATAAGACAATAGAAACAACATTTCTGTGTTAGTAGGTTCAAATATGTGGGTTGTTGCTATTTTAAATGATAGGTTGAGACGATTCCAAGCTTCAGAAACCAAGCAAGCATTATGATGTAATGGACAGGAACCTGTATCGTCATTATCCTCTAAATAAATATCTTTAAATATATCGCTTAAGTAAGGACAATATGCAGCCATTACAGTTGCTAACGGTAAACTGTCTCTAACGTCTTTACTCAAGTCTCTGATAGTTCTACTTGGAATATCATATGAGGGCCACAATTTGTCCTTTTGTTCTTTAAAATGGTACTCAAGCCAAAGCATTAATTTAGCTTCGCATTCATTGACATCCGGGGGAAATGATTCAATTTGAGAGGAATAATAGTCAGCAAATTCTTGCGAATAAATATCGTCTACCTCCAGTCTACCAGTTTTTGGTGGTATATCTTTCAGTAACCTATCGTAGTGCAATAGTTTATAAATTTTCAATAGTAGGTCTAACCAACACTGCGTGCTAAGGAAATTGAACTCTTCTTCAGGCAGTATTACGTCACCGGACATATTTTCTTCATCAATTAGTTGCGTTTTGAAAACTATGTACCTCTCATAATTCAATAAAAGTTCGGGATTGAGATTCTTGACGAATACTTCATAATCTTCCAAATACTTTAATACATTTTTGTACACCCCGTAATCATATGCAGCACCTTGTCTATCATCAAGATTTGCAGAGTTGACCCTAAAAGAAACAGATATACAGGGCATTTTTTCATCCTGATTTAAATCATGCGGATGTTGTACATACAGGGTGACCCAGGGGTGTGCTCATGCTCCATAACTTTTTTCTAATCAAGCTATCGATTTGATGTTTTTTTAAACGATAGGTCCGACAATGAGGCACATTCTAAAAATATTTCTATTTACATACAGGATGTCCCAAATAAGATACACAACTACGTTCTGTTTTTTTGTTACATATTTAGATTGGCCATTAAATTGTCGATATATCGCACCTAGGTTTCTTCAACTTATTTGCAATAACTTTTAACTTATGTCAATTTATGTGTCAAAGTAACGTTGTGCAGAGATCCACAAAAAAATTCAGAACTTCAAGATAACCTAATCAACTTTTTTCCAGTCGAGTCCTTAAGCTTCAGTTTATCTTTCGAGATGTAGACGAACTCGGACTCGATGTTCTTTCGCCTACTACGATTTTTTGAAAATGACAAATTACAAATAGCAATATCTGGACTTTTTCAAATACATCACCCTATATTTTATTACATCATTGCATGGCATTTTTTAAGAGATTTTTGCTGATATAGGGTTTAGTTTGTAAAACTTAAGAGATGTATGTAAAATAAGAAATGTTTGACGGTATATTCGAGAAAAAAAGGAATCGAGTAGGCCGCTGTCATACAATTTGACAGATTCATACAATTTTAAAAAGAAAATGTTTCAACAAAATGAAATTGTAATAGAAACAGAAATACATTACAAAGTAAACAATTTTAGTAATACAATTTGCAAGAACATGAAAGAATGATTAATAGGAAACAATGTAAACATTTTTGATTTACAACAAATGCTTGTACTTAGGTCACCGTCACCATCATGTTCCACACAAAAATCATTATTTCGTGTTCTTGTAAATAGTATTACTAAAACTGTTTACTTTGTAATGTATTTCTGTTTCTATGACAATTTAATTTTGTTGAAATATTTTCTTTTCAAAATTCTATGAATCAGTCAAATTTTACGACAGCGGCCTACTCGATTCCTTTTTTTCTCGAATAAACCGTCAAACACTAAAAAATGCCATGGGATAATTTAATAAAATATAGGGTGATACATTTGAAAAAGTCGAGTTATTGCTATTTGTAATTTGTCATTTTCAAAAAATCGTAGTAGGCGATAGAACATCGACTCCGAGTTCGTCTACCTCTAAACCTTAAGGAATCGACTGGAAAAAAGTTAATTAAGTTATCTTGAACAGTTCTGAAGTTATGAATTTTTTTGTAGATCTCTGCACAACGCTATTTTGACACATAAATTGACATAAGTCAAAAACTATTGCAAATAAGTCAAAGAAACCTAGGTGCGTTATATCGACAATTTAATGGCAAATCTAAATATGTAACGAAAATGGGGGGGTTGCCATTTAAAAAAACAGAACTTAGTTGTGCATCTCTTTTGGGACATCCTGTATATAAATAGAAATATTTTTAGAATGTGCCTCATTGTGGGTCCTATCGTTTAAAAAAACAAGAAATCGATAGCTTGGGTAGAATAAAAGTTATGGAGTATGCACATACCCCTGGGTCACCCTGTATGCCGAAAAAGTCAACGATTACAAAACGATGTTATTTATTGATTTTCAACAGGCATTCGATCCAACACAAAAACATCAACTATTAAAAAGCATTGAAAAAATTAAAGGTGTGTGATGAGCTAAAAAGATATCAATAAAGACGACATTAAAAAATTATAACAGAGATAAAAATGCAAGATTCTTTATCGTCGACATTATTTAACTTAGACGTTAGAATATGTACTAGGGAAATTAAGTGAAGGAAACTAGATGACAAGAGAGGCTAATGAAGACATTTGCAGATGGAATGATTATTGTAAGAGATAGTAAAAGGACAAAAGAAAATTGGATTAAAGATAAATGCAGAAAAAACGAAATTAATAAAAACCAGTTGAGAATGCTCTTCTAGCATTGCCATAGACCGAAGAAATTTTCGAGGATGCTGAACACGATGGTGGTATCAGAATTTCTCTTTTCGCCAGCCGAACCCCCTAAAACGACTCAAAACTACCCCATAAAGGGGTTAAACGAGCAGCACATCATTTCCCTGCAAAAAAACGTCTTTCTCTCCGTTTTCGAGGATGCTGAGTACGGTAATGTTGAAGATTACTTTCGACCCTCACCAACCCCTCCACAGGTAAAAACTCGGCTGGCGAAAAGAAAAATTCTGATACCGCCATCGTGTTCAGCATCCTCGAAAATGGGGACACAGGCGTTTGTGTCGCTGTTAAAAACAAGGAAAAAAACACCTCTGTCGGGGGTGAATTTTGGCCGGTGGAGGGGTTGTTGAGGTTCGGACGTACTCTGTAACACCTCCACCATGCTCGGCATCCTCTAAAACGGGGGGAAAGATGTTTTTTTTAAACGGAAATAATGTGCTGCTCGTTTAACCCATTTAGGGGGTAGTTTTGGGCAGTTTTAGGGGGAGGGGGTTCTCAATCCGGGTAAATTTTTGTCCATTTTTCATGGTTTTCCTGATTCAGAGACGCCACTATAATTTCTATGGCCTTATACATATTTTTTGAATGACAAAAATGCAGCACAAACAACAATATTGTACAGTGATTTGCACAAAAAAAATATACAATTACCTATCAATATCTCTTCACTGCTACCTAAAAATGACAAAACTATTTACGATATGTTAATTAAATTTATCATAGCAACAAAAACATATTTATAATATGTTGTATTGGTGTAGCGCAAGCTTTCGATAGAGTTTGGCATGAACAACTCAAACACAAAATGAATCGATTACTGCTAAAACAGTATTCAGAATTATTAGCATCATATAATATCAGAAAGATACTTTAGGATTAAACAGGAAGAAGCATACTCTAAAATTAAAGAAATTAAGGCAGGAGTACGTAAGTGCATTAGGGTCAGTCCTATACCTATTATACGCTAGTGATATTTCTGACTTAGAGCAAAATACAGTTGCCACCTTTGCAGATGACAAAGCTATCATGGCAGTAGGGAAAACCCACGAAGAGGCTGCAAGAAAACTACAAACATCATTAGATAGAATTAATAATTGGGCCAATCGTTGGAGAATCAAATTAAATGAAAATAAATCGGTACATATTAATTATACTAACAAAAACAATGAGTATATACCAGTCAGAATAAATAATACCCAGATCCCTTATGCAAAGTATCTAGATATGCGAGACTACGCTGGAAGGTCCATGTCAAAAAGAAACGTGAAGAACTCAACATAAAATTCAGAAAAATGTATTGGCTGCTTGGAAGAAATTCTACCCTGTCATACAACAAAATATTGTTATACAAACAGCCGGTATGGACATATGGACAAGGAACAAGAAATAGAGTACGGAGTCCCGCAAGGCTCTGTCTTAGGACCCATATTCTTCAATATGTATATTAATGGGTTGTATCAATTGAAAACTAAGGGAAAAATAATTGGTTTCGCAGACGACACAGCTATCTTTTACAAAGACGATGACTGGCAAAGTTTAAAACTAACAGCTGAATCTGACTTTACTCTTATTTCAGAATGGTTACAACACAAATTACTTACGTTAAATATAGAAAAAACAAACTATTTACCATTTAGTTGTACCTCAGGAGGCCTTCCAAATTTTAATACGTTATCTATAGGTATAGTCCAGTCATTATGTCCAAAAATAAGCCCTAGATTTACAAATGAATTTAACCCGATTTCCTTAAAAGACATTGGAGCAGGGGCTTAACAAAGCTTAACTCCAAATTGTCGGGCACCAGTCTCACCGGGAAACGCCGCCATCTTGAAAAAGGGGTACATTTTTTGTATTTTTTCAATAACTCTGCTCTGCGTTATTTTACGCGAATGGCATATAGACATTTGTTGTCGCTTTTTTAAAGCCCTACAATAAAGGTCCTATGAACTTTTCACCTATTGTCAACCGTTGTCGAGATTTTGGGAAAAATATTAAAAAAATATAGGCATTGATGCGTATTTCCGCTTATAGCTCTTTTCCGATCATTCGTATCGAAAAATAATCTATTACGAAACTTGAAGAGTATGAAATTTGGTTTTTTTTTTCGATCTGATAAAAATTGCGGCTTCTAGCGCCCCGCAAAGTTTGTAAGTACACGCAAAATGCACATTTTGGTGCCGCACAGCCGCATATGCCGTGACGCACCGAGCGGTCCGACCGGGCCGTGTAAATGCATTTTGCGTGTACTTGCAAACTTTGCGGGGCGCTAGAAGCCGCAATTTTTATCAGATCGAAAAAAAACCAAATTGTAGGTGTTTATATACTCTACAAGTTTCGTAATAGATTATTTTTCGATACGAGTGATCGGAAAAGAGCTATAAGCGGAAATACGTATCAATGCCTATGTTTTTTTAATATTTTTCCCAAAATCTCGACAACGATTGACAATAGGTGAAAAGTTCATAGGACCTTTTTTTAAATCTATTTTAAGCAAATATTTGTTCAAAGAAAAGCTAAAAAATTTCATTCTCATCAATTCACGGGATAATTTAGAAATGCTTTTTGAATAATGTACGTTATATAAGTATCGTTCCACAAAGTACTCAATCTTATAGGTACTCTGATTCATTTGTATTACATGTGTTTGTTTTAGTTGTATATTTAGAATATATTTATATTACTAACATTAAAATTATGGTTTTTATTTTTATGCTATTATTAATATCATCTTTAATATGAGTTTTATATATTTTTTTTAATACTTATTCATTGTACATATATTGGATTTTTAAAATGATACAATTTTTGTTCTTTTTTTTTGCTGAAACAAGTATTTTTATGCTTATCAGCTTCTAGCTTTGCTTAAATTGTTTCAAATTGTTGTTGTTTCAAAAATATAGCTTACAATTGTTTCCTTTTAATAAAGAGCTATTATTATTATTATTATGATTATAATACTTATTGCTCAATTATATTTTCTTCTGCGAAACAAGTTCACTAGCACTTATCGCTTATCAGCTTTATTCATTTGTATTTGTATTTATTTTATTTGTATTCATTGTATTTATTGAATAAAGATTATTATTATCAATATTATATGGTATCCAGCTTTGGGGCTGTGCCAGTCAGAAAAAAGCAGAGCATAGTGCGCAATAGTGAATACACGTTCTGTATCTGTAAATCTAGAAGGGTGGGTCACCCCACAGCACGTAGGCCACATTTGGCCCATTGTGCGTCCTTCTGAGGTTGAGCCTTCCTTCTAGCTCGTCAGCCAGCCTACTTGTTTAAAGTAGGCGATGACGTCGCCTGAAGGTAGCTCCCTCATGTTGGCATGTGTTAGCCACCGCTCGCCGAAAAGAAAATGTCTCATTTGTGAGAGTGTCGGGCATTCGCAAAGAATGTGTTCGACAGTCTCGTCTTCCTGTTCACATCCTCTACACAGTGGAGTGTCAGATAACCCCATCCTGTAGAGGTGTTTTCGTAGATGACAGTGGCCAGTCAGGATACCTGTGGCTGTGCGCAGGTTCTGTCTTCATAGTCATGTATTTTTTGGCTGTTTCGCTGTTCGGATACTGTAATAGTTCCTTGGCTAGCTTGCAACCTGTTTCGTCGTCCCATCTACCCTTAAACTTGTCAAGGGAGTGTTTCTTCAGTAGGTCAGCCACAGCTGATGCCGATAAGCTTATGAAAGTGCCAGGTCCCAATAGTTTTTGGGAGGCTGCTTTCTTAGCTAGAGAGTCAGCTGCACGGTTGCCTTTTGATTTTCCATGACCTTTGATCCAAGCTAACGTGACCACGTTGTTGTTGCAAGCTTCGATCAGGGCCTGGTGACATTCTAGTACTAGACCTGATGTAATCCGTGGTCTATCCAGAGCTAGTAGTGCCTGTCTGCTGTCCGTGAGGATGTAAATATTATTACCAGTAATGTTTCTTCTGGTCGATGGAGATAGCAGTGAGCAAATTCTTGGCAATTTAAGCCGCTTATAAATGAATCGCGTATATAATCATCTCTATTTTTGTCGGCGTCAGAATCGAAACTGCACTCCTTTCTCAGTTGCTTAAGGCTTTGTATATATTGATTTGCAGATTCCCCTATTTGTTGTTTGCGAGTCAAAAGTTGATATCTTGCATATATATTTTCTTCTGCGAAACAAGTGCACTAGCACTTATCGCTTATCAGCTTTATTCATTTGTATTTGTATTTATTTTATTTCTATTCATTGTATTTATTGAATAAAGATGATTATTATTATTATTATATGGTATCCAGCTTTGGGGCTGTGCCAGTCAGAAAAAAGCAGAGCATAGTGCGCAATAGTGAATACACGTTAAGTAAGGTGTAAAAAAAATTATCAGAACCTAAGGTACACCAGTGAGTAGACTCTAGTTATCCAATCTTCACGTATTAATTTAAATTGGACAAAAATTAATCATTGATCGTTATGTTATCAGATTGTAATATTAACAAATGCCCCCCTGTAAGGGATATTTTAATATAAAAAAAATATATTTTTATCGAACAAATTGTTCGGTATCTGAATTCGACCTGTGTGTGTAGCTTTTTTGTGTTTATGAATTTTAAAATTCTGACCTCAGTTTTTGATAGAGCATCAAAAAGTAAGCTTAGGGTTTAATGTGCCCCTCCGTACCTCTTCGGGTACACCTTCAAAATGGGGTCCAAATTATAACAATTTTGAAGTTTAAAGTGCCATTTAATTTAAAGTAGACACACAGTGAGTGGGTAGACTGTGGCTGTGTTGATTAGAATAAGAACGGTCAATCTAAAATTTTATTAATATACTTTCATTACAATTTGTTCGGTCTATGACAATGCTAGAAGAGCATTCTCAACTGGTTTTTATTAATATTAATATAATATACGCTAAATCTTTACAAGTGATTTTCATTACATTTTTTAAAACACAAATTAAAATAACTCAAAGTTCTATGGCCAATGGATGCCATCCATCCCCCCCACCACACATATACGCACACACGCACACATGTATTTTTAAACGTGCAAAAGCATTTGAGTTGTCTAAATGAATACAAAAAAATATTCATCTTTTGTGATATAACTAATGAATATTCAACAAAAAAATTACACTTACCCATCTATAAAATGATGTATTATGCCAGGGTAGCATAAATTTTTGAAAAAGATAACAATTGGTAGATGAACAATTTTTTCTCTATATGGTTTATTTGATTTTGTTTCTCTAACAGAATACATGGTATACGGATACTTCGAAATAGTGGCTGGGATTCTATAATAGTATGTTAAAAAGAAACCTTGACTGAATACGTACTTTTCTAATATTTCATTTAGTTTATTGAGCTTCTTTAAAAAAGATTCATTACGATACCCGAAATGGATCTCCTGATGTTCGAGAGGATTATTTCTATCAGCCCAGCATTTCATCTTATGTCTATAAGATAGGAGAGAACAGTTGTCGCAAGCAGCTGTTACATACATCGTGTAGGAAGCATTACAAGTGCATCTTAGAATTACTTCTGAGATCACGTTGCATTCCCACTTGGGAGAAAATATAACTGTAATTTCTAATGCTTCCTTTTCGTGCTTTGTTTCTATTTTTAAGAAATCGTTGTTATTTTCCGAACTAATACAGCAGTCAGCTTTATGGTTCCTTAACTGCAACTTAACGCTAGTAACATACATTTTTTTAACAGGAATCGTAGGCATCATTATCATCTTTGTTTTAGATTCTATGACTGGTCGGTGTTTCGATCCACGTAATCTTATATAATTGAATGGACAATTTTCAAAATAATTGCTTACAAATACTGGTATATCTTCTTCATAAACTCCATAATCATCTACGTTAAAAGTAAATCCAAGAACAACTTTTTCATTCGATTCTAACGAAACTTTTATAAATTTTTCTTCGATTTTATACTTTCCGGTGCATGAAATGATATTTACATTAAAGCAACTTTCCAAATTGTCGATAAAAAATTTAAGTTGATGGAATGATGATGATATATTTGTCACTCCGAATTTCGTTTCTGGTTCTTCTTCATCAAGTTCCAGTTCGAATTTAGAAAATTTAAACCATGGTGCACCTGCAGCGCACGTAATTCGCAGTGTTGACATTGTTCTAGTAATATCAGGAGAAGGAGGTTCTAAATAAGTTCCAATTTTAAAACTTTTCGGGTTATTTAAAAGAGGAGGACCAAGAAAATCATTTATAATGTATGGCAAATATAAAGTGTACGCTGTGGGTTCCTTTGGCTGGAATTCCAGATATAATTCAACGTAGTCTTTAGGAGCAAGTGTTATTATATTTTCAATTTGTTTCCGGCTTAGATCCGTTACTGTAAGATCAGGATAATTATCTAACAGAAATTTTATTGTAGTCGTCGCCCAGCAATTGTTACTTATTCTAAAGACTCGTCTTTGGTAAGCGCTTGTTATTATTTTAGGTATGTGCATAAATTCTGGTTCTAAAATAACGTTGGGAAAAGATACATTGCCGTATACATTAATTATATGTTCTCGGCCATCTAGCATAACAAATTCGAAGATGCAGCTAAAGCTTTTAATGGTTTTAAAATGAGCTGTTATTTTAAAGAAAATATCGCATTTGCCTTCTAAGAATCCCTCTGTCGGAGTAATTTTTATTTGTTCGATTGGATTAGGATCTCTTACGTATAATACTATGGCGTGTTCGGTCTCATTTCTAACTACCAAGCGTTTACTGACTGTTATATTTAAAGGTGTATGTTTCATTTCAATTGTTTGTTGGCTAAACTTTACGTAATTTTTTCCCGTCGCATTGCAAACCCTTACGATATGTTTGGCACCGCTTTGAGAAAGCAAATACATTTCCGTCCTAAAAACGGAATCAATTTTTGGAGTAAAAACGATTTTGCAATACAGAGTTTTTCTTGATAGGATTTTACCGGCCTTCGGCATTATTTCATAATTTGTTTCTTGTACATCCCAAGCAAAATCAATCGCACAGTTCACTGGATTGAACAACTCCAAATAGGCTACATTATCTTTGGCATCAATCGTAACTTCCTTTAACTTACATTTAACGGTGGTCGGTACAACTTCGGCAAATACAGTCGCATCAAATATGTGATAATCGTTAATTATTATGTATACTGGTACGTAATAATTCCCAAGGCCGTGAGATAAACAGTCGAAATACAATCTTGCGGATTTGTTGCCATTAATTTTTAATCGTTTTTTCCCTTTGACAATAACGCAATTACTTAAAGCAACTATTGCGATGGTAACGGGGAATATATTATTGTTTATAATTTCAAAAAAGTCAGAACAATTGATGTTTGGAGCTATCTGAAAAAAAAATACTTGTATTGATATAATGGGAATCGAAGTTGAAAGTTCAGGAACTACAAAATGACCTTATAGTACGGCATACCGTAACCAAAATGGCCTGTTATCGCCACAAGCTTTATTCAAGTATAAGTCGATTTTACACAAATACAATAAGATTTTCCCATGGCAAAAAGTTCTACAGTTACACGGTGGTCTTGTAAACGATTTTCCGTCTGTAAAAAAATATCGATTTTTTTGTTATCGCCACACGTCAGTTCTTGATTTATTATTATTAAATATGTAAAAACATGCATGAATTCACGGAGACTGAAATTTTACACCAACCATAATAAAGTGTCTAAAAAGTTATAGCCACATGATTAAAACATTTTTTATAGGTATTTGTGTACCAAGGGTATATTTATTTATTTATCGTATGGAAATTCAGACACAGTAAACTTAAAAACTAATTTACACATATATGCTAATAAGACAAACTTCAGGATTTCACAAACAAATATCAAGTCGGTTAATATAATCTATCGACCCGGCGGTTGCCAGCAGAAAGTCTTCAGGACTACCGTTGTAGGTTCTTGTGGGACATTCCTCCGTGATGTGTTTAATCGTTTGATATTCTCCGCAGTCGCAGTATGGTGATGGTTGTTTGCCCCATTTGTGCACGAGGTATGCGCATCTGCCATGTTGCGTTCTAATTCTGTTGAGTGTGTACCAGGTTTTGCGTGGTAGGTCAAACCCTGGGGGCTTTTGGGTGATGCCTTGTTGAGTGATCCATTCTTGAGTCCATGCATTGGTCAGGTTGAACTCCTCTTGCATTGCTTCACTTGCCGTTGTAGTCGGTGGATTTCTGCTTTTCCATCCGCCATGGCGTTTCACGGTACACAGATCAGCTCCAGAATCGGCCAAAAAAGAAGCAGACGATCGCCGAAAACAATGTCCGGTATATTCTTCAGGGTGAGGTAAATTCAAAAAAGTGGCAATAACTTTTGGCATTTTACCAAAGGTGTGAACTCCAACGGGTTGTTTCGTGCATTTTTTATTTTTATAAGTGACAAAAAACGTCGATCGTTTGTGTTGCAAGGTCGTATTTTCACATATTGTCTGACAAGTTCTACCATATTCAATCCTGGGATATTCCCCGATGTTACAAAAAATTCTCGCATTACCTTTGTTTTTGTATTCGGTAAAGTAATTCTAAAAACGGATCCTTCATCTATCACATTTTCAACAAGCATATTTGTGAGTTCCTCTCTTCTGCATACTCCACTTAGTCCAATTATCTTAGTAACTTTTTTAAATAAATATGTATCATCTGATGCTTCCGTTAAAAACTAAATATTGCCGTTACTAATATTTGAAACTACACATATAATTACTCCTCTAAAAATGTATTAATATAAATGCCATCAGATAAAATTTTGTATGTAATACGAATCATAAACAATCATTAAGGCACACGTCGTGTTATCGGACTCGGCTACGCCTCGCGTATATCATAATGCACGGGTTGCTAAGCAACCCGTGCGAAATGAACTATTTCGTATTTATTCTTAAAAACTAAGGCGACTATGCGATTATTTTGACATGTCATTGTCAGTATAATTAATATTTTTTTTATCTTTCATTTGAGCCCCGCGATAATTAGGAAGGGCGCTAGTGCCGGAAAAGTCTTTGCTCTATAGCAGGAGAATGGAGAAGAGTAGGGGGTTCTAACCGAGCTCAAAAGAAAGACTAGAAAATTTTCTAACCACATATTAATTTTATTATTTTGCAGTGTCAGTATCTTCCCCGCCCGCGCGAGTTACAAATGAAAAAATGGAACGAAACGGGACGAAAACGCTGAGCTTGCGCCTGCGCGATTTACAAACGCACGCTTTTGCCCATGTGTGTGAGTGTGCCCCAAGAGAGAGAAAGAGAGAAAAAACAAAAAACCTGACGTGTGGTGATAACTAAAATAGACCACTTTTTAGCATGTTTAAAGATCAATGGGGATGATTACGGGAAACTCATCCGACAGAGAGCGCTGACTGTTTGTCATCAAACGGTACATTACTTATATTGGATAATTTGTGATTTTTCGTTTTTATTCAGAGAAATTGGTCGTTGTGCTTCTTTTGGGTGCACAGAAATGAGAGTCTAAAGTTTAATGTCGATTTTTTTAAGAAATTTTCTTTGGAGCGGAAACACTGAAATTTTATAAAATTAATAACAAGTACCATTGTTTTTGAAGTAGTCTCAAAATCAGAATCTTTGAAATGTTACCACATACCACATAACCTAGAATAATCAGTACATTTAAACTTTACTATTCTCAAAGCTTTGTTCCACTTTCTTCTGATAACAGAGGCTTTAGGAAACTTATAAACTTCCTTTTATTTGCACCCAAAAGAAGCACTACGACTCATTTCTCTGAATAAAAAGGAAAAATCACAAATTATCCCATATAAGTAATGTACCGTTTGGCGCCCTCTACATAGAACGAATTGACAGTTTGCTTCCCCATTCCCACCTTTCGGGCGACTAAAAAAATCTATCACCCTGAACTTTTTTCTCAATTCTTCGAAAACTGATGAAAAATACTTGAAAATTCTGTGTGGTAATAAGTCGAAAATTCTGGCTATGGTCAGGTCAGACATTTTTGTAAGAGAAGCATCCAAATTACCCCGCAGTTTTTGATACGGAAATGGCTTTCGGTCGAATTCTCCCAAACTTCGGAAATTTATTCGTCATACCATCCCGATCAAAAGTGTCCACGGGACCAAGTCAATCCTACTCGATATATGCGCATTTATGGACAAGTTAGGTATTCACCAGTTTACGTTTATGGTTTATATGATAAGATATATCGTCCCTGTAATTGCAAAATGTCGTATGTCAAAAATTCCGTATGTGCGTATAAAACATAAACACGTTAAGTTAACGCCAGTTATGATAACGTAATTGTAATAGTATAACTAGAATTATGCAGTCCATGAAGTCCATGATAAGGCCCTGCCTAGATCGGATTGCAACAAAACTAGTTTGTTGCCGGCATTTACTAGCTTTTTACATTTTACTTTTGTACTGTAATCACGTAATAAAGTTCCACTTTTTGGAAAAGTTTGTAGTTCATTTTTGAAAACCCAATTTTTATTTACGATTCTATAAGTGGCGCAGTCAGTAGGATTGTCTAACGGTGTGACAACAAAAATCGTGTCAAATCGGTCTATTTCAATAGCTTAATGGCAAATCGAATTCGCAAAAATTGGTGATATAAACTGATTAAAAAGTGTACATCCAAGCAGAGGACCTACATTGCCAAAGTTTGGAGATCCTGGACGAGGACCACATTGCCAAATCCAGCTAGATTAAGAAAATCAGGAAGAAGAGACAGCATCGCTCAACTTCTATTGATATGATGAAAATAATCCTAGTAATTGCGTAAGAAATTTTGCTCTCCTCTCCTATTAAACATTTTATTTTTGAGTTGACTATATTAGTGATTTTTTATTTTCACATTTGGGATAAAATAAAACATTGAGAGAATTTATTACATTTTATGTCTGAGATAGACGAACTAGTGGATATTTTTAATAGTACTCTTAGGACATATTATACATTAAATTTAGATACTTTACCTTCTCTAGTAGAATCAGATTCAGAAAGTTCAGATTTAAATATGACTGATACAACTAATTATCAACTTTTGCAATTATATGTAGCCACTACTCCAAATTTTGATGGGAACCCCCATATATTAACAGTATTTTTAGATGCTTGTGAAAGTTTGATTGGACAATTTTCCGATCGACAAATTAATGCAGCTACAATTAATGCTTATATTTTAAGAGCTATTATTGGCAAGTTAACGGGCAGAGCTTTGAGTTTAATAGGCTCGCGTAGTGAATTAACTGTTTGGATAGATATAAAAAATTTATTAATACTAAGTTTTGGCGATCAGAGAAATTTGGACTGTCTTGTACAAGACTTGATTGCTTTACATCCTTTTAAAAATGAACCCCCATGCCGTTTTGGTATGCGTTGCCAAGACGCTAGAAGTTTAATTGTATCAAAAATAAATGCGTCAAATTTTTCAGCTGAAGAAAAACGTATCAGACTTCAAAATTATAACGATTTTGCTCTCAAAACATTTATTCATGGCCTCACAGGTCAATTACAAAATAACGTTCTTTTACGAAATCCAGTTAGTTTAGAACGAGCAATGGCACTCGTAGTCGAAGAAGAAAATTTCCTTTATAGTTCACAAAAAGTCAATTTGTCAGATTCTCAAAATTATAAACCCGCAGATAGCAGAAATAACTATTCGAAATCACAGCTGAGACGACCAATACAAAAACCATTTTATTCTAATAATTTTAATAGATTTCATTCAAATATTAATAATTTTCCGAGACAAAATAACCAGAATTTCCAAAATCAAAATTTTCAGAATCAAAATCAATTCATTCAAAGACCCCAGTTTAACCAATCAAATAATTTCAATAATCAAAATTTTGGTCGAAATTCAAATAATTTCAGAAATCAAAATTTTGGTCAAAATTCAACTAATTTTAACCGAAATAGTCAAATTTCAAGAAATACTAATTTTAATAACAGATCAAATAGTATCCCACAGCCAATGGATACATCGTCTGGAAATACGCGTATAAATAATAATAATCTTTATTTGCAAAATTCTGATCAAATAGAAAATCAATTCGTAAATTCATTTGATAACCAATTTAATAACAGTAAATACAATTTACCCGAAAATAATCATTTCTCAACATTTAACACAACTAACGACAATAATAGTGCTTATCAAAACCAAGAAAATTGAATTGAAGATTGCTTCCGACCCTCACCAACCCCTCCACCGGCCAAAACTCACCCCCGACAGGGGTGTTTTTTAATTTTTTATATCAGCGGCAAAACGTCTATTTTCGAGGATGCTGAATACGATGGTGGTGTTCAATATCACTTCCGACCCCCATCAACCCCTCCACAGGGCAAAACTCTCTCCCGAAAGGGTCGTTTTTTAATATCAGCGGCAAAACGGATGTCCCTCTGTTTTCGAGGATGCTGAAGACGATGGTGGTGTTGAAGGTTACTTCCGACCCTCACCTACCCTTCCACAGGGCAAAACTCACCCTCGAAAGGGTTGAATTTCTTTCTAATATCGTGTTCAGCATCATCGAAACACATTTATTTTGATATAAAAAATGAAAAACACCCTTGTCGGGGGTGAGTTTTGGCCTGTGGAGGGGTTGGTGAGGGTCTGAAGTAATCTTCAACATTACCACCGTGCTCAGCATCCTCGAAAACGGGGGGAAATACGTTTTTTTACAGGAAATGATGCGCTGCCCTTTTAACCCCTTTAGGGGGTAGTTTTTGGCCGTTTTAGGGGTTTCAGCAATCGAAAACAGTAATTCTGATACCGCCATCGTGTTCAGCATCCTCGAAAACGGGGGAGGACTCTCAATCCTGATGAATTGTGGTCCATTTTTCATGTTTTTTCCGACTCATAGACCAGTGCAGATAGCTTTGAAAATGGTAAAAAGTGAAATAAAATAATAGCAGGATGAAACACATTGGAAAAGGAAGAGAATATAACAAACATGAAAGGAAAAATAATTTACTGGCGCTCTGGGGTCGGGAAGTGGAAGGGGGGAGTTTTTAAGGGTAGAAAACTGTTTATCTCGATTTCCGGCAAAACTACAAGGTCTATGAAAAAAAGTTAAATAGCAAAGTTGTAGGTAATAAAAAGATATACAACTTTCATATTTTCACTTTTTTCACATAACCTTAAAATTTATGTGAAAAATTCAAATAACCAAGTTTTTGGTTTTTTATTTTTATCATTTACTAAAAATTTTTTTTCCACGAAATCTGGTGTAAACTTAACTTTTTATGTCCCAAACACTTTGTTTTAAAATATTTATTTTTTTAACCTTATTTTGACTTAATATCGAAAAAGCAGTCTATTTTTCAATCGAAAATTCTCACGTCAAAATATCTGCTTTTTTTAAAAAACTCGGTGGGCTTCTTGTTCGTTGAAATCTCTACTTTTTGATGGTGTAAAAAAAATACATTACTATGGTAAATGTTCTCAAAAAATGCAAATAAGAAACGAAGAAAACTCAGAATTTCTTTTTTTTAATCATGTACAATTTTGAGCTATCTATTTAAATTTATACTTTAATTACTCTTTTTTATCAATGTAACACGGAATCTTACGTTTTTCTAGTGTTTGGGACATAAAAACGTAAGTTTACACCAAATTTCGTGAAAAAAAAATTTTTTGTAAAAAATAAAAATAAAAAACCAAAAACTTGGTTAGGTATTTGAACTTTTTAACATAATTTTTGAGGTTATGTGAAAAAAGTGTAAATACAAAAGTTGTAGATCTTTTTATTACCTACAACTTTGCCATTTAACTTTTTTCCATAGGACTTGTAGTTTTGCCGGAAATCGAGATAAACAGTTTTCTACAATTAAAAACTCCCCCCTTCCACTTCCCGGCCCCAGAGCGCCAGTAAATTATTTTTCCTATCATTTTTGCCATATTCTCTCCCTTTTCCAATGAGTTTCATCCTACTATTATTTTATTTGGTTTCAAAAATTATCTGCACTGGTCTATCACAGACGCCAATATGTATGAGCTGTATTCATGGTAACAAAAAAGTAATTGAAAAATGTAATGTCACTAAAAAAAGTTTAAAAATCAAAATAAAATCTTCTAAAAGACGCTGTATGTGTGCATGTGTGCATGTGTGTGTATGCGGGTGTGTATGACATATATCCATCATATAAACCATAAATGTAAAGCGGTGGACACCTAACTTGCCGATAAATGTGCATATATCGAGTTCGCTGTAATCAGGTTAATCTCGCGCTAGCTCGAAATCTGTACATAGGATTGACTTGGGCCCGTGGACACTTTTGATCGGGATGGAATGACGAATAAATTTCCGAAGTTTGGGAGAAATTGACCGAAAGCCATGTCCGTATCAAAAACTGCGTGGTACTTTGTGAAATTCGACCAAATATTCGTTCCTGTTCAAACCAATCAATGCCGCTTCTATAACTTTGCGTTTATAATTGTTAAGATCTTATTCCAATAGTAAATTCACCTTTTAGAGTCACTTGACATTAATTCTAATTTACCAAAATTATGATTTCTCATGATAATTATTTTTTCTACGAGTGTACGCAAAGTAGCTACTTTGCGTATTGATTTGCTTGCGCAAAGTAGCACTTTCCCGCACGCTTATTTTAAAGCAAAATTACCATATTATAGACGCGTTTTTTCTTATATTTTATAATTTTTTTAGTAATATACGTATGTAATAATTGTACTTTATGTAAAAATACTTGATTTTTTTATATTTAAACAAAATAAAATAATGCAGATTTAGGTATCAACTTTGACGTGTTACAATATTTTTATGTCAAACGCGGTTTGTTCCTTTAGTTATTTCGCCATGCGGGAAAACATAACTTTACGAACTGATAAAATTTAAATATACGGGGTATTCCTGTTATGTAAGGAGAAAAATAGGGTCCTTATATTTTTACCTAATAGTTCAGAACAGGTCAGTTTAGAGTTAATATTAACCTTTTAAAAGTTTTAGAATTTAGAACATTTACCTTTCCCAAATTGACATAACGCGGTTTTATAAGTATATCCATCAATTCTGTTGGGGTTAAAGGTATTAACTTGGGCCACTTGCTCTCTGTGCCAAATGACGACGAGCACTGGGGTGATTTTTCATTTATCATCAGAACTTTTGTCTCACTTTCAGGGTACTGACCCTCACCTGCTTTAAGTTCTTTTTCAATTTTCTTGTCAGCCCGCTTTTCCATGTAATCTATATACTTTTTTCTGTCTTCGTTTCTAAATTTCCATTCAGATTCAGTATAAGTGTTGCTATAGTCGTATGGACTAACATATCTTGGAAGCTGCGTGAAAATTGTCGTACAGCTGTAATAATAATAATAAGAGAATAAATAGAATTTGCCACATTCGAGCGAGAGAGAGAATATGCTTTATTGTCACAGAAAAATTACAAAAATTTTTTAGACAAAGCGAAACTAATCATAATAAAAATAAAAATAAATTACTAGACAAAACAAAACACAAACAAAATATCAATAACAATTGCATTGGATACGCAATATCCGTCACTATAAATTATTGTTCAAATTAAAATTTTCAAATTAACTTAATTTAATTATTGCTCCTAACCCAAAAGTCTAAGGCACGTTATAAAATTCTGCCATTGTGTAAAATGGTCTTTCTCGAAGAAAATCCCTAGTCGATCTTCTGAACTTATCATATGAATTTATAGATTTTAGCTGTATCGGGAGGTTATTATACAATTTTTTTGCATTGTAGGTAATAGAATTTTTTATTAGGTCAGAGGTGGGAATAGTTAAGTAAACATCAGTATCTAAATTTCTTGTAGGATATCTACGAGTTGGTCTTTCCGATAACTTTTGAATGTGCTTGCGAACTAAGCAGACGGATTCAAAGATAAATAGAGCAGGAAGGGTTAGAATTTTGACATTTTTAAAGTAATTTACACAGTGTGTCCTACTACTTAAACCAAATACATAACGAATTGCTCTTTCTTGTAATTTGAAAATAGATTCGAAGTGGTATAAGCTACAAGAACCCCAGAACGGTAAACCATAGCGAAGGTGAGATTCGAATAAGGAAAAGTAGGTCATTAATGCAGTAGTAGGGGTTTTTATGGCAAAACATGCAGAAGATAATTTTTTTTGCCAAGGTATCAATATGAGTGGACCATTTCAGGAATTTGTCTATATAAAGACCTAAAAACTTTTAATTATATTCACCGTTAGAATCGGATTATTGCTTAGAGTTATAGGCTGTAAAGTACCTCTGTAAGACATTGCTACGGTTTTACTGGTGTTGAAACAAAGCCCATTCGAGTCAGACCAAGACTTGATAGTAACTACATCTTTGTTTATACTAGATTGTAATGTCTGTATATCAGAACTACTCCAGGTTACACTCGTGTCATCGGCAAATAAAGTAATTCTTCCACTTATTTATAAGTCTGTGATATCGTTGATGAATAATAAAAATAAAATTGGACCTAACACTGAACCTTGAGGTACGCCACTGCTAATTGGCAGATTTGAAGAATCAGCACCATTAGCACGTACCTGCTGATTTCTATTTTCTAAGTAAGTTTTAAACCATTGCAAAGGAAAACCCCGTACGCCATAAATTTGTAGTTTCTTAATTAAGATTTCTTGATTAACACAATCAAAGGCCTTTGCAAAGTCACAAAATACTGAAGCTGTGAAAAGTTTATCATTAAGTGATGTATATATTTCATTAAGAACGGAAAACATTGCGCCACTAGTGCATTTTTTAGGAAGGAAACCATATTGATGAAGTGTTATGATGTTTTGTTTGGAAAGAAAGGGCAGTAGGCGATTTTTCATTAGCCTTTCTATTATCTTCGATAAGCTAGGTAATAGAGCAATAGGTCTATAGTTACAAGTTTCGGCTTTGTCGCCACCCTTATGAAGTGGGATTATTATAGCTGTTTTTAGACAGCTCGGAAAGATACCAGATTCGAAGGATTCATTAATCAGCGAAGTTAAAATTACTCCATCAGGTATATTTGAAAATATTTTAGCGGACAAGCCATCATTTCCACAGGAAGATTTATTTTGAATGCTGTTTATGGTTTGCACTAGTTCGTGCTTATCTACTGGCCTTAGGAAGAAACTATTAGTGACCCTTTTAGTAGGTAGGAGGAAGGAGAGAGCATCCTTGCCCGGAGCTATGTTAGAGCTGATATTCTTACTTACATTAACAAAATAATTCTTTAGTTCATCAGGACTAGGATTAACAGTGTTTGAAGAACGGGTTTTATTTCTTAAGTCATTTATAATAGACCAGGTTTCTTTGGAAGAGTTTTTAGCTCTTGAGATGCGATTTTTATAATAGTTTTTCTTAGTAGATTTGATAATTTTCCGATACAGTGTTCTGTAGTTGTTGATATAATTTTATATTAGGGGGTTATCTGAGAATTGCGTAAAACTTCACAGGTTAATTCTGTTCAAAATTGCGGCAAAGTTCGATATTAATCCTTTCAGTTGATAATATTACAATTATAATGTTACCAGTAATTTTTCCAACCAATATCTGTAGCAATTGAAACATACAAAATGCTGAGAGAACAAAATAATATTGCAAAAATACAATTAATAGAGTTATTCCAAAAAAACTTATTGAAGATTAGAATTAGATATATGTATATGCTAAGTTCACAATTTCGAAAGCAAAATCGAAAATTTGGTTTTTTCATCATGTCTCGAAAAAAAAAATACAAAAATTCGAAAAACTTGAAAGAATGAAAAATTTGACTAAAAGTACCCCGCAGTTTTTTAAGCGTAAATGGCTTTCAATCGATTTCTCCCAAACTGCGGGAATTTATTCGTCATCTCATCCCGATCAAAGGCGTACACGGGCCCAAGTCCCGAAAATGTACCGACAGTAATTTTGACTATAAGTTTAATTTTTTTGATATTTTCTAAGTCAATAATGTACACTTGTTAGTTTGTTGTAAAGTCATTGTTTTTCGAGATATTCGCAGTTAAAGATAGATAGACATGTACTTTTTATTTGTATTATTATTAATAATATTCATTTTTACAATTTTGTCTTAAAACCAAACAAAGTAAAAACTAATGAAATTTTTACTTCAACAAATTTTCAATGTGTCCACCATTAACTTGTATACACCTCCTTAGACGTTTAACTAAAGACTGTCTCACTCTTAACTGATTTGCTTGATTTTGTCGAATTGTAGCAGCAGCATTCTGAATTTTGTTCCAAAGCTCCTGACGGGTATTGTTTGCTTCACCATATATAAGACTTTTGATGTAGCCCCAATAATAAAAATCTAAAGGATTAAATTCAGGACTGCGTGGTGGCCAAGCAAGTGTACATTATTGACTTAGAAAATATCAAAAAAATTAAAATTATAGTCAAAATTAAAATTTAGACAGCAGCGTAACATTTAGAAGGGGTACAAGCATTACTTACTCCTGCCGTACGCCACTGGTAGAGCGTACTGAACTGTTTTTTTACTGTTAGGTGCATTTTATGATATTTAACAAGTGTGCCGATTCGAGTAAAATTATACGGTGTATTAAAAAAATTATGGCCATTAATAATTTTTCAGTTTTTAACTTCAACACCCCGTATTTCGGAAACGAGTAACATTTTATCTAAGCATATTTCGCTTAATCGTTTTATTTTGAATTGGAGAATCTGCGGTTGTTCTATGTCCCATTCTTAATGGGACACCCTGTATAATAACAAAATAAATTCTTAAAAAAATAAAACAAAATCTTCTAAAAGACGTTGTGTTCATATACCATAAACATAAAGCGGTGTACACCAAACTTGCCGATAAATGCGCATATATCGAGTTGTCTCTAATCAGGTTATATTCGCGCTAGCTCGAATTCGGTATTTTTTCGGGACTTGGGCCCGTGGACACTTTTGGTCGGGATCGTAGTTTGGGAGAAAAACTGCGAGGTATTTAAAAATAATTTGTATTCCTATAAAAAATTATTATAAATTAGAAAGCGAATTCGAATCCTCTACGTGCGCCAACCGGCTGAATAGAAATAATCAAGCGAGGCGTTCGGAAAAAACTGAATTATCTTTGCCTAAAACAAATAACTTTTTGACGTTCTGATTCCAGAAAAATAAAAAAGAATACATACAGAACAATATGAATGTAGTCAATCAGGAGGTTTAATAAGATACATGAGGATGAATACTCTGAGAACTTAAACTAGGTAACTAACATTATATAGTAAAATGGCAAAATTAGATGAAATCAAAGAAATGATATTAATAAGGGGTAGGCTATGTAACTTCATAAAAAATAGAAGGAGAAACAACAAGCGATAAATTAGAATTAAGGGGCGGCTCAAAGTTTCTTCAAAATAAAAATGAGGGAATGATTTTTTCGACTTAGCAACAAATCAAAATGAACTTTTTAGGCCTGCACATGATATGGGCTATGAGCAAGTGGATTTATGAATAATTTACAAGTAATATCATCATGATAAGTATAAAATAGAGAGCATAGCAGCTGCCACGAATGAACTTTCTAGGAGAACGTTCCTGCCGCCAATGTTCATAATTTTTCGAGTTTATTATGTTTGTTGGGTTCCTTAATAGTTTGTGGGGCGGTATTAGTACCCTCCTTGTGCAGAAAAGTTGCTCTTTCTTTCACGAAATGAGGTCAAAGGCAACATTATTCTTAAATTTTCATCTTAAATGCGTTTAAAAAACACGAAGGAGAAACAATTCTGCAGGAAGAGGGTACTAATACCGCCCCTCACACTATTGAAGAATCCAGCAAGCATGATAAATTCAAAAAATTATCAACATTGCTGGTAGGAACGTTCACCCAGCAGTTGGTTCCAGGAAAAGTTTAAATATGATACCATAATTACATGAAACATATAGTTGATCATGCATGACTTTATCTATTTTAAGCAAAGTCTTGTCTTTAATATGAACCATCCATAATAAAATTTGATGCAGCCAGTCGAAAGATATTAAGGAATTACTGGGACCCTGTCGGGTCAAATATTTTGTTGCTATAACTTTTCTCCCCGTCTTAAAACAATTCGGAAAAACCTAAATGTTGATCTTATTGACAAAACTAAAGACCCAGCACAATTGCTATGATTAAAAAAATCATAGAGAATGGGGCAAAAGTGGCCAATGAAACCGGAAACGAAATGAAGGGATGAACCAAAAGAACTTGGAATGATGATATACCAACAGCTGCAGAAAGTAGAGAACTGAAATGGAGAGAAGTAAAACAAAATGCAAAGATTAGAAAACAATTTAGGAAAAGACCCAACGAACTCAAGCACATCATAGCTTTATACTGTATGGTAGAAAAACTTAGGATTATGTGAGTATTTAAATCTACTGTTAATCGTTTTCTTAATCAAGCTTCCCTTATATTTTTTGGTAAATCGAAGCAATAAAAAAACCTAAATTCTGATAGAAAACAAATTTAAATTAGTAGACATTTCTAGTTAAAATAATTTCCGGGTGCACTGGAATAGAAACAATCCTCTAAAAAACCAATCAATCGTACTTCTTCCAACAAAGTTTTTATGCTCAAACGCGGACCGAAGTCCCATCACCAATACAATGAACAATTTCTAGATGTCTTAGTTTTTAGATGGTTTATCTGACGTTAAGCTGCCACTTCAAAGTTAATGGAAGAACTTCGCTAATCAAATAGTGATGGTGTCTGAGATTACGAAGAATTGTAAAGTTAGTTTTTAGCGTCTGTACAATTTCCGGAAAAGTGTGTTGTACATATACAAGATGATTCATAAAGCAAATAGAAAAATAAATTGGATGGATATATTCCATTTGGAAAATGTTAAATAAAATATTTTCTGGAAAACAATTCCGCTTTTATATTTATATACCTGGAAGATGCTGTAAGTTGATTAAGGATGATAATAAATATTTGGAGAGGGATTTTAAAACTATGCTTGTAACTGTCTAATATAAATTAAACATAGACGATTAAATAATTTTTATTACTTTACAAATAAATAAAAACACAATCCAGCTTAACACAGACGTGAAGCTTTTTCCTATAAAAAATTATTATAAATTAGAAAGCGAATTCGAATCCTCTACGCGCGCCAACCGGCTGAATAGAAATAATCAAGCGAGGCGTTCGGAAAAAACTGAATTATCTTTGCCTAAAATGTACGCAAAAAAATCATTTTATTGAGGAGACTCAGCTTTCTCAGAAAGCCATTAGTTTTTTTTATTTTCTCATAAAAAAATTGACCGGAAGTTGTAATTTCTAAAATTAAATAGTGAATTACGTAGTAAAAATGGCGCCAAATGAATGCTGTAACAAAAATTGATAATTCTAAAACATAAGTTCTATTATAATAATAATAATAATAAAGTTTATTTCAAAGAAATTTACATCATAGAAAAATAATTTATATATAATATATAAACAAAACAAAACAAAAAAATATAAATATAAAAAGCTAAGCTTTAATCAATTAGAAATAAACAAAACAACATAACCCTAAGAAACCCGGAGGTTGTGTAATGTGTAATGGTTATCGTTTAGATTTAAATTTAAAGCAATCAGATTCATTTATCGATTTATATTTTTTAGTTTTAAAGAAATTTATAACTATGGGTATAAGAATAAGTTGATATTTTCGTTTAAGAATATATATAATTTTCTTTATTTATTTTTTAAAGAAAAGATCATATATATAAGGGACCTTTCGTTGAGTAAGTAATTTTTAAAATATTATTTAATTTAATCAAGCTCAGATTAATAATTTGGTATATGTATAATTTGTAAGGATCAGGTAAGTTATTAATTAATTTGCCTGACAAATAGGAAAAACTTCTCTGGCCAATTGTTTTTTTTTTGGATACTCAACTAAAACACAATTTCTACTTTTTAGTCTAATATCATATTCGTGAGTTATATCGTTTATTTTTATAAATAAATATTTGTATTGAACACGAACAATTGCCTAATATTAAATAATCTACTTATTAGACAGAGACAATGTTTATAGTTTTAATTATTTTTACATTAAAAGTAAAGGTATACATAATGATGATAAATATATAAGGATTTTTTTATTATGCCTCTATTAATATATTTATTTTATTTATTTTATTTATTTATTCAATAAATACAATGAATGATAAGCGATAAGTGCTACTGCACTTGTTTCGCATGAAAGACATCATAAAACATCATCATCAACATTATAAATAGACTTATACCCAAAGACCAGACATCTGTATGAACCTTGACTGATCTTCTTTCCAATTAAGTATTCCCTTTTTTCCAGAGCATTTACTTCAGAATTTCGAGGAGTCAAAAGGGTCGCCATGTGTTAATTAAGCAGGTTTTTTCATTACTTTTGATTTTCCAAAAATATCCAAGCAAGTCGTTCCCGCATATACACCTACTTGAAATTTAGTTCCAGTCTTTTGGTATTGCTCAACATAGATTTAAATTACAAAAATTTGGGGAAAATGACATGTCATACGTTTATTAGTTTGACAGACAGACAGACAGACAGAGGAGATAACGACGAGTGACTCTATTGCTGGACAAATTGTTAAGCGTTCTCTTACAAGAAGTATTTTTCCATTAAACATTTAGTTTTATAAAGATGAGTGAGAATTTTAGAAATTATAACTTCCGGTCATATTTTCTATGAGAAAACAAAAAAAATAAAAACTAATGGCTTCCTGAGAAAATGCTTTTTTTTCTTTGCATACATTTTAGGCAAAGATACTTTAGTTTTTTCCCGAACGCTTCGCTTGAATATTTGTATTCAGCGGGTTGGCACGCGTAGAGTTTTCGAATTCGTAATAATTTTTTATAGTAATACAATTTTTTTAAATAACTTATAATATAAATTTGAGTAAAATTTTCAGCTCTTTTACGTGGTGCTATTAATTTTTTGAATTATTTTTTTTCGAGGTATAATGAAAAAACCAAATTTTCGATTTTGTTTTCGAAATTGTGAACTTAGCACTTTAGAGCAGCAAATATTTTTATCGTTTTTTACACCCCTTAATGTACCTAAGAGCCAATTTTCAGCGATATCATATTTTATGAGAGCTTTTGTTCTAAATGTGGTTCTGGCAACTGGGCTAAAATTCCGCTCTCATATTTACAAACCATCCCATTTAGAAAGAATATACGTTTGGTTTAACCTGCATTTATGAAATACTTTAAAACAATTTAGTATTTGTGGCTATTTTTTTTTCATATGTGAGGGAAAGCTAATCTATGACGAAATAATCAGTTACCCTGTATATTTTTAATTACTTACGGTCGTTTGTTGCGCCATTGAGACCATTTGGGTCTATCGTTGGGAAAAGCAATTAAGTTGGAATTATTTCCTCCTAAACATTTTGACATCTTCGTATTATTTATGAATGCCTGAACTGGTACCTCATTAATATTCGCAGTATCATATCTAACATCGTCTACTAAATGTCCAACATCATTTACGAAAGGGGATGAGATTCCCATGATATATTTAGGTTGCGTCATTATTCTTGGTTTTCTATTGTCATATGCGACTACGTAGTCAAAACGTAAATAAGCGTTTCCAACTTTATAAACATTTCCATCGCGATTCTCATAATAAAGCACCAAGTTTATATTTTTTACAAATTTTCCAATACTGTGAGGCGTTACTTTCAATAAAATATCGATAGACGACTCTGGTTCCAATGTTGCTTCTGATGGATGCATTTCGAACCATGCAACTTTCTCGTATTTGAATGTTATAGGTAAATGTTGTGATTCGTTCTTTATATTAAATGTTAGTTTAGTTTCTTCATTTATATTCAAATTATTTCTGTCTATGGCAGAAGGCGTTAATTTTACTTTTACCTCTTCAATTTCGCCGTACAAACAAATTCTGAGATAAGTAGTTTTGAAAGTCCATTTTACTTCAAATACTGATTCTGTAGAGGTCGCTGATTCATCTGTGATCTGATACTGATCTGAAAATAATAATAAAAATTACTTAAATTCATTATAATTTTTTAATTTTCAATTGTAAAAATTAAACATAAAATTCAAGACGTTCATTTCATATCAAACTGGCAACTGCGCGATCAAACTGGCACCTGCGCGATCGCGAACGGCTGAATACTTTAAATAATGTTACAAAATGTTTAACTACGATCGAAATAAAACTCAATATTTGTGCTTGCAACGGGTGGAAGTGAGCCGGAAATGAGACGGAAGACCACAGGAAGTTCGGCTGCGGCCATTGTGTTGACGCATATTTGCACGAACGAAGGGACATGCTCGGACTTGGGAATTGTAACATATCACAAATCAGTGTGCATCGAGCCCTCATTGTGAGCCCATACTCAAGGGTTACATAAAATCTGGTAAATAAATTCATTTTTCATAATGCCTCTTAGTACGGCAAATTAGTGGGACTGCGCATCAAATATATCTTTAACAGTTCAGACGCTTACTCAGGTTAAATTAGTAATAAACGTAAACTTTCTTTTTTTACAATGTTATAAAAACAAATATTTTCTGAATGAAGTGGCTTATTTGGTATTAGCCATTATCATAAGTTAGTGGAACAACCATGTAATTTATTGTTATATTTGTGCTTCGTTTTTCGTTGACAATTTAATAAAAGTGTTAAACGTAAGATGTTTGTTTCATTGAAGATTTGAAGATAGAATAAAAAATAATAATACAGTCCATTGAACAAAAAACAGACAATTATTTAAAAAAGCGTTGTTGTCAATGCATCGGCAGTCTTGGGAAATAATTGCAACAGCGCATCTCAATCCCTGAGATATGAACAATAATCTATGTCCGTGAAGCTGGCAGAGCAAGGTCAGTATAACAAAACAAAAGTACATTCATAATTAAGTGCTAATTTAGTGCCCTAATTAAAAATTTTGTGCTCCTTTTTTTCCTATAAAAAACGAACGTTCTGGCAGAGCAGACTATTTAAATGTTGTTAAAAATTAATGAAACATGATGTAAATAAGTTAAATAATTATGTGCTAATTTAGTGCCCCAATTAAAAATTTATTGCTCCTTTTTTTCTTAAGAAAAACGCATGTTCTGCTAGCTGCATATAAAAATTAATGAAACACATGATGATAAAAACTTAAATGCTAATTTAATGTCCTAATGAAATATTTTTTGCTCCTTCTTTTAAAAAAAACCCATGTGGTCCCAATTTGAATTATATATCAGTTACCTTAAGGTCGAGGTGTACAAGGGACATTATTAGATCCTACCCTTTTTTTAAATATTGATAAATATAATGATATTTATTTTTGTTACATAGTCGGCTCTGCGGAATCTCTTTGAGCTCTCAGAACATATTATATTTTCAGAAAAAACGCAGCAATTTAATTCTAATTAGGGCACTAAATTAGCACCAAAATTATTCACCTTATTTACATCACGTTTCATTAATTATTTATTAACAACATTTAAATAGTCTGCTCTGCTAGGTTCATATGCAGCTAGCAGAACATGCGTTTTTCTTAAGAGAAAAAGGAGCAATAAATTTTTAAATAGAGCACTAAATTAGCACATAATTATTGAACTTATTTACATCATGTTTCATTAATTTTTAACAACATTTAAATAGTATGCTCTGATAGGTTCATATATAGCTAGCAAAACATAAATTTTTAATTAGGGCATTAAATTAGCACATAATTATTGAACTTATTTACATCAGGTTTCATTAATTTTTAACAACATTTAAATAGTCCGCTCTGGTAGGTTCATATGTAGCTAGCAAAACATGCGTTTTTCTTAAGAAAAAAAGGAGCAATAAATTTTTAATTAGGGCACTAAATTAGCACATAATTATTTAACTTATTTACATCATGTTTCATTAATTTTTAATAACATTCAAATAGTCTGCTCTGCTAGGTTCATATGTAGCTAGCAGAACATGCGTTTTTTATAAGAAAAAAAGGAGCACAAAATTTTTAATTAGGGCACTAAATTAGCACTTAATTAGCACTTAATTATGAATGTACTTTTGTTTTGTTCTGCTGACCTTGCTCTGCCAGCTTCATGGACATCAATAATCTGTTCTCTTCATTACAAAAATTTAAAACAATTTCTTCGCAGACATTTTACTTACCAGTACGCTATTGCACCTAAAATTAATATTTCCCAACATTTAAGCATTTATTTCTATCACAAAATGAATTACTTTCATAATCAAAGTATTCGCCCTTTCCAATTTTTAAATCAAAGAATGAATTCCGCCTTTTTAGGCCGACCAGTCATCAAACCAAGTTTTTACTTTTTCGTAAGAATGTAAGTGTTGTTCGGAAAGTCCGTGCTGAATCGATCCAAATAAGTAGTAGTCTGAAGGGGCTAAGTCCGGTGAATACGGTGGGTGGGATAGAACGTCCCATTTCATGTTTTTAAAAGTTCGGGCCGAGTATTGTGTTAAAAAATGACTTTATCGTATCTTTGGGCATATTATGCACGTTTTCTTTTCTATGTATATTGCGCACAGGTTATGATGTTGAATGCTGAGTATACCGATGAATTTCTGCGCTTTGTATTGACAAAATAGATAACTTTTCATCACAGTTACAGCTAGATACAAAAAGCCCGTTCCCAAGCAAAATTTCACAAGAGTTTTTTCGGCTTTCGATATCTTTCCTTTTACTCATATATAACACAAATTCCTTCCATTTTGATCTTTCCCAATGCGCGTAAACGTTCCGAACTGGTAGAGTGTGCAACATTTAACGTTTCATCCAATAATGCTTGCAAAACTGCATCTTCAAACTTTTTTGGCTGTCCAGGACGGTCCTTTATCAAAATCACCGCTCTTAAAGTGTTTAAACCATCATTCACAAGATTATTGAGATGGAGTATGTTCACCATAAGCTTCAACGAGCTTCAAGTGTCACATAAAGGGTTATTACGCTTCCCCGTGAAACGTCCTTTTCTGGTACGAAATTCGATCCGAAAAATAACTAATATCAATACCAACACGATGTGAATATGGTTGGCTTTCGTCAGAGAAGAAAATTAGCTTTATTGTATTGGGAATGGGTGAAGGAAGAGGAGGGGGGTGGCAAGGGGTGTCAAAAGGTGGTGATTTTAACAAGAAACCATAATTACATCAACATTTCATTATAATTCGGGTCCAACAGAAGGAATAACTACATTTGAAAAATGACCTTTTCTTCGAAGCGCCATATCTCGGTAAAGAATTGACATAGAAACATGTTTGAATAGTCAAAATTGTAGAAAATTTTCTTAAACAAAGTATAGAAATGCCTTTGCCATAGGACGTAAGGGAAAAAACAATTGAGGAGAAACTGGAGGAAGGTATAAATTTTGCAGTTTTCTCCCCCCTCCTCTTTTCGCACAGGGTCATCGAGGTCAAAAACTTGAGAAAATGTTAATTAACCATCCCTGAACACACTATTTGTGTAATCTGGGCATCCATACGAATGATTTTAAATAAAAATGAACCGAGCTACTGAGTCACTTAGGTCAAGTCAGATTTTTTGACGTTTTTGAAAATACACTCAGGTCAAACAATAGGCGCAAAATTTCTGAAATTTTAGTGATGAAATGACAATATCTATGTACATTTTCAATATCAGACGGGTTGTTATACGACAGTCGACCAATTTTTTTTACGCAGCATAAATGGCCCCTCGCGAAGATGCTACACTTCTGGAAGTTACTACTCACCAGTACGCTCTAGAGTCATCTAATCTATCGATTTTACACGGTTTTAGCCGGGGTGCTATGAAACATGGTTTTGGTTGTCATCTCTCTAACTAAAATGTAGGAACAAACCAACGATTCAATGGGAACAAACTCCTATATGTATTACGTATTACATTTCAAGGTCATTTCGGATACAAACAAGGAAGATAGGAATCGCTTATTTGACAAGATAATTAAAAAATAAAAAAACTGCGTTGAATGGCATTAAAGTACCTTTCTAATGACGTATACAAAATTTATTACTTTAAATAATGCCTTGTGGCAGCTACCCCTAACTTTTTATTTTCAAATGGCACCCCCTGTATATTGTCATGCCACTCAAAGCAATTTTTTATTTGTTAATTATCTTGTCAAATAAGCGAGATATTCCCTGTATACGATAACTTGGAAAACCTGGTATATTGTCCTTGATGAAGAACCACGTTTTTCGCACAATGACGAATTGGCTTTCAATGGCGTATATTTATCCAGTGTGTGACTAGTATATTATGAACGCCATCTCTTAGACTTTGGTATTTACAAGGTTATTCCAAAATAATGCTTAGACGAAAAAGTTGCCTTGAATTATCTTCTGACCATTCTCCTGTTTTAATCACAACCAGCACTCAAATAATAGAAAAAGAAATACCTCTAAACCTAGGCAACAAATACACCAATTGGAATGACTTTAGAATCTACCTGGACAGTTTGCTGGATCTCCATGTTCCTCTAAAAACTGATGATTGATAACATGGTAGAATAAATAATCAATGCAGAAAGCAGCATGGGACATAACTCCAATTAAAGAAAATGTTAACATATCATAAGAATTACCAACGATAATAAAACAGAAAATAATGGACAAACGAAAATTAAAGAAAATCTGGCAAATTTTTCTAGGGGTAATTCCAATTGGTATGTACTTTCTAGAAATCCTTTTACTTCGGCTTCAATGTCGTAGTTGTCCTCTGCGGGATAGAGTTTGAAGACTTTTTCTAAGTGATTGGCACACACACTGGCTTTATCTTTATTACTTTTTGCCCATTGGCCTTCTGGAGTGCGGATAGGAGGGATCGTTTGTTGTGGCCTATTTCATTTCTTCGCTGCTTTCCACAAACTGCAGTCGGTTGCTTCTGTGGGTGTTAAGTTCCTGAGATAGTTCTGGATTTCATTATTTTTGTTATGCGTCCAATAATATCCGGGGGTTCCACAGAGAAGTGTACTTGGCCCGATCCTCTACCTTATATTGTCACGAGGTCCGGTTATTGGCCTTCGTGTTGCAGCAGCAGTTATTACGCTCACTCACTCTGAGAAATAAAACAAGAAGTACAAAACAAATACAAATTTATTGGGTCATCCTTCAGATAAATATAAATTAATAAATGACAATGTTAACAATTATACCTTACCTAAGCATGTCGGGTAAAGGGCTGGTCACGCTTCTCCCAATTTGCACTATTGCGCTGAAGGTTCTCGCTCCCAAACCAGGGCCGTAACTAGCGGACTATCAACTTCTTACTTTATTTACTTTATTTATTTAAACGTGAATTTCTTTACTCTCACCGAATTTTCTTCTGGCGATCACCTTTTCGGTAGGAGACCCCTTCGTAGCTAAGGACTGACTAACCGACTAACCCCTCTCTTTCCCCTTGGAACGTTTTTAAAACCAAAGATAGCTGAATGTGCAGAATCATTATTTTGGTTAGATCGCCCTACATTTTCTGTCTAGCTTAGGCTAGTGCTTGAGCCACCCAACCTTGACTTTCGTGATTCTGCACATCAGCGAAATTTAGCGGCGCGACCTGGTTTGGTTAAATGTTTGGGTTTTCGATTGATTATATAAATAAACTTGTATTAAAATAGTTTTGATAAATAAACTGTTCTAAGAAGATTTTGACTTTTCGTAAATATTTTAACTATATTTGGGATGCGTGACAATATACACAGCGGATATTCCCACAAACACCAATATAACTACGGCAACATATGCAGATGACACTGCTGTCCTGGCATCTCATCAAGATCTTGTTATTTCTTCCCAAACCTTGCAGACCAACCTGAACGCTATTTCCACGTGGCTAAAAACTACTGCTATACCCAACGAAGGGGAACCTGTCCTGAGGAACCTGTCCTACTGTGGCGGTAAATGGGCAGCATTTGCAATAAAAAGAAAATGCAAAATACCGAGGAATTCACCTGGAGAACACATATACTTACAAAGAGAAAACAATTAGGCATAAAACTTATCAAACTCTATTGGATAATAGGCCATAGATCTCAACTAACAACAACAAGGTTCTACTATATAAAGTTATACTAAAGCCCATATGGAGTTATGGAATCCAGCTGTGGCGCACAGCATCCAACTCAAATATAGACATACTGGAAAGATTTCAGTTCAAAGTACTCAGAATCCTTGTAAATGCTCCATGGTATGTACCCAACAATGTTATTTCCTGTGACCTCCAAATGAAGTCAGTTAAAGACGAAATATCCCTCTTTTCACAGAAGTATGCTCACCGCAGCGAAAATCACCCCAACGCGTTAGCACAACCGCTAATGAGACCTCCCAACCAGCGAAGTCTGAGAAGGCATCTTCCGTGTGACCTGCCCGATAGATTTGAGTGCTATTGTGGATGTAGTGTGTAGTTATCCTAAACTCAAACTAAATTAATATTTATATAAAAGGAAAAATTGTCACTGGTCAATTTCCATGCATGTTTAGTTATAGTCATAAGCCATTGGCCTATTGTAGACTTTACAGAGTGCAAATAAAAAGGATAGTTAAAAAAAATCTGTTAGCGAAAAAAACTTGCCTGCATCTGTTGTATTTGAGAAAGTTTTTGCTTCAATATCTTGTTCTTTGACATCACCATCCCTGTAGTTAATTTTCATAATCTTGATAAAAATTGTGCAATATTTTTGCGGAAATGTTTTCAATCGATATGGTGCAAACCTAAAATAAATTTAAAAACTTTTTACTTAAACAAACGACGACGATGTGAGTGCAACGTCAGATGAAGCGGCTATAGGTTGTTCGAGCCCCCGTCTCAAACTTTTTCCTCTGGAGTAATTCTCTGCCGCCTTGCTGGAGCGCTACAGCCGTTTTCAAAGGAATGATTTTATAAAGTAGTCGGCGCTACGTCAGAAAATCATTTTACAGCTTTTAGGGGACCCGAATACCACAAAAATAACATTTTCGATACTTCCACAAACTCTTGCGAAGGAACCAAAAAATCGGGAAAAGGGGGTAATTTTTAACATCAATAGAAAAAGCGAAATTAAAGCTGAATTTCTGTAGTATACTACTGTAGATATCCGATATGACGTAAAAAAAATTTGGCACGCTAGGTCTTGTAATTTTTTAATAATAAATTTTTTTAATTTGCAAAATGGAAATTTGTTTCTTTTCCTTTTACGCGGCGTTGCCAAATATAAATACTACAGTAGTCAAATAGCACAGAACACACATTTGACTATTGTGGTATCGAGAGTATTACCTTAAACTGATAAAAACCAGAGCAAATTTGAACCAGAAAGAACTCACTCTAGACATCTGAGACTGATAAAAGTATGGGAATATTATCAGAGAGAAAATAAAGATTTAAGTTAAGAAAGCACAATGGCTAAACAGGATATAAATTATAGCATATATGGCAATAGATAGTTATGGAAACAAAAGAGGGTAAGAAATAAAGAAAAATAAAGCAAAAATCGGATAGAGTGCAAATATGTCGCAAGACTGGAAATTGATTTAGTTATCAGTATATTATAGATTTTTTTCAACTAATTTAATATTACGAATTAGAATGCTGAAAAATAAACTTACGTAACAGTGGCAATGGCTTTACGATGTTTCAATAATCTGCCTTCTACTGGATTTAAATGAAAAAATTTAAGGTTTTGATTTAGTTCTCTAGCTTTGTCCAATTTCTAAAAGAACAAATGATTAATTATTACTAGTACTGATATATTTCGTCTACCGAAATATTTATGGGAGTAAACAAATTGCACAAATGAAATGAAAAATAGTCAAATCTCCCAGGAATAGACATTGAAATGTCAACGTTGCCACAACGTCTGGACTTCAAACAACTACTCCTTGGCCTATATGCCTTAACAGGTATTGAATTATAAAAGTCCCGACGTTGGTTGGAACCTGAAAACAGGACATAAAACTAACAACTTTGATTTTGTTATTAAAGGAGCCCGTCATCCTTAGACCGGTTTCGGCTCCTTACTGACGAGGCACAATAATGCCGAAACCGGTCTAAGGATGACGGGCTCCTTTAATAACAAAATCAAAGTTGTTGGTTTTATGTCCTGTTTTCAGGTTCCAACCAACGTCGGGACTTCTATAATTCAATACCTGTTGGGACATATAGCCCAAGGAGTAGTTGTTCGAAGTCCAGACGTTGTGGCAACGTTGACATTTCAATGTCTAATTTCTGGGAGATTTGACTATTTTTCATTTCATTTGTGCAACAAATGATTAATTCTACTGAGAACACACCGCAAAGTCATAAAATTGGCACTAATGGATTATTATTTTTCAAAATTAAGTTTGTTTCGTACTTATTATTAATTATATTGTAAAGAAATGTCATTTTAATGGCCAGCAAATATTTTTGGAAAAGAATTAAAATATCCAGTATTATTTAAAAAATCTTACTGCAACTGAAGCCTCTGAATATTCGCTTTGGAAAGCCACAAAAAAAAGAATCAACCTCAAAACATCAACCCTCCCATCCATTCCACTAAAGACCATTGAGTTATAAATGTGTACAGATGGTCGGACGGATGGACAGACAGACAGACAGACAGATAGACAGACAGACAGACATACAGAAGCGTTCCATAAGACTTTTCTAAACTTTAAGGTTTAGAAGTCTAAAAATGTACTTCTAGCTACACCACTTCCAGGAGCCTTTTATAAGGAAAACAAATATGACAGTTATTATACCTCATTTGTAAACAGCGATTTTTCTCCACCTCTCACACCAATGTCCTATGATTGAATAACAGCAGTGGTAGCACAAATGTACGTTCTTAATTATAATTACTTTGAATTAACATAATAAACATAACCTCAATCTCAAAACCTTTAGAAATTGATGGTTAAAGATATGTGCCTCAAATATTCCTGTTCAAGATTTACAAATTTAATAATTTGTTCAATTGTCATAAGTCAGTTGCTAATGATAACTAATTCAATATAACATAAATATTTTTTAGGAGCCATTCGAGAAAAGTTCCCCTCAACAATAGATAAAGAAATACTAAAATGCGTTGGGAGTTGGGATCAATTTAGCCACGGACAGTTATCGAGCTGGAGGTCCCAGGGATAGAAAAAAAAATGTCTTATAATATATTTTGTTCTAATAAATTGTCAATATTGACCAATTAATGGTAATGCATTATCTTATTTCAATAGTGACCCAATATTGAATGTGTGAATGTACCCACTAATTATGCAAACGTGTTGTGAAATTAAATTGTGGAAATGTAATGTAAGTATTTATTTTTTGTATAATCACATCAATTGAGAATTTGTATGTATTCCTTAAAAATGCATTTGTTAATTAACAATTAGGTAAATATTAATAAAGAAACCGTCTTTTCTTCATATATTATAATTTATATTGCTCTTTCATAAAATTTCTAAAAATATAACGCAAAAATTCATTTATTTATTTCTTAATAATAATATACGCCCTGCAATTCACTCCCTTACGAGTGAACCCCAGAAGTTTCTGCAGCTTGTGCGGGGGAGGGACGGCTATTATTATTATTTGCCGTGGTGCTCTGGGGCGACTTACTGATGCTTGATGGCGCATTTGCTTTACAGTTGTGGGAAAACCCAGAAAAACCACACAACACCATCATATTAATATTTACCTATTTAATTAACAAATGCATTTTTAAGAAATACATGCAAATACAATATATACAAATTCTAAGGCTGAACGACCTCGGTCGATGGCATATTGGCATTAAAGTACATTAATTATTATTATTATTACAAATTCTCAATTGATGATGATGATGATGATTATACAAGAAATAAACCCTTACATTGTGAATTGTAAAAAAAATGGTCAAGGAAATGAAAATGATTCAAAAAAATGAAAGTAAATGGGAATTTCCAAAACGTAGGTACATGCGAAAACAAATAATTTATGGCAAATCTAGCGGACTTGACATGCGAAGAACTCCAAAAGTTCTTAGCAAAAAAAGGAATAAAAAATGCACGATGTGAAAATATGAAATCGAAATACCCAGATTTATTTAATTCTTTTAAAGTGTCAATCGCTCAAGAATATGTAAACATTTTTACTAATCCAGAAATATGGCCTAAATATGTTCGTATCAATCAATTCGAAAAACGGTTTTTTCGATAATTCTCAGTTCCAATCAAGAACACCTAATCAAGAAGATAAAACAACGGTTAAAAAGTGTTGATGATATAAATTTGGATAATGAGTTAAAATCCTTAAAGAAATCATACCGATAAAATATCAAAAAATAAAAATCAATATACTACTCAAATAAAGTCTCAAACTCGCCACATAAACCCAAAGCAATGTGGCAAATAAGTAATCAACCGAAAAAAGAAAATAAACGTACTCTTTCTCTGTCGCCAACAGAAGTAAATAATTTTTTTGTTAACCTGCCAAGCAGCATGTATGATTTAATTCCACCAACAAAAAATGAGCCCTGCTCTATATTGTCAAAACACATATCCAACCACAAAACATTTTTCCTACAACCGACAACTACAAATGAAATAAAAACAATAATACAAGAATTATCTCCCATCGATTCACTTGATGTATTTGGTTTGAGTAATAATATTCTAAAACTGATTGCAGAAGGTATATTTGTTCCACAAATGTTGTTAATAAATAAATGTTTTGAATTAGGTCATTTTCCCCATAAATTAAAAACTGCTAAAGTTATATCAATTTATAAAAAAGGTGACGAAAAGCTTGCAGAGAACTACCGTCCAATTTCTATAATTCCAGTACTATCAAAACCAATAGAAAAAGCTTTTAATTCTAGATTAATCTCGTTTTTAGAATCATTTAATGTCTTGAATAATTCACAATATGGATTTAGGAAAAATTTAAATACGACAAAAGCTGTTATGACATTAGTTACTTCCATTGTAGAGGCCTTTGAGAGACGTGAAATATTATCTGTAACCTTTTGCGACCTCTCTAACGAAATGGATTAGAGTTTGTGTATCAGTACTTAACACATCGGTACCAACTAGGAGAATGTGGCGGGAAGAAATCAAACGTACTGGAAATCCTAGATGGTGTTCCACGTCAGTAAACGTTAAAAATCGCACTGACAACATTCCTTGTAAATGAATTTAACAATAACATGAACGTAATGAGATATCCTAACATATACGTGCTTTTTGATAAGAAAACTTAAATTTCTTAATATAATCAAATTGCAATTAAATTTTTATCTACGTACCACTTTATTTGGACTATTTACATAAATTTAGTCAATTGAAAAACTTAAAAAATTTTAGCATTAGCGAGATACATTTTGAATTAAAAGATCGATGTCCCTAAATGTCGGCAACACATTATACAATCATACAAAAAATAACCCGCGTTTCTATGGAAATAAACGTCATGTTATTTTTTATATTATCACAAAATATTGTATCCGAAGATTTTCTTAACTTTACCTACGAATATGTCTGAAAGTGAAAGTGATGAAATTATGAGCACTCCACCGGAGATTTTAGAAAAAGCTCAAGCTGCCACACATAATTTGTAACCGCTAAAATCTAAAGAAAGGTACGAAATTACCTATCGAAAATTTATGGATTGGCGACACAAGAATAACGTTAAATCCTTTTCGGAGAATGTTTTGCTTGTGTATTTTGAGGAAACATCAAAAATTATGAAGCCATCTTCTCTATGGGCCATTTATTCGATGCTGAGAACTACACTAAACATTAATAATAACATTAACATAGCAGATTATCCAAAACTAATGGCCCTACTGAAGCGGAAATCGGATGGATTTAGAAGTAAAAAAGCGAAAATCCTTTCTCCAGAACAAATTAATAAGTTTCTGAAAGATGCCCCAGACGATAATCATTTGTTGTCAAAGGTAACAAATTAAAATATTGTGTAATTATCATCACACAAAAATGAGTTTTTATTTTCAGGTTATCCTCATTATTGGATTACGCGGGGCTTGCCGTAAACAAGAACTTAGAAATATTAAAATGGAACACATTCAGGACACGGGAAAATCCTTGATAATTGATATTCCAGATTCTAAAACTAAAACGAGATGATCATTTGTAGTACCACATGTCAAAAGTACATGAATTGGCGTCCTCCTGAAATGGAACTTCCTTTATTTGTTAATTACAGAAATGGAAAATGCGTGAAACAGGTTGTGGGAATAAACACAATCGGTAGTACACCACGTAAAATTGCTGAATATCTTCAACTGCCGGAACCAAAGCAATATACTGGCCATTGTTTTAGAAGATCGTCAGCCACTATATTAGTTGATGCAGGAGGTGATAAGTTATCATTAAAGCGACTTGGTGGCTGGCAATCTTCTACAGTGGAGGAAGGCTATGTGAATCAATCTCTTAAAAATAAAAATGACAACGCATTACGAATATCGGAGGCGATTACCAATTATCAATCTTCGTCTTCTGATGTACCATGCAGGTCTACAATTATAGATAACCGTTCATTACCGTTAAGTAATAAGGCACGATCGACTTACAATAATTGTTCAATTGTTATTAACAACTATTATAATAAAGTTTAAATATTTAGTTAGAATAATTACGATGTCCTTTATTTAATAGAAGAAAATGAGAGGGCGTAGAAAAAGTATAGTACGTTACTCGAGTTGTAAGCTCATTACACACCCGTAAAATGTACGCATTCGCCGCTGCGCGGCTTCGTGCGTAAACTTTTTCACTTCGTGCGTAATGGGTTACTTACTACTCTTGTTACGTAATATATTATTAACAAAAGCAAATGAGTGGTTTAATATGAACAAACTAAATAAAAATAAGACAATGAAACTTAATTTCAGTTTAAAAGAGTTAAATACAAACGAACAACATACACAATTCTTAGGGATTTTTATTAATCAAAAACTTGATTGGAAACAACATATAGAACACCTCACAAAAAAACTATCCAGCACACTATACCTTTTAACGAAAATATCAAGCTATACTGATTATAATATATGTAGAACTGCCTATATGGGACTTTTCCACAGTCAAATCTCTTGTGGTGCTATATTATGGGGAAACTCAACCAACTGGCATAAAGTATTTCACTGCCTCTAGTGAAAACAGGAATAAGTTTAGTTATGCCCTTATGTTTTTATTTGTTTTTCAGCACCGGCAGGCCCAAATCTATACCCTAGCAAAACGGTATAACTCTATGTTACTCCTAAATAGTATTTTCAAAAAGCACTAAGGGCATAACTCGTCGTGTATATCGATCTAAATATTGGTTATCCAGACATGAGTAGGTCCACAAAGGCATAAATCGCGCTACGTCAGATTTTTTAGATACCTTAGAGACATAACTATAATTATAAAATAGTTTGATGCTGTTACTAGGGAACAACTAATGATATGGAAAGCAATAATTCGTTCATAAGGGAATAACTATAATTATAAAATAGTTTGATGCTGCTACTAGGGAACAACTAATGATGTGGAAAGCAATAATTCGTTCATAAGGGCATATTTCAAATAAATTGCAAAAAAAATTATTGAATTGCAGTATTTCAAGATATAAATATTGTGCTAGGAAATAGTAACCCATAACCTTTTTATGACAGCAATTACTTTACCTAATATTGTTATGGCTTAGGAATGGTTTAGACTATTTTATTGTAAGCAGTCTCCTGAAAAGTACAGTTTTCCAGTTATGCCGTTTTTCACTAGAGCCAGTGATTTGTAATGCAGAAAATCATGTAAACCATTATTTAAAAAACTTAAAATCTTAACTCTACCTTCAATCTATATTATGCAGAGCATCATTCATGTAAAAACAAAATTTATTTAATATACACGTCCCTCAACATGAACACAACACAAGATATAGAGATCTTTTGAATTATCCTCAACATAGATTAACCACAACACATAAAAGCTTTCTGTATACATCAGTGAAACTACATAATCATTTACCAAGAAATATAAAAAATTTACCCTTAAATCGTTTAAAAGAAAAATTTAAAATATTTTGCTTTTGCTAGCCCCTTATTAGCTAGAAGAGTTCTCAGAGTCTGATCTGATAAACTATTCATATATATGTAGGTGTGAAATTGTTATTTTTTGGACTTGTTAATATCAATATTAATTAAAATAGGTACAGATAGGTATATATACTTCTTATGGTTTCCTTAAATTTAATGTAAAAGGTTATTTTATTCTATCTTAGCATACTCTCAATGTATTTTTAAACTTTCTGTGTATTTTAAACTTTTCATATATTTTTAACTCTCTATGTATTTTAAATTTTGTGACGATGCTAAAACAATGTATTTTGTTAGTAAGCAAATAAATTATTATTATTATTATTATATAATTCGCCATATATTGAATCATTTCCACAATTTAATTTCACAACACGTTTGCATAATTAGTGAGTACATTCACAAACTTATAATGAAAGTAACATGTGAAATCACAATAATCGTTTAGTTGAACTGTGATTTCTAGTAATTTCTTCACAATATAGAAATACAAATAATATTAATTTTACAAGTATTCTGGAGTCTGCCCAAGCCCATAGCGTTCACTGTGATTTCACAATGAATTCGGGAGTTTTTCAATATTCTTGTGAAATTTCACAACTACAAAGGTAATCAATTACAGTGAAAATCTAGGGCCACAAATAACCCATGATTTTAACTGTAATTTTACAAAACACTTTTTTCAGTGTACAATCTGCTTTATCACACAAAAATAAGATGGCTCTTTAGGGGTGATATCTTGAGATCAGTTTTTCAGTTAAGAGCAGAACTTTAAAAGTATTGCAAGATGAAAAATCCAATTATATTTGGATATTTGGAGACAAATGAAATAAATGTGAAAAAATCCAAATTTTAGCATATTTTGAGCATTAAGGTTTTTTGCGTTCATTTGAAGCAGTTAAATCTCTTTATAGATATACCTAAGTCGGTGCATGCCAAATGATTGTTTGTTTATTAGAGGACTAATTCTGTCATCCTAGTCGAAAAAGTGGTATGTACAAAAGACATAAAGACAAGAACATTGACTTTAAAGTTTTTGTTGTAGCCGCTTAACGGCAACAAAGGAATGCTGCTTCTACTATTTCTAAGTACTTTACCACTTTGTAAATTAGTAGACATCTTATTTGAAGCATTTAGACGCCATTTTCATGAAAAAAGCAAAAAAAAATGTATATACCGCTTTCTCGACTAGGACGGCAGAAATAGCGTCAGAAAATTCTATAAGGCCAAATCACATGCTGTGTTTGGCTGTAATGGCTACTACTTTAAGTACTTATTAACTTTACTATTATCAAATGAATCTTCTTGCAGGCTTCTTAATGACTTGTCATAATATGATTATTCTTATTGGATTACTTACAATATCCACGTTCATCTTATACTCGACCACTGTGCAAAACATTGAAGCCACCGAACTTGCATTTTTGATTACAACAGTTCTACTATTTTGAGCATTATAATAAGTTTTTGGAAAATCAATGACAATAAGATCAAAATCGTTGGTGAATGGATGTTCGATTTTCAGTTTTGGATGAATGAAGGTACCAGTTATCCATACTCGTTGAAGTCATAATATGATTATTCTTATTGGATTACTTACAATATCCACGTTCATCTTATACTCGACCACTGTGCAAAACATTGAAGCCACCGAACTTGCATTTTTGATTACAACAGTTCTACTATTTTGAGCATTATAATAAGTTTTTGGAAAATCAATGACAATAAGATCAAAATCGTTGGTGAATGGATGTTCGATTTTCAGTTTTGGATGAATGAAGGTACCAGTTATCCATACTCGTTGAAGTGGTTCAGATTTTACCCAAAATTCTTTCGTGAACGCTCCTTCTCGGGAACCAAGTATCTCTACTGTTACCTCTTGGTGTTCTCCCGGCTAAAAATGTTTTAGTGAAATAAAACACAAAATATAATACTCTAGTTTTACTTGATAAATGTCAAAAATTCTTTGTTGATAAAGTCAACCAAATCAACGTTGGCTCAGTCTCTCTAAGGAGTCTAAGGATACGTGTCCACCTGAGACAAAATAGTCTCGAGACTAGACTCTCGAATGGATAAGGGTCTGATAGTCCAGTCGGCAGGTAGTTTCAGGAGGAAAAAGGTCGGAAGTTAATGAAACTCTGGGATGTTGTTTAGGGATGGTTAGTTAACATTTTCTCAAGTTTTCGACCTCCAGGACCCTGTGCTAAAAGAGGAGGGGGGGGGGGGAACTGCAAAATTTTCGACCGTCCTCCGGTTTTTCCTCAATTGCTTTTTTCCCTTACGTCCTACGGCAAAGGCATTTCTATACTTTGTTGTAGAGCGTTAAATTCTCTACAATTTTGATTATTGTATGTCAATTCTTTACCCAGATATGGCGCTTCGAAAAAAAGGTTATTTGTCAAATTTCGCTAAAAAATGCAGAATTCCACCTTATTTCTTCTGTTATACCCGAATTATAATGAAATGTTGTTGTAATTATGGTTCCTGGTTAAAATCACCAACATTTGACACCCCCCACCCCTTCCCCCACTCAACCCCAATTCACCCAAGCTAATTTTCTTCTTTGATGAAAGTCAATCATATTCACATCATGTTGGTATTGATATTAGTTAATTTTCTGATCGATATCCCCCCCCCCCCCCCAACACTCCATAATTATCCCAGGGCAGGTTAAAAAAAGACGTAGTCATTTCGTGGAAAAAATTAATGTAATTAATAATATTCACAAGGCATACATTATATTAAGGAATAGATATATTAGATACAGAAATATCCGTCCCGTGCTTAGGCTCCAGCCCCAAACTGATGGGAGAAGTTCATTACCTAACCACGCCTGTACTTGCTGGTAAGTGCGGAGGGAGTGGTACTTGGCAGCGTTCCTTGTTGATGGTAGGCGGGCTAGTTGCAATTTAGCCTTCGTCACTGACCTTGTGAATAATCGGTACCGTAGGTCGTCGAGGTTATCATTTTCAATATCGCCTCTATAAGCTGCTACCAGGAACTTTTCTCCAGCGTCGCTGATCTGCTGACGAGTAGCGTTTGGTAGGAGAAACGGAGCGACTGCTGCAGAGAGGGAAGTATTCTTTATGTAGGTGCTGCAAATTTTGTTCTTCCCCAATCCACGTTGTATCACAACCGCTCACTGCGTGGAGGAAAAGTATGTCCTTGGGGGAAAAGGAGCAGGAACTTGGTGAATAGAGAACACTGGGACCACTGCCTCTTCCACTTTTCTGAAGGTATATATTCTTTGTGGACGTACCTAATGCTGCCAACAAGATAAGTATGTCTACATCTTCAGCTATAATGATGACGCTGTCTGATTCGCTGGCCTTGGATATGGCGGTGTTGACAATCATCACGTCGGCGTCCTAATATGCTTGCTTCACCTCAATCCTAGCATCCGCCATTCGTGACATCAGCATCGAAATCAATGCCCTCTTATTGTGAAGATTTGCCAAGAACTTTTCTTGTGCTATGGTCACCATGGTAGAGGAGGCAAACACTACCTTGGTTTCCGATTGTAATACAGAACGGCGAGCTCGTTCTGCGGCTTTGGTGCTTTGGTAGCCAGCGTTAGTGGGGTATCCATCAAATAAAACAATCACATTGGTCCCAAAATGTCTCTGCACGTAGTCGATGTACGTAGAGCACAGCATCTCGAATGTGGTTGTGGGAGTTTTGTTCCACACTACTTTATGTAAGAGGTATCCTCCATCAATAACATTACAATTCCTGTTTTGCCAAGGTTGACTTCCTCTATGGAAGTGAAGAGTGAGTACATTGCAGACTTAGTGCCCTTGCGCATTCCCTCCTCAGTGAAGAGTGACATAGGGAGGGGTGCGAGTTCAAACTTGAAGAGTTTTTTCAGATCTTCTTCAGATTTTTTGGCAATGCAGACACGCTGGAAGAGAGTGAGAGGATCGACAGTGAATTTTTTACCAGCAATTTTCAACGAGCAGAAAACGGAAGCGAGCGTCACGACCTTATCTTTCCGTTTCAGTTTTAATTCTACAAAATTTTCCCCTACCACTTTCTTCATGCATGATATGCCTATCTCTCGTGCTAAGTGACAGTTCACTTCGCCATTACCTATGATTCCTGTGCTCAAAGAAACTATCGCCTGGATGTTAAGGAATGGTGGGTGTTCAGTGAACTCGGGTCAGTCTCATATCCACATGTTGTTCAGATGTCTCTGAGCGAACATCAGCGAACAATTCTATTTGTTCACAAATGTTTTGAAGGCCTGTGCCCAATGTCTATCTAGCAAGCACAGCATCGCTTACACCGCGTCCACGAGTGAGTCCTCCATAGCTCTTCATAGACCGCATGAGGACCTGCTCAATACTCATGTCGGACCAGATGCCCGACCAAGATCAGATCGGCGAATGGTGAAATAGCCATCTGTGGTGAACCTCATATATTCGTGAGGATTCATCCTGTCCCGTAGGGTGACCAAATCTTGGTAATAGAGATGAGCATAATTCAGGTGTCCAGCAGTGTGAAAGTAGGGTATCATTCTTTCAGCTTTTATGAAGTTCTTCAGCAGCGTACACATTCGAAAATACTGAATCCATAGAGCAGCCGTTGGCCCTTTTTTTCAATAGTGATCAGCATCCCTGAAAATCGCTCAGTCACAGCATATAAGTCGAGATTATCTGCTCCCCTCAAGATGATGGACCTATCCGGAAAATTGAGCACTTGGTCTAGCGCTATCAAGTCTTGTTCAGCGAAATCGACGTGTTCAAAAATTTTGCTTGCCAAAGCAGCATGCGTTAGGATGTGGGCGCGAACAGCCCTGGCATACGCATGCCCTGTTAGCATTTTTTAGCGAAATTTGAAAAATAACCTTTTCTTCGAAGCGCCATATCTCGGTAAAGAATTGAGATACAAACATGTTTGAATAGTCATAATTGTAGAGAATTTAACGCTCTAAAGTATAAAGATGCCTTTGCCGTAGGACGTAAGGGAAAAAAGCAATTGAGGAAAAGCCAGAGGAAGGTCGAAAATTTTGCAGTTTTCCCCCCTCTCCTCGTTTAGCACAGGGTCCTCGAGGTCCAAAACTTGACAAAATGTTAATTAACCATCCCTAAAGAGCATCCCAAAGTTTCATTAACTTCCGACCTTTTTCCACGTAACTCCACCTGCCGACTGGACTATGAGCACTCTCGGCGACAAATTATTATTGGTAGCCGAGACTGGGCGTATCGCAGTTGGACACGTTTATTTCAGCACTCGAAATCTAGTCTCAAGTCTTTTGTCAATGCTAGACTAGCTGAGAGCACTCTCAAACAGTGTTTTGACTTTTTACAGCGTGTTGCTTGTCGCCGAACAAATTGTTCGGTATCTGAATTCGATCTGTGTCTGTAGCTTTTTTGTGTTTAAGAATTTTAAAATTCTGACTTCAGATTTTGATGGAGCATCAAAAAGTAAGCTTAGGGTTTGATGTGCCCCTCCGTACCTCTTCGGGAACACCTTCAAAATCGGGTCCAAAATATGAAAGTTTGAAGTTTAAAATGACATTGAACTTAAAGTACACAGTGAATGACAATTTTGGTAAAAGTGGTTGTGGTTGTGTTGATTAGAATAAGAACTGTCAATCTAAAATTTTAGTAATACTGTCATTACAATTTGTTCGGTCTATGGCACTGCTAGAAGAGCATTCTCAACTGGTTTTTAAATTGAAAATAAATAATATTGATCTACGTTTCTGTTATTCTGGCATCTGCACTTATTAATTTTGCAGATAAGTCACGTGACCGGAAATCCAGGTTGTCGTCATATCAACCTGTCAAAATCAAGGCATCTGATTGGCTTAAAACGACAAGTATAAAATTTTCGAAAATATTTCAAACCAACACTAACCACAATTCCTGTTCAATTTGACTTTGGCGTAGACACATTTTTATGCCGTAATAATCCGAGTAAGGCCGTCCATTTACAGTCTAACACACGCCATTGAAAGAATTTAATATTGAAATTAGTGACATAATTATCAGCATCGGCACCACCATTCTTAATAAACATAAAACCTTTGTTATAATAATGTATTTTAAATTATTACATATTTTATTTGTATTACGTTTTTTATGCTTTTAAAACAAACTTGGCCAATTTAGTGATTGTTTTCCGTAATCAGCTACTCTAATTGCATATTTATATAACACAATTATCTATTATTTTACCACAGAGAAAAAAATCTGCATAATAGAATACGCAGATAATTATATTATTCTAATTAGCATTGTGAAAGGCACATGCATTACAAATGTATTTTTTATGGTTTAGAAGCGGAAAATTCAGTCATTAACTTTTTTTACAAACATTTAACACTTTTCTAAGAAAAGTATAACAATTACATATAAGGAGAAACAGATCAAAAGGCATTAAATCCACCGAAGTTGGTTCCGACATAATTGCAAAAAAAAACAATTTAATAAATAAATGAACATGTAAAGATATGGGAAATCGGGTTTTCGCACGCAACTCGCTGTGTTTTATTTGGATCGAAACAACTCTCAAACTCTCGCAAAAACGCATATACTGAATTTTAACCTGTCTAAATCGGTCTCGCGGTTCTCGAGATATTACGATTTGAAAGTATACGGATTTTCGCCGCGTCGAGAACACACCTAGAGCCGTGGCGACCGAATTTCGGATTTTGCAAATTTTATTTTTCGATTTTCGCAAAGAAAGAGTAAAGTGGGGGAAATTTTTAGTCGCCATCGGATGCGGAACTTTTTTCTCTTTTATTTGAGCCCTACAAGAACTCATGTCGAAGTTTCTCGACAAAATTTCAGTAAATCACCAGGAGATGACGTTTTTAGCCAGGTCGCGTTCATCAAGTCCTCCGGAGGTCGATGTCGATGTCAGATCTGGGACGAGCGATCCGAAAAACCTCCGGGTGAGGTGTTTCGATCGATTTGTTAAGTAATTTCAGTAAACGTCCAGGAGATGACGTTTTTAGCCAGGCTGCGTGTCTCAGTAAGTAATTTCAGTAAAACTGCATGTGTTTAGCCAGGTCTCGTGCACCAGGTCCTCTGGAGGATAATTTCGATGTCATAACTGAGACGAGCGAACCGAGAAACCCCCGGGTAAAGAGTTTCCATCGATTTTTGATGAGTTTACAGGGAACTCCAAGTGATGACGTTCCTGTCGCCGTCCTGACTCCCAGGTACATTGGGGGCTCATTTGGCCATCATATTCAGGTTAAGCGACCCAAAACACCCAAAAGGAGAGGGGCTAGGATAGATCCTTGAGGGAGGCCATTAATGAGTTGTTCTGATTTACTGATCTGGTTTCCCGTTTTAACCTTGAAATGTCGGGAATTTATCATATTATTAATTAGATGAATGGTTGTCCTGCAAGATCGTATGCAGAAGTCAAATGCTGCTTGGTTAACGACATTTTTAACACTAATGGAGTAGATCTGGCGGAAAAAACCGACTCGAAAACAGACAAATGAAACCGTGAAGTTTTTTTTCCCAATCGATAAAGTCAGATCCCCCATCATTCCAGCATGAAATTTTCAACCCAAGCGGCAGTGGGGGAGGGGGAAATCCTCTATCTAAAGAACTTGAAAGCGGTTTTTCCAACAAATCTCAGCCGGGTTTATTCCCACAAAAAAAATGTTTTACAAAACTTGAAGAGCCTGACAAAACATGTAATTTAATTCCAACCTGAACCCGATAACTCAATTAGTTCGTGAAATATCGCGATTTGAAATAGCAAAAATGAAAAAAGTTAATTATTTCTCGAGAGACAGTGGAGTACTTTTAGGTACCGGAGGGTGGGGGTGGTGGGACAAGTAGGGGGAGAGATATAGGGAAAAACAAGCATTATTGAAACGCTTGTAACTTCCTTACTAATTGAGATAACGCAACCAGCCGAGGCTCGAATTGTTCACTTTTTCATCCGCTAAAAGATTGTACTACTTTTTTTCACAAATGCGGGCTTGGACGGCATTTTTTTATCTTTCATTTGAGCCCCGGAGTAACTGAATTCGATAATTAGGAAGGGAGCTACAGGCCCGCAAAGTATTTGATATATAGCGGGAGAACGGAGAAGAGTAGGGCTCAAAAGAAAGACGAGAAAATTAAAATATATTCATTTTATTATTTTACCATGTCCGTATCTTGCCCGCCCGCGTGAGGTATAAACGGAAAAACGGACAAAAACCGCAGAAAACATCAGGAAAACTCACAACCCTTTCTTTTGAGCCCTATTAGAAATCCCTACTCTTCTCCGTTCTCCCGATATATAGCAAATACTTTGTCGGCCTGTAGCTCCCTTCCTAATTATCGAATTGATTTACTGCGGGGCTCAAATAAAAGATAAAAAAATGCTGTCGAGAGGTGAAATTTTTTTTTCCCCAACCCCCGTTTTCATGTCTAAAACCGCGAGCAAAAAATTATCAAAGTAGCCCCATCTCCACTGCCTCTCGAGAAATAATTAACTTTTTTCATTTTTTCAATTTCAAATTGCGATATTTCGCGAACTAATTGAGTTATCGGGTTCTTGTGTTTTGTCAGGCTCTTCAATTTTTGTAAGAACATTTTTTTTGTGGGATCAAACCCGGCTGAGATTTGTTGGAAAAACCGTTTTCAAGTTCTTTAGATAGAGGATTTCCCCCTCCCCCACCGCCGCCTAGGTTGAAAATTTCATGCAGGAATGATGGGGGGATCTGACTTCATCGATTGGGAAAAAATTTTTCTCGATTTCATCATTCTGTTTTCGAAATCTAGATCGACTCCACTGTAAAAACAATGTTTTTGTAGAAAACTCAAAGCGATATAAAGTGAGTATTATTGGCAGGAGGTTTAAACTCCCTAAAACTGCCAAAGTCAGCAGTCACTACAAACCATTCATGAGATCCGGAGTCATCATTTGAAAACGGAGTGATCTAATTTGTACACCCATTACAAATCTGAACAAACCTTTAATAATTTTAAACAGGATTTGTGGATATTTATCCAAAACACTTAAAAAATAAGTTACACTCTAACTATGAATCAATCAATTTGGATAATATCTAAATATATTTACCTGTATAGAACCTGTTAAAGGTTCGACTACCAACTCTAGATCATTTCTTCCTAAATCTAAAGTATAATGTGCTGTTCTTTGACCTAGATTCCTTAAACACATACTCAATTGTTCAGAAGAAGTTCCTATGTCTATATCGCCAAAGTTTAGTACTCTTGGAGTAATTTTAAGAAAAGATATGCCGACCTGGCTATAATCAAAAAAAAATAATTTTAGTATTTTATTATTGTATTCGTATAAAAGAACTGATTGGATGAAATGAATTTTCGTTTCATGTTGCAAAAATAACAAGCTACAGCTATTAGTCTACTACCTAATGGCAGTTCTTCCCTCAGAGTAATTAAAATACATATAGCTGATATTTTCTGTCCTTGTTTGAAGTCGTCATATCAAGATGTCCAAACTTTGTTTGTTATTGTAGTTCAAACTAAGAATCGGCATTGTCGGATATTTCCGTACTCACTCGATAATCAAATAAATGGAATGGAAATCAAATCAAATGGAAAATCCCATTGGTTGAGGTTTAAGGTTCCTATTACTTGTAATCTCCCTAGAGCTTGAATTACTATCGGAAATATATCCGAAAGCATGAATTTTTTAAAAGTACTTTTTAAAAAAAATCATGCTTGAGATATTTCCAGATAGTAATTCAAGATCGTGGGAGATTCGGTAAGAAAATTTCACACCAAAGTAATATAAAAAATTATAACATGACATTTTCGTAAGAAGTGTATTTTTATAATTTGACACTTGACAGAAATACTATCGCTGTGGTATAGCCCAGGGTAGGAAAATACTATCGCCAAGTTTTTTGGTACAGTAACGAGCTGAAACGAAAGCTTCTTATTGGTTAAAAAATGTTGGTGTGAAATTTTCATAACAAACACCTGCCTCTCGTCACCTCACCTTACCAACAAGATCCATGCAAAGGATAGGCATATGTTGCATTCAAAACAATGTGTAGCTTAAATATACAGAAGTCTGCTGTATGTATTTTATTACTCTGAGGTTGTTCCTATCTGAGGTATCGTTTCTGGAAAACCAGTAATTTCATATCTACAACGGACTGCAATAAGAATTGGTTATCGTATAAACATTAATGTCTGGTCACCGAGCTTCGCTCTTAATATTCAAATCTACATTTTTAAGCAGCCCAATGAGTATATAATTTAAGTATATTTATAACATGACAAATTATTAATTAATTCGCGAAAATCACGAAGTTGGCGATATCTACTTGAACTACTGAAAGGGAGATAAATAAAAAGTTGATTGGCGATTGGCTTGAAAGTAGACAGGAAAATTAAAAAAACTGTCAGTGTTAATTTTCAATTGGCTGCAGCTGTTGTTGACGTTTATCAACTGCTTGTCACAGAGGTTAGTTAAATGAATTAAAAGTTGCCTAGTTTCTGGGGACTTCACCCTGTTAGAGCCACATCTACTGACGATTGATCTTCGCGAATAGTCACGGCGGACAGGCCCCGTTTCCGGGACGGGCAACAGCAGCGTGTAGGGCACAGGTCCCGTCAACAGAAGATCGCTCAGCTCTCTCTATTTATCACTATATAAGAAAAACTCTATGTTCAATTCATTTTATTATTTATTGATCTGCAGTGAAGGAAAATTATAGGTCTGATATTCATACTTGGGTAAAAACCTCCACAAAAACCTGTGACCAGACTCTCGACGTGTGGCAGATATTGATATCATATTTTTTCAAACTTTTTCAGTTACAAAACAGTTCATTCGTACATTACATTACAATTTGTTCTTGGAAAATACAAAGTCACAATCAACCTTAAAATGTACTATGAACAGTTGTCACGTTTTGACAGGTGTCACATTTTGACAAGTGTCCATTTTAACAGTGTTACTCAACGTTCCTATAAATATTTACTTAAACCCATGATTTCTGAAATTGAATTTGCAACGTTGTATTTTCAACTTTGAATTTATGAGATGGCTGTCATTTGACAAGCAAATTATTTATGTCCGTCAAATGAACCTTTCCTTTTTTATACTTTTCAGGTTTATTCTGGTTATAAATTGCTACTTGTGCATTTGTTGAAAAGTTATGTATGCGTTTGTACTGGAAAAATATGTTAAATAACCGTTTCAATGCACTGAATTTGTTTGTCTTGGGAGTGAGTATCCCAACATATATTTTTTCATAAAAAAATGTGAAATAGTAATTTACGTAACATGTTCCGAAAGTGATATTTTGCGGGGGATGAGTAGGAAATTTCCAGGACGAGCCGTAGGCGAGTCCTGGAATCCTGCGAGTCCCGTAAAATCACTTTTGGATCGTGTTACGTACAATATTTTTTCTGCAGCCGTTTTGTATGTTAAAAAGGATATCGATGGATAATAACGTATGAACTTTATATATCTCTTATAAATACATTACTTATGCAATAATTCATAAGTAGCCGCTTTAGCAGATTCACTAATCTCACTAAATAATAATGAAAAAAACTGCTCGAAAACAGACTGATGAAATCGAGAATGTTTTTTTCCCAATCGATTAAGTCAGATCCCTGCATCATTCCTGCATAAAATGTTCAACCCAGACGGCAGAGGGGGAGAGGGAAATCCACTATCTAAAGAATTTGAAAACGATTTTTCCGATAAATCTGAGCCGGGTTCGATCGTTCGATCCCACAAAAAAATATTCTTACCAAAATTGAAGAGTTTGACAAAACACAACCTGAACCCGATAACTTAATTAGTTTGAGAAATATCGCGATTTAAAATTGCAAAAATGAAGCCAAGCAGTAGAATATATTTTCAAGGGCGTGCTCACGCACGGTTGTGCATGAGGGTGTGAGTGTGTCCGATGAGTGTGAGAGAGAAGGGGAGAGCGTCAGCTCCGCCTCCGGCTGCTTATCTTCCGTTATAGTCCGGTTTCCGTTTTTCCATTTGTAACTCGCGCGGCCGGACAAGATACGGACACGGCAAAATAATATAATAAATAAATAGTTAGGAAATTTTCTCGTCTTTCTTTTGAGTTCTATTAAAATCCCCTACTTCTCTCCGTTCTCCCGCTATACAGCAAAGACATTGCCGACCCGTAGCTCATTTCCTAATTATCGAATCGAGTTACTGCGGGGCTAAAATAAAAGATAAAAAAAATGCCGTTCTTGATGCCTAATATCGCGAGCAAAAGATTATACGTTTTTTATTTTGCTCGCCAAGCGCGTATTTGTGATAATTTTTTTTTCTAGTGCTATATTTCAGCGGATGAAAAAGTCAACAATTTAAGCCCTGGCTGTTTGCACTAAATCAATTAGTACGGAAGTTACAAGCGTTTCAATAATATTTGTTTTCCACCAATATCTACCCCTACTTGTCCCACAACCACCACTCTCCGGCACATAAAAGATAGCGGAAGGAAGTTACAAGCGTTTTAATATTTTTTCCCCATATCTCCCCCCTGTATGTCCCACAGAGCTGGGTCGGATGCAGAAAAAAAGTATCCGAGTACCGGATACGGATACTCAATATGTATCCGGATACCTACTTTTAAAAAAAGTACGGATACTTTCACTTAAAAATGTACTCGGATACAAGTATCCGGGTACTTTTTTCGGACACTTTTTAGGATACTTTTAAGGATACTTTTAAAAGTGACCTAAATTTTTATTGTACATAATATTAAAAAGAAAATGCATAAAATAGAAGAGAAAAACTGTATTACTTTTGTATAGTAAGAGAGATGGCAACCAAAACCATGTTTCATAGCAGCGCGGCTAAAACCGTGTAAAATCGATAGATTAGATGACCCTAGAGCCGACTGGTGAGTAACTTCCAGAAGTGTAGCGTCTTCGCGTGGAGCTATTTCTTCTGTGAAATTGCTGTTTTTCGTAAAAAAAAGTGTTTTTGAGGGAGTTTAAGCAAAGTTATTAAAAAATAAAAAATGGATTTTTTTTCATATAGGAAACGTTAAAAATGAGCATCGCTGAATTGAAAATTTGTCTGATTAGTTACATACTATCTTAGCAATCCCAAGTAGTAGGGGAGGCCAAGCGGGGATTTTCCGCGTTACTCGAGCGCGTCAGAAATACATATAGGGAGAAACCTTGCACCCTGTAATGTACCCCTACCATATATAAACCCTTAATATAGGGGGGTGCATTGAGGGCAGCCCGTCAGATTAGTAAAAAAAAATCGATCCTTAGAAAAACTCGAGCGCGTCAGATTAAGAAAAGGTAAGTTAAGTACATCCAGAAAAGTGTATATTTCAATAATCTGTCAACTTGAGCGTGGCATAAGGAAATGGGCGAGTCACAAAGTTGTAAAAAAAAACGGTCCATTGTGGCTAAACGGTTAATATTTTGAAAATTTTGTTTATTCATGGATATGTGGGTTGATAAATGCTACATTTTAAAATTATTTTGAAATATACAGGTTGTCCCAAAAAAGTGTGGCGTATCAAAGTTATATTATTTCTTATGGAATACCCTATATTTTATGGCATGTATCGATTATACGTTAAAAATAAGATAAACTTTCTTAAGTATTCCCTATACCTAAGCTTTTTACTTCTCGAGATATTTTGATATTTCTAAAAATTACAAGAATACCAATAACTTGGAAACCTATAGAATCAGCCAAATCCTATTTTAACTAAAAAAATTAGACTAACAATTGAAAGCAATAATTTATTTAAAGTTGTTTAAAATTATACAGTGCGTCCAAAACGGGGCGATTCTCTAAGGACATATTAAAACGACAATATCGATCTTATTTTAAATAAATGTATTTTATAATCCTATTATGTAGCAAATTCCATTACCTTTTAAAAATTATAAAGGTCTACTATGCCTAAATCTATTAATTTTGGAGTTATTTTTATTTTTGTTAAATTTTACGTTATTTTTCCACCGTAATGCCTAAATGTAACACCCTGTATTTGATCAGCTTAGACTATGATCCGAAAAAAATATCTTTGAAACTATGTGTTTGGCTTTAACATTATTAAAAATATTTCGAGATGCATCAAAATCTGTATGGTTAACCGTCAGACTAATCCATTAATATGAAAAGTGGATTCATCTGTAAACAGCATATTATAAAAAAATCATCTTCACTAACCTTCTCCAATGCCCATAAACAATTTAAACAAAAATCTATCCGTCTTTTCCATACAGATTTTGATGCATCTTGAAACATTTTTAATAATGTCAAAACCAAACACATAGTTTCAAAGATAATTTTTTCGGATCATAGTCCAAGCTGATCAAATACAGGGTGTTATATTTAGGCGTTACGGTAGAAAAATAATGTAAAATATAACAAAAATTAAAATAACTCAAAAATTAATAGATTTGGGACAACCTGTATATTTCAAAATAATTTTAAAATGTAGCCTTTATCAACCCACATATCCATGAAAAAATAAAATTTTCAAAATATTAACCGTTTAGCCACAATTACTGTTTATTACTGTTTTTTTTTTACATTTTTGAAAATTTTTACACGCTCTTCGCCCCACTAAAATGGAAAACTTAACATTTTTTTCGTTTTAGAACCTAATCTTCACAATCCAATAGGTCGCCATGACGCTTTAGTAACTGCATTTAGCATCTCGGCCTCCTCTACTAAAGTGAATTATTGAAGTTTTATTATTGACGCTGTCGGGACTCTATTCGTTCTGTGGAATAGTAATAGTTCTGTTATTGTCCACTTGCTGGTCTCGGAAATCGCTAAAATCAAGAAAGTCGTCCAAATTTTGATCTCCACTTTCAACTTATTCATTGCAACTTTCCAATTCCATTTGTTTTTTCGCCACAGTTACAATGCATTTTTTGATATCTTCTAAAGTTTTTTTTTGGGATTTTTAACTACACTTTAGCTTAATTTTAGGAAGAAGAACTGCAGCTATAATTGGATCTTCCCATTCCAAATATACCATATAAATATACTTAATTAAACAACATATCTTGTTTTCAATATACCTACTGCAATGGACATGGAACTACGTATAGTTCGTGTAATACATATAGTAGCCCCAATTTAACAGCTTAAAGCGGCGCCTTTGTTGGTACCATAAAAACTTCTAACGTACCGGCATTCTTTGAGACTGCCGCAAAGGGAGCCGCTACTATATATTAAAGTAGACCACTCGGGCATCGACTTTAAAGAAATTTTCAGATCGCTGGACTTAGCGATTACTTAAACTATACATTACCGGCAGACGTTGAAAATTTAAAAGTATCCGAATGTCAAAAAAAGTATCCGGATACCGGATACTTTAAAATTTGGTCACGGATACGAATACCGGATACAAAATTTAAAAAGTATCCGGATACAGCTTTCGGACACATCAAAAGTACTCGGATACTACCCAGCTCTGATGTCCCACCACCTCCACCCTTTGGCACATAAAAATACTCGTTATTACCCTTTTATTCACTAAAAATTGAGGCCCTATCTCCACTGCCTCTCGAGAAATAATTAATTTTTTTCATTTTTGCAATTTCAAATCACGATATGTCGCGAACTAAATAAAATAATCGGGTTCAGGTTAGAACTATCTTACGTGTTTTATCAAGCTCTTCAATTTTGGTAAGAATATTTTTTTTGTGGGATCAAACCCGGCTGAGTTTTGTCGGAAAAACTGTTTTCAAGTTCTTTAGATAGAGGATTTCTCCCTCCTCCACCGCCGCACATAGGGGTATTCACACCAAAAAGTTGGCCAAAATTATTTTTTGAATTGAAATTGCTTTAAACTCTTTTATTCAGTTCACCAACACTGTAAATGGCAAGACTAACGGGAATTTCGTCTTAAAAATAATACGAAATTGTTTCCACGAATTATTTATGATATCACAGGTTATTACAAAAAAATATTATTTAGGTGATGAAGTCATCTGATGAGTCTTTAACATGAAGCGCAGCAGTTTCTTCATCAGACGAAGCTTCTTGAGATATATCAATTTCTACGGGAAGAAACATTTCTATTGCTTCTTTCAGGAATGGCTTTGTCTTCTTCTTCGGAATGGTACTTGACAGTCCGGACCAATCCGGACCTGATTTTTGTTATGGTATCTAGAAAAACCTTCAACCATCACCTTCTATGGAAATGAAGGCCGGGTCCATAATGTTTTATAACAACCAATATGACAAATAACTATAATTTTCGTGGGCATATTTTTATCAAAAACTCAATGGATTGTCACTTAATAATTGTCAATATATTGTAGGTACCTGCCTTTGAACAGTTCATAATGTAATATTTGTTGAGAATATCCTGGAAAAGCATTTTGAAATGGTTTCTGTTTGATAATGCCGAAAACAGTATCTCGTGCACTCAAAGAACTATCTAATTCCGCCTAAACTGTGACATCACTGTCAGCGCGAAAGACAAAACAATTACACCATTTCATGGTGCATATACAGGCCTTCGCCATAAAAAGATTGATTTAGTTTTAGGGCGGATTTTGGCCAGCTTTTATAAGTAAATACCCCACTTTGCGCGGTCTGGGTTGAACATTTCGTGCAGGAATGATGGGGTGATCTGACTTCATCGATTGGGAACAAAAATTACTCGATTTTATGTCTGTTTTCGAAAGCCAGATCGACTCCACTACTAATTCAATTTACTAAATTAGATTGCTTACTATCTTTTACCTAAATTATCTTTAATAAAAAGATTGCTTGTTTAAGAACGCAAGACAGTATAAACACACGACTTTCTGCTCTACTGGAATTAGCCCTCGAGATTGCCGCATCTTTTTGTTTTGTGTTTGGTATTCCTTGTTTATGTTATCGACACATCTGGTGCAATATAATATTTCTATTCAGTTGGTACAAGCGAAAGTTCCAAACCAGATCGAATTTGCAACATGTTTGCGGCAGATTGCCGCCCGGTCGCGTATTGGCATTGTTTACTACAGTACAACGCATACATACCGTCGCAATGCGCTGCACCGCGGTAAACAATGGCCAAACAAATGCTCAAAACATTCAGACATACCTTACTACAGGTCAACGCTGACGCGCATTGCAATATGGTAAGGTTTGCCCCATGATTACACTAAGATACTTCGGACAATCCTTACCGCGATGCAACTCAAAATAGCGCCACTGCCACGCACAAGAACGCGTCTCTGTACTAGTCTGTACCAGCCTCACGCCTTGAAGATCGTCTTTCCAGAATCTCGAAGACTTTTGTACATTTTTCATATTTGTCAAGCTATGTGGAGATTGTTGTGGGACAGCCATCACGGCATTTCCAAAGATGAAAGAAGACATATATAATGACATTATTTAGAAGAATTCTGTATTTGAATACCGTCGAGGAGACTTTCGAAAACTATGAAGGATCTTTAAATGATGACATTCTCAAAAAATATGTTACTGCTAAAGCACATATGGCTAATTATTGGGAACTGAGAGAAGAGTGGTCCTTGGCTATAGAAGTAATTTATCTACAAGGGGAAATAACACGAACAACTACGTAGAAGCGTCGATTCGTATTTTTAAAGATATTGTTCTTCAAAGAAGTAAGGCGTTTAATGCGTGTGCCTTAGTGGACTTCATTGCCAAAGTGTTTGAGTCATATCAAAGGCGTCATTTGTTAGCATTTGCAAATTGCCGCAGTTCCAAAAATTAAATACTGTTCAGAAAAATGTCACACTCCATCAATGTCTCTATTCAGAAAGTCGACATCAAATACTATTAAACGAGCAAGGTTTGTATGTGTGTATGTGTGTGTGTCCAGAGGATCTCGAAATCCACTCGTCTCTATTCAACGAAACTTTCAGGGTAGACTAATTCCTATCTAAATCGGCAAAAAATGTAGGTCTCATGTCTGTGAAAATTCGATCTTCCGAGATATTTACAAGAAAAGTTAAGTTTTTAGTCTTATTTCCTAGCAACGGCAACTTGTTTCTATAGTAATATACTATAAAGGAGAGAGGATATAACGTCACATTCCATAGGCGTACTTTGCAAAATAAGTTTCTATAATATAAATAAGGTCACAGCATATAAAATATATATACCCACTTCGTAGATTAAATTTTGAAGTTATATTATTTACAAAAAATAAAAATAAACCTTATGCATCTGACACTTTAACATTGAACGAATTAAATTTAACCAATAAATAACAAGGAGGATTATATGTTGGGATTAAACTGTTTTTAATCTCTTGGCATTAAAAGTAACGCTTCAGTACTTACCAAAAACAAATTTCGCACATCAGGAAATTTAAATGTTTTATTGTTTTGAGAAACAACCTTTTAATATCTCTCTCTTTCCACTGGATTAAAACCACTTAGTTGTTAAAAAAGTTTTTTTATTGACGTTTCGGCTTTCCAGATCGAAAGCCGTTATCAAAATGACATAAAATAAATAAATTTACTAGAAATTAAATTAAATTAAATTTAGTAGAAATTTTCTAGTAAATTTATTTATTTTATGTCATTTTGATAACGGCTTTCGATGTGGAAAGCCGAAACGTCAATAAAAAAACTTTTTTAACAACTAAGTGGTTTTAATCCAGTGGAAAGAGAGAGAAATTAAAATACAAACCACTGTGAGCTTCCGAAATGAACCTTTTAATAATTGTGACCAGATCAGTTCAATGGGATTTAACTCTGCGTGGTACGGAGGCAATCTGAGAATTTTAATTAGTTTTTCTCTGGCCATCTCATCTATAATATATTTTTTGAATTTTGAATTTGAATTACTAATAATTCTGCCTTCAAGGATTTAGGAGGACTGATAATATTTTTAGAATGAAGCCATTTTGAAATATATATTATTACAAAATTCCGAATCAATTAAAATACATACGATACGGCTATGAATAAATAAAGTCTGACTTATCTGTCAAAATAACAGGTTTATTACAGTAAAAGCCATGGAAACAAGATTAATCTAGACAAAAATTATATTAGGCCGATCAGATGTATTAAAATTTAAATTTTAACTACAAATAAGCATTGAAGGATGAGGTAAAAATAAAATTTCTACCTCTTGAACCTGTACTACGTTCTGCAAATTAAATACTGCACTCCTTTCTTCTGTATAGTATAGTAGTAAAAAGGTTTGACTTTATTTAATCTCTGGCGTTTAAATCTGAAAGAATTCAATTTTAAATTTGCCGCTTTTTATCCATAATGACCTACAAATTTTGACAACTACTGACACGCACATCTCTGGTTAAACGTTAAGAAAATGGGACCGGCTGGGATTTTCATGAAATTTTCGCAGATGCTATAAAACATGATAAAATCAATATACTTAGCAATAGAAATTTTTGCGCGGAAAAATATTTTTCACATTTTTTTATTCTACAAATGCCCAAGTAGCAATTTATAACCAGAATAAACCTGAAAAGTATAAAAAAGAAAAGGTTCATTTGATGGAGATAAATAATTTGCTTGTCAAATGACAGCCTTCTCATAAATTCTAAGTTGAAAATACAACGTTGCCAATTCAATTTCAGAAATCATGGGTTTAGGTAAATATTTATAGGAACGTTGAGTAACACTGTTGTTAAAATGGACACTTGTCAAAATGTGACACCTGTCAAAACGTGACAACTGTTAAAATGTGATACGTGTCAGAATGTTACAACTGTCAAAATGAACAAATGTCAAAATATGACACATGTCAGAATGTAACAAATGTCAAAATGTCACACGTATCGTACTTTGATTTATTTATTACACAGATCTAACCTAACCTAAAGCTAATCTTTTTTTTTTTTGGCGGGTGGAAATGCTTTATGCACATCGGGTAAAGGTTCTTCCCTTCCCCGATAGTGTGAGACTACCCCTTACGGTTACTCACTAAAACCACCCCACTGAAACCACTATGCCCTACACGCTGATGTTGCCCGTCCCGGAAACGGGGCCTGTCCGCCGTGACTTCGCGAAGATCAAGCTGAGATCTACTGACGTTGCCCTAAAAGGGTGAAATCTCCAGAAACTAGGCAACTTTTAATGCATTTAACTAACCTCTGTGACAAGCAGTTGATAAACGTCAACAACACCTGCAGCAAATTAAAAATTAACACTGACAGCTTTTTTAATTTTCCCGCCTACTTTCAAGCCAATCGCCAATCAACTTTCTATTTATCTACCTTTCTGTAGTTCAAGTAGATGTCGCCCACTCCGTGATTTTCACGAATTAATTAATAATTTGTCAGGTTATAAATATACTTAAATTATATACTCATTGGGTTGCTTAAAAATGTAGATTTGAATATTAAGAGCGAAGCTCGGTGACCAGATATTTATGTTCTATACAACGTATCTAGACATTGCATTCTGCGATTGTATTGCTGGACAGGGTGGAAAATTCTGCAAACACCTTTGTGCTATATAAAATATGTAGGAAATAACTCTCAGAAATTGTATTCAAATTACTGCATCGGACAGAAAGGAATTGGCGCAATTAGCGTTGGGAGAAAACATAACGCCCGAACTTTATGACATGTTACCTACGACAGATGAGGCAGCACCAACACTACACGAATTCCTTCCATCTAATGCAGGAAATGAATCAAGCCTCGCTGGACAGGAAAATGAACTAGATAATGATAAAATAAATAGTACTGGAATGGTTAATAGCAAAATTCAAATGGACGAAGAACATTCTAGAGCTGTTCAGGAATTATCGCAACATTTTGAAAGAATAAGCGAGATCGCACAAGGCAACCAGACTGTCGACATGACAAATTCTCTGAAGTTCTTGAATAGAATAATAACACCGCTGGACCTACTACATTTTGTCAACATGTCGAAAAATATAACTTCCTGTTCAGTCTACATCCGTTTGTAGGAGAAAAGTGAGACCTGGGTTGAGTTCCGGAGATAAACGTTTGCAAGCTGGTAGACCTTCTAAGTAAGAAAAGTATGTGCCTAAAACGCAAAGATTACTCAATAAAAATATTGAGCTCAATAGACCAAATGCGAAGTCACACTGACAATTAGTGGTGATTCAAACTTTTCTTTTACTTATAATGTTTCTTTTTTGTCAATATTGTAAAAATTATGTTATGAAAAATAAAACAATGCCTAGTCACAGTGAGCCTCATTTGATTTTAGTTTTTCAGAACAAAGTGAACAGCGATCAGTATCTGTGAATATGTGAGACGTTAAATTTTGCGGTTATATCGCAGTAAGGATTGTCCGAAGTATCTTAGCGTAATCATGGGGCAAACCTTACTACATTGCAACGCGCGTTAGCGTTGAGATCTAGTAAGGTATAGTAGAACCCACTTGTTTATGAGAATGAAAAAACGTTATAAAAACACAAAGGATACCGCCAATAGAAGGAATGCTGATGAATCTGGACATTTTTGAGCAGTTTAATGTCGAAAACACCGTACACTGTCCATATACATAAAAATAAAATAATATTTTGGCTATTAGCACCACTGTGCAAAGATTCAATAACCAACTTAGCTGGATATCGTTATAGGGGAGAATGGCGTATAATTATTTAATATGAATTTACATTTTAATTTCTATAACGCATATTAGATTTGAATAGAGGTTGATATCTTCATTTTTTGATCTCTTGTGAGATTAACAAACGTTACTAATTAAAATTTTGTCTTAAATTAATTTAACTAAACTGTGGGGTGTGAGGTTACACTCATAAGAGGCGACAATGGAAGTGTGGTTACAGTTTTTACATTTTCAATTGCAGAAACAAAATTCTCAGATGTGCAGACGGGTTGCATTGGCGGCTTGTAGATGTGCCGACAAGTGGCTTTGTCGGTATTAGCGGCATGCAGATGTGCCGACAAGTGGCTTTGTCGGTATTAGCGGCCTGTAGATGTGCCGACAAGTGGATTTGTCGGTATTAGCGACTTGCATAAAGCGGGATCATTTTGTTCTGCAATTAAAGTAGGAAGTAGAAGTTAGACAAACATTGTCTTCAGTAGTGGGGGCTAGGAAAATATTCATACAGTGATACACTGTGCTTGTGTTCGCACTTGATTTTTGATTTAGTTTCTTGGCTTCCGTGTATATATAAATACTTTTTTTATTTTGAAACATTGTTACAGTGTACTTCTTATTTATTTATTCGGTGTCAATTTCAATATGTTTCTTCCTTGGGAAAATACAGTTTCTTTAAGTGGATCTAAAGAATCGGAACAATCATTAAATGATATTCCAATGGATTATGTCGTATCAGGTTGTAGTCCCAAAGATTCCTGTAGCTCCGATGAGGAAGAGAACATTTTTGGTGAAAGAACTTCAGAGTATCAAGAAATATCCACCTCGAAAAAACAATATCTTTGTAAAGATGCCCAAACCATATGTATAAATGTTTATAAGAATATTGTAACTTCCGAAGGTGAAAGGAGTGCCATTGAAAAAACATCTTTTTTAACAAATGTTCCCATTAGCACTCTTTATAGAATTATAAAGAATGGTCCAAAAAATCGTAAAGAGAGGTGTGATAAAGGATGTGTTAAAACTTTAGATCCTTCAATATCAAAATTAATTGGTAGTATTATTTATGAATCTTACCAAAGAAATGAGTTCCCAACAGTGGATAGTATATTTTCTTTACTAAAAAGTAAAAGGCCAAATTTAAGAATTTCTAAAAGCACAACACAGCGTTGGATATCGAAAATTGGATAAAATACCAAACTATCAACAAGAGGACTGTAATAATGGAATGCCAGAGGATCATAAAATGGAGGATACAATATATGGAAAAAATTAAGGCATCTCGAAATAGTAACAGAAAAATATACTATTTAGATGAAACGTGGTTCGATACCCACGATACGCCAAAGAAAGGATGGTCTGACGGAACAAGAAGATGTTCAGTAAATGTTCCTTGTAACAAGGGAACTCGACTTACAATTCTTCACTGTGGATCGGACTCAGGGTGGGTACAAAATTGCCTCAAACTCTCTGGAAAAAATTTGGAAGATTGTAATTTAGATTACCACAAAAATATGTCTGGAGAAAGTTTTGAAGATTGGTTTGAAAATCAGCTGTTAAACAATATTGAAGAGAATAGCATCATAGTGATGGATAATGCTTCATATCATTCCCGCTTAATAGAAAAAGTTCCCAATACCAACTCAAATAAGTCTGAAATTCAGGAATTTTTAAGAAATCATGAACTTTATTTCGAAGAAAATTATACAAAAAAACAATTGCTTCAAGTATTAGGCACACAATCATTTGAAAAAAAATTCTTTATTGATGAAATGGCATCAAAAAGGGGCCACGAGGTATTACGCCTTCCGCCCTATTTTTGTGTATTTAACCCCATAGAATTAATTTGGGGACAACTTAAAAAAAGAATAAGGCGTCATAACGTGATTCCCAAATTTGACAGGTTGGTTGCAAATTTGCTAAAAGAAGAAATTAACAAAATTTCAGCTGATAATTGGCAGAAAAAAATCAAACATGTCATCAAAGAAGAAAATTCTTATGTAACGAGTCCGACCCAATTTATTATCAATGTTGATGACAGTGAATCCGATGGTGAGGATTGAGATAGGGTAGGTAAGCTTAATTAATTTATAATATTTATGACTTTATTCGCTGTGTTTTTAATTTTAGAATTAAAATTTCAGACAAAATTTTAATTAGTAACGTTTGTTAATCTCACAAGAGATCAAAAAATGAAAATATCAACCTCTATTCAAATCTAATATGCGTTATAGAAATTAAAATGTAAATTCATATAAATAATTATACGCCATTCTCCCCTATAACGATATCCAACTAAGTTGGTTATTGAATCTTTACACAGTGGTCCTAATAGCCAAAATATTATTTTATTTTTATGTATATGGACAGTGTACGGTGTTTTCGACATTAAACTGCTCAAAAATGTCCAGATTCATCAGCATTCCTTCTATTGGCGGTATCCTTTGTGTTTTTATAACGTTTTTTCATTCTCATAAACAAGTGGGTTCTACTATATGTCTGAATGTTGTGAGCGTTTGTTTGGCCATTGTTTACCGCGGTGCAGCGCGTTTCGACGGTATGTATACGTTGTACTGTAGTAAGCAATGCCAATACGCCGCCCGGTCGTGTGAGTTTTATTTATTACTAATTTTTTCAGTTTACCTATTTGTTTTGGAACTGTTATATATATTTTTTTTACTATAATAAAATGATTATGAATGGCATATTTGTCTTATTTTACTAAGTAAAATAAATTTTCTTCGTTATTTGTAAACTACAAACCTGAAAAACCAAATGCGGCGCCTTCTCGTGTAATTCTAAAAAGCGCGCCCGCTAGAGGGTTAAACCAGTGCAGATGCCTTTGAAAATTGTAAAATGTGAAATAAAATAATAGTAGGATGAAACCCATTGGAAAAGGAAGAGAATATAACAAACATGAAAGGAAAAATAATTTACGGGCGATCTGGGGTCGGGAAGTGGAAGGGGGGAGTTTTTAAGGGTAGAAAACTGTTTATCACGATTTCCAGCAAAACTACAAGTCCTATGTAAAAAGTTAAATAGCAAAGTTGTAGGTAATAAAAAGATCTACAACTTTTGTATTTACACTTTTTTCACATAACCTCAAAATGTATGTGAAAAATACAAATAACCAAGTTTTTGGTTTTTTATTTTTATCTTTTCCAAAAAAAGTTTTTTTTTCACGAAATTTGGTGTAAACTTACCTTTTTATGTCCCAAACACTCTGTAATTTTTTTGTTTTAAAATATTTATTTTTTAACCTTATTTTGACTTAATATCGAAAAAGCAGACTAATTTTCAATCGAAAATTCTCACGTCAAAATATCTGCTTTTTAAAAAACTCGGTGGGCTTTTTGTTCGTTGAAATCTCTACTTTTTGATGGTGTAATAAAAAATATACATTACTCGGTAAATGTTCTCAAAAAATGCAAAGAAACAAACGAAAAATACTCGAATCCGAATTATTTTTTTTAATTATGTACAATTTTGAGCTATTTATTAAAATTTATACTTTAATTACTCGAAAAACGTAAGATTCCATGTTACACTCCATGTTTTTCGAGTAATTAAAGTATAAATTTTAATAAATAGGTCAAAATTGTACATGATTTAAAAAAAATTTCGGATTCAAGTTTTTTTCGTTTCTTTGCATTTTTTAAGAACATTTGCCATAGTAATGTATATTTTTTTTACATCATCAAAAAGTAGAGATTTCAACGAACAAAAAGCCCACCGAGTTTTTTAAAAAAGCAGATATTTTGACGTGAGAATTTTCGATTGAAAATTAGACTGCATTTTCGATATCAATTCAAAATAAGGTTAAGAAAATAAATATTTTAAAATAAAAAAAATTACATTCTGTTTGGGTCATAAAAAGGTAAATTTCACCAAATTTGGTGAAAAAAATTTTTTTTTGTGAAAGAAAAATAAAAAACCAAAAACTTGTTTATTTTAATTTTTCACATAAATTTTGAGGTTGTGAAAAAAGTGTAAATACAAAAGTTGTAGATCTTTTTATTACCTACATTGCCATTTAACTTTTTTCCATAGGACTTGTAGTTTTTCGATATAAACAGTTTTCTACCCTTAAAAACTCCCCCCTTCCACTTCCCAACCTTAGATCGCCCGTAAATTATTTTTCCTATCATTTTTGTCATATTCTCTTCCTTTTCCAATGAGTTTCATCCTACTATTCTTATTATTATTATTATTATTATTATTTGGTTTCAAAAATTATCGGCACTGGTCTAAATAGGCTGACTGGCTTGATCGTCTATGGGCTCTGTTTTTGGACGAGGGGACTCGGGCCATTTGGATCGCTCATGTATGGCGGCCTTTAACCTTCTCCCAGGTGGAAAGATCGTAAACACTGGGGTGGAAAATACTACCTTCCATTTTACCAAATTTTTAAAAAGTCAGCAATGTCAACATTTCATATATGTGTGTAAATAAATATTTTATTATACTTACACATCTATGGGATATAGAATAGGCTTTTCGTTGATATAAATATAGATATAAGCTTGCGGAATTGCGACTGCGGACTTAAACTTATAAGTAACATGCCTAATTATGCTCATTCCAGCTGATAAAATAATTCCCTTTTCGAGAGATTTCATTTTAAATGCCTAAAATTATATGAAAATTAATTAATTATAAAATGCCTAAAAGACAAAATGAGGCTGAGAGATCCAAGAAATAATGTAGAAAAAAATTAAGAAAGCGGTAAGTACTGTGTTTCAGATATACAACAATACTTCTTACCTTAGATGTACTAGGCATAATTCTAACAAAGGCAGGACGAACTCCAACATTAATTATTGTAAATGTTTCGTCAAACTTCTTACCGTCGTAAGCTCCACTGAAACTAAGCGGTGAAGGACATATTCTTATATTCTCAAATTCTATATAATCAGTAGAACGATTTAGACTCAACACATTGTTAACCAAAGCCGAGACGGAGGCTTCCATGTTTAAAACTATTCCTTAGATCATATAAAAAATACCAATTATTTACACCAATTTATTATTCATACACATACACAAAATAGATTATGACATATCAATATGGCATTTCATATTTACAAAACAGTCACGAATCCAAAATTACATATACAGGGTGTCATTGCATTATATGAAACTGACATTACAGATCCATATAATTCCTAAAGGTAATTTTAAGGTACTTTTAGACGGTCAGTTCAGTTCTCCGTTCAGTTTCAGTTTCAGTTCCGTTGTCAGTTCAGTTTGAAAACTCTGCCGTTGTTAGACGATCAGTTTAGTTGTCAGTTGATAACCTAATCGCGGTCGCGTTATGCTTAGCACTAAAAAAACCACGAAAAAATGTAAATGGAGTAAAACTGATACCTGAATGGACAGGTTTGTTTAGACATCCGTTTAACTGTCAACTGATACGATCAAATACTATTAAACGAGCAAGGTTTGTATGTATGTATGTATGTATGAGTGTCCAGAGGATCTCGAAATCCACTCGTCAGAATTCAATGAAACTTTCAGGGTAGACTAATTCCTATCTAAATCGGCAAAAAATGTAGGTCTCATGTCTGTGAAAATTCGATCTTCCGAGATATTTACAAGTTAATCTTTTGGTTTTATTTCCTAGCAACGGCACGTAATAATATCTTGTTTCTATAGTAATATATACTATAAAGGATAGATGAGTACAGTAAAAGTGGGGATATAACGTCACATTCCATAGGCGTACTTTGCAAAATAAGTTTCTATAATATAAATAAGGTCACAGCATATAAAATATATATACGCACTTCGTAGATTAAATTTTGAAGTTATATTATTTACAAAAAATAAAAATAAACTTTATGCATCTGACACTTTAACATTGAACGAATTAAATTTAACCAATAAATAACAAGGAGGATTATATGTTGGGATTAAATTTTTTTTAATCTCTTGGCATTAAAAGTAACGCTTCAGTACTTACCTAAACTCAAAGATTAAAAAAAAAGTTAGTTCAAGAACTATCTTTAAAAGTCATTGTCTTCACTAAAACTACTGGTATCACTATAATTGTCTTTTCTGAGGTTTATTATTATCGGTTCTATTAAATTATCCATTGATATATCCACTTTCCTAAATGAATTTTCCACATTTTTAACATGACCAATGCATTTTCCCCAATGTAAATAGAACATCTGAAACTGCCTTCAAAAACAAATTTCGCACATCAGGAAATTTAAATGTTTTATTGTTTTGAGAAACATAACCTTTTAATAATTAAGACCAGATCAGTTCAATGGAATTTAACTCTGCGTGGTTCGGAGGCAATCTGAGAATTTTAATTCCTTTTTCTCTGGCCATCTCAGCTATAATATATTTTTTGAATTTGTTTTTATGTTGCCTTGCTATTACTAATAATTCTGCCTTCAAGGATTTAGGAGGACTGATAATATTTTTAGAATGAAGCCATTTTGAAATATATATTAATACAAAATTCTGAATCAATTAAAATACATACGATACGGCTATGAATAAATAAAGTCTGACTTATCTG